>OY282495.1:70646866-71285414 GCA_958295605.1 Ajuga chamaepitys
AGACGATTAAGTATTTATGTTGTATATGGGTTCCCAACTAATGCCCATTTTTGGAACCTTTAACAGGCGAGACCTTTTTCCCGCGAGATGGATGGATTGTCACTTTAATGATACAATCTTCCGTCACTAAGGAGAGATCAAGAATTTTATAAGGGAACGACAACAAGTGTTTCCCAGTATGTCTCATTAGAATCCTCATACTTCATAATGTAAAGTGAAGTAAAACTAATTATCGATCTTCAAAGTATGAAAGATTTGATTGATGATGCGTTTGCTAAAATTGCTAAAGGGACAAGATCATATATACTGGCTGCAAATGTGCTTGTAAGTTTAAAAGTCCCCAGTAAGGGACACAACACCGCAGATAAAGGTGTTGCAACCACACTTAGTGGAGGTGTGGTTGAGGTCATGGTTCCCAAAAGGAAATGGGAGACGCCACATGGTTCGATAAAAATTTGTACAAGAAAGATGACAGGTATGGCACAACTTGAATCATCAATAAAAAGATTTAATCTCATGTCTCTGATTAATTATGTCCATAAATCATTATTGGAAGATGCTTTAAATTTCAATGTGATTCCAGAGATAATGAGAGTGCATGTGAGTTAATGGAAAGATCTTTCACGTACATTGATGATGTGTACATTGTTGCTCAATGAATTATAAAGCACGATAATATCGAACCACGCTCTATTGTAAGATATCAACAAAGAACATATTAGCCTATATGGAATCAATCCAGGTAGAACTTGATTCTATGACAAAACGACTGGTATTTGATTTAGTAGTGCTACAAGTGTAAAATCTGTAGGACATAAAATAAGTTTTGTCAGTAAGTGTAGTGAGAAGAATAAAGTCATGAGATGCAAAGCTTACCTTAAAGCATAAGATTTTCTCACAAAGCCCTGGAATTGACTACGAGGAGACATACTCTCACGCAACGGACGTCATAATATCTTATTGATAAGTTTCCAAATGATTGAAAATGCAGCATACAAAGTGGTTACAAAATATCTCTTTGGGGATCTTGTTATTGGTCGAGATATGTGAAAGTGTCTGATGGACTTGCATTTTATAACTCAAGTGGCTTTAGACCACGGAGTGCATTTATAATATTAATTGAAATTCTCACTTTTATTGAAACAATTTGGACGCAACTGGTATACCCATCCGAGTGACTACTTGATTGGGAAGGGAAAGAGCAAGTAACATTGCCCTCATGCATTTATAAAGAAAACAAGTTCAATAGTTGCAACTATAGTAGCTTATGTCGATGTTAAGGACATAATATGTACTCTTAAACAAATAAGAGAAACCGTGATGTATTGGATATCCGAATTTGAGATACAGGATCGTGGAAAAACTTGAAACTGGCTATGCCTTGAACAAGGAGACTGAGTTTGTGGAATACTAATTCCTCAGTTTGCATGTATCCAAAAGATTATCAAGCGATTTGACATGAATAAAGTGCAATCTGTTAGTACTCCTATGATTGGTTGAGTATGGACATAAGGAAAGATCCATTTGAGTCTAAAGAAAATGACAAAGATCTATTGGAAAATGAAATTCCTTAATCAAGTGAAATGTGCACGATATTGTACTAAGCTCAATGCATTCAACCAAATATTACTTTCTCAAAGAACTTATTAGCTATAATTTATTCAGGACAATGAAGTACCAATAGAATGATATTAAAAAGTATCGTGCTATCTAAAAGAAACCATTGACACATATTCGTTCTTCCCATACTAGAGACAAGAGAGATTACAAATGAAATTGTAAACTCTAAAGAAAATATCAAATGCTCTCGCACATAGAGACAATAAGGATTACAAATGAAAATGTAACTCCTAAACAAAATGTTGAAGCTACCCCCTTATAAAAAATACCAAATACTACCTTAGATTGTTTCATTGATGTTGGTTATCTTATTGGCTAATGTAATTATCATTACTTAACTGGTTCTGTATGTCGTGAGGAATATGATGAAATCTTGAAAATTAACCAAGCACGACTTCTTAAGTTACCTCATCAACTAATCCAGAGATAATTATCCTACATATAGCAGTTTGCAAATGTATGTGATCAAAGATCATCACATAAATACAAGAGGCTAGTGAGTTGAGTCATACCACAAAAGACCTACCTAAATTTATGAAGACAGTGCAGCTTGCAATAAGAAAACGGAACTAGGCTACATCATAGATGATTATACGAAGCATATATCACGAAGTTTGTCTATAACCAACAATAATAGATTTTCCTCATGATTATGTAAAATCAAGGATGTGGAAATTTATAAAAGTCTCTTGATAGTATACATATCAAGAGAGATGTGTAGACTTCAGGGGGAGTCTCAACATAGGTGTGTTGCACTCTTTTTGTTAGGTAATCAACTCTTGACACACACACACAATACACAAACCAAGAAAGAAAGAAAAACAATCAAGAATTCGACCAGAAAAGAACCGAACACACAACAGGAATAAGAAATGAAGAACATAAGGATTTTACGTGGTTCGATCAATGTGATCTACATCCACGGAGGCTCTATACACCTCAATTCACTCCACTAAACAATCAATTACAAGAATTAACCCAGCAAACTAGAAACCCCCAATTCACAGACCAAATTGAGCTCAAGAACCCTAGCTATCTAATTCTAATGATTGAGTAGTGTTTACAGAGGGAAAATAACGTGTATCAACTCGCAACTACAAGTGGATTCAATGTATATAAAGGTCGAAGCTCGAATCAGGAAGTATCAGCAGTTGTAACCAATTCTGTTTCCAACTGCACAAAGCTGTTAGACGGGCCTTTCACAACGGTTTTACACTCAACGGTTCTAAACCGTTGCATAAGTCAGTTATAACCGTCTTGACTCTGGTTTCCTCTTAACCTTCAAAACTGATCCGGCTAAAACCCGATTCTCTAGCCTGGTTCTTCCCAACCTGAACCCGGTTCCTGATTCCTCAAACCCTCTACTACAAACTATGATCACTTGATGATATTAAACTGATATCTACAAATCTCCACCTCAATGAACTCAAGTGTACTTCATCACCTCATTCTGCCTTGTTTTTTTCCAGACTTAATCACACTGCTCAAGCCTTATTAGACTTAAGCAATGAACCATCTTATTCCCAGGAACTGCCTTGGTTAGAAAATCAGCCGCATTGTCCATAGTATGCACCTTCTTCACCTCAATAGATCCTGCTTCAATCACATCTCTTGCAAACTAAAGTCTAACATCAATATGCTTAGACCTCTCATGAAAAGCTTGATGTTTCACCAAGTGAAGAGCACTCTGATTATCATACTGGATGGTAACACACCCTTGTCTGATCCCTAAGTCTTTGAGAATTCCCTTGAGCCACAGGGCTTCCTTGATTGCTTCAGTTAAGGCAATGTATTCTGCCTCAGTTGTTGACAAAGCAACCACAGACTGTTGCACACTTTTCCAGCTTACAGTTGTTCCATACAAGGTAAAAACATATCCTGTAACAGATTTCCTTGTATCTAGGTTCCCAGCAAAATCTGCATCAGCATATCCAATAAGAGGTACAGCACCAGCTTCTTGTTTCTTAAACTTCAGACCTACATTGACTGAGCCCTTTAGATACCTCAAGACTTGCTTCAAAGCTTCCCAATGAGCCTCTCCAGGATTTGACAAATCTGGCCTGCTGCATATCATACCATACATCAAACTGCCAACACCACTGGCATATGGAACATTCTTAATGTGAATCTCCTCAGCTTCTGTCTTTGGGCACTGATCCTTGGACAGCTTGGTTTGTTGGTTAACTGGAATACTTAGTGGCCTTGACTCATGCATGTGAAATCTCTCCACAACCTTCTGCAAATACTGCTTCTGTGAGAGCCAAAGTGTTCCAGTCTTCCTTCTTCTAATGATGTCCATTCCCAGAATCTTCCTTGCTTCCCCAAGATCCTTCATGTCAAATTCTGAACTCAATTTTCCCTTTAGCTGTTGTATCTTGTCCATACTCTTACTGGCAATGAGCATATCATCCACATATAACAACAAAAATACTTGTTCAAACCTTGAACCCTTGTTAAAGTATACACACCTGTCATACAAGCTTCTTATAAAACCTGCATTAATCATGAACTCATTGAACTTCTTGTTCCACTGCTTCAATCCATACAGTGATTTCCTGAGAAAACAGACCTTCTCTTCATTTCCTGGAATCACAAAGCCCTCAGGTTGCTTCATGTATATTCTTTCAATGAGATCACCATGCAGGAATGTTGTCTTAACATCTAACTGCTGTAGTTCCATGTCTTCTTGTGTAACTTTTGACAATAGTAACCTAATAGAGCAATGCTTCACAACAGGAGAGAATACCTCATTATAATCAATGCCTTCTCTTTGTGTAAAGCCCCTTGCCACCAGCCTTGCCTTGTATCTGATTTTATCAGCCTTTCCAGCCTCCACCTTCTTCTTGTAGATCCACTTTGAGCTGCCTAACTTCTGCCCTTTTGGTTTGTCTACAAGTTTCCAGGTTTGGTTTCTCCCCAGAGATTCCATTTCCTCCATCATGGCCCCTATCCAGTGTTCACTTTCACTGCAGTTGATTGCTTCCTTGAAACTGCTTGGCTCTTGAAACTCCAGGTCTTCAGCTACACTTAATGCATAGTAGACACTCCCAACTTGTCCATAGAAATCAGGCCTGTGGATTTGCCTTCTTGGTCTATCTCTACCAATGCTATAAGTTCTGAGATTTGAAATCTCAGGTTGATCTTCATCCTCTTCTGATGAACTGCTATTTCCTGATTGAGCTTGAGCATCATTCCCTAGTGTCTTCTCTTCATCAATAGGCTCCACCTAAATGGAAATTCTTTCTGATTCCACAACACCATCAGCTTGTTCTTGACTTCCAGTAGAGTTGTATCCCATCACAACCTCATTGAATCTTACATCTCTACTTATCAAGAGTTTCTGGTTCCCTGTTCCAAGCACCATAACCTGTAGCCTTTTATGCCCTCAGGATATCCTAGGAATACACACCTCTGTGCCCTTGCATCAAGTTTGTCTTGCCTAATATGAGCATAGGCCAGACAACCAAACACTCTCAAGTCATTATAGTTTGGTACCTTTCCACTCCAAACTTCTTCTGGAGTCTTAAATCCTAGAGTTGATGATGGTGATATGTTTATCAAATAACATGCAGTGTTCAGTGTTTCTCCCCAGAAGGATTTGGGTAATCCAGCATCAATCAGCATACATCTAACTCTCTCAAGCACAGTCCTGTTAAACCTTTCAGCAACCCCATTTTGTTGAGGGTTCAATGGGACAGTTCTGTGCCTTGTGATGCCCTTATCTTCACAAAACCTTGTGAACTCGGTAGATAGATATTCCAAGCCATTATCAGTCCTAAGATGTTTCAATTTCTTTCCTCTTAGATTCTCCACCTGGCTCAACCATGTTTTAAACTTAAAGAATGCATCACTCTTGTTCCTTAAGACATATACCCATATTTTTCTACTGTAATCATCAATGATGGACATGACCTTCCTCCTCCATGTGTCTCTGTTCTTGAAGGCCCCCATATATCAGAGTGTACATAATCAAGTGGTTCTTGAGTAGAATGTATCCCTTTAGCATAAGGCAGCTTCTTGGCCTTTCCTAGAGCACATTTGTCACAGAACTCAAGTGTTTGACTTCCTATTTCACCAATTATGCCCCTCTTGGATAGCTCCTTCAATCCTTTCTCTCCAATATGACCCAGTCTTTTATGCAACTTCATGAAATCCTCTCTACTTATCACAGATTCAGCACAACCTATCACAGGAGATCCAATCAGAATGAATAGGCCATTGTGTTGCCTTCCCTTGATTACCAGATTGTTGTGTTTAGTGATATGAAGATAACCATCTCTGGAGTTGAACTGACAGCCATTTGCCACAAGAGATCCAAGGGATATGAGGTTTCTTTTAAGGCCAGGAACATACCTCACTTGTGAAATGGTCCTGATAACTCCATCATACATTTTGATCTGAACTGATCCTGTGCCTTTAACTCTGCAGGAGTGGTCATTTCCCAGTAATACACATCCACCATTTTCTTTCTGTAAATCCTTGAACCAGGATTCATTAGGACACATGTGGAATGAACATCCTGTATCAAGAACCCATTCTTTTTCCATCTTTGTGTCTGTAATTTTAGAACTTCAGGGGTGTCATCTTGATGCTCAGTCACAACCACTTCTGCCCTCTGATTTTCCTGTTTCTTCTTCTTCTGTGGGTAATCCTTCTTCAAATGTCCAAGTTACTTGCATTTGAAACACTTTCTATTTTCAACCCAGTCTCCCTGCTTCTTTGCATTCTGAGTTCCAGATTTGTTATCTTTGAATCCCTGGAACTTCTTCTATTGATAGTTCTTTTTGAACTTTATGTTCAAGCCTTCTCCAGCCTGTGTAGAGCCCTTTTCTCCCTGATTTTGAAAACACTTTGTCTTCAATGCTGAGAGGAAAGATTCATAACTGATTTTTCCATCCCTTCCAAACATTAATGCATCCTTGAAGCTTTCCATAGACTTTGGAAGTACATTCAACACCATCAGAGCCTTATCATCATCCTCCAAGTTCACCCCCAGGTCTTCTAACTCTTCAATCATCTTGACAAAATCATCAAGTTGATCAGAAATGGCCTTATCATCAGTGATCTTAAAAGACATCAATTTCTGCTTCACAAATAGTTTGTTTGATATTGACTTTAACTGATAAAGTTCTTCTAGTTTTCCCCATGTCTCCACTGCATTCTTACACCTTGATATCTCCCTCAGGGGTTTATCACCCAAACAGAGGAATATCAGGCTCAAAGCCTTCTTATCCACTTCTGGAAACTTTGATTTCTCAGCATCAGACCATTGATCAACAGGAAGAAGTGCAGAATCTAAAATATTTTGAACCAATACAACATTCATTTTGATTTGCCAAAGTGAGAAGTCATTTTTACCTGAAAATTCTCCACATCCATCTTCACTCCAGCCATTCTCCTTTCCTCTTTGAGTGTGTGCTCAAGTTTCCCACAGATGGCGCCACTTGTTAGGTAATCAACTCTTGAGACACACACACAATACACAAACCAAGAAAGAATGAAAAACAATCAAGAATTCGGCCAGAAAAGAACCGAACACACAACAGGAATAAGAAATGAAGAACACAAGGATTTTACGTGGTTCGATCAATGTGATCTACATCCACGGAGGCTCTATACACCTCAATTCACTCCACTAAACAATCAATTACAAGAATTAATCCAGAAAACTAGAAACCCCCAATACACAGACCGAATTGAGCTCAAGAACCCTAGCTATCTAATTCTAATGATTGAGTTGTGTTTACAGAGGGAAAATAACGTGTATCAACTCACAACTACAAGTGGACTCAATGTATATAAAGATCGAAGCTCGAATCAGGAAATATCAGCAGTTGTAACCAATTCTGTTTCCAATTGCACAAAGCTGTTAGACGGCCTTTCACAACGGTTTTACACTCAACAGTTCTAAACCGTTGCATAAGTCAATTATAACCGTCTTGACTCCAGTTTCCTCTTAACCTTCAAAACTGATCCGGCTAAAACCCAGTTCTCTAGCCCGGTTCTTCCCAACCTGAACCCGGTTCCTGATTCCTCAAACCCTCTACTACAAACTATGATCACTTGATGATATGAACTGATATCTACACTTTTTCTCTTCGACCAAGGTTTATTTTTCTCTCACTGAATTTTGTTACTTGGCAAGGTTTTTAACGAGGCAACAAGTTATGCACCATTCACCCTTTAGATTTGGCATAAGGGGGAGTGTTGAAGGAAAAACACAATCAATGTGCCTTCATCAAAAGTAACTGATAAGGGGCAATTTAGCCATTTACTATATTTTATATACTCTTGTAACCCTGCTTTGGATACCTTATATAAAGGGATCTTTAATGAATAAGAAAATACAATTCTACGCCTCTCTTCCGTGTGTTCTTTTGTATTTTTCATTAAACAATCTCCAAAATATAACAATTAACCTAGTAAATGAAAAGTCGCCATGGATTAAGGGTAACACCTAAACCCTCTTCCCAATCCCAAACCACGACCCAAGCTGCGACCATCAACCTAACGCTGACGAAGATCATAAAATTTTCAGCCCTCAACTTATTCAAACACGCCACTATCGAGGAAGGATTCCGGCGTTGTAATGGTGTCATATCCATTTTAGACGCACACCCAGAAACTACGGACCTTGACGTGCATCAATCAATTCCGACACTATTGGTGCCGATTTCATTGGCCTTCGCCGCAACCTCAATTACTTAGCCCCCTCTTATAGGGGGTATTCTCCTAGATTCTATTTTTTATTGAACGACCTATATGATTGTCCTCTGATAGATATATAATCTAAAGTGTTATGACTCTAAATGCAAAAAATTAGTTAAATCAAAACCCATCTATGCTAATAGTATGCGTCGAACAAACCCGGTCATGAATCTAATACCACCGATCGTGACGGACAATATTTGAAATCATCAACGATACCGTCAATTTTGAAAATGTTCACCTAATTAGACGCAAAAATAGGCAGCCGCCAGAGGTAATCGTCTCCAATTTATGAAAATTCCTTACAATTCTGATATAATTGATTCTAGTTTTTCTAGGTGAAATACATAGTCTTATTAATACTAAAGATAGGTAGAAATTCTTATAAATATAAGCAAAACTTACTTAATTTATGTAATTACCATATTAATATGAAAGTTTTTGGATAATTTATATTGACTGATTAATATATGAATTTTTTTTCATATTTTAGAAGTTATTACCAAGGGGGGAGCTTTCGAATCTATTATATTAATATGCAAATAATTGGATAATTTATGTTGATTGATTGCCATATGAAAAAATTTCTATATTTTTTTTGTTGCAGATTTGATTCGAATGATTAGATAATTTATGTTGATATGCAAATTTTATTCAAATGATTCATTAAATGAGGTTGAGATTTGGGTGGAAAAATTTTAAGGTTTCTATATTGAGACAGTTTTGTTTTTATATATAAAAAGATATCTACATTTTTACTGTAGTAAAAGATCAATTCTACTGTCTTTGTATATGTATTCACCATAAGAGATATTATCTATACATGGTTGTATTTTTCATCATTTTCTTTTCCCTAATTATTTGTAAACATTTATCACTTCATGTATAAATTACGAGAAAACTTGTTCGGTCTAATTCATAACTAAGTTAATAATTCAATACCCATGTTTAAGCCCTATCTCTATTCAGAAAATCAAATTTTCTTACCACACATAATAAGATTCATGTAGCAGCCACATATTATAAATTAAATCTTCGGTTTGGTTTTTAGTTCAATTAAGATAGACTCTTAACTTTTATAAATACCACCCTCTCCCTACAAAAGATGCATTTAACATGATAAAATGCTTTATAACAATCTGCAATCTCATCGCTAGATCGACTAATAAAATTTCATTAGTTATTGAAAATATATAATACTTTTGCAAATATAATTTGAATACTAGAAAACAACGGTAAAATGTATTTAAGACACTGTTGGTGTTAGAGTATATTAGTTTGTAATCAAGAACAAGTTAGTTAGTTAGTTAGTTAGTATTAATTAATCAGATGCACATGCAAAGCATGTGACTCGCGTGAGTTAAGCACTGCAAACTTAACTCTATAAATACATTGTGTAAACACCTTGCAAATTTGAGTATATGAATTTTTTAGATATCTTTTGTATGACATAGTATCACAAGTCAGGCAGTTTTTCCACAAAATCACATGTTCTTGAGTTTTTGTTTAAGCGAGAGGTCGTTTTTTGTGTCCAGCTGAAGCCATTAGCGTTCTATTATCTATTGTTTGATCAAAATTCTTAGTTGATCAACTCGTTTGGTATTAGCGATCAAATTATTTTTCTAATCATCTTCGATCGCATTTTTCGCAGCAGCTATGATTGAGTTTGTTCTTCCCACGTTCAACGTGTTGTCTTTGCGATTGGATCGAACCAATTATTCATATCGGAGTATTCAGGTTACTACACTGGTGCGAGCACATGGTAATGATGATTTTCTTTATGGCACCACTAGTCCACCGCCTAGAATGCTTCGGTCTGTCACTCCATTTACAGAGGGAAATGATGAGATCACTGTAAGTCATCCTAATCCTGATTATGAAAAATGGATCAGGAAGGATCACTTTCTTATGAGCTGGCTTTTAAGCTCAATAAATGAATCCATGTTGGGATATGTTAATTGTTGTAAGTCTGAGTTTGATGTCCGGATTGTGTTCGGTGAATAGTTTCGATCACAAAGCAAGGCACAGGTTCTCAATTAACTTCGCTTAAGAAGGGAAATTCTTCAATTGAAGAATATATCCTCAAGATGCGAGGAATTGTAGATGCCATTCAAGCAGCGGATCAAGAAGTCACTGATGATGACTTATGTTTGTATATCTTGAATGGTTTAGGTCCTGAATATGAAAGCATTATAGTTAATGTTACTACAAGGTCTGGGTCTATCACAATCACTAAATTAGAGTCTCTTTTACGCACTCATGAAATGAGATAGAATAAGAAACATTCGACTGGTATTATGATAGAGGAGGATTTAAAGCACCCAACAGGGGAGGTTACAACAAAAACAGAGGTTCTACTACTAAGAGAGGTGGAAATAATCGTGGTGTCATTTAATTATGTGGAATATCACACTTCTATTCCTTTTGAGATTGTACATACAGATTGTTTCCGATAAAGGTTACAGGTATTATCTTCTTTCACAGACGATTACATGAGGTATTCTTGGATTTATCCTTTAACACTTAAGTCAATCAGACTACAATAAATTTAATCACCATGGTTAAAATATAATTTGATTGTTGAGTAAAAAGCTTTCATTCTGATTTTGGGGGTTAGTTTAGAAGTTTGACATCATATTTTCAGGCACAAGGGATCTTGTACAGATACTATTGTCCATACACACATGCACAAAATGGATTAATAGAAAGAAAGCATAAGCATGTGGTTCAAACTGGCTTAACATTGTTATCTCAATCTAAGCTGCCCTTTAGTTTTTGGTGGGATGCTTTACCAACTGATGTTTTACACACAAAAATCCCCTTTGAGAAGTTATTCAAAAGATCACCAGATTACACTTTTCTGAAAACCTTTGGATGTGCATGTTATCCTTACTTAAGACAATACAATAATTCTAAAATGCAGTTTAGAACTGATAAGTGTGTTTTTATTGGCTATAGACTTCTTCACAAAGGTTACAGATGTCTTAGTGCTACAGGAAGAGTGTATGTTGCTAGAACCGTTAAGTTCAATTAAGCTGATTTTCCTTATTGTTCTATGTTTACTAATGTCACTCCTACTGATTCTGTAACTATACTAAATGTTCTTTTACCTATACTACCTGTCACTAATACTAATGATGATAATAATACAACTCAACTTGAGGTATCAACTAGTACAAGTAGTTCATCTGCAACAGATTCTGATAGCACTACTTCAAATTCAAATCCCTTTGATAACAATGACTTACCTCTTGTTCCTTTCTAGCAGCCACATCCACTACTCAATGAGTTTCTTCCACCCAATATACATGTTCAAAACAACCATCCTATAGTTACTAGATCCAAGAAAGGTATCTATAAGCCCAATTTCTATTATGTTATTGTAACAACAGACAACACTAAACCATACAGTGTGACACAGGCTAATGCTTCTCCTAAATGGAAAATGGAAATGGATGAGGAGTATAATCCACTTCTCAAAAATGAAACTTGGCAATTAGTTCCTTATCATAATAACATGAATTTGGTAACTAATAATTGGGTTTTCAGGATAAAATACAAGGCAAGTGGTGAGGTTGACAGGTACAAAGCAAGGCTTGTAGCTTGAGGATTTCAACAGACAACAGGGGTGGATCATTTCTCCACTTATAGTCCTGTAATTTGATCTACTACAGTAAGGATAGTCTGTGTCCAAAGATTGGCCAGTTCAGCAGGTAGACATCACTAATGCATTCCTAAAATGTAAGTTAAAAGAAAAGTTTTATATGGTTCAACCAGAAGGGTATGTTTCCTCTACCAATCCTGATTATGTGTGTCAACTTAAAAAGTCTTTATATGGTCTTAAACAAGTTCCAAAAGCTTGGTATGACAAGTTAGGAAAATTCCTTAGCAAAATTGGTTTCAAAAAGTCTACTGCAGATTCATCTTTGTTTTTCAAAAATCAAGGCAATAATCTTACTCTTTTGTTAGTTTATGTAGATGATATTCTTATTACATGTAGTCAAACAAAAGAAGTTCATTATGTTATAGATCTTCTAGATAAAGAGTTTTCACTTAAAAACCTTCTTGAGGTGAATTACTTTCTAGGCATAGAAGTAAAAAGAACCAATGAAGGGATGTTTTTTAAACAGACTAATTATATTACTGATCTGTTAAAAGAAGTGGACATGATACATTGTAAATTTGTGTTAGCTCCTAGTTGTACCAATGTCAAATTACATGCTGATGACAGTCCACCATTTGATCAACCAACTTTATACAGAAAAGTAGTTGGTGCTTTGCAATACCTACAACTCACTAGACCTAAAAATGCATTTTCTGTTAATAAGCTGTGTCATTTTTTACAAGCTCCTACTGCTAATCAGTGGAAAGCCTGTAAACGGGTGTTAAGATATTTAAGTGGAATAATACATCGAGGGATCTTTCTAAAACTGGTCACTAGATTTACTATTCATGGGTTTGTTGATGCAGATTGGGCAAGTTGCCCGGATGATAGGAGGAGCACAAGTGGCTTCTGTCTCTTTATAGGAAGTAATCCGATTGTTTGGAGCTCCAAAAGCAGAATCTGGTAGCACGAAGTAGCACGTAGGTAGAATACAGGGCTTTAGCTCTGGCAACCTCTGAAATTGTGTGGATACATAATCTACTTGGAAGTTAGCATTCCTTTAATCAAACCGACAACATTATGGTTAAACAATGCAGGGGCAATCTCTATGTCAAATAATTCCGATATGCACTCTCGAACCAAGCATATTGAGTTAGATATTCATTTTATGCCAGAAAATGTCAAATCCAGAGAAATACAAGTCTATTATGTTCCTACTGAGTCACAGACGACCGATGTTTTGACCAAGAGTTTGTCAGCAAACAGGTTTCAGTTGTTCAGTCAATAGATGTGTTGTGATTCTCAACTGTTTCTCACTTAAGTCAAGCTTAAATGAAGATCTTATCATGCAGAAAAGTCTCAAGTTCATAGTAGCGCAAATTTTCAGTGGGTATTCTTGCATGGAAGCACGTAGATATATTAGTTTGTAATCAAGATTAGATTAGTTAGTTAGTTAGTATTGATTAATCACATGCACATGCAAAACATGTGACACGTGAGTTAAGCACTACAAACTTAACTCTATAAATACATTGTGTAAACACCTTGCAAATTAGTTTGTGTTACAAACCTGATTCAAACTTTACAGAAAATTTACTCAGACAATTGATCAAACACCTTGCAAGCAACACAAAACAATAACACATGTAAGCTAAGAATGATCAAGAACACCAGATTTACGTGGTTCAGCATAAATGCCTACATCCACGGGCAAGACCAGAAACAAATCCACTAATTTGGACGTAAAGATTACAAGGAAACACTTAAGAAACGAGGTTCACAGCTTGAACTCATTTTTCCCTCTCAAGCTTTCAATTTCCTCTCTCTAGATCTTAATTGTGTGTTACAACTTGTGTGAATTCACTCCTAATATCTAGAGATACAATTAGAAAAGATGGATAATTGCTGCTGAAAATGACTGAAAACGGATCTCAAAACTGAACTGAAAACTAACAGAATTTCCTCTGCATAAGACAACGGTTATATGGCGGTTAAATCAGTTGAAACCCGTTGTCTTTCACCTTCCCTTCAAAAATTAATTCTGTTTAGTTTCTGCTGCTTTCTGAAGCACTTTTCACCAGCTTCCTTCAGCTTACTTAATCACTTTATCCTCATTTCAACACACCAGCTATCAGTTGTACATCCAGCAATATTTTGACACCATTATTTCATAGTTTGAGTATATGAATTCTGTAGATATCTTTTGTGTAATATGGTATCCATGTAAAGATTTCTTTTAACTTTTCAAATAATCACTTGCTGAATTATATGAAGCTTTTCGAAATTCTGCAATACCTTATTTCGTTAATGGGAAAGGTATAGCTCTTGAATTTATACACCGGGTTCAATAATCTAAGCTATGTTTTTTTGCAAATAAATTCTTTAACATTTAAAATTAGTGAAATAAGGCCCTGAAGTTCTAATTACAAAACTAATTCGGACATTCTTAAAATTAAAATTACTGAATAAATCTAATAATGGTTTAATAATTTAGAAATATAATCAAATAAATCATGAAATTATAAAAATGAAAATTTAAAATAATCGGATGTTTCAAAATTTCCCGACTAGCTCCGATTAATCTTCGTTTAGGCGTTAGGTTCCCATTGACAGCCTACGTTTATTTTTCGATTCCTCCCCGCCTAGTCACGCCTATGCCCCAATTAGCCTCCTCTAGGCCTCGACTAATCGTTAGACCCCAATTCACCGTCTAACTAGCGTCTAACGACTTCCACAACCTATTTTTAGTATAGTAAATTACGAAAGCATTGTTGAGATACATATCCAAATTGCATCAAATTAAAGCACCACTTGGTAGTCCCGGCATGTCGATAGCAACAAATGATACTATTTCCAAAAGTCTAAATACAACTATGGTTATTTACTTCAATTTTCAATAATACCACGCAATCAATTATTCTTAAAACTTAAACAAAAAGCCAAGTGTGACAAATTATAATAAGCTATACTCTCACTAAGTATTTAATCAAATTAAAAAAAAATTGTGCATTAATTAAACAAGACCTCCTTTTGTTTTGGGCAATAATTCATAAAAACTAAATAACAGAAATACCACTGCAAATGATTGGACAGTAGCTGTAAATACGCAACGGTAGTTGTTTTCTGCATTTTCAAAGATAAGAGCCAAATTCAATTGAAAACAGACGAAACCATTTTCATCCAATTTTTACATTTTACTTATTTACTACTATCTTCCTATATAATAAAATATAACTCGCTATAAAAGGAACTTAAGAGCATTTTTCCGTTTCATTTTACTTGCTAAAAATAGGTAGTTTAATCAATACTACTCCCAACATTTTATAATAATTGACGTTTTAGAATGAAAGGAAAAAAATAAAAATTAAATAACTTGACAATATAGTCTCCGCTAATATCTATTTTAGGGGATGTAGATTAGACCAAATCTTTAATAGGTTTAAAACAAGAGATATTTTAGGATTGTGCCAGGAAAAAAATTGATAGAATTTGTGGAAAATATCTAAAAGTCAATTAATTGAAAAAAAAATTAATTAGGTAGAAAATCAATTATTATGAAATACAGGGAGTAATATAACAAGATATATATATATATATATATATATATATATATATATATATTGAATCATATGAATAAATAGTTTCAAATTTGAATATATTTTTGGTAAGTTGCTATATATTTGAAACATCTTAAAAGACAACTTATGATTGAATTTTTTAATACAACTTATAATTGATTTATTATACATATACTAGAAAAATTAATTTTCAAAACATAAGACACAAACAGTTTTCTATTATATTTTTCATTTTTTATATATAATAGTATATCAACTTAATCTTTTTATTTTTACGTTAATTAGAATTTATATATTATATTTTAGAATAAGATACATTAAAAAAATAGAATTGTTTTCGACTATTTAGATTATATTTGAATATGTAGTATGAGTTGGATTGTCTGGATTTAGTTTGAGCTGCAAATAAAAATTAATTAAGTATTTTAAAAATATTTACTTTGTAATAATATTTGTTACACATATTTTTAAAAAATACCCATTGTAGAACTACTTTAATTTTTAAAAATACTTTCACTTTTTATTACATTTTATTAAAATAAGTAAAACTAACCATTTTTCAATTTTCAGAAAAAGAGATAATAAATACCTTTTTTTATAAAGAACAAAAAAGATATAGTGGATGTATGGGTGCACTAGTGTAATAGAAAAAATTTAAAGATTTGTTTCGTTTTTGTATCATCTCTAGACATGGATAATTTTTTATTGTTAATTTGTTTTTTTACTTACAATAAATAAAAATTGATCATCATTTTTCTTTTCAGAGTACATTTCCTGGTTGGGGTGGGTAGGTTAGAATTGATCTGATACTCATATTGAATAGTTTGGTATACATATTGAATTAAGGCTGAAAAACATAAAATACACGACATTTTGGTCAATTAACATATACAGCACAACCTTTCAATTTTAACACATAAATACTCCACCTTATAATTTTTACAATTAAATGCATGTAGGCTAATTTTGAGCTCCAATTGCTGATGTGGAGCTCAAAACTGAAATTTTGGACCATATTTCCTAATGTGGAGTTATAAATATATATATTTTTTTTTTATTTAAGCTCATATTTTCTTGAATGATGTGGCAAACAAATTAATAACGGAAGTTGGGTGTGAGTACTTGTCCTCACCGGCGAACGACTTTTCTCCCATGATGAATTTTCTTATATGACAAATCTCTCAAATAATCTATTCTAATCGCGATAACTCAATTGTACTGATGGTGTTGCGAATAAAATGCATCCATAAGCAACAACTTAGGAAACGAAGTCCAACAATCGACCTATTATGCGATGTCATAGTGCTCAATCAGATAAGGTTGATAATGATTAAATCTGAAATTGATTTCTACTTGTTTATAGGATTCAACGAAAAGTGAAGAAAAACTAAATAATGGTGCAAGCCCTACTTGATATAATAGATCGCAATTAAAACAGGAAAATAAATGAAATGAATAAATAAGCAAAGTTTATGTATTTGCCCTCCATTAAGAAAGTCTGGGAAGAAAATGACGAAAACCTTTATGAGGTTCTTATTCTATTGCACGTTCAGAAGAATTAGAGAAAATCATCAAAGTTATTCGGGTTATTGTAAAACAAAAGGTCACAATCCACATCATAAAATATGGACCAAAATTTCAGCTTCGAGTTCCACGTCAGCTATTGGAGCCCGAAATCAACTAGCATCGATTAAATTGTAAGAAATTAAAAGGTGATGTATTTATACGTTAAATTGAAATGCCATGTTGTATCTATTAGTTGATACAAATGTCGTATATTATTAAGCTTTAAATTAAAATAAGCAACGATTTGTTAGTTCGTTATCTAGAGTTGAATATGCTTTGTAGATTAACTATTTATATTAAATGTAAATTGTAAATGAAATAAGTATTTGAAATTGTGCATTGAACATATAAGAAAAATCTAGTCCAGATAAATAAAGGTTAATCAGTAAATAAACACAAATAATTTTATAAGTCTGCTGAACCGAAATTGAACCCATCTGAAGCTTCTGAGAAAAGAAAGAAAACTGATCCAACAAGATTTTACTCAACCCTCAAAAAATCTAACTGAAAATGCAACAATGACAAAGATGTTTTTATATAACCTTACGTCTTCCATCAAAACAAAGAATATATAATTTATTCGAGAAGGAACCGATAATACGATTTGGCAAGCCTATTATATTACCGTATTTGAGAGAGAGAACATCACCACTACTCAATGAGATAGTAATTCGCAAAATCCACCAAACAAGTTTGTGAATTCAAGAAAGAAGTTTATGTAATGGGAAAGATTCTGATATAGTATTAAACCATAGAACAATAAGATACTCAACAGAGACAAATCCGACAGACAAAACATTAACAATCAAAATCGATACTCCAAAATACTGCTGCTTAATATTAATACTTGATTGGAGCAATAACGTCAAGTTGGGAACCAAGCTTCTCTTCAGCAATTTTCTCAGCTTTAACTCTCAATTTTGTCAACTGCTTCTTCCTCTCATATGTTGCTTGAGATCTCTCTTTCCTCTTCTTCTCCAACTCCTATAATTGAATATTGACATTATAATCAACACAACAGTTTCACAAGAGAAGATTACAAAACCATGATCCACCTAATTCCCATTCCAGGTACCATAAAAAAAACAAAACTAAGAGCAAAACCAAGCATAATTAGATCGCATTTATATGCAAAGATTTAAAATGATGCATTTGAAATGAAAGGATTCAAATCCAACCAAATCCATTGAAACTTGGTCCAAAATGAAATTGATGGGTTTAATTCAATTCACAATCCAAACTTCAAAGCATTTGCTACAATGGATTTCAAATCCATCCACAAATCCATCGAAATGAAACTACGACACCTCAATAATTCATACTCATTAATATTTAAGATACAATTTATGTATTTTAGGTTCTATTCAAGTCATTTTAGATGATCACCTTCCTATTCTGATTTGGGTTGACGACTATATATTTTTTAAGGCCAGACCCATAGGCCACCTATGCAAATGCAAACAACCAATCTTAAGCTTGTTTTTCTTATTTTCTCATTAACTCGAGCTACCAAATTTAATGGTCTCTCAAGCATATAAAATATAATTAAATAATATCCGATTCATAAAATTCAACAAGTCTAAACTAGAGACATCAACTCTACTAAAGAAAAATATATGCACATAAAACCATGAGGAACTAAGCTGCAATGAATGACAGAGTGCCACAGTAGCCATAACTAGAATTTGGGAAAACTAGAGATCTTACTCAACAGCAGTCAAGGTAAGAACAATAATAAAAAAAGCAGTTACAAGAATATTATGCACTAGATAAAATACAAATAATCAAACCCTGGGTTATTTAGGTAAAAGCAAAATCTAAATGCAAGAATTCCCATCTCACTACTACACTGAAGAATGAAAATGCAGAGAAATGTAAACGTACCCTGATGGTATCGTAGTGGTTCCATCCAACCTCAGACGAAAGTCTTCCCAACAAGCAGTATTTATGACCAGCTTGAAGCCTCAAAACCCTGATCATAAAATGGGAAATGAGTTGGAAACATAAAACGACAACGCAACAAAATTATAATGTAATATAGGTTGAACAAAACAAAGATAAACTAACTTTAGAGCATCAGGAATAACCATCCTCTTCGTCTTGTCGTATGGTGGAGGTATTCCTTCAAAGACCTTCAAACGAGCAAGCGCAGCTTCTCCCCTCTTGGTCTTGTGAGGGATCATCCTGTAAGCAAAATCACATACTTCACTACCACAACTACTCTGTACATCATGCTTATAAACAAGCAGGAAATGTATGCATACAAACCAATTGAAAACGCAGACAAGTTCGACTATGAAGATGCCAAGAATAAAAAGGAAAAGCAGCCAAGAACTAATAGAATCATTTATTTTCAAAAGGAAAAAGAAAAACTGCCAGCGCAAAGGTTTAATTCTTAATATAACAATAAATATGTATGAACCGAAAAATTAAAGTTATGCATCATAATTGTGCAACAGAGATACCAACCAACATAAACATAGAACAAATTACGAATTTGCACTACAAAGAACAATAATTTACTCCCGAAGAATGGATAACTTTGGACTCCATCATAGAATGAACCAAAACAGCATACAAGAAGGTATCCAAAAAACCCGACCAACAAATAAATCATGTTAATCATTACGGGTGCTACAGTATATACGAAACTAGAGACTAAGTTGAATTTGTTCATATCGGATCCAAATGCTTTCAACATAGGCATACTGATCAGCAAGCAGTGAAAAAATTCAATAGGAAGGAACCAATTAATAACTTAAGAAAATCCACCTATGGAATTCAAGTGCTTAAAGGATCACAACCTAATGTTGTCTTCACAGAACATATAAAAAGAAATTCAGAAAAGGAGAACAAAATATCAACCAGCATACCCGCGAATCGTCCTCCAGAGAATCTTGGAAGGAGCGCGGAAGTGAATGGGACCATGAGAAGGCTTAGTGTTCATCCGCTTACGAAGAAAGCGCAGATACTTCATTTTCTGTCGCACAAGACCGCCGGAAAGGCAGATTTCATCGCAGCGAACGACGACAACTTTCTGGCCATTGAGTAGCTCCTTGGCGAGAATGGATGCAAGGCGGCCGAGCATGTGGTTTCTGGCGTCCACCACCACTCTCTTGGCGCAGATCCCTGAACCCGACACCATTTTTCTCTCTCTGCAATACTACACTCTTTCTCAAAGAGGCGGACGAAAGAGAGAAGGTGGTGGTGATATGGTTGGGGGATTAGGGTTTTTTTGGTGGGAGAGAGGGCATTTGGGCTTTCCACTTTGGGTTTTACATTTGGGCCACGACTAATTAGTGCGGCTTGGCACTTTGTTTTGTTATTCCTAATCAAGGTTAAACGCTAAATCCATGGAGGAAATTTTTATTTTCGAAAGAAATTAGCCACACAACATCTATCTTTTTCGTGTTACTAGAATTTTCTCATCGTGTATCATAAATATTTCATTAGAAAAATTATTTAATTTATTTTTATTTATAACTTAAATTTAATAGAAATAGTTCATGCCACAATTGATATTCAATTATAAATCAATAACGAACTCAAACATTCTTATTTTAAATTTAACATTTTATATTAAAATATTTAATATTAGTAAAAAATTAAATATTTAGAAATGATGGTTGATTTTATTATTGTGAGTAAAAAATAAGTTAACAGTAAAAATAAAATTATTCACGACTTTAGGATATTGGAGATATACTTTAAAAAATTAAGAGAAAGAGAAACTTTCAAAAAAATAAAAAAAAAAATCTCTAAATTTTTCCATCCCTTAAATTCCGCATGTTGCATCTATTTTTTTTTCTTCATAAAAATATATTAAATCTAATTTTGAAAATTAAAAAATAGTTTATTTTTATTATTTCTAAAATATTGCATTAGCAAAGATAAAATTATATGAATTTGTTTATGCAATAAAATTAAGGCTTTCTAAAATAAATTAACTTGAGTATTATCTCTAAATAAAGATGTAATAAACATTAATATAATATATATATATATATATATATATATTAAAATGTTTAATTAATTTTTATCTTATGTCAACCTCAATATAGATAATTAAACTCATACTACATACACAAATCTAACCTAAACGTTTGACATACAATTGTAATCTTTTAGGGCTCATTTGGTAGCAAAGATAAGACCTGATAATATAAGGTAACAGTTCTAATCGGGTGTTTGGTAGCCACGACAACCAATACAGGATAATGTAAGGGGCCCGGTATAATGGCCTTATTAGCCCATATATACAATCACACATCTTGGACCTGATATTAAATCTTGTTTACTGTAGCTGCCGTTAGCAGCCCAACTTTACCCTACTTACCCAAACCCACGTGAATCAAACTCACCACTTTCACCAAATCAATACCCTAGTTCCTCTCGACCAAAATATCAACGTCGCTGCCGTTCTCGTCTGTGCATTTGCGTGCGGTGGACTCTCATCTCCACAACTTAAGGTGAGCAAGATCTCGCACTTCTAAGTTCCATTTTTTCATCTAAAACTTACTTTGGCTTCCCCACCCCCCTTCCCCCCCCCCCCCCCCCTTTTTTTTGTCTGAATCTATCGCCTCTAAACTTGGAGTCGCGACGGACCTGAAGCGGGGGCAAAAGATTGCAAATCTAGGTAGTCTGATTGCGATTAGTGCTTCGTTCCTGTCAATTTTTTAGGGTTAAGGTTTTATTTTGCAATTAAAATTCTGATTGCGGAATACTTACAAGGTTTCGATGTTTAATTGTTCATAGGTTCAGTTGGAGAAGTAAAAGTTGCAGCTTGGAATTGGGGAAGCAGCATTGCAAAATTGGTAATTTTTTTGAATCTATGTCTGCACTTTCTTTAGCCATTGTCACGCTGGGTTGAATTTAAATAATTCTTGGAGCAAATAAATTTGAAAATTGAATATTACACTGTCAAATCGAGGAATTTTTAATATTAAAATTTCAATATAAATGGTGCTACACAGTTTCAAATGCGTAGATTTTGCGATTTGGTTTCTTCTGCAGCTTTGCTGCATTTTTCGAATTCTTGAAAATTGTAATTCAATGTTGGCTGAAGATTGTTGTTTTTAAGTATTGTATCAAATATGTATACTTGCCTTTCAAATCTGGTTTTTTGTGTTTAATTGTATGTGTACCGTGTACGTGAAATTGATCGATTTGTACAACTGTGGAACTAGTTAAAGGGAGTTTATTGCCATGATTCATTAAATATTATGCTAAGAAATTGACGAATCAAGAACTCTATAATGTTTATATGTTAACGAATCCCGGAATTGCGTTTAGTCGGCACTTTGATAGGCTAAATGGTTTTTTTTTTTTTTTAAAGGAGTTTTATAATTTATTCTAAGAATGACTAATTCTGGTGTAACCATGCATTACAATTATGTGATAATTAAAAATAACCATTCTTTCTCATGCATTACTAAGTAAACGGGCTGATAGGTTGCAAAAATGTTGTTTTACTTTTTTTTCTTTCTAAATAGATAATCTTGGCATTTGCATACATATTGCTTACTCCCATTCCTCTGTTTTCTTGTATCGAACCCCTACCATTCATCCAATTTGCCTTTGTGATTTACTTCCACAACTGAATTTAATAAATTTGATTCCACAACAGCTTGTTCGTAATTGCGACTTTTTGGAAAAACCACCACCATGACTCGCCTTGTTCGGAAAAAAATTGCTGTTTATTTGCTCCTACAAAACGTGCTACAAGACACTCTCGTTGCGTTGCTCTTAATTTTGGCCATAATTAAGAAAAAAAAAGGTTGTAGGAGGCAATTCATTCTACCACGTGAGGCTTATACCATGTTCGAGCACATCCCGGAGCAAGTTATGCATTTAACTAGAATGGTGAAGCTTAGGGATTCTAGTTGTGTCGATAACACTAGGATGGATATGAACACATTTGCTCGTTTGTGTTATCTGCTTAGGGAGTTGGATGGCTTATCCGATAATAGGTATGTTAGTGTGGAGGAACAAGTTGCGATGTTTTTAAATTGTTTAGGGCATCATAAGAAAAATTGTATCGTGAAATTCGATTTTATACGGTCCGGGCAGACCGTGTCACACTACATACATCTCGTCTTGAAAGCAATCCTCAAATTGCATCATTTGTTTCTAGTGAGTCCTACACCCGTCCCAAAAGACCGCACTAACCCTAGGTGGAAATGGTTCAAGGTAAAACTACTAAACAAAAATTAGCATGTAATTTAATAGCAATTGATTTAGATAAAAAACACATTAAGGACTAAATTATTTCATTTTTTTATTTGGTTAAAAAAAATAGGGGTGTTTAGGAGCCCTAGACGGTACCTACATACCCATGCATGTCAAAAAGTCTGATAAGCCACGTTATAGAACAAGGAAATGAGAGATATGTACAAACGTATTGGTCGTTTGTGATCGAGACATGCAGTTTACGTATGTTCTCCCGGGTTGGGAGGGGTCAGCTGCAGATGGGCGAATATTGAGAAATGCAGTCAACAGACCCTACGGGTTGAAAATACCACATGGTAAGCCGACAATCTAAATTAAATTGTGGGGTTCAATCTACATAGATAATTAAGCATGCTTAAAAAAAGAAGTGACAATATGTTTCATAGGACAGGCCAATACTGTCTTTGCGACAATGGGTATGCGAATAGTGATGGATTTTTAACCCCGTATAGGGGTTATCGCTATCACTTAAAAGAATGGAATAACGCACCTTCCCAATTCAAGAGCACTTCAATATGAGGCACACTAGGGCAAGGAACGTAATTGAGCGCCTTTGGGATCATGAAAATGCATTGGGGAATATTTCGCAGTACCACTTACTACCCGATAAAAGTTCAAATCAAACTAATAATGACTAGCTTTCTCCTTCATAATTTTATTCGTAGAGAAATACCGTACGATCCAATAGAGGCCTTACTCAACAATCAACCTGATGATGTAGATGACAACCATGACGATCATATAGATACAACCGAAGCATCGCCCTAGTCTGCTGCTTGGCGTGATAACATGGCTCAAACAATGTGGAATGAGTGGTCGGTTAGGTGATAGGTGATTTCAGACATGGTCAGTAGTTTAGGTGTAATGGATACGCAAGCTAACATTTTTATTCATATTCTGCTGGATATGTAATGGGTATGAAACTATGTATTGAATGTTAGTTCCGTGAAATTGATTTCTAGCTTGGTTTTGGATATTAATTATGTAGTTTGATTTGATCCTATCCAATATTTTTGGTATTTCAGATTGTACGATGTTGCTAAAATTAACTTATTTCAGATTGCACAAATTTGTTTTTCTTTGCTGTTCAACCTGTTTTGAATTTACAGGATGGAAAGCGGTGCCAATAGCATCGGACAGAGGGGCGGTCGGGCTGTACAAGGCCGTCGGGGAGGGAGGGGGACGAACTAATGAAAAAAGGGATCGACGTGCTTGGAGCCCGAGAGAGGAAGCCGTCTTGGTCGATGCTCTTCGAGCCTTGATTGCGGAAGGCTGGAAGACAGAAAATGGTTTTCGTGTTGGTTATTTAGGTAAGCTAGAAGCTGCAATGAGGCGTGTCTTCCCCGCGACGGATATCAAGGGTCATCCTCATATCAATTCGAAGCTCACTGGGTGGAAGAGATTCCACGGGCTAGTGCAAGGTGCAATGACCACCACTGGGGTTGGATGGAACGAGACATCCGGGTTACTGGAGTGCACTGACGAACAATGGGAACTTGTAGTCCAGGTAAAACGCTACTACAGATGTCTTTGATGATAGTGCAGCGTTGATGGATTTCCATGTTTAAGTAATACGTCCTAATGAAATGTGAAATGGTTAGGGTAATTTAGAAATATTTGATGGGGGCCAATTTTCTGATTATGCACAGATTCAGTTTACTGTATCTTGGATTATTATGAGGAAATTGATTCGCAGCTCCCCATTATCATGTAATTATTTCGGAAATTGGTTCGAACTTTACTATGCATGGCAATACGACCATCCACCAGACCACTAGTTGCTTTAATATGTTACTTTAAGATAAAGTAATTTTTTAAAGTCATCTAGGTCACCGTTTTGACTATTTGTGTAATTGGGAGCATTTTGGTCATAAATTTAAATACCTTGCAATCATCTTATCCAAACCTGAACTACAGAATGTTGATACATGTGTGAGATTTCAATAAGTAAACATGTTGAATTATGTCTTATCATTGAATTTGTCCCGTAGCGAGTTTAGGTGATGGCTTGGTAACAAAACCTGTCTGTATCTTGGTTAGATCATCTGAGGCCTTTACTTATTTTTATGTAGCCTTTATTTTTGAAGTTAAATTGTATAATCCTTTTTCAAAATTAGTATTGATGCAATGATTCCCGAATTTTGCAGAACGATGCTCAAATTAAGAATATGCACTATAAAGAGTTCCCATTGTATAAGACGTGGATTGAGATTTTTGGAAAGGATAAAGCTACCGGGGAGGCAGCTGAGGATGTGATGGAGGCAGTGAATGACCTTATAAACGAGGACAATCTCGGACAGGACAATGAAAATATGGATTCTGCTATGGACGGAGACTACAACGTCGATACAGAGTGAGTGTTCGAAAACGACCCTCCTAGTGTGTGCCAAACTGAGAAAGAAATTCCATTATCAAGAAAAACGAAAGAAGTCAGATGGGCTAGATGGATTATGTGAGTTAGTTGGAAAGTTTGCTAAGAATTCTGAAAATAACATGGGTCAGATCGCAAAATTCATTAGGTATGAATTCGGTCTTGGAGAAAAGAGAGAGAAATTATTTTGTATGGTGTAGAATATTGTCGAGCTCTCGCTTGATGAGCAAATGGACTTATCCGAGATACTAGCAAAAGAGGCCGACCTCTTGGAAATGTTTTCTGGACTACCAGACGAACACAAAGCGAGGTTTGCAAGAAGATTGATTGACAAGCAGAAGAAGATGTGAAATGTTTGATCATGTATGGGTTTTTTTTTATATTGGTGTTTTTTAGGTTCTTCTGTGGATGAAGAAACAGGAAGTAAGAATTGAAAGGAATGTTTGATATTGTGAATTTGTGTAATTTTGATGAAAACAAAGGCCTTTGAAGAAGTGTAGCGAAGGCTGTCTGCACAAGTTCTGTCAAAGGTGGATATGTATTATTTTGGTTTTTGGGGTAGGTCATGCTACATTAATGTTAGCAATCTAGTATATACTTTTGATGCAGCTTTTTTTGAGCTTTTAATAGAAAGTTGTTGTGCATTTGTTATTTATTCTTGCTAGTGGTAAGCTTTTGGCAGAATTTCCTTTCGCATTAATGATCTTTACAGTTGGGGTTGGTAGCAAGAAATTGAATCATACTAACCTCTACCAACTACACTCCTAAAAGCCATTGTCTGAATCTTATTAAATGCAACAACTTAAAATTTGAGAAATCTCGGCTACATATTGTGATATTGCTTAGTCAGCTGCCCCTTCATCCACTAAACTAAACATACCACGTTGTCCTCTCAACTAAAATGCATATCCAAGATATTGAACCCCAAGGCCACTATCTTTATCAAGATGGGTGGACCGAGGGGATGGATAGCTGTATAATTGATCGCCTGTTGGCCGAGAAATCGTTGGGGCATTGGTCTCCGACGCTGAAAGGAAACTATCATTCCCTTCAAATAGCTCTAGCTGATGTGAACGATAATGCATGGTGGAACCCTTCTTGGGACGAATTGAAGACACGGGAAGCATTTTTGAAGGAACGATACGTAACTTTCAAGTCCGTGATTGAAGACTACGGTACTATGTGGATTCCAGCTCTTAGTGAAGTGTATGCAGATGTGTCTGTTTGGGAGAGGATCATAACTTTAATTTTCTCCCACAATGTTCATTCTGAAAGCTAACTTTGCCATTGGCAAGTATAGCGAAGCTACAACAAGTATTATCAAACATAAAATAAAAAAGATACGAAAATGGTTTCCCACTTGTGCGAAAACTTTCAAATAGGAAAGCTCGCTAGAATAGATAATTTGACAATAATGATTCCAAAAAAGCAAGAACAGATCAAATTTTTTTTTTTTTTTTAATTATTTTCTTGTTGGTGTAGCAATAAGCACTGTTGCTTTTCACAAGTTTCACTAATTAACTTCTTTGTAGAAAATACCTTTTGCAAAGGCCTATTATTATAGAGGTGAGCCACAATGGTCGAAGTTGGAGATGTTGTTTGCATCTGAGGAGAGAGAGCCGAAAGTGGAGGAAAGGAAAACCATTAACATTTCGGATACCACCACCCACACACTTGTGATTATGTCACCAGAGTCAGACGAGGTCATCTCCCCACTGATTCGTGTGCAAAAGCCCCCTATATGTAAGAGACTATTCGATGATGACATTCCGGACGACCCACCCACTGTCGGCAAGTACGCTACTAACCGCTTCCCCCTCGCAAATGCGTTTCCACCAAAACCGAGCACCATGAGAGGAACACATAATGTTCCAAGTGGTGAAAGCTCATGTGCATCTTCTAGTCCTGTCAAATGGTTCTCATTCCACCAGGACCACTGATGAAGACTTCCACCGATGACGCCGTCTGTCGTATCAAGAAAATCATTGCGTCAAGCTTGAGTCAATTAAGATGAACTAAAGTTGTTGTTCGACTTCTCCTTTGGTAGTGTTGGCAATTGCATTTTCCTTTTGTTTTTTTTTTTTTCCTTTTTCAGTTCTTTTTTTTTTTTTTTATGTTTATGAAATTGATGGATGCACACTGGTGAATTTTCAATTTAGATCAGTGTGTGTAATGTATGTTTCCCAGAAGCTTAATATTCCAACTATCAGTAGTTAATTTCCAATTTTATATTGTTTGCACATGGTTTAAATTCTTTTCATTTGGGATGTCTTGAAAACTAATTTTTTACACATGGCATAAAAATTGTATCAAATTGCATCAGTTAAGATGTATTTCGCAGCTTCCCATTTGTGTGTCTACTGCACTTTTGTCGGTTAAAAAGTTCAACCACTCCAAACACGCACGCAAATACCTAACGAGCCCAAGCTACAAAATTTGCTAGTAATTGTAAAGTGAAATTGTCAAACCTAAATTAATATTGATATGATAGTCATAGTAGCCACACTCCAAAGAACAATAAAAGGCAAAACCAAATACATAGCATTCTCTTAACTATCAAGAGGACATAGTTGATTAAAATTGCCAATCTTTTGAAAACCTGGCCTAAATATGATCACGAACAAAACAAATAGTCCACAAGATGCGAGAAGACCCTTCAGCTTTCGTTGACTTGATCGCAATTTAGTGTTAGCCTTACACAGTTGTAGGGCCTGATTTCTATAGAAATCTAGCCTTTGGAAAAGTTCTCGTTCTTTGTTAGCGTGAAACTCAATCGTTGTTCGGAGTTTCTTTTCGCAATTCGCAAGCTCAACACTTGTCACTTCCAAATCATCGACCAGATCCTCGTACTCTTGTAACTTACGCTCTAGAGTAGGAATCGTTTCTGCACATCCCAAGCAACATATTTCATCAGTCCATTCAAAGCTTTTGCAATGATTTTCCTATTCCAAGATAAATAACGCCAAGTATATCACCATTATATCAAGTTAAATGACTTTCAAATACTACACAAATTTCAATGACCGACTAAAGAATAAGGAAGCTACAGTCAATATTTACATATATGACTCTCACCACATGCCTGGGGCAGCGTATAAATCGTCGACCGCGAATATCCTCCCTCATTGAAATGTAAATCCGGAGCTCCATTCCGCATGAACATTTTTGCAATTTATCGATTTCATCGACTGTTAATAAATATCCAAGCTTAAAAAAAATGAGAAATCAAATATATTCGAAATATATTTGATCTGTCGAATTTTGACTAAATTAGAGTCTGAGGGTTTGCAAAAAATTGCAACAACCTAAATTAGCTAAACTGCAATACAAAAACTACACTGCTCCAAAACACCTTGAGACCACGCCTCCCGGAAATCAATTACCAATACTTCTAGGAACAAAAATTAACAACCGTAATAAAAGAATTGGTATCATACAGTTTTTTGGGTTGTGTACTTCCATGGCGGAAAGCAGGAGTCTGAGCAGCTGTATAGAAGCTAAATACACTACTCCGGAAATGTGAGTGTGAGGTTCGGGGAGGGAGATAAGTGTTAGAAACGGATTACCTGATCCAGCAAAAACATCCCCCCAAAAAAAAAAATTCCCTAAAAATTACAGCGAGCAATAATACTGAACATAAATAAACGAATTTTGAGTCCTGGAATCATACCTTTCTGCACAGGTCTAGACGTTTTCACTACATAAAAAATCTCCGGCACGATTTGGGGGCCACCACTGTGGGAGTAGGGACGTAGAAACGGGCTGACAGGTTCAGGCAACCTCTTCGCAGCCTTACTTGGAAGAAAACCTAACAAGTTGATGAATTGAAATGGGGTTCCAAAAAGGGCTGAAAAGTAAATATCCTCTATTTTTTGCTTTAATATGGGGTTTAATAGTTCCTACCAAACAAGTGATATACTATATAACTATGACACTATACAACCTACCAAACTTAAGATAGGATAAGTAATACAATCTGGTGGTGATAACCTATCTCATGATAGCAACCACACTATTAACTAATAATAGCTACCAAATGAGCCCTTAATGTAACTTATATGAAAATATGCGATATAGATGTCAAATTAAAGACCATAAACAAACATTACTTTGATTTATTATACATAAAAATAAAAATATAACAGAAAATTATGTGTTATATATATATATGTGTGTGTGTGTGTGTGTACATAGCAATTTCCAAAATACAATCCAAATTTGGAACTAAATTTTTGCATGATTTTACTATTATACATACATATATCTTATTATGTTAGTTTCCTCTTGTAAGCGTTCACATTTATTTTATAACTAGTAAATGCTCCCGTGCGATGCACGGGCTATTTTTTTAAGATTAAATCAACATTAACATGAAGAATATTTTTTTATTAAAACACATTTTTATTTGATAATATATAATAAAAAAGAAATGGTTAAAATTTGTTATTTTCTATTATTTTTTTTTTTTTTGCAGTGATTTAACTCGATTTTAGCAAGTGCGGATTGAATGAAAGTAATAGGTTTAAATTAACAATTTGTTAAAGAATTATAGGGAAACAAAATAAATTCACAAATTTTGAAATATCTCTTTATACACAACATTAGTAGTCTTAAAGAGGGAAAATAGATAAATATTAGGAAATATATAATGAATGTAGAAACATCATATCTTATTATTATTATTGTTGTTGTTGTTGTTGTTGTTGTACTTAAATCAAATCTTATCAAAGTTGTTAGTACTTCCAATGTACATGATTAGAGTTGCCTGTTATTGAGGTTCATGGACATATTAAAGATGCCCATGATTGTAGTCCTCCCTTTTAAATTTTCAAATTTTTTTAAAAATATAATTTATTCAATTAAATTTCTTGCCGATTTAGAATTTATCCTCGATTAGTTAAAATATTTTCTTATTTAATGGATTGTTTCAAAAGAATTTTGGGTCCCACAACCTGCTCACTTATAGAAGCAAAAATTGTGATGTTCATTAGTTTCATTTCCAATTACAGAGCAAATTTTGTTAATAAAAATTCTTACAATGCGAAACTGTCATTGTATTCAAAATTCAAAAGTATACACTTACCATAAGTAGTGTGCTTTTATATTGTGTGTGTGCGTGTACGTGTGCGTGTGCATGTGTATATGTGTGTGTATATATATATATATACTCTGAAAAATAGCTATAGTTTGGTAGATTGATTTTTTCGGATTTGATGGTATATTTAATTATATCCGATAGTTTACCCGCCTTTTAGGAAGGCAATTTATTTTTGACTAATTGAATTAAGTCCACCTTTTTCGAAAATAGTTATATGATAAAAGATATTATATGCTAACAAATACCTCTTTTTTGGGAAGATAGTTATATTCTAGCTATTTGAATTAACGTTGTTTGAAATTAAACATTCAAAATATTTCTACTTATAGTAAATATTTTTTTTTGGGGGGTGGGGGTGGGGGTGGGGGTGGGGGGGGGGGGAGAAGAGGGAGGGGGAACTACACTTACTAAAAATAGTGTCGCTTATTAATTAATAATAATAACAATAATAATAATAATAGTGTCGCTTATTATTATTATTATTATTATTATTATTATTATTATTATTATTATTATTATTATATTAGTCATGATTGAAAAATTAAACAATCGTAAATTGACCTAATGAATCCAAATATTAGGAAAATATGGATCACAACAATTTAAACGATTATAATTTATAATATAAACTTAGGATTACATATGTTAAATTACCCCAATATGTGAGTTTTATTCATATAAACTAATATAATTTAAACGATGATAAATTCGAGAATATGTGAATTCACATATATTCATATGGATCCGATGATAAATTTGAAAATTACTGTGATCTGAATAATTGAGTTTTCAAAAATCTAGTTACATGTGATCTGACTATCCAGTACGAAAATTAGTTATATTTGAATTCTAATAAAATCTAAATGTTACGCAATTTATTGTTACACTAGAATCTACAAAGTTAAACAACGAAATCCTGGAGGGATAAATTTGAACTTTAAATTTTATCTACTTTTAGTAAATAATTTTTTCGGCGGAAAAAATTACACATACTAAAAGGGTCCGTTTGCTTCAGACTTGGTTCAGTAGATTTAGAGGACTGAATCCCGATAAAGCACACTCATTAACTCCCTCAGTCAAATTTGGCCCAGTACTCCCCAGTCTTAAGCAAACGGACCCAAAGTAATGTACTTCGCTTATATATATATATATATATATATATATATAAGCTAAATGGATGACATTAATGTAATTTTAGCCTTCCCTCCAAATATTTTAGACCATAATTGGTAATTTTTTCTTATTTTCGGTAAGTTCATAACTTTCTTTTATATTTCTAAAATACAAATAACTTTTTCATTTATAATCCGATTTTTATGCATAATATACCAAATTATTCATCTTTTCACTATCTTCGATTTGACATTCATATCACATATATTATAATGAGATATTTGATTTGGATAAACAAAATGTTTGTTGGTTAATTATTTGTGAATTGGACTATAATATTTTTGTTTTAGTTTCAACTAAACCTAGTAAAATATTTTTTTTATAAAAAATATGATTATTAATTTTTATAAAAATACAACTAATCAATTTATTTTATTTGACATGAATTTTCAATTTTATTTTTATTTTTATTTAAGTCAGGGAGAAAACCCATTGTTTAAATAATGAAAGTCCTACTTTATTAAATCAAAGGCAAAAATAACAATATTTATTTTATAATCAACTTATTAAATTATCAAATCTGCTAAAATGTCTTCTTATCACGACTTTGAGCATATATATAATTATTAAAATAAGTATTGAAATTATTTTAAATTACCTATTTATATTTTTAATAACGAGTATTTGGTTAAAATTACTCTTTTAAGTAAATTTATTCTTTGTAGCCTAACCTATGACTTTTATTACATTTGGCAAACTTTTTATTTTTTTACTTTAGTTAAAACTTCAATTATATGTTTTTACACTTTCTAAGCTAAATAATACTTGGTCGCACAAATCAACAACAAATGCCTTTTTTACTTTTAACAATCTAAATAAATTTGTTCGTATTAATCAATTTTTATCTTCAAATAAATAAACCATTTATAAGAAGACTATAACATTTATATAAATAATTACCAAATAAAATATAAAAGTATTCAAATATTTTGAAGAAACCAAAGACTTTAATTTGTTATTCGAATCATTAAATAAAATCTAAATTTTATTTTGTTAAAATAAGCTTTTATTAAATAAAAATTATTTAAGTATCTCTGAAATCACGAAATGGAATGTTAAAAGTTACAAATTAAAATTCAGTGTTATAAAGAAAAGAATTAAATATTTATAATTAGAACTTGAAAGTTTATTTAGATAAATTAAAAGTTAAATATAAAATAAAAGCACAAACATAATGAGAAAATTATTAAACTTTACATTACATATGATCTAAATAAAATATTATTATTCCTTTTATTATATATTTATGGTTATTTTTAATTATTTATAGTTAGAATTTAAATATTATTTTATATAAAAGAAAAACCTATACATATATATATATATATATATATATATATATATATATATATATATATATATATATATATATATAAGCCACAATAGTGACAATTCTGTAAGTAACACTTTCCAGCCTAAAGTTTTAGACTGTGATTAGTAAGTTGTTGTCATAGTTGGTAAGAATAAAAAATTATTTTACTTTCTAAAGTTGCAAATATCTTTTTTTCATTTCTAATCTATTTATTATGTATACTATATCGAATTAATCATCTTTTGACGATGTTTGATTTGACATCCATATGATATAATATAATAATAAGATATTCTATTTAAAATATTATATTATTTGTTCGTTGATTATTTAAGTAAGATTTCAGTGTTTATTGTGGTTGTGCAAAACATATAGTAATGGTTTGGAATACAATTAAAAATCATTCAAATAATTCTCTTTTATAAATTATTTTACTTGATTATTTCATTAAAACCACAACTAATCAGTTTGTTTTATCTGACATGAATTGTCTCAAGTGAATATTTGATTTATAATAAGCTTACTAAATTATTGAATTTGCTAATGCTTATTTGATATAATAATTATTTTTGTTGATAAATCACAAAACTGTGATTTTCGCTCATATATATAACTTTATAAATGATAATTAATCTTTGATTTTTTTTTTATCAATTTTATATGTTTTAGATATATTTAATAAATACAATTTGCAACCTATACTATGTTATTATACAAGTTGCAACTAAACTTCTTTTAAATAAGCAAAATTAACCCACTAGAACTATATGTTTTTTAGACTTTGCAACCTAAACAATACTGGTCACATTAATCAATCTCAATTATGTCTTCTTCTTCTTCTTTTTTTTTTTTTTTCACATTTTGCAACCTAAACAGTTTTTTTTTTTTTACATTAACCAATGTATATCTTTAGATAAATCTACTATTTACAATATAAATGTATAATTTAATTGAAACTTTTCAACACACACATATATATATATATTAACTATTAAGAAATATTAGAGCACTCATATGTTTTATTTTGTTATTCCAACTATTGAATAAATTTTGAATTTTATTTTGTTAATTTTTTATTATTTGTATATCGAAAATACCAAGTAAAGTACTACAACTTGCAGATAAGATTTTATAAAAGGAGATAATTATATTTAGAATTTAAAACTTTATTTAGATAAATTTAAATATTTAAAGTAAAATGGAAAAAAATAAAGAAAAAAAAATTTCTTATAACATTATTCATTTTATTTTATTTAATAATATAAGTTGATAGTTATATATTTATATTTGTTTTAACATTCATAATTAATTAAGCTATTATGCACATAGGTGAAGAATGAGACACACTAAATGTGTGTTTGGATTTCAAAGATAAGAAATGATCATTTTGAAAGAGATTTTTTTTTTTAATATTGAATATTTATCTTAATGTTAATCTACAATTATATATATATATATATATATATATATATATATAAAGTAAGTTATATTAAATTCATATATGACCTGCGAGAAACTTATATCTACATCACTTATAATTTTATTTATGTTTTATCCTATATTTTAACAAAAAAAGTTTATTAGGATAAAACGATCGCATATTTAAATATTATATTATACTCCCTCCGTCCCGCGGGAGTTTGAACGGTTGACCCGACACGTTATTAAGAAAAAGCAGCTTTTGCTTTTTGGTTAACTTTTTTAAAGGTGAAGATTGAAGATGAAGATTTTAAGGGGGGAGATTGTGAGAGAACTTTCCTTTTTAAGGGTGTGCAAATTGGTGTGGGACGTATCGAAAAAGAAAGTATGCAAACTCGGGTGGGACGGAGGGAGTATCATATTTAGTTTTATTAAAATTATTACTTTTTAAATAAACTTCTGTGCATCGCACGAGGATATTACTACTAATAGATAATAAGAAAACCCTTATTCCAAGAATTCAGAGGACCTATTGAAAGAAATAAATGAGCCTCTTGAAGACTGGTATTGCTAGGTCAACATGCCTGGAAACGACTATAAAATGTATAAGTGAAATTATTGAAAAAAACAACTGAAAACATATAATAATACAATATTTATTGTGTTTTACAATACAATATAAATCATTAAATAAGTTGCTCCCACATGATGCACAATATTTAGTTTTTAAAAATAATATAATTAAAATATTTTAAACTTAATGTATGAAAAATAATATTGTATGATAGAAACATTGTCCCACATTTCTATATCCATAAATAGTATCATTTTGAAAATAGATAAACTATGAAAGTTTACAAATACATTTTGTTTTATAAAGTACAGGATAAACAGAAGGATCCAAATAGTTAGAAAATATCCATATTTTCACAATCTAGAGCACTAGGAGCTAGTGTGACTCATGATCTTGATGATGATGAATGGGTGAAAGTTCATATTTATGTTCTGAAGAATTGCGACGAAGTCTAACTTTTCATTGAGTAAGTCAAATCATACATAAATATTTCTCTCTTTTTCTTTTTTACTAACGATGCACATAGGTCTTTGTATTTATCTTATAATGCAGAGAATACTCTCAGAATCAACAAAATAGTACACAAAAAATGTTAGAAGATGAGTGGAATACCAATTTTATTGATTGGTTTAAGAAGAAGACAAATGCTTTTACATTTGTATATTTTATAAACTGAATTATACTTTTTCTTCAGGTTATCTATATTTTTATACTTTGCAGGTCTAGAAGATGCAAATGGAAGACCAATGTACATCCAACGAGTTACTATCATTAGCTCGTCGTCCATTTAAGCATGTTACATGCTTTAGTGGATATGTAAATGGGTATAGGTTCCACATTGAAGCTCGTGACAATGGGTGTAAAACACAAAAAATTGGGGGGTGGGGGTGTGTGATTGGTGATATAAGCAGTGTGGCAGATTATATTGATTATTATGGAGTGCTAACAGAGATTCTTGAAATGCAACACCTTGATGAAAACGTGTAAGACAGATGAATATAAATTCACGAGCATTAATTTCCAGTGTCTTTTGAAAAATAACGAACCATGTATTATCACAAGTTAAGCTTCATGACACGTCGGTTTCTAACCTAGTGTTCCGCAAGTGTACGGATGTAGGTGTAGTACTATTGTCAAGGTCGATCCCACAAGGAATAGTTTTAGGTAGTTTGATACCTTAATACTCTAGGAATGTCCTAACTAGATACTAAGTTGCAAAAGTTGATTTTAACAAGAATTAAGGAATTTAACTAATAACTGGCAAACAAATAGAACTAACAATCAATGAGAAAAGGTATCCTAGGGCTTCGATTTCAGGATATTAATTCAATGTTGGATATAATTAACCGATAAATTTACCAATTCTAATGTTTATTAGGCGGCACGACAATAATCTAATCCTTCTCTCGAAGCGATTAAACCATTGATTAATTAAGCTAATTACCCTCTCGAGTCAATTAAACCTAATAACTTCCAACCGATCCTAAGCCACGGCCTACACAGTCATAGACAACTGCGCTCTATGTTCTAAGTCTGATAACGATTCCCTCCTCTCGAAGCGGAATTGTTAAACTAAATTACTAAATCTAGGTGATCAAGCTAAATTCAGTTTTAAGCACAAACATAGAGATAAAACACATAAAGAACGAAATTAAATAGATTAAATCATAATCAAACCATTGTCATAAAAATCCCTACTTTCTAACCCTAGGACACGAATAGCTTAGCTACTCATGCCTAGTAATAATCCAATACAAAATTCTAATAAAAACATTGTAAAGAATTAAAACTAAGAAAAGAATAATTAAACCCGGATGAATCCGTCTCGATGATCTTCGTCTTCCTTGTCCTCCAAGATTTCTTCTAGGTGGAATAATGTATTGATGTTCTTTCGTGATTGATTCCCTTTTTCCTAGAGCTTGGGGTCCTTTTTATAGAGTTGGGGACGAATCTTGGGGAAGATAGGCTCAAAATCCTATTAGGAAATCAAATCCCCTATTAAACAGGATTTCTCTTATCGGCAGCCTTTTTGACACGGTCGTGTTGCTTAAGTGACACGGCCGTGTTGCTTTACAATTCTTCCTTTTCCAGCAACAATTTGACACGACCGTGTTGCAATTGTGACGCGGCCGTGTTCTGTTCCAGAGCCGTTTTGAACCTTGTGCACCACTTTTGACACGGCAGTGTTGAAGGTTTGACGCGGCCGTGTCGGTTCTTGCGTTGTTTTGCTACTGGACCGGTTCAGGCCGGTTCGGACCGGTTTGGACCGGTTCTTGGACGGTTTTCACTCTTTTGGGCCGATTTTCCCTCTATTTGACTTGTTTCTTCTTCGAACTTCATCCAAATGGAATAAAAATACCTAATTAACTTCAAAACAAGTCGAAACACGTCAAATGACCCAAATATTATTAATATAAATAAATGCCGGTCAAATATGCACGTAAATGATATAAAATATGATCCTAAATCGACCTAAATACATGCATAAGTAACGTGTTATCACTTCACATGTATTTTATGACATTGACAATGCCAATAAAGGTTGGTAGCATGTTGGCACCAAGACTTAACCTCGAGAGTTGTATGAGATGCCACTAGGAGATGATTATAGCCATAATGATGATTTAGGTGCGGCATGTTAACATTATGAATCTTTCAATTTTGAATGTGGTAACCTGACCTCCTTGAAACTAGATGACCAAAATATTTAGAGAAAAGATTTGGACCAGTGGCAGTTGACATATCAACAATTGATAAAAAGAGAACACCTTTTATATCCACTAATGACCTTCCTAATACCCCGGAACAAGTACCTTTTCTGGCTATTATATATTGATCATTAAAATTGTTAATTTAGGTTTTCTATTGATTCGTACAACCCCAAGATTTATAGCAATCTGTTCATTTTCTCATTGACCCTGTATAATGTTGTTGATTGTTGATTTCTATATATGTTGGATGTTTTGTTATTGAGAATTGAAATAATTGGTAACTTTGATGAATCCTACAAAATCTAGGATAATGTTGTTGACTGAATCCTACAAATCCTACAAAATCTATAATGTTGAAGCACAACAATGCCGGAAGCACGATAATGCGGAAGGACGACAATGTGGAAAGCACAACAATGCATAAACATGACAATGCAAGAAGCACGACAATGCAAGAAGCACGACTATGCAAGAAGCACGACAATGCAAGAAGCACGACAATGCAAGAAGCACGACTATTATGTTGATATACGATTTCCTCTGAGAATCTCTACTTCCACTTGTGTTATGTTTCTTGTAGTTCTATTATGAATATCTCACACACGTTAGCAACGGGGAGTATTAGTATGTGTGTGCACTAGTTATACATAGAAGCTAAGATTATGATAGATATATGATAAATAGAAGAATAATAAAGAAAGTTATAAGGCTAAAGGTCTCAAGCCAGTGAGTGCAATGCGAGTCAGGCCAAACAACCTTGGAGCTTCTTCAAAACAATTCAATCAAGAATGTCTACATCAGTCTAAGAAAGTCTACATGAAAAGTGGGTAACTGTTTTAGTATGCTTCCGCTTGTATGTTCGTATATACGCCAGGTTGACCGCAAGGTCATGCCGTTATATAGGACCTTCGGGTCACCCGACTTGGCCTCACGATCATTCCATTATACAGGACCTTTGGGTCATCGGCTTGCCCTCGGTGTCTTTCCCTTATATTGGACCTTCGGCTCATAGATCTTCGAGTCAATAGTTGGCTTGATGATGGTTGGCTGATTATGGTGTTGCATGTCAGTATGTAGTCTTTATTGTATATTAAATAAGTGTTATCCACTGAGTTCACATAAATCATAATGCTATGTTTAAAACATTTTCAGATCCAACAAATGGCAGGGGATCTAGCTGGCACGGGCAAGTTCCCAATAAGAAGTAAAGAAAGTTAAGTAAATGTATTTATATTTATATTAAAGTAGAATATGTGTTGATATTATATTAGTTAAGCTATAGTTACAAGTGTTTTATCTTTTCAATATTTTTAAATTAGAAGATTTTACTACTTATGATATTATAAAAATATAATAGGAATTTGGATTCAAAGACATGGGTTTTCATGAGTTAGTTTTACGTGAATAATAAATAATTTTTTGAGAAATTTTCTAACTCGTATTTTTATTTCTTCCACTGATATTTAAAAGTAGAAGCATGTTTTAGTGGCAACCGTTCATCTGCTTATGGGGCTGGGGTGTTATAGGAACAAAGTGAGCTGGCTTAGTCAGTCAATAACTACAACCCAAATTTCATGATTTCCTCTTCGCGATTGTGGTAAACCTACCATAAAGTTCACAGTGATGTGTTCTCACTTCCACTCCGGAATATCAAGTGACTTCATCTATCCCAGAGAACATTAGTGTGTAACTTTCATTTGCTGACGGACAATACACTTTCTAACAAAATTGGTGACATAACTCTTCATACCATCCCAACAAAACATGCATCTCAAGTCTTGGTGTATCTTTGTACTACCCAGATGAGCGGTGTATGGAGTATTTCGTGCTTCTTTCAAGATTTTTCTCTTCAACTTCATAATATTGGGCACATAAATTCTCTCCTCAAAGTACAGCGTGTCATCCTTTGACAAACCAAATCCCTTGCCTTCTACTACAAGCACTCTTTCATCTTGAGTTTGACCATCCTTAACTCTGTCCTTTAAAGTCGGTTGCACCACTAAGGTTGCTAAAACTGAATTTACAGACTTTGGTGGTGAATATCTCAAGGTTCATCTTTAAGAATTCCTTGACTAGTTGCTCCTCCCTAGTCAAGATACGAGTCAATTCTCCTCTTATTTTGCAAAGTTCGTCCGCTATCACATTAGCCTTCCGGGGATAGTAGTGAATAGTATAGTCATAATCTTTCACTAGCTTTAACCATCTCTGTTACCTCATATTTAACTCTTTCTGTGTGAAAGGGTACTTCAAAATTTTGTGGTCCCTGTATATTTTCACACTTACCTCCGTTAAGGTAATGTCACCAAATCTTCAAGGTGTGGAGTACTGCAACTAGTTCTGGGTCATTCGTTGGATAATTCAACTTATGTGTCTTTAGTTGCCTTGAGGCATAAGCAACTACCTTGCTGTGTTGCATCAAAACACATCTGAACTTTGCTTGGATGCATCATTACAGATCACTAACTCCTCAGTTGGATCGGGGATGGTCAAAACTGGTGCAGTGGTGAGTTTTTGTTTCAACTCTTTGAAACTATTCTCACATTTCTCCTTCCACATGAATCATTCTACTTTTCTTTCCAGTCAAGTCATTGAAGCAGATATCTTCGAAAATCCCTCAATAAATCTTCTGTAGTAACTAGCGAGTCCCAAAAAGTTATGAACTTCATTTGCCGACAACCTCAACCTTCGTCGGATCAACCTTTATTTCTCGGGTAGTGATTACATGTCCAAGAAATGCAACTCGATTAAGCCAGAAGTCATACTTACCAAACTTCACATATAACTTCTTATTGCGAAGTGTCTCAAGAAAATCCTCAAATGTTGTTCATGCTCAGCTCCATCCTTTGAATACACTAGTTTGTCATCTATAAATACAATGACAAACTAATCCAAATAAGGATGAAAGACTCGATTTATTAAATCCATGAGCACTGCAGGTGCGCTGCTCAAACCAAATGGCATTACAAAAAACTCGTAATAACCATATCTCGCGTGAAATGGCATATTCGGTATATCACTATCTTTGATCTTCAAGTGGTGATAACCGGATTTTAGATCAATCTTTGAGAATATTCTGGAACCTCTAAGCTGGTCAAACAAGTCTTCTATCCCCGGAAGAAGATATTTTTTTTTTTATCATGAGTCGGTTAAGCTCACGATAGTCGATAAACATTCTTATTGAACGATCTTTATTTTTCACGAATAAGACTGGTGCACCTTATGGCGACACGCTCGGTCAGGCAAAACCCAAATCAATCAACTCTTGAATTTACACCTTCAATTCTTGCAACTCCTTTGGTGTCATTCCATGGGGGGCTTTTGATATTGGTGTTGCTCCAGGCGTCTTATCAATGGTGAACTCCACTTGTTAATCTAGTGGAAATCGTACGAAGTTTTGCTATAACATCTATAAGTGCTTTCTCCAGAAAAAACATCCGGTTATTCTTTGACATTAGATACATCAACTACTTTCTCATCTGAGGTTGTTACGGCTATTATATTCACCAAAAATCTTGAATTTTTTCTTTCCTTAACAACTTTATTTCCTTCATAGTTGATATAATGCATGGGGTTGTGTTACGCTTTGCTCCTTAGAAGGTGATCTCTTCATGCAGTTCCAAATCATGCATCCTTCCTCACGACACCAAAAGCACATGTTCTATCTTTCCAGACACACTCTACCGTGTCTCTACCCACATATGGGACATGTGGGATTTTCTTCTCGTCCTTCTTCCCACTTGTATCATCCTTTTGGTCTTGCCAGTTCCTTTTGTTTGAGTTCTCAGCAGGTGGTCAACGAGGTCATTCCATATTCATACTGGCGGATACGCCCTCAGCCCTCATCACAGCTTCAGCCATGGTCGAAAGGTGATGGCCAATCTAATGTTTTAACCCTCTGCGGGACCTTTGTGCTCTCTTTTCAAGTGCATCCACCAAAAAGGGAGCAAAGAGTATATCTTGTTAAAATTTTGTGCATACTCGATCACAAATATTCCACCTAGAGTCAAACATTGACCTCCTTCTGCCTCATATCCTTATAGATACGTGGGAAATACTTTTACATCACAATCTCCTTAAATGTTCTTCATGTAAGAGAATCGACTGAAGTTGCAATAGTTGTTCCACGACATCCATGCATCTTCTTTGAGTCGGAAAACAATACAAGAAATCTTTTGAGCATCCAAACAAGCCATTACTCAAAGATGTCCTCTAAAGTTCCCATCCATTCTTCTAGCATTTCAGAGCCCTCGTGGCCATGGAAAAATAAGCAGTTTGAACTGATCAATTACCCTTGTTTGTGTTTGCTCTGATCTTGCAGTGGGAGTGAATACAATAAATTGAAAGGCATGCACTTGATCCATAACATTCATATGATTCATGCAAAACTCAAAATATCTTATAGCAATAAATTTATCCATACATAGTTTCTCATTCTTGAATTTGCCCAGATTTCCTTTTGTGAAGATAAATTGTGATAAAGATCATAAAGGTCATTAGTGAGAGAGTTGAGAAGATAACCAAGGCAAACCAGTTCGTCTTCTTTGCGCTTGCTCTGTTCCTTCTTCTCAGTTTCTGATTCGTTTTGGTTTTGGAGTTGGTGTCAAATCCGCATCAAGAACGTAAAAGGCTTTAAGTGCAATAAGAAGGAAAAATCATTCAATCTTTCCAACAAGTATAGTTCGTTCCATCAAGATAAGACAACTTGTTTTCGCCGCTCGGCAATTGTGATTTGACGGTATTGAGAGCGTTGTCCAATGGATACAAGAAGTACACCTGAATGATTTTGATGTACTAAAAGAAGAAGATATTTATAATTGTTGAACAGGCATAAGAGAACCAAATACGTGTGAAATTTAAGTTTCTTTATAAATGGACGGACACCATCTGATATATGACTTTCTAATGGATAGACACAATCAAATATAATTTCCTAGCTTTTTCTAATGTGGGATAAAACAATACACACAAACTACCTAACCCTCTATAATTTAGGACGAATTTGAACTGGCCTACAATTTTAGCTGCTTCTAACATATCTCTAACTCTTAGAACAGTATGTTACATTGCAGCCAAGAACGCCTGAAGCCAAAAGCCTACACTCGATCATATAACTGTTTGGTATGTAGCAACTAAAGAAGTTGTCTTGTCATCATTACCTAAAAGTCAAAATATCTAGTCTAGCTCACTGTCAAAATTTTGATATCGATACTTTTGGACCTTGCCCACTCACTCATTATTTTAGTAGTACCAAACAAATCAAATTTGCTGCATTCAGCTTATTCAGAAATCTGAAACTATGATAACCAATTGGAAAAAAACATTCAAAATATAATTTTTTGTGTTTATCTATATGTGAAGCAAGCCTGAAATGAATGGACGATTTAAGCTGTCCAAACAAAAAAAGCCATTATTATCCACATTTGAATCTTTAGATCAATATTTTGGGGGAAGATATTGAAAATGCTTCCTGAACACAAAATAATCTCTAAGAGGATATACAGTAGCAGGGAAATAAACCCCACCATGTTCTGCAAAAAAAAAATAATGGCCTAACATGAACAAACATTGACTCAAATCAAGACTAGGGACCATGCATTATCAATCCTTAATTACTACTTAACTATGACTTCTCATCATTTTCTGACAGGTCAACCCATATACAACCAAAGTATATATATGTGGGGAACTGGAGTTGACTAAATTATAAATTATTGTCATTCTGAAATTGACACTCCTGCACATTTTGTCTACCTCTATCTTTCCCTAAACCTCACAAAAAGTAATTAACCAATGCAAGTTTGTGCATGTGGTGGTCTATCTATTCTTTTCCCTTATTCCTTTTTCCTTTTTATTTTTAGCATTATGCTCACTATCGTGTGTAAGGGAAGGGGTCACCACCTAAATCATGCAATATATATATGTCTTTCAACAATGCCACTTCGTTTCTAAGGTCCCCTCAATTAGTCTTAAAATAGTCTCAAATAATTTATAAAGAGTTTTATGACAATAAATGATTACAAATAACTTATTATTAATTACCACAATTCTGCATATCTAGTGAACTAATTTTGCAATTCAAACCCTAATATTAAACTAGAGCCATCTAGCCGATGTAGGATTTTAGAGGTATATATATGTGTGTGTGTGGGCGTGCGCGCATGAGTGAGTCTTATATGAGTTGTCACGCAGCGTGAGGAGGATCCGTTTAACAAGAAAAAGTGTTATTTTTGTAAACTGAATTATTATTTTGCTCAAAAGAATACTTTAAAAATTTACTACTAGTAAAAATAAACGTAATACTTTTACCGTCTCACCCAGAGTTTGACCGCTCACCCAGGCGTTTGTCTATATGCACATATGGAACACAGATCGAACACGCATGTAATCATCAAATGAGGGGTCGATATAAAATTGTTATGGACGTGTTATTGAACAGTCAATTTCTAAATGGAATTTTCAATGTACGCATAATGCACGGAGAGTAATTTTATTCCATATCCAGAAAGTAATTAGTAGTAGTATTGTAAACTCTTCAAGGATATAATTAACTGGTGGATACTATCTCAATTTTTTTATATTTTGGATAAGAATATTAAGAATGCAGTACTCCTAATTAATTTCTCTCAATTTCGATCCCTAATTTTCTTGGCTCTTTCCTTCAAATGTAATATCTCTTTTTCCCATATATTTGCGTACGGTAAGTTTAAATATGAGATGTTTTGGAATAGTAACAAGGAAAATCTTGGAATTAGTGAAAAAAAAACTAATAATACAAATAATTTGGAACATTTCATTAACTCTAAAACAAAAGGAAAAAATGGAGGTAGTACACTAGAGCATGTCTATATATAAATATCCACTGTACTGTTACTTATAAAATAAAATAATAATGACGATAAATCCTTAACTATTCCTACATATTGTTGTTCCATCATATGGTGCTATTTGCATGGATAAAACTGAATATCTGTTGGACTGAATTTGCCAGATCTTCAGCTGTGAACCTCGCCTCTCCACCAATCTGCAACACACAAATTAAAACAAGTTATATATAATTCTAATCAACTAATTAATAATACTCATTGTATACCTTGACATTGAAGGAATAGAGAACAGTTTGTTCAATAGTAGTAATATTAGTATGAAGAATAGTAAGCTGCAAATCTTCAAGCGCAGCTATTGTCTGAATCAGCTGTCCTGCCCTTCTTCTTGACAATATCTTTATCAATGCATCAAACCCTAAAAGCTTCACTTCCACATCTGCCAAACATGACTTGCTTTCCGCCGTTTCTTCGTTTAATCCGCTTTCGTATTCCACTTGATGCTCACTTGGAGGGAACATTGGTGGTGCCTGCACCGCCTCTCCGGCTGCTCTCGGGCCGTCTCCGTAGAGCCGGCGCCTCTTCTGTGACTCCAGGCATTGAAGGAGTTGTTCCAATTCTCTTACGAACTCAATGGCTCCACCAATTATTGATGCTTGATCACCCTATAAAATTCATCATCATATATAATGTGTCATATATGGATGGGAGAGAGAGAGAGAGAGAGAGTAGATTACCCTTTGGACATAGGAGCTAGGCATTAGAGACCTCAAGACACGAAGATGTTCATTCATTTGCTTCCTTCTGTTCCTCTCAACAGCAATATGAGTCATTCTTTGGCTCTCCACTTCCTCAATAGTCTTAACACTTCTTGGCCTTTTTCTCTTGCTCTTACCTTGATCACCCTTTTCGCCTGCGAACCTCAGTTCAACCGACGTCGTATTCTCCTCACCCCCTCCTCCGTCTTGATTCTCGTTCAAAACCGGGAACTTAAGGAAGTAAACGGGATCAATACCGGTTTCGTCATCACCTGTTTTGGAGTGGTTTAGGCCCAATTTGGGCCCGAAATCAGCAAACTGCATCACATCTGCGAAGCTCAACTTGTCGAACGAATTGGAACCGCAGAAGTTGGAGGATAGAGATGGCGGTTGCTGGTTTTGTGGGGGTGAAGAATTGTTAAGCATGTAATCTACTATTTGGTTGGTGTTATCATCATCTGCTGATGTAGATCCGATTTCAACGGAATTATAATCGAAGTTTCCCTGCCAAAAATTAGGTTCAAAGTAAAACAACATTTCCATGAACCAGAAAAGGTAACATCTTTGAGCTAGCTATATTTGTACTATTTGTGTGTATTTTCTTACCAGAAAGTTTCCTTCTTTCTCCATGTATATATGTTGGTCCACTGTCAAATGCACCAAAACCCTTTTGTGGGCTCAATTCTCAAGAAAAAACAATCCCTTTACTACTTTTTTACAGCTTCAAGGGTCCACCTGATAAAAATAACATGTAGAATATCTCCTTTTTTCCCAAAAATATAGAAACTTCGATTAAATTAAAAAACTTATTACCATAGTTAAAGGGCTAAATTTCCCTAATCGATCTTAAATAACTGATAAGGAAAATTGGAGACCCAAATTACTAAACACGACTACAAAGGACTCCGACGTCCACAAAATAAATTAATAATCTATAATAATAAAAACAGCAACGCATGAAACAATTAGTTTGACATGCACATGGTGACAAAAGAAATTAATGATGCAAGCAAACAAGAGAAACCAGGACAACATATGAGAGAAACACCCATGCTTACCCAGAGGGCAATGAAGAAGTGAAAATTAATTTTTATTTTGTATAGAAAAAATATAATTAAGATAAATATCTGTAAGAAATGGACAATGGTTGTCTGTGGGAGTTGGTATTTGACTTTATATATACATATGTATGCATGATACGTGTGGTAGGAGAGGAGCCTATGGATTAATTTCCACCTCACACAGAAAATCAGCAATACTTTAATTAATGCATATCACAGGTTACCACCACCACCTTCTTTTTCATGACTGCTCTAATTGATCCAACGCTCAACCTTGTAACTTTGAATCTTCAATATTATTAGTGGGATAAGATAAACATGGTTTTTCTTCTACGGTCTACCATCATATGTTACTCGTCCCCGTATCGGGTCAGATCCATTTACTCAGCCTTATGGACCTGATAACATTTAGAGCTATGAATTTAATGGCCCAATGCACCTAAAAGGTTCGCAGGTCTGAGTAATTTCGTGACCTCTAATCATATGATGTAAACTCTTTTTTAAAAGAAATAAAGCCCGTTCTTGATATCATCGTTGAAATAATTGAAGATTTGGTTTGTTTGTAATTGAATACCTTTAATCAGAATTTGCTTTTGGCTCAAAATAATTAAACAGCACTTGTATTGTCATGATTCGGACCAATTAAACGAGCCCATTTCGTTTCATATCCCATGTAGTATCTTTTGTTTCTTAATTGGAAAAAGAATTAATATTTTATGTACTTCATTTTGGAATACTCTCACTTTTTAATGTAGCAACCGATTCGTTTTCAGATATATCGACATCTTTCAAATTTTACTGAGAAAATTGCATCCTATAACATTTGTAATTTCAGTTTCAAATAAATTAAAATTTATAATTAAGTTCCATAACAATTTCAATTTCTTGGATTTAGTGCTAAGTTTGTTAGAAAATTAGAAATACGCCGGAAATGGGCACATATGGCTCGTTTCGTCACCTCAACTCATTTTCCAACCCAATTAATCAGACATCCAGTTTGCTGTCCAACTAATCTCACGTGATTTCACGATTTATGAATGCATTGTATGTGGCATAAAGGTATTTCTGTTTTCGAAGTGAAGAAGCGAAATAAACTTATTCGACGCATATGTGCCACACATCCATTCTCAAATAAATACCCAATGTCCCAAAAATCAGGATTGAATTTGCGAAATTAAAAGTGTTACCGAACTTGATTGAAAAATTAACTTATGTAGGACTGGAATTATAAACACCGATTTATTATTATGAGACTAGTTTTACAATTTCACACACACACACACATAGCATTAAATTGATTTGATTTAAGGAAAAATTGCAAAAGTCGTCTATTAACTAAAGGGGTGTAACTTTTATGCCCAACGTGTTCGAACCGTGCAATTTATTTCCACCATGTAGAAATTTTTTTCAATTTATGCCAAAATTTGACCGGAAAATAAAAAAACTCACGTGAAAAATGTCATGCGCGTGGAATCTGGCTGGCAAGTCTTTCGTGGCAACCTACATGTACTCCAATTATATTTGAGAGCCGCCAACTAGGATAAATTAATTGACAACTTTTGCAAAATCTAAATAATTTTATATAAAAACAATAAAATAAAAGAATTTAGAAAATAAATATAAAATTCTGAAAATAATCTGAATTCATTTAATATTCAAAAAATAAAAAAAAATAGGAAATTATTTTTAAAAATCTAAATTTATTTAAAATTCAGAAAATTAAATTAAAAAATAAAATAAGAAATTCTAAAAATTCATTTAAAATCCAAAAAATTGAAAAAATTAAAAATATATATTTCTGAAAATTAAAGGTCTTCTCGTCGTCGTCAACCATTCAAGACGACACCAGATTTACCGATGCCACCTTCCACCTCAGATTTACCGACACCACCATCAACCTCAAATCTGCAAATTTATTTCTCAAAATTAAATATCAAATCTACCGACATCATCATCAACCTCATATCTTAAAACTTATTTCTAAAAAATTATTTTGAAAATTAAACCTCAAATCTACCGACGCCACCATCAACCTCAAATATGCCGGACTGCTACGATGGTGCGGATGTGAAGGGTAGTGGACCCAACCTTTGATTCAACAATTTTGATTAGCGATTTTGAAGTTTATGTTCTCCAATAGAGTATTTGGAGCTTTCTATTCTTCAAATAGTAATGAATCCAACCTTTCTATTCTTGATGAAGAATTTGGAAAATTCTCCAATTTCGGAGAATTTCACCCAGAAATGTGAAATAAAATTATTTCGGAAATAATTTTTGAATTTTTTAAATAATTTTATTATATATTATATTTTTATATGGTATATGTTAATTTCTTTTTTTTAAGGAAAATATATTTTTTTATTTTTTACTTTTTGAACTTTTATTATTTTTTTTGAAATAATTTGGATTTTTGACAATCTAAAATTGAACTTTTTAATAAACTAAATTATTATTTTCGGAATTTATTTTTTGTTTTCAAAGTTTTAAATAAATTTTAGAATTTTTAAAATAATTTTCATAAATAATTTTCTTAAGTTTCTGGATTTTAATTAAATTTAGATTTTTTTTTAATTTAGTTTTCTGAATTTTAAAAAAATTATAGAATTTTCTAAATAATTTCATGAAATATTTTTTTCTAATTTCGGAAGATTAATTGAATTTTAGAATTTTCAAATTTATGTTCTGAATTTTTTTATTTTTCTAATTTGTTATATCAATATTTAGATTTTTCAAAAGTTGCACATTAATTTATCCTAGTAGGATCAAATTCAATTAGAGTACATGTAGGCTGCCAGTTAGGGCTCGCCGGCCAGGTTCCACGCACGTGACATTTGACGTGAGTTTTTTCCACTTTCAGGCTAAATTTGGGCATAAATTGAAAAAAAAAAAAATTATTATATGATGGGCATAAATTGCTCGATTCTTACAGACTGCATATAAAAGTCACATCCCCTTAGTTGATGGGCAACTTTTGCAATTTTTCCTTAATTTAATTATATATATTTTGGTTTACATGAAAACTTAATAAATATATGTATATTATTTAAAGCTAGCTTTTCTCCCGAGCATCAACTTCTGCAGATTGATTTTTTAATATTTATAATTTAATTATTTGCATGAATAAATGTTCATTGTTAATCAACAAAAAGTCTATGATTAAGAGAAAACATATAATACGTCAGTTTTGATATTACAGAAATAAATCAATAACGAATATTATATATTTTTCTTTATACTAAAGAGGTTGATTTGTGTTATCGTAATACTGAAGTTGTTAATATGATGGGTTTCGTAATTTGTTTGAGAGAACATTCATATATGTGACATTGATGTGTTAGTAATAAACATTATAATTGTAAAGGAAACTATAATTTGCACTAGATACAAATATAAATATATGTGTTCATATATAAACGGTGGACATGATAAGAAAATTTGTTTTCTGAGACAGTAAAATTTATCTCAAATAATAAGAATTTATCACGATTATGTTATTACAATATTCTGGAAAATCGGGTAAGAAACAGAAAACAAAAAGAATAAATCGAGACGTGGAAGACCACTGTCCTTAGGACAAATTACTTCCCGGCTAGTGCTCACGGAATGAAGTAATAGACCCCAAAGATATAACGGTTTACGTCCTTTTCTGTAGTAGCACCACTAACAGAAAAGGCTCCGGCGAACTTTAGATGTTCGAGTTCTGAAACTGGAGAAAAGATGAAATGCAGAGAATGAGGAAGATGAAGACTCAGGTGAAAATATCAGTGTATGTTTGCATGCAGGAAGCATGTATTTATAGGGAGAACAGAATTAATTCTGTCATTGAATTGTTGGCTGTTACGGGCTTAGTAACGGCCCAATTGTTTAATGCTCTTAACAGCCCATTATGCTATGTTGTTACAGGTTTGAATTTAAATTCAAACCCATTCTCATTTTTGGGCTCCTGAAACTCATCCGTCAGCCCAATTGATTTTGGCTTCCAAAAAGTTACTTGGGCCTCGGCCGAGGCATTCCCCAAAGTCCATGCCCGAGGCGAGGCGTGGCCGTGGCCGTGGCCGTGCCGTGCCGAGCCGAGCGAGCGCGCGTGTGGGTTTCCATTGGATTCCCTCACATGTATAATTGATATACCTTAATAATGAGCTTTCATATATATACACTTACTTAAAGAGCATTTAAACCAATGTGGGATAATAACTACTCTTAGTTATTAATCCTACACTTAATACATAATCAAGTGGTAAACTTTATGTATTAATTTCTCACTCACCACATATCGATTTTGAGTAAATTAAAACCCTACGATCATCTACTTTCTCCATAGATTAGTCGTGTGAAGTTTAATTCCTACAAAATTAAACTTCCGACCACTTAATTATATCATTAAAGTGTCTTATCTACACTTTAATTATTACTAATTTCCAACAATCCCCCACATGAGTGAAAATTAATGCATGTATGAATGCAATCTCCAGTCTAAACTCTTAGTGATCAGTACTGCCTAAGGAAAAGTAGTTTTTGACTTTGAACCTTCCATAGTATTTCATTTGTCGGATACACCGGTGGTTTGGTAGATTTCTTAATCTTTGAACCAATCCTCCTTAGTGTGTACCTAGTCAACAATGAATACACAATACTGATCAGAACATCTTTGTTCTCACGTTTTGGTCCGTTTCGGCCATGGACCCTCTTTGGATTCATAAGTGTTTCAATTGAAGCGGCCCTTTACTTCACACTTACATAGGTGACTTCTTTATCGAATATCCTGTACTATTCTACCTCCTAGAGGTTTCTTGAAGTCATTAAAAGTCATAAGACTTATCCTCTACCACCGTTTACAGGCTTTACGCACTTATCTTGCGTTCTAGGGATGGATTTTGAAGACATATTCTTCCAAGTGCCTCCTCTGAACTTTCAAAACTTAGTTGTCCCATTGAACCAAGTTTGTGGGATCTCCACTCATCATGGTTAGGTATCCATTTTGATTGTTCTTTAGTTGGTGGATTTTACTCCCATTCCCTCTCGCAATTTGAACAACTGATCTCGGTTTAAACCTTTGGTCAACGGATCCGCTAAGTTATCTTTAGACTTTATATAGTCTATTGTGATAACCCCACTAGAGATCAACTGTCTTACGGTGTTGTGTCTACGGCATATATGCCTAGACTTACCGTTATACATATTGTTCAATGCTCTTCCTATAGCGGCTTGACAGTCACAATGAACCATTATGGCCGGTACAGGTTTGCTCCAACATGGAATGTCTTCTAAAAAGTTTCGAAGCCATTCTGCTTCCTCACCAGCTTTATCCAAAGCTATGAATTCTGATTCCATGGTGTATCTGGCTATACACGTTTGTTTCGTAGATTTCCATGACACTGCTCCACCTCCAATAGTGAATACGTATCCACTAGTGGAAAAGGAGTCTTTTGTGTCCGAAATCCAATTCGCATCACTGTATCCTTCAATAACTGGAGGATATCTCGTGTAATGAAGCCCATGATTAAGAGTATACTTTAAGTATCTCAGAATCCTTGTCAATGCTTTCCAATGCTCTTGGCTTGGATTGCTTGTAAACCTACTCATTTTGTTAACCGAACATGCAAGATCCGGTCTAGTACAGTTTGTTATGTACATAAGACTCCCTATCACTTTTGCATATTCAACTTGAGCTACAGGTTCACCCATGTTCTTCTTAAGATGAACATTCAATTCTAATGGTGTCTTGGCAGGTGGTCCATCAAAGGCATTGAATTTTCTGAGTACTTTCTCTACATAGTGAGATTGTGTCAGAACAATTCCCTCTGATGTCCTAACTATTTTGATTCCTAGAATCACATCAGCCAATCCCATATCCTTCATGTCGAAATTCCTTTTCAACATTCTTTTAGTATCCATGATTATCTCATGATTACTACCCATGATTAACATATCGTCTACGTATAGACATACTATGACATATGATTCTGATGTACCTTTTATGTACACACATTTGTCACATTCGTTGTTCCTGAAACCATTTGACAACATTGTAGTGTCAAATTTCAAGTGCCATTGTTTTGGCGCTTGTTTGAGACCATATAACGACTTTACTAGTCTACATACCTTATTTTCTTGTCCCGGTACCACAAACCCTTCGGGTTGGTGCATATAGATCTCTTCTTCTAACTCTCCATTTAAAAATGCAGTCTTCACATCCATTTGATGAATCTCAAGATTATGTATTGCAGCAATCGAGAGAAGCACTCGAATGGATGTGATTCTTGTCACAGGGGAGTAAGTATCAAAGAAGTCATCACCTTCTTTCTGTTTGAAGCCTTTAGCTACCAAACGAGCTTTGTATTTATCTATTGAACCATCTGCTTTGTACTTTTTCTTTAGGATCCATTTGCATCCTAAAGGTTTACACCCTGACGGAAGGTCAGTTAATTCCCACGTGTGATTTTGCATGATGGATTCAATTTCACTGTTGATTGCTTCTTTCCAGTATGGTGCATCTGGACTAGACAGAGCTTCTTTTATTGATCTCGGTTCACCATCTAACATATATATGATAAAATCAGGACCGAATGACTTTGCAGTCTTTGCTCTTTTGCTACGTCTCGTTTCCTCTTCTTCTAAGGTCCGAGAACTACTTGTAGCTTCAACAGTTCTTTTTAGATTTGAACTACTTCCTTTTTCCAAAGTAATTCCTTGATTTTCATTTTCTATCAATCTTTCTCTACAAGGAAAGATATTTTCAAAGAATACTGCGTTCCTTGATTCCATGACTGTTCCAACAGTCATATCTGGTATTTCAGATTTATGAATCTGAAATCTATACGCACTGCTATTGAGTGCATACCCAACAAATATACAATCAACCGTTTTAGGGCCAATTCTCACTTGTTTAGGTAACGGCACCTCAACCTTAGCCAAACACCCCCACACTTTGAGATATTTGTAAGATGGCTTACGCCCTTTCCACATTTCGTAAGGAGTTTTGTCAACTCTTTTTAGTGGAATTTTATTCAATATATAATTAGCTGTAAGAACAGCTTCCCCCCACATGTTCTGGGGTAATCCTGAGCTAATCAACAAAGCGTTCATCATCTCCTTAAGAGTACGATTTTTGCGTTCTGCAACACCGTTGGATTGTGGAGAATACGGAGCTGTAGTTTGATGAATTATGCCATTTTGAGCACATAATTCTTCAAACGGAGCCACATATTCACCACCTCTATCACTTCGGATTATCTTTATCCGAGTGCTTAGTTGATTTTCAGCTTCGGCTTTGTAGTGTTTAAATGCATCTATTGCTTCATCTTTACTTCTAAGAAGATAAATATAGCAATATCTTGTGCAATCATCTATAAAAGTTATGAAAAACTTTTTACCCCCTCCAGTCTGCACAAATTTCAAGTCACACACATCAGTGTGTATTAATTCTAGAGGTATTGTGCTCCTTTCTACTGAATGAAAAGGTAATTTAGCCATCTTAGCTTCAACACATACCTCACATTTTCCATGTGATTTAATTTCATTCAGTTTTAGCAAATCTAAATTTACTAAGCATTTTTATAGCATTGAGATTAACATGTCCTAATCTAGAATGCCATAAAGAGGAACACTCAAGCAAGTAAGAAGAAGTTGATGCTTTTTCATTCATAGCAGAAGTTACATTATTCATTTGGCGCTTGGCCATTACATTCATTTTGAACAATTCATTCACTACAAAGCCCTTCCCTATGAATACTCCTTGCTTGCTTAGTATGAACTTGTCAGCTTCAAAAACTAGACGAAACCCATGCTTTACCAGCAAAGAACCAGAAACCAAATTTTTCCGGATGTCTGGGACATGCAGCACATCCTTTAGAGTGAGCTCTTTTCCAGAAGTTAACTTCAGAACTACGTTGCCCACTCCGGCCACCTCTGAAGAGGCTTGGTTTCCCATATGAAGCTTCCTCCCGGAAGAAGCCTTATAACTCGAGAAGACCTCTCTGTCAGAACATACATGACAAGAGGCTCCTGTATCAACAAACCATTCTCTTGGATTGTCCACAACGTTGGCCTCAAAGATTACCGCAGTGAGATCTAACTCATTCTCTTCAACAACGTTAGCAGTCACTTTCTTCTTCTTCTGCTTCGGCAGATTGCAGTTTTTCGCCATGTGGTTAGGCTTTCCACAGTTGTAACAATTACCTGCAAATCTAGTCATGTTAGCAGGTTGTTTACCTTTGTTATTTGGCGCACGGTTTTGCTTGATTGTTGTTGTCATTGGGGCGTTTCCTCTTGTTATCACTCGAAGAACCCCTCTCCATCAGATTTGCCCTTGCATCAACATGAGCCCAAAATCTGGACTCATTCTTCCGGTTGTCCTCTTCAATCCTCAGCTTAAGGATTAAATCTTCTACCGTCATTTCCTTTCGTTTATGCTTCAAATAGTTCTTGAAGTCACTCCAACTCTGAGGTAGTTTTTCTATCAAACTTGCCACTACAAATGGCACTGGAAGTTTCATATCTTCAGCCGAAGCTTCATGAACTATGAGCTGAAAGTCTTGGGCTTGTTCCACAACCGAACGGTTGTCAACCATTTTGAAGTCTAAAAACCGAGCCACCACAAATTTCTTTGTGCCAGCATCATCTGTCTTATACTTCTTTTCCAAAGCATCCCACAGCTCTTTTGTAGACTTGATATCTTGATACACGTTGTATAGTGGATCAGCAAGTCCATTCATCACATAGTTTCTACAAAGGTAGTCACCATGTGACCATGAATCAAAGGCAACTCGCCTTTGTTGATCGGTGTCTGTTTCTGCAGGAGCAGCCGGAGGATCTTCCTTCAGAAACGAAGCAAATCCTAAGGTAGTGATGTAAAACAGCATCTTTTGCTGCCATCTCTTGAAATTGTCACCGGAAAATTTTTCCAGTTTTTCAACTGAGTTAGCCGGTGGAGTAGGGATAACTCTTGCTGGAACAGGAGGAATATTCTGATTGTTTGACATTTTCCAGAAATAGAAAAAAATAATTTGTCCTAAGATTATTATTACAATGTTCTGGAAAATCGGGTAAGAAACAGAAAACAAAAAGAATAAACCGAGACGTGGAAGACCACTGTCCTTAGGACAAATTACTTCCCGGCTAGTGCTCACGGAATGAACTTTAGATGTTCGAGTTCTGAAACTGGAGAAAAGATGAAATGCAGAGAATGAGGAAGATGAAGACTCAGGTGAAAATATCAGTGTATGTTTGCATGCAGGAAGCATGTATTTATAGGGAGAACAGAATTAATTCTGTCATTGAATTGTTGGCTGTTACGGGCTTAGTAACGGCCCAATTGTTTAATGCTCTTAACAGCCCATTATGCTATGCTGTTACAGGTTTGAACTTAAATTCAAACCCATTCTCATTTTTGGGCTCCTGAAGCTCATCTGTCAGCCCAATTGATTTTGGGCTTCCAAAAAGCCCAAGGCCCATGCCCGAGGCGAGGCGAGGCCGTGGCCGTGCCGTGCCGAGCGAGCGAGCGAGCGAGCGCGCGTGTGGGTTTCCATTGGATTCCCTCACATGTATAATTGATATACCTTAATAATGAGCTTTCATATATATACACTTACTTAAAGAGCATTTAAACCATTGTGGGATAATAACTACTCTTAGTTATTAATCCTACACTTAATACATAATCAAGTGGTAAACTTTATGTATTAATTTCTCACTCACCACATATCGATTTTGAGTAAATTAAAACCCTACGATCATCTACTTTCTCCATAGATTAGTCGTGTGAAGTTTAATTCCTACAAAATTAAACTTCCGACCACTTAATTATATCATTAAAGTGTCTTATCTACACTTTAATTATTACTAATTTCCAACAGATTATATTCTTATTACGACTACATTAGTAGAGATCTATAATATATCTTCACTAATTAGTCGTCCCAAATAATATATTTGAGACGAAAAAAAATCTTCCCAAGTTATAATTAACTGTCTCTAAAAATAGTCAGAAAATTACCATAATAATATAGAGAGATTTGTGATCACTAGTCACAGAAAAATTATTATTAGAGACAGTAATGGACCCAGAAATTTAGGTGGGGAGGGGGGGGCATTTATAAACGGATCTTTGAGGTCGTCTCACGCATTTTTTAACTAAGCGCATGTGACAATTTTTATCAAATAGGTGGTAGATACTAAATAGGCTAGAAATCAAATTAGTTTATATAACTAGCCCCTAAACTTAAAATATTAGATAAATTATACTCCCTTCGTCCTGATCTGACTTTCATACTATGATCGGACACGGAGGTTAAGAAAAAACAGATTTTGTGAAATCTTTGATTTTTTTAAAGGTGGAGATTGAGGGTGGAGATTGTGAGATAAATTTGTCATTTATGGGCTGAAAAGTTAAGTTGGGACAAACCGAAAAGGAAAGTAGAAAAGTTAGAGCGGGACGGAGGTAGTATTAAAAATAATCTTAGAAAATTAAAGGAGGACTATCATTGAACGCCACCTAAATATAATCAACTGTATAAATAAAACTACAAAAGTACTAACAATTTAGATAAGATCAATAAATTGATTTATAACGAAAAGAATCAAGATATAATGTTTCTATATTCATTATATTAGAATTTTCCCATTGTGCGATGCACAATTTGAGATATATTTATTTTATTAGAAAATATGTTTAATTTATTTTTATTTACAACTAAAAAAATATCAACTCATAATAGATACTCCCCCTGTCCCATCCTAATTGCCTACCTTCCGTTTTTGTTTGTCCCAATCTAATTGACCAACTCATAAATGGTAAATTTCTCTCACAATCTTCACCCTCAAATTCTCCACTCTTAATCTCCACCTTTGAAAAATTCAAAGATTCCACAAAATCTGTTTTTTTCTTATTCTCCGTGCCCGGCCAAGGTAGACCGGGACGGAGGGAGTATTCAATTTCAAGCCCCAATAAAAGAACCAACAAACTATTTTTTATTGTAAATTTAATATTTTATATCAAAATATTCAAATATTGGTATCAGATTAAATATTAAGAAAGGATGTTTTGATTTTTCAATTGTAAGTGAAAAATAACAGTAAAAAATGTATTCGTGTCGGGATGTTGGAGAAATATTCTAAACAAATTGAAGAGAGAAAAAGAGACAGATGCGAAAAATCGAAACAAATCTGAAAAATTCATACATTACGCGGGCGCATGTTGTTCATCCACTATTTTTGTTCTTCATAAAAAATAACCTCTAATATTAGAAACTGAAAAATTGTTTATTTCATAAAATTAGTAAATTATATTAGTATCAATAAAATTATATGAGTTTTTATAGAGTGAAATTAAGATTTTCAAAAATAAAATTAAATTGAGTATTTTTTTGAAAATATGTAATAAATATTAATAAAAATATATTTTTTAAATGTTTAATTCATTTTTATCTGTAACTCAAACTCAATACTGATAATCGAACTCATACTACATACACAAATTTAACCAAATACTCCCTCTGTCCCGGCATAATTGTCTTACTTGCCTTATTTGTTTGTCCCAAGCTAATTGTCCTACCCCATAAATGACAAATTCTCCCACAATCTCCACCATTAAAATATTCACATTCAATCTCCACCTTTGAAAAAGTCAAAGATTCCACAAAATTTATTTTTTCTTAGTCTCCGTGCCAGGTCAAAGTAGGACAATTAGCTTGGGACGGATGGAGTAATAGGTAAACAATTGTATTTTTTTTAATGTTACTTATTTTGAAATATGCGAGATAGATATCAAATTAAAGATCATAAAAAAGAATTTAATATATTTTACTTTAAAGAAAATGTAACCGAATATTATTTGTGTTTTAATGCTTGTGAAAAAAAAAAATTATGTATAAAAAATTTAACCATAAGTAAAGTTGCAAAAAAATCTAAAATCAAAACTCATTTTTTACCATAGATACACACATATATATTATATTAGTAATGATTAAATCACCTATTTTTAGTAGGTAAAATAGGCGGGAAAAATGTTCTAGCTTCCTCTTAGAGAGGGTTCTCGTTTATTATATAGTAAGATTTTCTAACATTTTTATCTCTATTGTTTATACATAACAATATATTCACCCACTTTAAGCTAAACAATAGAATTATTTATTTAATTTAATTAAGTTATATTAAAATCAACTAAAAACCACATATATAATAGCACATTATGACGGGATCAAGGGGGACACACATATATAATACTTCCTCCGTTCCACTTGAAGTTACATATTTTTCTTTTCTGTACTTCCCACAATAATTTGCATACCCTCAAAAATGAAATTTATTTCACAATCTACATCCTGAAAATCTTTACCTTTAATCTCCACCTTTTAAAAGTCAACAATAAAGCAAAAAACAGATTTTTTCTTAAAATGTTTGCACACTTAGGTGTGCAACTTCAAGTAGACGGAGAGAGTAGCACATTATGACGGGGCCAGGGATACCTTGACACCAACATGAATCCGTCCTTGATTAGAGATCACATTTATAGTCTCAGAAATTATATCACAAAAAACTTTTTTTATTATACTGATAATATTGATTTATATCAATTATTTCTTATTGTCTTGTTAAACCCAGCGGTTATGCATGAAAACATTTTCCCCTAAAACTTGAATTTTGTTTCTTTTCTATTTTTTAAATGAAACAAACAAATTTATTTTTATTGATATCACATACAAATCATTATAGCTATAATATTATGACTAATACGCCATTTATAATTAATATCTCATTTTATGCACACAAATAATTATAAGAAAATGGACTTGTGATTTTGTGGTCAATATAACTCTTTTTTCATTAAAAAAACTAACTCGATTAAATCTATTGACAATAATAACAGAAACCCAATAAATTTGCGTCTTACTGGACAAAATCCAAACCCAGAAAGTATTCCAATACTACCAAAGTAAAGAGTACACTGCATAAACCACATCTAATTATTATGTAATAATGTTTTTTTAGAGAAAGGAGTATTCTTATAGCTTAACAAATGTCATGACTTACAACTCTCCAACCACAAAAGAATATCATCTCCAACCTAAATAGACGGATTAGGTGATAAAAAAGCAGACGAATTAGGTGATAAAAAAGAAAACTTATCTATGCTACGAGCTACCAAGTTACATTTCCAACTCGTATGAGCAATACTCCGAATATGACCACCCCGGCATAATTCATGAATTTCATCAACAAATGGCCCTCAATAGTTGAAAAGATCTTCCTGCCTCGTGACTATTTGCACAGCGAGCAAGAAATTCGAATAAACTAATACATTATCATAACCGCAATCAACACAAAATCGTACCCCACAAACCAAAGCCTCGAATTCCGCCACGAGCACAAATAAAGGCTTCGTAGTAAAACAAAGTTTAAGTCTACTATATATAATATCTAAAATCCCATCAAAAAAGTTATTCACCCATCAAATTGCAACCACCAATGAGAACCCAACTTCCTGATGTGTAGAGCAACAAAATTACAACCCTCAGCAATTTCACCTTTCCCCATCCCTTGATACATAATCTATAAAGTGGACAAAAACAGCAGAATAACATCTCAATAATTAGCTAATGAAATTTAACTGTTACAGCATGATCCATTGCTCCATCAGAACTTGCCAAAAAAACTAGAAATTTCTCCCTCACCGATGGCATTACGACGTGTACTCAAATGCTTGAGGGGGTGCAGGCTCTTCATCAACGGCCATTGCAGAGGCAGAGCCCTGCTGCGCAGAGGCCGACCCACCAGCATTCGATCCCGTTGTTGCTGATGAGGGTGTATCGGTGAGTGATAATTCTTCTGGGTCATCTGGATGCAGATCTTTTAACAGCACAAATCCTGAGGTTGCTGCTGTTATTGGCACATATCGGCTATTTTCAAGGAATTTGATATATCTTTCTTGGGCAGGGACCACGCGGGCTGGGTTGGTTAACATTTCAAATGATGGCTCCGGCTCCACTTTTTTCTCTGTGTTGGTATCTACCTGATAACATTAACCATACAAAGCCCAAGTCAGCAAGTTTTCAACATGGCATATGAGGTAAATCCATATTTAGGTTCCAGTACAACCATTTTTACAAGAAAAAAATTTAAAATAAAATAAAATTGGGTCGTGGCATTTCTACTTGCATCAAAATTTTGGTACACATATAAAAGACATAGGCCACTAAGTACAAGAACACAATTTCTACATAAGAGTATAAGCACCCAATCCACCAAAAAAAAAAAAACATTGAAAGCACGCTAAAATTTCAATTCAAATTCAAAAATAGAAAAAAGATGGTTGAGTATAGGACCCATATGCTTACATTAAAAAGTTGGTAAAAGAAAATAATGAAACTATGGGGACCCAAATATATTTTTCCCTTTCCACAATACAAGAGAAATACAACATTTAAATCGTAATCCCTTCTGAAACAAGCTTGAATCAAATCCATGATCTACACTTCCAAGAAAGGCATCATGCGAAAGAAACCCCCCCCCCCCCCAAAACACCCGAAAGAAAGAAGGGGAAAGCAAAACAAAAGATTGAACAAACTGCAGGGGGTATCAACGAGCAAGTAACACACACCATATGCAGAATTGTATTTACCTGCATGGAATCGCCGTCCTTGTCACTTATTGATTTACCCTTTCCAGAACTCGTCTCAGCCTTCTCCTGCTGCTTCTCCGCGTCCTTCTTACTAGCCCTAGACTTGGCTCTTGCTGATGTTGATAAAATAGCCGTAGGCAGTTTAATAGCCGATGCGGCCGTAGGTACAGTAGTAGGTTTGGGATATTCAAACAATGATGGCTTTGCATGTGATATGAACTCAAACTTGGGCACTTTAATGTCATAGTTCAAACCAATGAAAGCAGTTGGCGAAAATGCCAAACTAATGAAATAGATCAGTGGGTACCAGTACCAAAACTGACTGAACACAGCAAGACCAACAACTGCAGTAATTTTATCATGTTTTGTTTTTGAAAGTAGCTTGATCGTCACGTTCCGCCCACCGGCATCTAGAATTCCAGAAGCTAATATCGCACCCATTTTGCTCATTGTATCTTCATGCTTATCAAGGATGATTTTTTCCAATTGTCGCCTAGTTATTAGAAGGAGAAAAACTAAGGTAAGCGGATTTAAACATAGCACAAATGGAAACAAATATTTCACTGGGATAATTACAAAAATTACCCTTGAGGTTTAGTCTAATTACAAGAAACAACAAAAAGTTATTTCCTTACAAATTGCACCAATTGAAGAGAGGATGTTTATGAGAAAAGACATAACTCAAGGGTGCTGTATGCAATATACCAAGGGATTATAAGATGACAAACTTCATTTTTTTATCCTTTTCTTTTGAATAATTAGTCTAAACCATATCGGTAAGCTTTGTAATTATTCCTATTTCATTTAGACACAATACCTAAAAGCACCAACACGAGAATCACTAGCTTCACTGATCTGCACCATCACCATTGCCATGGCTATCAAAGCACCTTGACGAACAAAGTCCACAACATCTGATGTCAAAGGCTCTAGCAATGATATGGCCTCACTAAGGCCAGTCCCTGCACAAGATATTCCAACTGCTAGAGCAGCACCATACCGAACATGCGGATTGTAGGACTCTGATAACAGGGAAACAATTCGTGGAGTCTGCATTTGGAAGAAGCACGTAGAAGATTAAAATGGAAGTTGAGATTACAAATGTCACATAACCATCAGTGGATAAAATCTGAGGGAGGGGAGGGGTGGCGAGAGAGACGGAAGATGCTAAACCTGCTCAGGATCAGAATACAACACAAAGCCAAGGGCAAGAACAGCAGTACGCCTGACATCATCGCTCACGTCAGACACGGCAAAGTGCAGAAGCTGACGAATGGCCTTATTATTTGATGTTCCTCGGTATGCCAAGGCCAACGCATACATGCCTCCATAACGCAATATAGGATCTTGATCCCTAGTCATCTGCTCAATGAGAGTATCAGCTTCTTCCTCTCTTCCATACACAGTCAGTGCTATTCCTAAGGCCAAGCCCCTGTTATCATGCCACACCAAAATACAATAGTGAGGCAAAAACAAATAAATAGCTGATCTGAACTCCGGTACACCATACACAATTCAATTTACCTAATAATCTTCTCATGCTGGGTTTCATGTGCATAAGCAAGCATTTCAGCAGCCTTCTCGCTAGCAGTTCCAACCATCAGCAATCCCATACTAATCCCAGCAGCTTCGCCAGCAACAGCGCTGTCAGTATACAGAACATTTTTAATGTCATCAAATATGTCATCGTCAGCAGTGCCCAAAGCTGCCAAACCAAGACCTAGGCAAGCACCATGCTGAATAACCTGCACCATTTGTTGCCCAATGTATTTAGTCAACTTTCATTTCATTGAGGCACATTAAGTGATAAGCGGATAACACCATTTATTAAAGAATCATACCTCAACATTAGTGCTTCTTAGGCTCTCACGAAGAAATTGTTTAATGCCTTCTCCGTGGTTCGCATGAATCAAGCCAAGAGCATACAATGCTCCACCTTCAGAATATGGACTACCACCCCCACCAGCACTACCCTGGGGCAAGTAAGGGGCCATGAGGGATCTTCCTTGCTGAAGATGGCCTTTGTGTATAACGCCAAGCCCTGCAGTTGCACTGAATTTGGCCCAGTTTGTAGCCCTACTCAGCCAGTCCTGATAATTAATGCAAGTGTCAGCCAAAACAACACTGGAATAATAGAACATGATATGATGAGAAAAGGAATATAAGAGTTTACCAAATTCTCCCTAAGAAATGTGTCGACAGTCGTTCCAGCATGCATAATAGCATTAGCATATATAGTTGCACTGTGGCAGACACTATTTCTCATCTCAACGGACTGCTTTATTGTCTTAAGAATGAGAAGGTCTGACCTGCAAGAAGACAAGGAATGGAACATGAATTACTTTTGGGCACTTTAATCCAGCATATGAACAGCATTTGGTTACAGAGGAAAAGAAATTATAGGGATCCAAAATGAAAGGAACATCGCCTCACTTGTTATGGCTGTATAAGAATTGAAGAGTCAACTGTATTGAAGTCTCTCCAGACAAAATTCCTCTTAATTTTTTGTATCCCATAGCATAAACAATTTCACGTGGATCATCACTGATTGCATTTTTATCAGCCTCAGTTCCCTCTAGCATTTGAGCATCCTCTGATGTGACAGCACTTCCACTTTGTGCAGAATCTGGCTGAGCAGGTTCAATCGATTGTACATGCTCTGATGGCTGTGACTTGGGACTGGGAAGCTGATCTCTCACCTTCAAAAGGAAAGCTTGGTGCTCATTCTCTACAAGATCAAACGCTATTTGAAATGCCAATAGTTCATCCTCAACGTGTTCTGATCGTAAGAGTTTCTCGAATATTGTTACAACGCCCTCGGGCTCATCCAAAAACATTAGACGCTGACAAATACTCAGATAATCAGGAGACGGCAGCTGCTGATATACTTTAACAAGAAGACGAAGCACCTGCACAAGAAACCACATGTGAGTACACACTCATTTATACTTCTATACATATATATATATATATGTAGTGTTGTGTGTCCGTTCAATTTACAAACACAAAACAGACCTCGGGAATTTCTCAGATACGACTAATTTTACCCTTTTCTGTGATTTTGTTGGTGCTGGTGTGTCTGTAAGGGATGAAGGAAGGAGGTTCCAACTGACAAAAATAGCATATGGAAATATCCCACTAAAACAATTTATTTGTAAACCGTTTTTCCTCTTCATCATGGGCATAGTAACTAAAGTTGGATTACTCAGCAGATCTACAGAAATGGTTAATACCAAATAATCAGAATATACTAGCATCTTCCAGTGATGTGAATCTTTCTGAATCCTATTGGCACAGATCTAACCAATCGATTATGTGAAAAAAGTAAAACGAAATTTAAGAAAAAGGTTGGATCTAGTCAACGCAAAGTGACCATTCATTAAAATTTTCCAAACCAAGCATGGAATGGTATATCTTTTCCAATAAAAATTTACATCACATAAAACTGAACCTAAAACTACATAACTCTCACTGCCACATTCATGTCCTCGAAACCTTATGCACTAGAAATGACATCACCTCGCACAAAACCCATGGGTTATCTGATGACATGAAGATGAAAATTCCAAGCAAATAAGAGACAAAACTTATTCATGAAATTGTGTGTGCAAAATAGCAAATAATTCAGAACAGTATGGATCTATCATTTATATGCATTTCGTGCCTTCCAAATTAAAAAATCGCCCAAATGTGATTTTATAAGAATATTAAGGGGGTGTTTGGTTTAGGCTTAAGTGGGTCGGGGAAATCCTGACTTTGAAATCCTAGGATTTAAAAATAAAGGTAAATAGTAAAGATGTATGTTTGTTTTGAGATTGTATAGAGTAGAATTGTACTGAAGATGTCAAATCAATGTTGAAAAATAGAGATATGTATTTGATTGTGTATAGGATATGTGTAGGTAGGTTTTATAGGATAGGATTGTATTGGATGGAATATTTTGAGTTGAAATCTTAAACCAAACGGGGATTGAGTATTTTAACATCCAAAATCCATCCGTGCTAAGCCTAAACCAAACACCCCCTAAAGACATAGAAATATGAATGATGCAGAAGTTCACAAAACATCAAACATAGGTTTCTCCTGCACCTTTATACAAAACAAATGGTACAAGAAAGTGAAACCACGTACAAACATCTTTTAAACCCTTTCTGAGAAAGACAACAATATACACAGAAGACTCCAGTACTTCAAATGGGAAGAGATACACTTGTGGAATATGCTAAATGTGGTCACCTCACGCCGATATTCTCTTTGGTTGACAAAGGAATGGGAGATGTCAATGCAATAATTAATCGTAGCATGAACATTATCACTCCTTATAACTGCTTCCTCAAGCTTATCCAATCGTCTGCATTCAATGGCCATTCCTATGGCTTGTTGATACTTTCTATCTACTATACATCTGTAATCAGAAGTGAGAAAAGGAAACATATAAGCGACTAAGCAAGGAAACCACATTACTAGTTTTCGTAAACAGAAAGGACATTCTTACATACTTATCAAGCATTTTCTCAACAATAGCTTCCAATCTAGGGTCAATCACTGCTGATCCATCATTTGCTTCAGCTGCTTTGGTCTTCAGAGTCGCATATTCATCAATTGCTTTAGCTGAGTGAGAAAAGATTACAGTTAGAAACACCAAAGCATAGCTAACACATAAGAAAGTCTACATTGACGCTTATTAATGAACAATGCCTACCAAGAGACGACTTGTTTAAACAAAAAAAGAAGAGAACTATTGCAGCTTAATAACTACATAATTTGAAAGGGAAGATAAGTAATTCTTACCAAGTAGGGTATGAACGTAGTCTGAATCCTCAGATACATCAAAAAGAGGACCAGCTCCAAGAGCATATGACAACGAGTCATTAAGCTCACCCAGATAATAGAAAACCTGATTATATAACCCACAATAAATTGTAAATAAGGCAGTAACACTTTCAAGAAGAGCGTAATTGATGATTTGATACCTTCAAAGCTGAATTTTATTTAGACTAAAAAATACGAGGCACGGTATATGCATAGACTAAAATATAAAACAATAACCAAATGGTAACCGCCAAAATTTACATAAAAAATTGCAAGATGAAACTCGCTAGACAAACAACTAACAAACTACCATTAGTCGTGAATGAACTAATACCAATGGTAGCATTCTGCTTCTTATAAAGCATAATATAGCATAAGATTATCAGAATGCAGGCCAATATTCTCCAATTGCTGAATCTAACGTAGCAATTCATTATGTAGATATGGACTGATATCCTTTAGTTAAACTTGTCTAGGTGTTACACTGGCATTGACAATGATCATGTGCACATATCTTATAGTACCATTTGCAGCTTTATAATAAATTTACCCAAAGCTTTTGCGTTGAACTTCAAAAGGTTCTAATTTAAAATAATCATTGACATGAGTAGAGTTCTATAAAGCAGACCTGCTGACCTGTACTCAAACATGAGGTAATTAACCTGTATATCTAGATAAATGTTTCACTCTGCAATTGGAAGGGATATGCATGTATCTCATAAATAATGATTTGCATCATCATCAAAGCCCATTCCCTCTACTTGCAGGGTCAGCTACAAGGATGTTCATACTTCATATTATTATAATTAAACCATATGAGCAGAAAAAATCTTAACATTCTGAATTTAGTTTGGAATACATAATATAAATCTGAGATGGTGAAGCCAAATCCTTCACTCTTTTTGAGTACTTGACATAGCTGTTAAAGGCGCGTCTCGGGCGCGCGAGGCGCGCTAGTTTCAGGGGTTTGCGCCTTGACACATAAAAGGCGGGCGCGAACCAGAAGGCGCACGCCTGTATGCCTTATTCCCAGGCGACAAGGCGCGCTTTTGGGACGCAATCTGTTGCTGGTTTTTGGGTGACGTTTTTTAAGTAAAAACTACCTATTTCTTAGGTTTTTTTAGCACTTTTAGCACTTTTATTTTTCAGGTCCATATCTAGGGTTTAGGGTTTAGACACTTAGAACACACAAAATAGCTTGCCTCTCCTCTCCCCTGCCTCTCCCCTGCTCTACTGTTCATTGCGCCTGCTCACTGCCTCCGCCGCTGACCGCCTCTGACCGCCGCCGGTCGCCGCCGCCCCTGACCCGCGCCACCTCCGGTAAGTTTTTTTTTTTCTTTTTTTTTTTTTTTTTAAATTTTATATTCAGTTTAAGTTAGTTGTTGAATGTTGATGCATTGTTATTATATCTTTTTATTGTTGTTATTTGTTACTTGTTTAGTTGTTACTAGTTAGTTACTAGTTTTTTTTTTTCGCTTTCTAGTATAGTAGTTAAACTAATATTTTATATGTTTTCTTGCCTTTCTAGTATACTATTGCAATATTTTCAATGCAAGATTCTTATTTCTTTTCAAAATTTTCAGAATTATTGATCACTTGAGTTGATCATTTGAAGATCATCAATTTAGTGGAATTGTTGAAGATGGATGGGGATGATATTGGTTCCAGTAGTAGCTCATTGAATTTGAAGGGTATGAAAGATCCGGGATGGAAGTATTTCGTGTTAGAGAAACCTAATAATAAGAATAATCTAGTATGCAACTTTTGTAAAAAGGTGACAAAAGGAGGAATTTGTCGAGCAAAACAACATTTAGTTGGTGGTTTTAGAAATGTTAGTGTTTACCGGGAGTGTCCATCAAATGTTAGGGAAGAGATTGGAAAGTATATGAAGGAAAGAGAGAAGGTGAACTTTGCTAGGGTTGCAAACCCAATTTATGAGGATGTTGATCCTTTGGATGTGGATGATGATGAAGAAGAGAATGATGACACACTTCGGTCAAGTTCTTCATCCGTGGCCTCAAAAAGAAGGAGGCAAACTGTTCGTGGTCCTATGGATTTGTACACAAGAAGGAGCGTTGATCCAAGTAAGGTGGGAAAAAAGGATAGACAAACGACGTTGGATGAAGCAACCAAAAAGAAATTAAGAGATAAAGCTGTTGCTAGCTTTACTAGATGGTTGTATGACGGTGGAATAGCATTCAACACCGTAAAATTGGCTAGTTTGCAAGAGGCTTTTGATGACATTGGTGCATAAGGTGTAGGTTGTAGAAAGCCTTCTTATCACGAGGCTCGTGTTCCTTACCTAAGGAAAGCCATAGCACATGTGGATGAGAGCTATGTTAGTATTTGTAGAGCTGATTGGGCTAAATATGGTTGCAGCCTTATGGTAGATGGTTGGACGGACCGAAGGCAGAGGACGTTAAATTTCTTGGTCAATTCTCCCAAAGGCTCGGTCTTCATTGACTCTGTAGATGCTTCTAACTACGCCAAGACCGGAGAGAAGCTGTTTCAACTCATAAATGCCTTTGTCGACCGTATTGGTGAAGAAAATGTGATACAAATTATCACTGATAATGCAAGCAACATGGTCGCAGCAGGTGAAACATTTAATATATTTCTTGTTTCTTACTTAGTTACTTTCTTATAGTATTTATTTTAATTTTTAACTTCTACTGTTTTTTTTTTCTACAGGAAAATTGTTGGAGGCTAGGAGGCCTCATCTTTACTGGACACCTTGTGCTGCCCATTGCATCGACCTAATACTTGAAGACATTGGGAAACTGTTCAGATAAGAAGAACGTTCAAGAAGGCAATGAAGGTCACTTCATACATATATAATCGCCCGGGAATGGTGAACATGTTGAGGAGCTTTACGGGGCAAAGAGAGCTTTCTCGAGCGGGTGTGACAAGATTTGCCACATGCTACCTTAACTTGGAAAAATTGCACGTCTTGAAGGACAATTTGAGGAACATGTTTACTTCGGAAGAATGGTTCGAAAGTAAGTGGTCAAGGGAAGTAGAGAGTAAGGAGGTGACAGCAACCTTACTATCGGTAAGGTTTTGGAAGACTGTGCAGTATATCTTGAAGATATATGCACCTTTGGTCGGTGTTTTGAGATTGGTCGATGGTGAGAAAAAACCACCAATGGGATATATTTATGAGGCAATGGACAGGGCAAAAAGAGGCAATTATAAAAGCGTTCAATGGAAAAGAGGAGAGGTATGGAAGGGCGTTTGAGATCATTGACAATAGGTGGAATTGTCAACTTCATAAGCCTTTACATGCGGCCGGGTACCTCTTAAATCCTCAATTCTTTTATACACACAAGGGTCCAATGGATCAAGAAGTGATGGACGGTTTTTTTTGTGTTGTGGAGAGATTAGTCCCGGACTTGAATGATCAAGAGAAAATAAGCATCCAACTCTCCAAGTATCGGAATGCCGAGTCTTCATTTGCACGTGAAATGGCCATTAGACAGAGACAAACAATACCTCCGGCTCTTTGGTGGGAAAACTTTGGTTCAAGTACTCCAGAATTGCAAATGTTGGCCATGAGAGTACTTAGCCTCACATGCAGTTCATCAGGCTGTGAGCGCAATTGGAGCGTCTTTGAGCATGTAAGTTAACCAGTATATTACATTATAATTTATTACTTTAAATCTTTTATCAGTTTTTTGGTTTTCATGGATAATTACTTTTTGTTTCATCATTGTTGCAGATTCACAGCAAAAGAAGAAGTAGTTTTGAACCAGAAAAATTGAAGGAGGTTGTGTTCGTCAAATACAACCATGCACTTCAGCTCCGATATCTTCAGCGAGATAGTATTGACCCCATTAGCTTGAAGGATATAGATGAAAGTTGTGAATGGTTGACGGGCAGAATGGATGATGATTCTGATGAAGATGAGGGAGGAGAAGATGACTTTGTCTTTGAAGGTGAAAGCTTGACGTGGGGTCAAGTCAGTAGGGCTATGGGGGTTGATGAGCCGGCATATGTTACTAGAGAAAGGGTGGGGAAATCAACCGTAGCCCAGAGTTCTAGTTCTAGGGCACCGCCACCAAAACAAGGGAACAAAGGAAAAGGAAAGGAAAAGGCCCCCAACCCCAAGAAAACTACTTTGAACAATAGTTTGAAGTCTCTTTTAAGACTTAGAGATGATGATGATGATGAATGTGAGGGAGGAGAGGACAGTGAAGGTGAAGGAGGACAAGATGAATTTGGGGAGAAGGATATAAGGTTTTATGACTATAATGATGAGGAGGAGTATGATGATATTTTGGGTGACGATTGATGATGAATTGGTGATTAATTGATTAGGATTAGGCACTTGGTTTTAAATTTCAATTTGGACTTGCAATTTAGTTAATGTTTGCATGTATGTTTTGTTGATTGTTGAATTGAAGTATTGAACTTACTAGTCTACTTGTTTATTTGGATCTTGTTTTTTATTTCACTTTGTGTGTTTGATATTTGATTAGGTTATGTCATTATATGTGCAATTGTTTTCTTTTTAATGCTTGATTTAGCCTAAAAATATCATTAGAAGTTGTTTAGGGGGGCATAGGAGCAGTTTTTTAAGGGGGTTTTCCGCGCGTCCCAAAGGCGCGCGCCTCGGGCGCGCCTCGCGCCTCGGGCGCGGCCAAGGGCTTGGCGCGCCTTGCGCCTTGAACAACTTTGGTACTTGAACTGTAAAGTCATACAGAACCCCACAATATCAAACTAGAAGGAAATATTAACAAATGTATGCACTGTGAATCATTTTGTTGAACCATCTTTCCACCAATTTCACCAAGTAACTGTAGGGAAAAAGTATCTTCTTGATTATAGAAGCATGCATACTTGGCTTAATCATATCTCCAACTTAGAGGAGTGACCTGAAAAGCAATTTTCAGAAGAAGGCAAGCATAGAAAAAACAATCCAGCTTTGGCTGTGATAAGTTATTTATGGATGCCTAAGGACTAGAAATATGAGTCCCCCCCCCCAAAAAAAAAAAAACAGTGACATCTAGATGACGTTTAAGATGACAGTAGTTCGCATAAAAAGAAAATACCTCTGAATTTTCTTGATAAGTACTCATTCCAATATATAGGCTCTGCGAACTGATGTTAACAAGGATAGCATTTTAAACTATTTGATGAATTACATTACTAATGCATTATGCTCCAAATAAGTTCAACACGTCTAAGCATTCTGAGAAGTTGGTGAGTATTCATCACTGTATAATTAAGGCAAAAAAAGAAGACTTCGACAAAAAAGTTTCGATTTTGATCTACAAATACACTGCATAAGAACTGAACGTTGGTCCAGTTGGGAACCGGGAAACCTCATCTTATGGGCAAGCACGGGCTCCTCCAATAAAATAATAGGAAAATACTTCTTTGTGGACTAAATAAGTAAGCAATCAACTAAACCAAGCAAACAGGGAAGAGGACCACATAAAGCAAGTATCATAATAAAACATAACCAAATAACATAAAAACAAAAGTACCCATTTTCACCTTTGAAACCAACAAGGCAGCTAGCTGCCTCTGGTCATACTCTTCATCTTCATACAGACTTTCGCTGTACCAAAAACAAAAAGGAGAGATTTATTTCCTACAGAAAGACAGCTCACAAATGATGGGTACGAGCAAAATTGCTAAAGAACGCTTAATGCTTAATGTCAACTAACAACAATCGTACAAATGATACTGTTAACACAATTAGAAGAAGATTTTAGACAATATTCCAGAAAATATTTTGGAAATCAATTCAACCACTATCATGATAGTTGGTAAAATAAACTAAGCAACCAAGACCAACTTATGTGCATTATACACAAGGCTTCTAGTTAAATGTAAGCAATCACAATGTGATGAATGATACTATTACAAAAGCTTTTATATACAAAATGGGCATAGGAAAGAGTACAAAATTAAATATAAGTTCCTGTTCAATATAAAACCCAATTAACAGTTATTTTCCCTCTGCCCCTAAATAATAAATGAATCTTCTTGATTTTATTTTGATCTATCCAACGAACTAAAACCCGCCTTCTACCCCATATCCCTGGATAGTCCAGGTTCTTGCTGTCCGATTCTATGTAGCAAAAGTCAAGCATTATGGCATACTTCAACAAAATTCTTTTAGCTCTTTCCACCCAATCCGCTCAAAGATGACCAAACTACAGAAACTAGTCAAACTTAATCTAGTGTATACAATTACAGTGATAAAGAACTCAAATTGCATAAACAAGTAATTCAAACTTTTGACATTTCCAAACAACCCCATCGCGAAAATCCCCAATTCAATCCAAGAACCCTAGTCATAGCGACAACCAAATCCCCCACCATGAACCAAATTCCATTGAAAAGGAGGCACTGTAAGAAGGAATTACATAATAGGGACAGAAGTTGAGATCTCCGGCCAGAAGTAGTCGACAAAAGCGTTGAGATTAGAGAGAGCATGCAACTTGAGTGCCGGGTGGCTTTCATTCAGCATGGCCAGAAGCCCCCCGGCGGAGCTCACCATCGTCGCCGCCGCTGCAGCCATTGTTGATAGAACCCCAGAAACTAGGGTTTCGATCAAATAAAATAACGGATAGGGTTTACGGAGCGGGTCCAAGATAGGAAGATGATAGAGATGTAAAAAGATTTCACCAGTTTTGGGAGAGAAGAAGGGCAGAGAATTATGAAGGTTTTGTTGGAAACAGGAAATTCTTTTATGTGGGTTTTTCTTTAATTGATTTATTTGGTTCTTTACATGGATTTCTTGGAAGAAGGGCAATGTCTAGCTGAACACTATCTTCTCTTTTTTCTTTGCTCATTAAAAAGTAGGTAGTGTTTGAAAAAAAAAAAAAAAAAAATTCAATCAAAGTAAAAGTTGTAGTGTTTTTTTTCTTTAAAAATATTATATTATGTACAGAATTGTCATTGTGTAAAGAATAACATTAAATTTATGTTTTTAACTTTTACATTGGAAACACTTCTTTTAAAGTTGAAGTTGATTTTGCAAACTCTACAAAATAATATTTCTCAAATTATAAGCTGAAAACCACTTAAAAAAGACAAATGCAAACACCCCTTATTGTTATCAACAATAGAATTCCTCTGCCATGCGATGCACAACTTAAAATATATTTATTTATAAGTGAAATTAAAATTAAAATATCATATAAAATAAATTGATTTTATTAAATATCACAGATTTTGTGAGATATGGATTCGGATATTCTTTTGGAAGGGGTGTGAGCTTCTCCTTTTATAGAATTGGACAAATTAAGCTGATTGTGGGAGATTTTGTATTGAATTGAGATAATGGTGCATAAATATTTTAGACAAATATGTGTAGATCTATACCAAAATATTTTTTTACCACATAACACGTGAAATGCCCAGTTGGCAAATAATTTATACAAAAAATAATGCTTTTCAAAAATGGCAATGGAATTTAGACGGGAAATTTCTAGGTTACTATTTTGAGACGGTTTTGTTTTTATATTAAGTCTGATAAGTTATTTTTTGAGTTTGAAATATTTTTTTCTTTTTGGAAAAGTAATCCATTGATTACACTACAACAAATAAGGGAATTGGGGACGAACCAAAAATGTCATTAAAAGTTATAAAAACGTCACAAATAATTTTTTTGGACGAAATTATTTCGTCACACCAAACGTCACAATATCCTAGTAGCTAATAGTATTTAGAGACGAATTATTCAAAACGTCTCTAAAACGTTTCTTAATTGTCTCAAGAGATTACTTTTAGTGACTTTTTTTTATTGTCTCAAAAGATTTATTTTAGTGACTTTTTTTTCCATTGTCTCAAAAAATTCTTTTAGTGACACTTTTTTTATTGTCTTAAAACAATTGTTTTTGTGACATTTAAAAAAAAAAATACTGTCTCAAAAAAATCTTTTTAGTGACATTTTTTATAACGTCTCTTCTTTCAGTGACATTTTTATTAATTGCCTCAAAAAATATTCTTCTAGTGACGCCTTATTGTCTCAAAAAAATCTTTTTAGTGACGGTTTTTTCAACTATCTCAACAAATTTCTTTTAGTGATAGTTTTTTGCAATTGTTTTAACGAATAAAATAGAAAATAAAAACACCATTTTGGAATCGAGAATCCCGACCGAAGTTCCAGCGCAAGCTAGACAACATCAATTTAGAATCTTAAGTGCTCAATTCGAACTTTTAAGTGCATATTCTCCTCAAACAAAGATATAATGAACCAAACTAATAGATCCTAAACATGCCAGAGCCGTAAAATATAGAACTTAATAAGCTAAATCCAACTTTATAAAAGCCAACTAGATCCATCATGCTCAACAACCAAGCAGATACAGATATAAGTGCAGGCAACTTGTTTAGTTCCTTCAGAGCTTTCATATTAGAACAGACAAACTTGATTTAGATACCATATTGTCCTTTACATCACTCTCTTTTGCATCCATCTCCCAAGCATTGAGCAGAACATTCACAGAAGGAGACCAATTGAAGAACCCGTGTAGCTACAACCGAAAAAGATGCAAGTAATTGAAATAAGGAAGTCAAGACTTGTGCAACATGAATACACAAAATGAAGTAGAAATAAATGTGTTAGATCAAAGAAAATCTGATACACTAAAAGTTCCATTGAGAATAATAAATAGCTGAAAATAAGATGACTTCGTTAGTCTATAAAATGGAAGAAATTGACAAATGCGGACACAATATAAGCAAGGAAGAAAATTTCTACATATTTATAAGACATAATTGTCACATAAACAAAATGTTCACCACTTCAAAACAACAAAATTGCCGATTCACCTCTTTCAAAATAACAAAATTGCAGGTACTGGAAAATGTTATAACTATCTTTTATAGAGGGCAAGGCAAGTCATGCATGTAGGTAAATTAGATCCATTGAACAGTATCTCTAATGCGAGTTAAACTCTCTTTACAGCATTTCACAGATTGCTAATTGCACTTTTATGTCCTATTAATTCAAATCATCTCAACAAGTTAAACAAGAGGCACATTTGATCTAAATCTCTAAGGATTAACCCATATATCACCACAAGCATAGCATAACAAATCCACCTGATAGGGATGACCCGGTTACTTCGGGCCGGGTTAATCTTGAGCCCATTTACCAGCTCAGCGAACACGCCAGCAAGCGCGAAGGCCCAGGCCCAACAGGCCCAGCAACACGCATTCGGTTCAGCGAATCAAATCTGTTCCGTGAATCAAGGTCCATGATCTTTTCCCAACTGCCATGCAGATTTGGTGGGCAAGATTATAGGGATTTAGTTAGGGTTTGGGTTTAGTAGTATAAATAGATGAAAAGAACTCTGAATTAGGGTTCGCACTTTGCTTTCTGTAATACGCACTGTAAACTCAACATTCGAGTAAAAGAAACACCTCGGCGATTGCCGTTTTCTCCCCGTGGACGTAGATCTCCGGATCGAACCACGTAAATTCTGTGTTTTTACATTCTGTTCTTGTTGATTACTGTTCGATTGTGTGATTACCGGATTGCGCATTATCAAATTGGCGCCGTCTGTGGGAACGACAAGGTAGTATTTTGTAATATCATTGCCTTCCGAAATCATGGTGACAACTCGTCAGAATCAATCTCGCCAAGGAGATCAACCTAACCAAGATCCACCCGTGGATCAAGTTTTGCCGCCGAGGCAATTCCCGGTGGGGAGTACGTCCAATCATCAGGGTAATCAAAACCCTCCACCCCCTCAAGATCAGCAAGACCCTAATATTGCTGCTGCTCAACCACCGGTGAACATTCAAATCACCCCAGAACTGCTCCAAGATTTCTTACGAGAGCATGCACATGTCCTACAAGATTGGGCAGTTAATCGCCTACGCCCAGCGGAGCCTGCCGCAGAACCTGTTAGCCATAATGATAATCCTGGGGTGCCTCCACCCCGCCCGCGCGGACAACGGGAACCGGGCTACCGCGGGCGTCAGGATCGACGACGGGAACGACCTGGTTCTTCCGAGGACCTTGGGAGTTCAAATGGATCACGACCTCGCAATGAGGAACCAACTGATGTGGATCGCCGCCGTCCACTTAATGCGGCTAAAAGAGTTCGCTACGCTGATTCTCATGCTCAGGATCTCCAAGAGTATGAGCGAGTTCAACGCAACGTTGAACTGGATAGAATCCTGGGCCTTGATGCCAATGGAGAGATTATCACGCCGTTCTCCTCAGAAATCATGGCCATCACCCTTCCCGAAGGGTTCAAACGGCCAGCTATATCACCTTACAACGGCACTGGAGATCCGGCCAATTTTCTTGGCGCTTTTAGGCACAGCATGCTTAGTCATGATAACATCACATCCCTTCAGTACTGCAGGATTTTCCCGGAGTACTTACAGGATGAAGCTCGGGTCTGGTTTGATTCTCTCCCGCGAGACAGCATATCCTCTTTCAGAGAACTCGCCGAGCACTTTTGGGCACGGTTCGAAGCCCGGGCGAAGCCCATGGCCACTCTGGCCGACGTCATGAGTATGGAGCAACGGGACGGTGAAACCGTTACCCAATTTCTGGACCGTTTCACAGCGGTAAGCCTCAAGGTGGGAAATTGTCCCGACGATGTGGCCATCAACGCCTTTATGAATGGACTCCGCCCTGGAGCACTCCACACCGAGTTAGCTCGGAACACCCCGGTCACAACTCGAGCACTGTTCAAAACAGTGTGCAAATTTGCTAAGGCCGAGGAGCAGACTCGGCAGAAGCGTGAGAAGCACGCAATCAAGTGACAGGCCGACAAAGCACAAACTGGGCCTAGTACGCGAACTAGCGCATTTTCACGCTTGACACCGGGGCATTCAGAATCCCGAAGTGCAATTCCGCAATTGACTCCACTGACGAAGTCACGGGCTGAAATTCTTTTACTCCACAAAAACGATTTCCGACCTTGTCCGCGGATGACAGCGCCTCCTGAAAAGAGGAACCGTGGAAAGTGGTGCGCGTACCACCGAGATCACGGACATGAGACAGAGGAGTGCCGAGAACTCGGCAAGGAGATTGAGGAATGCCTCAAGAAAGGGTTTTTGCGGCAATACGTTGCGCGAACCGGAGACCAACCTCGGGCAAACCACAATGGGGGCTCGTCTCATCACCGCGGAGGTTACCATGATCGAGATACTCAACAAAATCGGCCACATTGGCAGAATAACCGGCAGGGGCCCAATAACTACGCACGACAAGATTCTGGCAATCGCCAGCCGCCACGTCTCCCACTTCCACCTCCTCCTCCGGGAGGACCCGGGGACAACGCACCCCCTCACGTGATAAACGTGATATATGGAGCCCTACCCACCGGGGCTTCACGACATGCCTTAAAGGCAGAGGCTCGACGTCCTCCTCCCGAGGAGCCACGTCACAAACGCCTCCATCAGTCCGAGACTGTCAGCTTCACGGATAGGGATCCGGTTCCAGAGATAACACCCCACACTGACGCTATTGTCATCGACATGACTGTAGCTAATATAACAGTACGGCGGGTCTTCGTGGACAATGGTGCTGCAGTAAGCATTATATTTGCGGACTGTTTCGAGAGGATGGGGATCTCCCGAGACCAACTTCGACCGGCCCCCGGGCCACTACAAACTTTCACTCAGGGTGAAGTCCGGCCGGAAGGTATCATCACTCTCCCGGCGTCTTTGGGGACTTATCCGAAGATAAAAACTATCTTCGTGGACTTTTATGTGGTGAATTCTCCATCACCATATAACATGATATTGGGCCGAGACTGGCTCACCCCGGCAAAGGCCATATGCTCCACGTATCACCTCGCACTCAAGTTTCCTACTTCGCATGGTGAGGTGACTATCCGCGGAAGTCAAAGGGTCTCAAAGGAGTGTATGTACGTAGCACTCAAAAAGACTGCTAAGGTCCCTCCCAAACAGCAGCTTCAGGTAACATCACAGGTTCTAGAACCTCGGGACCGTACCCCATTGGGGGATGCCACCGCTCAAATCCCGCTAGATCCGTCTAAGCCGGAGCAGACAGTAACAGTAGGGGCCGTGGACGTGCCATGGCTACATCAGGCCATTATTCAGACCCTGCGAGAATATTCCGATGTTTTTGCATGGTCTCCTCTGGACATGCCCGGGGTCTCTCCCGAGGTGATTACCCACAAGCTGAACATCGATCCTAGTGTCAAGCCAATCCAACAGAAGCAGAGGAAATTCGCTCCGGAGCGAAATGAAGCCATTCGAGTTGAGGTGAAACAACTCCTAGATGCGGACATCTTGTTCGAGGTATTCTACCCCTCCTGGTTATCCAATCCAGTAATGATAACAAAAAGCAGTGGGGCATAACGGATGTGTGTTGATTTTTCCGATCTCAATAAGCACTGTCCGAAGGACTGCTATCCTCTGCCCTCCATCGATCAAAAGGCCGAAGCCATTACAGGGTACGTGGCACTTTGTTTCTTAGATCTGTACAAAGGCTATCATCAGATCTTTATGGATCCACAAGATGCTATCAAAACGGCGTTTATCACTGCCTTTGGGTGTTACGCTTTCAAGAAACTGCCCTTCGGGCTCAAGAATGCTGGAGCCACCTATCAGCGTCTAATGGACTTTGTCTTCCACGACCAGATAGGTCGCAATGTTGAGGTTTACGTCGATGACTTGGTCATCAAAAGCTCCTCCCATCCTTCATGTGTGCAGGATATCGCCGAAACATTGCGCACCCTGCGACGCTATAACTTGCGACTCAATCCGGCAAAATGCACCTTCGGTGTTGGCTCCGGGAAGTTCCTCGGATACATGGTTTCACAAAACGGCTTGCAAGCCAATCCAGCTAAACTCCGTGATGTATTAGATTTGCAGCCCCCAAAAACGTTCAGGGAAGTTCAACGCCTTACAGGTGGCCTAGCGGCCTTAAACAGATTCTTATCGAAGGCAGCGGAGCGCCAGCTCCCATTTTTCAAGATCCTGAGGCAAGCGAAGTCCTTTGAGTGGACTCCAGAGTGTACCGAGGCTTTTGAAGCCTTGAAACGTCATATACAGCAGCTGCCTACTTTGTCAGTTCCTCTCCCCGGAGAGCCGCTGTACTTATATCTGGCATCCGCCGAAGAAGCTGTCAGCGCCGCTCTTGTGCGCGAAGTGGAGGGGGTTCAACATCCCGTATATTTTGCAAGCCGGGTGCTCCATGGGGCCGAGACGTGATATTCCGAACTTGAAAAAACCGCTTTGGCTCTTATTATGGCAGCTCGGCGTCTTCGGCCATACTTCCAGGGACGTGAAATACGAGTCCTGACCAATCACCCTATACGCCAGATCCTTGTGAAACCCGAGGTGTCCGGGCGCCTCGCCAAGTGGGCAATTGAGTTAGGTGAGTATGATATCCAGTTCCTCCCCCGCCGAGCAATTAAAGGTCAAGCACTTGCCGACTTCCTGGCCGAAACCCCGGCAGACAATCATGAGTCCCCCGCAGACAATGATACACCGCACCGCGTCACACTCGCTCCTTCACCACGGATGTGGCAACTATTTGTGGATGGAGCATCCACAGTCCGAGGAAGTGGTGCCGGGCTGCTTCTCATCGACCCCGAGGAGGTCGAGGTCAAATATGTCATCCGATTCAAATTTAAGGTGACTAACAATGTAGCGGAATACGAGGCAGTCCTCGCCGGGCTCCGGCTCGCTCAATCTTTAGGTGTTCGTCACTTAGAGCTCTTCACGGACTCCGAGATCGTGTCTAAGCAAATTCAGGGGACTTATGTCGCCAAAGAAGAAACAATGGTCAGGTATCGCGCTCTAGCACTCAAATTCATATCAACTTTTGATACAGTTATTATCTGGAAAATCCCGTGTGCTCAAAATTCCAGGGCAGACACACTCAGCAAGTTGGCCTCCGCGGTCCAAACTAATATATCTCCGGATATCAAGGTTGAAGACCTCTCCCATCCAGCAATTCATGAGGCTACAGTTTCGGTACTGACCGACAGTGATCCGAACTGGATGACTCCGATCATTCAGTATCTCCAAGATGGGATTCTGCCCACTGACAAGCTACGAGCTCGGCAAGTTGTGCTCAAAGCTCCCAAATACTCCCTTCATAATGGAGTTCTATATCGACAATCGTACCTACAACCGAATCTTCGGTGCCTCGCCCCTGCCGAGGCCATTCAAGTTCTACGGGAGGTTCATGAAGGGGCCTGTGCAAGCCATATCGGTTCCCGGACTTTAGCAAAGAAAGTTCTCCGTTGGGGATACTATTGGCCTACCCTGTTCAACGATGCTCACGACTTAGTGACTAGATGCAGCAAGTGTCAGCTACACTCCAGGGTGAAGCATTTGCCACAGACCGAGCTCACCGGAATCCAAGGTGCATGGCCGTTCATCCAATGGGGCATTGATATTGTTGGGCCTTTCCCTGTCGCCCCGGGAGGGTTGAAATTCCTGGTCGTCGCCGTAGACTACTTCACTAAGTGGGTCGAGGCCGAACCACTTACGGCTATCACCGGACATAACATTTTAAAGTTTGTGTGGCGCAATATTGTTTGTCGCTTCGGCATCCCGAGCACTATCATCTCGGACAACGGTAAACAGTTTGCCAACGATCCATTCCGCTCATGGTGTGAAGAACTTCACATCAAACAGATTTTCACTTCGGTGGCTCACCCTCAAGCAAACGGGCAGGTTGAGGTCACCAACCGGACCCTTCTCACGGGAATAAAAAAGCGCCTGGATAATGCCAAAGGTCTCTGGGCTGAGAACCTTCCACAAGTCTTATGGGCTATTCGTACAACGCCGCACACCTCCACCGGGGAGACTCCTTACAGCCTTACTTACGGCTCCGAAGCCGTTATCCCCGCTGAGATCAGTGTGCCGAGTCCTCGCCTCCTCACATTAGTTCCGGATGATAATGACGAGGCTCTTCGCGCAAATCTGGATGAGCTCGAGAATCGCCGAGAACAATCGTTCATTCAGCAGGCTAAGTACAAACAGAGAGCTGCTCAGTATTACAACCTCCGGGTTCGAGGTACACAGTTCAATGTCGGGGACTTAGTCCTTCGACTTAACTCGGCCAGCAAAGCTGCCCCCGAGGGCAAACTGCATGCTTCTTGGGAAGGCCCCTACCGAGTCGTTGCTATACATGACTCTGGATCCTATCAGCTTGAACAAATCAACGGGACCCCGATCCCCCGAAGTTGGCACGTCACAAATTTGAGGCGTTTCTATTTGTGAAGGCTATATTGCAAGTACTATCTTTCCTTTAATTTCCTTTATAGTTGTTATTTCGCTTTGTACTTTCGAGTTTGCTCCGGCACTTATCATTGAATAAAAATTCTTTGCTTGCATAACTTACTGTGTTATTCTTTATGTTACGGGGACGCCCTAACACAATCACACTATCATTATTAGTCTCCGGACAATTAAATCTCCCTCTCGGTCCGTCCGAGGAGGTTTGCATATCAGTCCCCGGACTCACATCACTTTCTCGTCTGTTTAACCGGAGAAATTTTTACTCCCGCCTGATCCGTCCGGGGAGATTGGATTTATCCATACCGTGTTCCCGAACACCTATTTAAAACAGTTAACAAGTTTTCTATTGTGTTCCCGAACACCCGATTAAAGTGATTTGTAACAAGTTACTTTCATTACACCAGTTTGTACGCATTACAACAGTTATCATCTTTTGAATATTACACATCAAATGGTTTCTTACATAAGATTTCAACCATAAAAAAAAAAAAAAAAAAAAACAAACAAAACAACAAAAACAACAAGTATATAAGCTAATGTCTATGGCCCCCGAGCCAATATTGCGCGCTCCGGTGCTGGGACCCGCTCCTCGGTCTGTATTGGGTCCTCCGGGATCTTGAAGATCCTTGACCTCGGGCTCCGGCTCTGTTACCCTCTTGGGCTCTGGCTCGGTCATCCCTTCGAGGTTCCCTTCGCCGAGGACTTTCTCTGGTCCGCGCTCGACTAGTTTGTTGTGACGCAGACCTCGGGGTTTGAGCCCATTGCTCGGGATCCCACTCCTCCGGGACCATCACCTCAATCTCTTGAGCCAGCTCATCGACTACCTCTTCGGCAATCGTCACGGGCTCCTCCTCAGTTCTAGTCACCGGAACTGGCTCTCGGATGGCTATGCCCTTGCTCTGCTCAGAAGGCTTCTTCTTGCCTTTGGTCTTCTTGTCCTTCCGAGGAGCTTTCTGTGTACTTCGGTCCTGGCTTGTGCTAGCAATGAACTCTTCAGCAGAAGGCCTCCGCCTGATTCGGCCCTTCAGCCCTTCATACATACTAAGCAGCAGTTCCAGGACTTCTCTTTTCCTCACGAGCTCCGCGGACTCTACCGAGCTCCTCGACATCAATGCCGTGATGTCACTCTGGATTTCAACAGTCCGCTCTTCTACTTCTTCAAAAGTTAGAAGACCGAACTCGGACAGAATCCGCTCGTACTCCTTGTGATGAACGCGGACGCGGCTCATCTCGGCGGCTGTGGTTCGATACTGCATCTCGAAGTCTTTGGCTCTTTCATTGGCCTCAACCACCTTCCTCTCCGCCGAGGCTATCTGCTTCTTCAACTTAGGCACCACGTGCATCTCCAAACGATTCTTCTCTCCGCGGAACCACTCGAGTGATCCCATTAACTTCTTTATTGTCTCGTGCAGCTCCGCGGTGTTCTAGACAGATGATAAGAGTCAACCAGAACGATTACTCTCAAACATATTATAGTTGAATACAGTTCGGCAACAACATAATGGATGGCGTAAATAAACAGATGACAAGAGTCCAAGAAGAGGGAGTTGTATTTCAAGTTGCAAGAGTACAATTGTTCAATTACATCATCCCTAACATTTCTACAAATTTACAAGTTTAAATTTGCGGGGATCTACTGACCTCCCGCTCAATTGCCTCAGTCTCTTCGGGCAACTCTTCTCGCTGGCCCTCAGACACTCCAGCATTTCCCTCTTCGGCTGCTACGACGGCCTCGGTTTCAGCTGGGACTTCGGCTTCCATCGGTAGGAGGGGCTCGGTGTTTTGGGGGGCTGGGACCAGTTCACCCCTGCAGAATGCCAAGAATTCAGCGTCCTGGTCCACCTCGCAGCTCGCAACCTTTGCGGCAGTTAGGAACTGTCTCTTCTCCCCGAGTGCATTCACCAACGGCCACTCCGGCAGCTCCGTTAGAGAGGCGTAGTAGGCCTTTTCCACCTCGGCCGCTGCCTCCGGGTCATACCCGAATTCTGGACGAGTAATGTCCACATCCGGGTACGCCTCCTTCACCTCCTCCAGCACCATGGCTCGGGTGGCTTTATCCCCTATTGCCACGAACTTCGTCTGAAAGTCGAGGAAGGTCGTGGTCTTGAACAGCTTATCAGCGAAGGCCCTCAGCAAAGCCCCCTGCCCTCCAATCACGGCTGCTTCCCTCGCCTCCATCTCCGCCCGCAGCTGCATCAGCTCACCTCGGAGGCCATGATTTTCCGTCTCCACACCGCGCAGACGCGCGATTTCGGACTCCACCAAGGCAGCCCTCTTGCGTGCCTGGGTCAAGTCATACGTCAGTTTGTCATTTCGCGCGCGAAGATCCCGCGCCGTCGCGGCTAGCCCTTCCTTGGCTTCTACTTCGCTCTTCAGGCCGACCTCTATAATCCCTTTGGCCAGCCGAAGAATCTTCTCGGCATCCGTGCTGTCAAACCCCAGCATACTGGGGATCGCCTGCTCTCCCTGGATAAGTTAAACACAACGCGGCACAGGGATTAGACCTCGGTTATACACCTCGCGTAAGTTCACGTATTGAGCAGCGTTTTTGAGTGTTACCTGCGAGCTCTCCCCCGTCCGGGGCCTCTTGGATGGGGCCTGTGGCGTCCCAGTAGGCTCCGGCCTCTTCTTTGACAACGCCGGAGACCCCGCCGGCGTCACTCTTTCCTCCGACCCCGTCGACGGACGCGCACCGGTTGGTATCTTCCCCCGGGAAGATACTTCCGCGGCTTTCCCCTTCTTCTTGGCCGCTTCAGTCTTGGCGGGGCTCCCCGATGCCGGTTGCTTTCCGAAGCGTCCCACTGCATATATATCAATGGTTAATTCTGCGCAAAACAGTATACTTAAATAACAGGACACAAGAACTCCTACCCTCTTCGGCATCTCCGTTTCCTGAATAATATGGGCTAAGCCCAGCCTTCTCCAGTTCCTCCTCGGAACAGAGGGTTTGGAAAGTCCCCACTTGCAGGAATATGTGCCTCACTTTGGCCCCCGGATTCTCCACAGGGGCGGTATCCTGCACCTCGTCACTCCTCCACTTCGGGAGAGCTATCTTATTCCTGACAAATATGAACTTCTCTTTCCAACCCTCTACTTTGCTCGGGTTTTGGACCTTAAACCCTCCTCGGGCGCGGGGACTAAAAGAATACCACCCCTTAGACTTCCCGAAGTTCTTCAGCTGGTAGAAAAACCTAAAAAGCTCTACAGTTGGCTCTATTCCGGCCTGCTTACTAACTACAGTGAATCCTACCAACTGCCTCACCGCGTTCGGCGCTAACTGGCAGAGGGCAATGCCGTAGTATCTTAACAACTCTACGACTATGCCCCACAGCGGCAATCTCAATCCTACTCTAAGGGGGTCAATATATACGGTCATAAACCCCTGCGGTGGGCAACAGGCCCTATCCTCGGGGGCAGGAATTATGTAATCAAGGTCGAAAGGAAGATAAAATGATGGGAGTTCCCTCTCAAGTTGCCCCCGCGACATCCGTAACCCTATGGAGGATACCTCAAGATCCACCGCCGGGCATTCATAAAACGATACCATCATGGTATTACACTCTAAACCATCGACTCTGTCTATGGTTCTAATCACATCCTTCTCCGGAATGATATATGATAGGGGGGGATATCTAACGGTTTATCCGAACCTCCTACTACTTTGATCGAGGCCGAAGATGGGGCAGAAGATGAAGAAGATGAAGAGGATGACATACTTACTTGATTTGAATTCGAAAGGATGGATTTGAGAAATTTTTTATCTCTGATGAATCACAAACGCAAAGTTCCTCTTTTTCCCGCTTTCTATAACAGATGAATCACAATGGAGAAGATGAAAAGTTACTGTGCAGTTATTCCTAATATAAATGCAAAAAACCGACGGCTCTGATGCAGCCTATTCAAATTCAGTGATGGAGATTCATGCGTGCTCTTCACGCGCTTTACAGTTACCGAGGCGCGTGGGGAACAGCTGTCTTGGAACTCGCAGAGCGTGTCACTTCACGTCTCTCTCTCTCATTATGGCGCCGCCAATCACATCAGCCTCACCCATCTTCAAGAAGATTCAAGATACACTCCGGTGTACTATCCACCTCGGCCATACTACCACACTCCGGTGCCCCTACCATTTCGGCCAAACTACTCACTCCGGTGTACCTTCCACCTCGGCCAGACTGTAATATACTTACAACGCGTTTTTTCGCTTCTGGGAAATTCGATATCTCATTATAGGTCCCAAACACCTCGGCCCAACTCGGCACTGCGTCCATTGACTGCTCCGCAAAGTCCCAGGGACGCGGACACACTCCGTCACGCATAAACACTTCGGCTTGCCAGTGACCCCGGTCTTCTTGCTTACAGTTCCACCCCGGTGACAACCGAAGCTCCTACCTCGCTTCGGCTGGGGGGGGGGGGCATCTGATAGGGATGACCCGGTTACTTCGGGCCGGGTTAATCTTGAGCCCATTTACCAGCTCAGCGAACACGCCAGCAAGCGCGAAGGCCCAGGCCCAACAGGCCCAGCAACACGCATTCGGTTCAGCGAATCAAATCTGTTCCGTGAATCAAGGCCCATGATCTTTTCCCAACTGCCATGCAGATTTGGTGGGCAAGATTATAGGGATTTAGTTAGGGTTTGGGTTTAGTAGTATAAATAGATGAAAAGAACTCTGAATTAGGGTTCGCACTTTGCTTTCTGTAATACGCACTGTAAACTCAACATTCGAGTAAAAGAAACACCTCGGCGATTGCCGTTTTCTCCCCGTGGACGTAGATCTCCGGATCGAACCACGTAAATTCTGTGTGTTTTACATTCTGTTCTTGTTGATTACTGTTCGATTGTGTGATTACCGGATTGCGCATTATCACACTTTTAGGCAGCAACATGCTTCACTTAAGTGAATTGTAATGCTTAAACATGTTACATTAAGCTTAGAAATGTTGCAATGTGCCATTATACTGTTACTTCCCTTATTTTGAGTTCAAATTACATCATTGGATTTGCAGTAGTACTAGTAATTTAAACTTCTCATTTATTTGATTATTTGTATGTTGATTGTTTAAAGTTTAAATATTTTATTTGTAATTATTAATTAATTGTTATTTCTTCACACCATTAGATTGAAAAAAAATTAATTAGACTAGGCTGGCCCGCGGACTAGTCCAACCTGAGGTGCGTTGGGCTGAGCTATACTTTTACTATCCCATTAGTCATCGGGCCCACTAGGCCCGACCCAACCATACACCTTAGCCCAACGAGTTGGGTTGGGCTAGGCTGGACGGGTCGAATTGCCAGCTCTAGTTAAGAGTGACAAACTAGCTTTTCACATAAATTAGCATTATTATCATGAAACTGTAATTATTATTTGGTTGTTCAAATGTAGGAATATTTTTAAATGGTTTAATAGGAATAGGATCTGATAACATCAACGGAATATGAATACTCTAATAACTACATGATCTGACAAGAATAATAACTACAGTTTATATCTGATAACTACAACTTAGATGGACAAAACAAATATATATGAATATTCTTATTATCGTCCTGCCGGGGCTAAAAATTAGAAGTACAACAAATAGGAATATTTTTGTGTTTAATAATGCTTATGTGTGTGTATTAGGTGTGGCTTCAGGACATGTAGTGCTTTTAAGGTAAATGTGTGGTAAATCACCTACTCGGATATATCTCAAATGGGTATCAGTATTAGAGTTTGAAATATTTTTAACCCAATCCCTTTAGTTATATCAAAGGTCTTTATTACATTGAGTGTGTATCACCCATCTCATTCAAAGTTTTTTTGTAACCTAACCTCACTCATTGTTATTTTTGGACTCGGAAAGAGATGGTAGCACATATTTTGATTGCCCAAGTTGGGATAGGCTCAAGTTTGGGATGGGGTCATAGGGAGTTGAGCAATTTCAGTTAGTAATGTTGAGAAAAAAGGAGAATGGAGGGTTACCTCTAGACCTGAGTCACCCGATGCTCTGATCAGTCTGATCATCCTCAAAGCTAGATACTACTGAAATTGTGGAATTTGTAAATGTCAACCTTGGTTAGAGACCAAATTGTACTTGTATGAGCATTTCAACTTGAGTGACATAAGTCTAAGCCATGAAGTGCTTCTTGACATATTTATGCAGAAATTGACACAACAAGCAATAGCACAAGAGGAGTTGCAAGTAATCATTAACTTATACTTTGGTGTCTTTGATATGAAATTAAAAAATGATAATATCCTCTGCATTTGGGCTTAAAACCTTTTCTGAGTTAGTTTTCTTCTATAATTTCTGCAAGTATACTAGTAATCTCAGGATAAAATGGGTTGTGGATGGAGGGGAAGTAACATAAGAGGGAAACTAATTGAGAACTTGCAGCACTTTCCTAAAGGGGAACCTCACCTGTTTTCCGGAATCCTATTTAGAAATGAGACAAACATTATTATCGCGTGCCACACAAATCGATATGAGAATCTGAAAACTCGATGCTATGTATGTGGATTTCGATAAGTCTCCTAAATAAATATGACAGATATGTGAAGCCAGAGCATGATCATACCGTTAAGTATATCCTTCTTCGGACTAAAAGTCCAATGAGAATTAAGAAAGCAATATTATTATGCTTGATTCTAGTCGTGATTCTTAATTAGTCACGAAAACGCCACTGCTAATGTGCAAAATTTATACTGTAAAATATATTCATTTGTGAAGATCCTGGTTTGTATTTATTCTAAATTTATACTCCCTCTATCTCGGTCTAATTGGCCAACTTGCCATATTTGTTTGTTCCAATCTAATTGTCCTAGTCCATAAATCACAAATTCTCTTACAATCTCCACCCTCAAAATCTCCACTCCTAATCTCCACCTTTAAAAAAGTAAAAAATTTCACAAAATCTGTTTTTCCTTAGTTTTCGTACCCGGTCAAGGACTCAAGGTTGACCAATTAAATCGGGACGGAGGGAGTATTAGTTTTGGCATTGGGTCATACAAAATGTTGTAATCTAGAATCTTATACTTTGTTTTGGGATTGCATAAGCTGGGATTTGTAAAACATGTTGTAAACAGTGATGAAAAATGAGTTAAAAGTTATTTTGTAATGATTAGATATTTGGGTAATTATTAAGATAATTATATGAAACTCTGATGTATTTATTTTTAAAAGTATATATTTTTAAAAGCTACATCCAAGATCGATGCAAATATCTTTGTGGTGCAATGTTATTGTTGTGATATTATTTTTGGGTTAATTGCAGAATGCAACCAGTAATTATTTTATCCGATATATACCACGAAATGTATAGGTCATGTTCTCAGCACATGCTAAAATGACCTAATAAGATGGCGATACGTGGCCATCTTATTTTAAAAAATAAAATTAATTTATTAAATAATATAAAAATAATTTAAATTATAATTTTTTTATACAAAATATAAGAAATATAAATAAATTTAGAAAATAAATACAAAATTGAGAAAATTATTGTAAGATTTTAAAAATTCATTTAAATTTCAAAAAATAAAAAAAAATTATTTCTAAAAAAATATTTCGAAAATTTTAGAATTCATTTAAAATTCAGAAAATTAAAAAAATAAATCAGAAAATTATTTTTAAAATATAAAAATTTCTGAAAATTATTTAAAATTTTTAAAATGAATTTTAAAATTATGGATAGTTAAAAAATAATTTTTGAAAATTTTAACATTCATTAAAAATTGATAAAACTATAAAAATTAATTTGTGAAAATTATTTGAAAAACTCTAAATTTCACTTAAGATTTAGAAATTTAAAAAGTTTATTTCATAAAATTATTTTTGAAGAGAAATATATTTCCAGAAAATTTAATTTTAAAATAAAATAGATTTTTTTAAAAGAATAATAAGATCTCCTACAGAGATCGGTTAGATTTTTAAATGTATTTCCTGAAAAATATATTTGTATATTAATTTTTTAATCATTTTCAGATTTTTAATTTATAAACTTTTTGGATTTTAAATAATTTTTTAGATTTTTTTAAAAATATTTAAAATTAATTTTAGAAATAATGTTTTTAATTTTCTGAAATTTAAATGAATTTTTGAAATTTTAAAATAATTTTCTGAAATTTTATATTTATTTTATGAATATTTTTTATATTTATTATATTTTATATAAAATTATTTAGAGTTTAAATCATTTTTATATTATTTAATAAATTATTTTAGTTTTTTTTTTTAAAAAAATTAGATGGCCACGTGTCGCCATCGTATTGGGTGTTTTTAGAATGTGTTGTGCACATGGCCTATACATGCCGGAATATATAGCCGGAGGTTGCAAAAGTAAAATCCCGCAGTATACAGCTTGTGATCGGAAAAAATAATTACTCTAAGTTGCAAAATGAAAAATCATTTAAAGTACATGTTGCATTTTGTAATTAACCCTATTATTTTTGAGATATTGATGCTAGTAAATGTAGTTTATTGTTTTGTGTAGCTTGTTTTTACTATGATATACAACAAAATTTAATTCGATACATGATGTAATGATTTTTTTTCTTTAGGTGCATGGGTCGATGAAGGGGCTTGGAATGAGGAACATAATTCATTTTTTTGTTTATGTATTTTAGAACAAACTTCATGTTTAAGTACATAAAATACTACTTGTTATACCGAATTTGTTGACATTTTGACTTGATATTTTGTTAATAGTTAAGTTATAATAGTTTTATAAATGACTCAAGAGCATATAATTTTAGCTAATTCTTCGAAATATTAACGAGACTCAACAATGCGTTGCAATTTTTTCTCCAAACTAGTGATGAAAATATTAATATGCGACAAAATTAGTTGTGCATAAATATTCGCCGCTAAATTAATTGCAAAACAAAAATATTAGCGACAAAATAATATAATTTTATTGTCGATTTATTCACAAAATATAGTTTTTAACTAATATATTTTTCAATATTATTTTATAATTATATTAATTAGCGACAAAGTATTAAATTTTTGTCGCAAACTTATATAGCTATGAAGTGTAGATTCGCAGTTAATACATTTTTTAATATTATATTATAATTTTTTAAATTAGCGATAAAATATTAAATTTTCGCCACAAACTTAGCTACAAAATATAATTTTGGGAGCTGATATATTTTTTAATATTATTTTATAATTTTATTAATTAGCGACAAAAAAATTAATTTTTCGCTGCAAAATTAGCTCTGACATATAATTTCCTAGCCAATTTATTTTTATTATTATTATATAAATTTATTAATTAGCGACAAAATATTAAATTTTCGCTGAAAAATTGGCCGCGAAATATTTTTTTTGCAGCTAAAGTATACTTTTTAATATTATTAATAAGTTTATTATTAGCAATAAATGTCTTTTTTTGCTTCTAACTTTTGCGGCAATATATAAAAGTTCGTCGCAAACTGAATTAGAGATGCTAAAATAGTGACGGCCCTAGAGGCGAACCAATTTCGTCGCTAAATCCTTTTAGCGGCGAAATATAGTTGGTTTGTGGCAAATTTATTCGCTGCTAAAAACGCATTTTCTCGTAGTGACTTCGTAGGCAAAATATGCAATTAAAACTATCAACATATTCACAATTTTAGATAAATTCGTTAGAGCCTCATTTGTATTTTCATCAATCAAGTCCTGGATAAAAAATTCAAATACAGTCATCAGGACTACAATCACAATCCCCCAATCCATACAATCACCTTCACAAAATAAAAAATTCAAACAATGAAGCACATAATAACATATGTATGTATTGAAATTACAATCACATAATCTCAACCTAGCTATTGCTTGCCAATTGAAGCCTTCCACTACTAATCTCAATCAAATTGAAACTAACAATTCTATAGTCCCTAATCATGTAGTCATAATTCAATCACTTAATCAAGCACATAAGATAAATAACACTTAAATCAACAAAAAGGGTGCTAATACCAAAAGTCTTACTTCTCCTTTGTTGTACATGCTATTATTTGGAATTTAGATACCCAAACATCTAATTAATCACATAATGTAAATTAAATGCAATAAAGAGAATAGGAAGCAAACCGTTCTCAGGTTGGAAAGTGAGAGGGCACGAAACTCACTAACGTTAAAGGTCACCGAATTTAAAAAGTGACCCGGTTAAATTGCTCTACTCGCAATGGCTAATCTAACGATACTTTTAACTTTATATATGTGGGTGTATGCAAGGAGTGAGAACCCCAAACTTATTCTCGCAGAAGAAGAGACATCGCGCCTTTTTGCTCGACCATGCAAGAATCTTGCCCGATCGTGCGTTTTGTAAATGCGGCATTTTACGCGATCAAGTAAAAATTTTGCTCGGCCATACAAATGTATCAGTGTTTAATTGGCGTATCTGTGGGAGCATTTTCTCGACTGAACAAGAATTTTACCTAGTCGTGCATTTGCTCCTGCAAATTTCTACCTCTGACATGCACACTCCTTTCGTCCTTTTTGCTCTACTTCTGCTCCAATTTTGTCTATGTTCCGAAATTTGCACTTGGGCCACTATCCTCGTCTTTTACCTACTTTTGAATTAACTACAAAACTAAAGAAATACATCAGAAGTGAAAATAAGCATTAATGCAAAAATTTAAAACTAGTGGGTTGCCTCCAACTCAGCGCTATGTTTTACGTCTATAACAAGATGATTTTATCGTGTGCTCTAAAGTAGCCGGCGTTGGATGAATGATGTCTGAACCCAAGCTCCAACATCCGTTCTTTTTTTAGGTGTCTTTTTCTTCCAGTTTTCCTCCACCTTCTTTTCTCTTTCCTTAGTTAACCACATAATCATCAGAACTTATGAATGGTTTCTTTGGCAGTTCAACCTTCAATACATATATATATGTAGCCACGCATTCATCACCCAATCGGCCGTGTAATTTGATGCATTGGTCAACGGGTTTGGCTGTAGAAAATATAATTTGTTCAACCGTTGAGTTAGAAACAACTTCTCCATCCTATCAACCTTGAAGACGTGTTTTCTCATTAATGATGCAATGTTGAGTTTTGTCGAATCAGATATATCATTCCTACCCAAATTGCAATTGTGGTCAATACTCCCCCTATCCTTATCCTACCTCCCTCTTTATTTGCAGCTACTTCTAACTGATCTATCAGGTGTGCTTAGATTGCACTGTTCGGCTCATACCATACACCACATCACGAACAGTTCATTGTCACTTACTTTAACGTTTGGCCTCAAGCACAACTCGTGTGATCCAAAACTTTTTGTATGTGAGGGACCACCTGATTCAAAATTCGGAAGTAAATGTCTTCTCTTTCATCATGGTCCATTACATCACCATCTTATATTCGGGCAGCTCAATGTATGCCCCAGAACACTTGATTCCATATATTTCGTCAAGCTGGTGTCAATTAGCTCGTAGCTGGTGTTGAGTCGGAACCAGATCTTTATGGGCATATATATGACTTCATGTTGTTGGACTTAAAAGTTACTCATGATCTCCATCACGATTTTCCGAATATGTGGATCACCTTCCATACATAGCAGACCCCTATCCACATCTATGGAACATTGCCCATATAGCTTCATATATACCCATCTTTCTCATTTGCTTTATCATCTGCATTTTGAGTAGGATAATGCTCCAATTCCATGAGTTTGTAACAATTCTACCTTTGTTCAATCGACTCCAGGATGATGCCTCATTGCATCATTTCTTTTGCCATCAATTATTTCTCTTTTTCCAACACCTTGTTAGCTTCTTCTTCATCATACCTACTCATAAATTCAGCATCAGTTTCTGGTTCTTTATAGCTTTCATGAGTCGATTTAGGAACACTAACTTCATTTTCTTTATCAGATGTAATTTCCAGATCAACGAATCGTTCTACTATGATATACTGCGATTTTATTAAGACTACAAATTTTGGTAACACTACTACAAAAAAACGTTTAATACTACCGTAAAAAACCGTAGTTAAAGGCATTCATCGACCGTGGAGTAGATACCATAGTCGTAGACCCTCTACCAATAACCACGGTTCATAACCGTAGTGGTTTATTCTAAAGACTACGGTTGGGAACCGTAGTATTATACTTAATATCTACCACCACGTTATGTATGACCACGGTTAGGAACGTCCTTTGACTACGGTCTAAACCATAGTAATATATATTAACGACTACGGTTGAGAACCGTAGTCATAGATTTTAAATGACTACGATTGTTGGTTATTTATTGACAACGGTCTTGAACCGCTATCGTGGATGTTTCTCAATTTAACAAAAAATGGTTGTTGATGCTATTTGAAAATTGCAATTTACATTTTTTTTTATTATATTACTGAGAAATTAATGTACAATTAAACATACGATCAACATTTTGCGTGATAAAAAAAAAAGATAATGAATAGATAATGAATTATAACTCCTCTCAAGCATCTCAAATCATTTACAATCAACAATTACTAAAATAATGGAATATAAACATTATTTCTAAATTAAGCAATCAACATTGGACTCAAAGCAGCTCCCACTCGAAATGCTGATGAAGTTCCACATCAATATCCTCATACATTATATCATGACGTTTATCTTCCTTGGATAGTCTTTTTCGAAAATTAGCTTCATATAGAACCTGATCCAAAATCCAGCGGAATCAAGGAAAACGATACATGATTAGGTAACTCAATAATCAAATAAGAAAGATGCAAAATTATTTATATAACTGAAAATTTCATTAGTTTACCATGCGATCCATTAGCGTGACACTCAAATTAGCACCTGTGAGACGACATAATATGATAAGTTATCATGTTGTAAAGTAGAAATAGTGGAGGAGTGTAAGTTAATAGTGAGACTAATAGGAGAACATAAACTAATCTTATACAAAATTTATTCCTCTCTTTTTCTTTCCTGACAATGAAATAGTCAAAATGCGCGTTTTCCACTGCACTTGCACTTCCTTCTATTTCTTTTACCATTTCCCTCTCAACAAGCATTTTGTTATTGGGTTACAACCCCACAGCTTGGCTGCAATAATTGACAATTTAAAACAACTGATGAAAACCACACCAACCAAAATAACAACTCAAAAGTTGAAACCCCCCTTTCGATATCAAGTAGACGAAATGAACAAATATGGAACAATACCTGTTATAGCTTTGGGATTACATCTGATGGACTTCCCTCAAAAGTGTCCAGCATAGACAAGAAGAATCCAATAAAAGCAGGAGCGAAAAGAAACTGCATAAGATGCCACAATCAGTAGAAATAATCGGGAGATTGGGTAAGACTCCTAAGTCTTTCTAAATGCAATAGGATAGGCTCAGCCCAACAGTATACTCAAAATGACCAAGTCCATCATTCGTCCAATATTCCCACACTTAAAAAGGTCAAAATGAAAAAAATTACCTAGAGATCATTCAATTTAGGAGAGAAAGAGATAGAGTAGAGAAGTATATGGAAAATTGAAATTCACTGAAGGAAAGTGTAGTGTAGGTGATCAGAATTTTTAACTCCAATAACAATGCATATCCCCAAGTGAGAATTTCAATTCAAGTGACAACATCGCCTTTGAAACACTTTGGTAGTGTTCTTGCGTTAGAATCCCAAATTGAAAAACTGGTGCAATCGGGTTTCTAGGCAGGATCTATGTTTCAGATTAACTAGTGCCATATTTGTCAAGTTAATCTTTTTTAGTTATGTAATTCTTCGCAATTTATATGTGAAATACACTTATTCTACGAAGAATCTGTTAATTAGAAACTTCTTATCAAAAGTACCCTGCTTTTTCTTCTTTAGATCAGGTCTATCTGTACCTCTTATATTTGAAAAGATTTTTCTCTGGAGATTGACAATGAGACATATATCAGGCATCTCAATCATTTTGTGTAGGATGCAATTCTTCCCATTTTCCATAAGCAAAATTTCACATTAAAACTTTTTCCTACAAAATATAAACTAGCAATTCACTCTTCGAGCTTGCAACATACCTTGAAACAATATTGGCTATATGAAAGAGATCTCCATGCCTAAGTTCAACAATTACACGCAGTCAACTGTCTAGAAAGAATGTTAAAATATTCTCATTAGAAAATGTATAAAGCACATCAAATAGTAGAAATTCACAATGGAACTGAAGCTATTGATCTACCTATACCGAGTTAATGTACTTAGAACTAATTGGAAATCTGCTTGACCATAACTATAACCCTCTCTTCTTATAGTAATTACTTTGAAAAAAGAAATATAACCAATTAACTTTCCTTTTTTATTATTTGTTTTCTTTTTTATTTTGGCCACCCAAACTACGAGATTAAGTGTTAGAGACTTGCTGTAAATTTTATAAGCTCTGAAAATTCCATTCCTAAGGCTAACAGAATCTAGCTCAAAAGTTGAAAAGGAGTGAGGTTTGATCTTAAAATTCAAATTACAGTTGGAAAAAGGTGTTTGTGGAAACTTTGGTGGGCAACCCGCCTTACGGATGTTTGTGTTGGATAGATCTCGTCGAGCTACCCAAAATGAAAAAAATAATTCATCCAAAACGGAGCTCTAAGTGCAAAGTTATGCCCTTGCAAAGTTTCGTCCCCGAGCGACGCGCATAAAGACACCCGCCCCAAATTTTGAACCCTTTAATTCCACTTCCAGTTAAAACATCTCATCGAGAACCTCAAAACGAGTGGTCATACTAGCAAAATGGTGGTCGGACGAGTGGGATATCGGCTTCAGAAGGGGATGGTAGAAGCAACAGGTAGTTGTTGTTGCATGGGGGCAGCATAGTTATGTCGTATGGGATGATCATTTTATTCCTAACTAATTAAACATTACAATGAAACTACAACCAGACATAAAAATTTGGAAAACAACCCATCAAAAGACTCCAAAATCTTTCAATATATGTTCTGAAGCTATGGCCATATTTTCTATAAATTGGCATGACGCAGCAGCTTACTACTCTTTAAGGAAAAAAACTTTCCAACATTCTTATTTAAACAACATGCACCTATTCTCTAAAAAATTCAAATGAATTTTTATATAGATAGAGAAACATATTTCTCCCTTACTGATCAATTATCATAATGAGAAATAATAGTAAAACAGAACTAATAATGAGATATACTACTCCCATCAAGATCTCTTATTCCATAACAATCATTCATCTTCTATTCCAACCATCGGATTGTTGCCACATGTACAAATAAAATCACTCCGCTAATTGTGGCTAGCAGGAATATTGGGGTTTTCATATTACACGACAACTTAACAGCTTGCATAAGAGATAAAGTGTAGTCCTGGAATAGGGGGATACTATCATGTAGCAATAAAATACTAGAGTTTCTAGTTCAAGTCATGCTATTGTCTTAGTCTTTTATCAGACAGGAAACGAGCTTTTTTCCATTAAGGGACATCAATATCTTAGGAGCATCCAGGAACACCATTTGTATAGATGTTTTTGAAGTAAAATGAAAAATTAATAACCTGAAGAAGTTCCACAGGCCACGCCTAAGGATTTCTAGGCATGGAAATATTGTTGATATTGTCTTTCCGTACAATGATTGTTTATCTAATACCAAGACAAGTTGTAGCCAAGCAAATCTAAAAAGAATATCCAAAACCTGTGATAAAATAAAATAAAAGGTACATCAGTAACTATAGGGAACGGTACACGCATTTATTATGCACTTTAAGTCTGTTAAAGTGATGATTTGTGATGTTTGCGTGTATAATGGATTGTATTTGGTTTGTTTTGATGTCTTTGAATCATTGGACGCTTGTGGTTTCGTTTTGAGCTAAGTAGGTGATAAAAGGCTAAGTATTTATACTCGGCCGGATGTACAACGAAGGAACGAAGTCCAGGATGTCAAATGGAGGAAAAGCGCAAGAAAACACGGAACAGAGCACCGCGACCGCGATCTAAGTGTGCGGCCGCGGTCAAACTAACGTAAACAAGTCACAAACGCTGTAGAAATGGCGCGGCCGCGGCCTACCTGCCCGGCCATGGCGTGTTGCTGGACCAAGAGCGGGTGCGGGTAATATGCGCGGTCGCAGCCCAAATAAGCGTTTATTAAATCCTTGGGCCACAAGACTTCCGATTTTGAGCCCAAAATCAACCCAACTTGACTTATTCTATAAAAAGGGACCTGTTTGCTCGGAAATAGAGAACTTTTGACATCACGGAAGAGCGAGATTGAGAGGAGGCTGAAGGAGACGAGCAATCAAGATCGACAGAATTCGGGTTTTTCATTCCTTAGTTATTTAAATTATGTATTTCCGTTTTAATTTATCTATTGTCACCGCCATGAGTGGCTAGTAGGTTATTTCAGTTCTTAATTGAGTCGAACCCTAGTTGTTAGTATTTTGTGATATTTTCGGTGATTGTTAATCGATTGAATACTTTGGAACATTGTTATACTATTAACTTATCCTTCAAGGCTTATGTGTTTATGTGCTAGATTGATCACCTAGGATATTAATTGCATAAGTAACGCTAGGTTATAATCGTAATCCGTAATTGTTACGAACCTATAGCCACTTAGTAGCGAATAGCGAGTGATAATGCTAGGGAAGTATATAGCTCGGTCTGAATGGATCCGAGCTTACGAGGTCCACACCGTGTCTATTCTGTTATCCTAGTACTCTAGGCGTCCGGTTTATGTGATCCAGAGAGCTTGTTCTGAGATCACTCAATTGGATAGACTAACCAAAGAGCTTGTTTTGGTTAGTTAACATAAGGGATAACGAGGTTAGCAGAGCTTGTTGCTAATCTCGGGGTAGGAGTTTTAAGGTTAAAATTGGTTAACGATTGCATCTATCACAGGGTAGTAATAACTAGGAGGAGATAAGATTAAGGGTTGGGATTCGTTAATTCATAAGTAGACGTTTTTTAAGTAATTGTTTAATTTCTATTCCAGTTTGTTAGTTAATTGAGAATCAACCAACCCCCCCCCCCCCCCCAATTACTTATATTTATATATAAACATTAATATATTGCTAGTATTAGGTTTCATACAAACACTATAAGTCTTCCTGCTCCTCGTGGGATCGACCCTACTTATCACTTCTACAAGCTAGAAGGGTAGCTAGATTTACCTAATTTTATCGCATCGCGACAGTGTGGTCAGGGAACCAAACAAAAGAAAAAGAAAGAAAGAATGACTTGAAACTTCAGATCCAATGTCTCTATTACCATAGCCAAGAAGTAGACATTTTTGTTGGAAACAACAAGTTTATCTCTCAGAAAGGGGTTTTTCGAATGTCTTTGCAGAAGGCCCCAATCAACAATGATGTCCCAGTATGTATTTGCTATAACAGCAATAGCTGAGCTTAGCAAAGCTAACTTTTTCCAGAGTATCTGATTTCTAAGTTCATAAGTTGTTCTAATAACAACCACCACAATCGTCATGAAATATCTCAAACCGGTGTATCCATGGAAAATATTCATCTCTATTTTTTATTTTTATTTTTGCTTCAAAACTTGACTACACCAAGTAAAATCACAAAATCAGAGTGCAAGGAAAATGCACTTCTTTCATAATTCTCAACACAGTGTAAACTATAAACCAGGGGATATTTCACCCAACAACATATTGTTAACATATATTGAGGCAGAAATTGAAAGAGCTAGGCTTAAGAATTAATAGCAGCTGCCTAAAAATGTAACAAAATAATCATATAATTGAAGTTTTCAACATTATTTCATAAATCTTAACCAAGTGTAAAATAGTTCTCTGCTAAAACTAGATCTCCTTTCTTCCAAATGCAATTATCTAAGCTGAACCAAGCACCTGAAAGTGAAGGATTTAGATCTACATATGATAAGAATATAACTATAGGAGTCCAAAGGAAATCAAGAAAAAGAAGTCCAGTTACACCAGATTGGTCGCAAAAACCGGCCAGCAAATCTGATAAAGTGAAATTAAATTATCCTTGAAAACATAACAATAAATATAACCAGTAAAAACCATTGGACAAGTAAACTACAATCAAAATATTGAAAGGAAAAGGGGGAATCTGGATTTCAACACAATGATTGTTTGTTTCCAATATTTTTTAGTCTTGAACAACCTCAAAAATTACGCAGATTGATTGTTTGACCATAACAGAGACGAAAGAATCTCTTACGCTCCTTTAATGGCAAAAAAATAGCAATTGGAAACACTAGTGTTCAACCTGCACTGCGATTTATGCACTACTCAGTGCGACTCGATCCTCGACTCAGCGACAAAGGTATAACAGGGATAATGGTGGTGCTAGAGATCGCCTTCTCAAGCCGCCAGAGGACTCGCGACCATAACAGGGCCTTTACCAATATCAGTGAACTGTGCGGAGTGAGGCGAATATTGACGAAGTACAAGATTGGCTAATATCGACGGAGTACAACAAAGATTGGTGACTATCGATTGATTGCGACGAATACCTGCAGGTATAGATGGATTACAGTAGAGATCGGTGCACATCGACAAAGTAAGGCGAAGATGGAGGAGGACGATTTTGGTTAGGAAAGAGAGGTTTCTCTCCAACAAAAAGGAATGAGGTGAATTATAAGGGTCCTATTCTTTTTCTTTCTTTTCTATTTGCGTTATGTTTTAATTTGTATTAATTAATTAAGAGTATATTTATATTTGACAACGACCTTTTAACAACGGAATACTGACCGTTGTCTTTAAGCAGAAAATAAGAATTCGACTATGGTTAAACGACAACGGTTTTGAAAAACCATTGTCTTTTAGCGAAAAAAAATCAGATACACTACAGCTTCTACAAAGACAATGGTTTTTGCGTAAAACTGTGGTCGTTGAGGCATTGTCATTTACAGTTTTTGTAAGAGTGTAAAAGTAACATTTTCTTTATTAGCACTAAAAGTTACTTTATTATATCTCATGTTAAAAACTGCTTCGCTTGTAGCCAAGAATGGACGTCGTACTAACAATGGTAACTCTTTGTCCTCTTTGATATCTACTATAGTAAAACCAACCTGAAATATTAAAGTGCTTACCTGTAAAAGCACATCCTCAACTACTCCAATTGTGCTTAATAGTAATCTATCAGCAATTTGAATAGTAGTTGAGGTGGGGGCTTATAGTCTCCTATGTTCAACTTATTATAAGTAGTTATAGGCATCAAATTTACACTAGAATCTGAATTTTCATATGAAACATAAAATTGAAAACTCTTTGGATCCTTAAGTTTTTGCGGTAGCCGTGTTTGCACAATTTCTCCCCAACTTTCAATCTTCTTGCCTTTGACCTCTTCTTTTTCTTTCTTCCCCTCCTTGCGGGTTTCTTTTTATTTTTCCTCCCCAACGAGGGATTTCTTTCCATGTACCTGCAATTAGGATTTTTATTAGTTTCTAGAGCCATAGGAAAATGCAGTGGCACTTTGTCATGAAGCATATCTTCTTCGTAAAATGTGATCCCGTTATTTCTTCTCTTCCGGATCTCTATATTTTCTTTCTTTTCTGCCTGTGTATTTCCACATCACTATCTTCTTTCGAGATCACATTGCATTGTTCTTTAAGATTTTCACTGTCACTTGAAAAATTTCCTTGCCGATGAGTGCGGCCAATTCTCTTAGGTTGTATCTGGATGGAAGGATTTGAGATTAAATTTGAAATTTATACTCTTAAATCCATTGATGTTGTTTGGATTACCATGGATTTGAAAATCTATGATTTCATTTTGAGCTCTTTTTTAAAGGATTTGAATGAATTATAATTCCTCTCTATCTTTAGTGTATTTGAAATGCATTCATTTCAAATCCATTCATTTCAAATCCCTCAATCCAAACACAGCCTTAGCTAATTGGCCAAGATGTGTTTCCAACATTTATGCTTGGGCTCCTATGTTGCCCACACTAGTGTTCAAATGCACTATTTGGCCTTCAAGCTTGTTCACACGGGCTTTAGTTTTGCCATTTTGTGCCTGCGTCTCGTATACCAAAGAAATGAAAGATTCATCCTCTTATTGCATCTGTTTTCCATTTGATTAGGTCGGAAGATTGGATTGAGGTTTCTGCACCCCATGTTATTCATATAACACGCTTCTTCTAGACTAGCTTCCATGTAATACATTCCCAGACTCATCATCACCTCTTGAGCTGGTTTCGTTAGGAGGCTCACTTTGCTCCATCAATTGTATAAATATTTTTTGATGTAATAGATTACTAGTCTTATTTGAATAAAAGAATGATTTGCATCAATCGTTTGTGATTGATGGGTCTGATATGATGCAAATTTGAATGTCTTGCTTTCATGCCGTAGATTTGCATATTTTGTGCTAATTTGTACTTAAAAATATTATCTTGGAAATTTGTGTTATAAATATGTGCAAACCCCCAAAACTATCCCTTTTTGTAAAAAACACATAGAATCTAACTTGTTTGTAAAAATATATAGAATCTAGCCCTTTTTCAACTTAACCCCCCAAACCACCCCCGGAACCACCCCCCAGTCCCACACTTTACCCCCTACCCACCCCATCCGCAACCACCCCCGCTTTTTGATATACCCTATCCGCCCATCCCACCCCCCCACCCCCACCTCCCCTATCACAAATGAGAAGACAATGACAAGACATTTCATCTCTCATCTGTCATCCGTCTTTTTCTCCTCTTTCTTCTCTCTCCTTTCTCCTCTCTCTTTATTTATGTTGCCGCATTTTATTCTCTCTCCTGTCTCTATTTCCTTGCGCTATTGTTTTTCCTGGTTTACAATTTGAAGCTGCTAAATTATTATTTTTTTTCTTTTCTTTGCACTAGATGCTTATATATTAAAATGGGTATGCATAATTAACCTAGCTTTAGGTTGGGTGAACCTTCGGGGTTTCGTTCTACTAGCTTAACTGTGTTTGAGATTGAGAGAGCCGATTATGGTGCGACTGCATCGTGGCATGGCACGACCAGGCACGAGGGTGTTAAGAGTGCACAAAGATAATAATAAGGGGCCTGTTTATACTAATCTGAAACCCCGGAATGACTCCCAGGGTTTCGCTAGTCGTTGTACAGTTATTCATATAGTGCAAAATGCAGTGTCGTGCCAACACCTTTGTGGCACGAGTGTAAAGGTGGCACGACAGTTATGCAGCGACCACGCTTAGATTAGTACATAAAGTAAGCAACAAATGCAGCGAGAAGATGTGGTCGGATGACACTCATCGCCATCGTGATAATGGGGTTGTCGTTGAGGAAGGGGGTGTATAATGTGAGTGCGAAGGGGCATGGCATGACCAGGCACGAGGGTGTTAAGAGTGCACAAAGGCACGTGCCAGTCATGAAGCACAAAGCAAAATCAAATTAGGTTATTTTCGTTCATTCACATTCTCCTGTCCAAACAAGATAATTGAACTAACATCCGTCGTAGTCATCGTACTCGTCTTCGGCATCGTACCCCTCGTCCCTCACCCAGTCTTCACCGTCGACATTGTCTCCACCCACCTCCATGATTCTAGATTGATTGTTGGATTCTGCCGATGGTGGTATGTTCTCGACTCGACCAAAGATATCTTGTAGTTGATCCCAATTAGGTTCTCCTTCGTGGTAGTAAGCAGCGGCCAACTCGCATTTCTAATCAACAAAAAACCTAGGTTATTGTCATGCATGCATGCATCTCAATGCACTACGAAATGTTATAGAGTCTACAAAATTACCTCAGTTAGAGTCTCCCATGTGTTGTCGTCGGTGAACAGCTTGTTAGTTTGGGTGTTGTAACGAACCAAACGGTGCTCCTTAACCCATTTGAAGACATCGTATCACTCACTTAGCCTTGCAATTTCAGTTGACACCCTTGCAGAGGGCCATTCCTCCCCGGTCTCCACCCCCACGTCGAACAATGCATAATCCAATGCCTCCTCGTAACAATCACTTAGTAGCCTGCTCCTCCTCAGACAAGTTCCTGCGATGGAGTCAATGAGCGCCACATGCATTTCACGTGTCCAACAGTTTGTGTAGAAATATTCGGCCTGGGGTTTCCAAATTCTCGTAGGTGTTGGAGGCATGGCCGGGATAGTGTTAGTCAGTTTCTAAGACTTTGTTGATTATTTATTGCAAATGGCTGTAAACTTACAACCACATATATATGCATGTATGAAGGCTCCTTTATGTAACATATATATATATATATATATATATATATGCAGGTAGTGATGCAGGAACTATGCATCACTACACATGTCGTTTAGCTTTAGGTCACACACGATCACTATCTGGCACGAATACCGTGTATTCACATGAGCAAGGTAAACTTATGTATATCAGGTTTAGAAGATTGAGCCTACAACACTAGATATGTTTACCACGCTACCGTCCCATCATATATGCCGTGGAATATCAAACAAAAATTAGGTTGGCACGAATACAGAATAGTCACATGCTAATGTTACTGTTTCGGCCTGTCCAGTGGATAACTGCCTCATTTGACGTGAAGTTAAAAGCGTGGATAGGTTAATATATTTGCAGGGATGCTTCGTGGTGTAGCGTTTGAATGACTACAATATATATCAAAGTTAATCTTCTGTGGTGCCGTGTGCGCGGCAGCAGGATATCAGCTTTTGCTAGACGATGTTGTTTCATCGTGCCTAGGAAGAGTGGCACGAACATTTTTAAATTACATGAAAAACACTTTAGTTTAGCTTTCACTATAGGCCCCGTCTGTTGGAGACTTGCCCATTTTGTCAGTGATAGTTTATACTTGGCCGATGCAGTTATGTGCTGGCACGGTACATGTTAAAGTTGTTGAATGACTACGTTGGGTTTCACAATTAACATTGCAAGGTGTACGTAGGCCTAATCGTTGATTCTGCTTCTGCGTGCCTGTGATGTCACGGTAGACTGGCACGATCCGTTTATAATTACATGCAAAGAAGTTTTGTTTCGTTGTTCATTGTTGCATTTTTTAGGTGGGTTGGGGAGGGCATTTGACTTTGAACTGATAACTATCCTATGGCACCTCATGCCTCCAATCCCCCCTTTTCCATTTTGTTAGTAAACTTTTTTATTTTTATTTTTTTGGGTTTAACATTTGTTGTTACTGAATAAAAACGTGTGCAAGTAAACATGTAACTGCCAACAAATTTAAAATAACGAGACTGCAAAGAGAACTACATTCTCCTTAAACCACGATCTAGGACCGGGATAGGTTACCTTCCACAGGTAAGGATAGGCCGGACTAATTGGTTTAAAGATTGTTAACAACGTAATTGAACACATCGACCATCACACGGGCGGTGGAGGTGGCGCCATCCCCCCCGGCAACCTAACTTCGCCAAATATTTCTTCCATTGCATGGTAATTTGGTTCGCCTTCATCCGAGTAGGCATACACAATATCCCTGTATAGCAGGAACCATTCGTTCCACTGAGCTTCCGATGCTATAAGACGGTTCCTTCGGCGTCCCATAAGACTCCTTCCGTGCTCTTCATGTTTGCAAACAATTCATATCTGTCACGTAGATCCTACAGGCGGTTGATGACATCCTCAGCGGTGAAGTTGCGTATGTGTAGAAAGTTCTCTCGGAGATACGAACGAGCACTAATTATGCTGAGGTGGTTCGGAGGGTCCTGGCCAGGCACCCAATAGCGAAGTTCTTTCTCTCGTTTTATAACCATGAGAATACAGTCATCCATATCTCTGGTCCAATCCCTATCTTCGTAAAAATATATATACTGCATTGTTAGAGGTTGACGGTCCTCTGGTGGTTGGTCTGCCATCGATATTTTCTGAAATGTGGCGTGGGTGTGTGGGACGTAGGCTTTGTGAGGAAATGTTAGGGTTAGGTCCCGTATTTATAGGCACAACTGGATCTTTTGTTTGTTTAGGGTTTATTTTGGTGGCACAATCCCATCTATAAATAGACCTACGATTCAACATCAATCCAATTTGAAAAGTTTTGTTGCAGGAATATTATGTGTTTAATACCGTTTTTTGGTTCATAACCTATTTTGTTGTGATGTCCAGAGGTGAGCACAGTAACCGGATGCTCATCAATCGGCCAAAAAATTATCAGGATATGCTACTGTATCCCCTCGGTTGGCCAAAATTTATAGACCAATCTTTCATCGGCTACCTGGCTGACGAAGTTTGTAAGGGAAACTTTACCGTTCATGGGGACCACACTGCCGTGCTCGAAGCTACGAAAGAGTACTTGTTTAGGGTACACGAAAAGGTGGTCTCTACCGATTATCTGGCTTCAAGGTTTGAAAGGTTGGTACGTCGCTACAGGCTTTTTAAGTCCATTGTTAATACAGATGGTGTTTCATACGACGTCTGGAATAACACAATGCAATTTCGTCCGGAGTGCTGGGTAGAAATATTCGAGGTTGTTATTATGTTTTAGTCTTAATTCTAATTTCAATTATCAAATCATTTTCTCTAATATATGTGCATGCTCTGTATTTTCCTTCTATTGTTAGCCTGGCCTGCGCGCCCTTGCCTACAAGGTAGAAGGAGACCCGATGTGGGACGCACTACGAATGATTTTCGAGCCCATGCCACCTCGTCAGTTTCTGTCGTCACCCCCCGCCACGGCTGATTAAGACTCATCGTCTTCTTTTTATTATTACTTTACGGACTATTATCGCCGTCATCGATAGAAAACAGTTTAGTTTCAACGATCGGTTAATTCTTATTGGGCCTAAATTCTTGTAGCGTTATTTAATAATTATTTCAACATGTTTTTATATGTATTGTGTTCGCGGTGTAACCAGTATAGTAGGCACATAACTCAAATATACTAATGATGCATGCGTAAATTCCGTTCCTAGTTGTCGAGGCACGAATTCAGATCGAGCTCTTAGAAGGCACGAGACCCATAAACATGCAATAAAACGAAGAGGCAGTAGGAATGAATTTGATTAATTAGTTGGCCTTGTGTTAAGCCTAACGAAACAAACTCTTGACCAAAATGAATTTTTTTTAACTGCCTAACGTAACTATAGTAGCACAATGGTTTATCAGGAAGTTGTTACATAAAGGAGCCCTACAACGCGCACAAACATAAAAGAACAATCACTAGGGTATGCAGGAACACGGTTGTTTTAGTCCTCATAGCTTGAATATCCGTTGGTATCTAACCCTTTTTCCTCCTCTTCTGGGCTCGCGTAATGCTCAGGCGATGGGGTGAGTGATGTGGGACCGTCAACTTGGCCAAATATAATCTGCAAGCTTCTCCACTCCGGGTCCCCGTTGTGTCTGTAAGCGTCAGATAGTAGCTTTTCCTGCCCAAAATAACAACGAAATAACGTAAACGTCTAGTATATTAGATTATGGACAACCTTATCGAGCATATTATACAAATTTTAAATAAATAATATCTGGCTCAACAATTTTGGGTTTAGAACGACACCTCTCTTAGCTTTCTCCATACGTCCTCGGTTGCGTAAATTTTATTAACGTGCCCATCATGCCGGACACCATCCTGAACTTTGATCCACTTGAATATATTATACCTCCTCCTAAGCTTCTCTATCTCCTCGACTATCTTTGCCAAAGGCCATCCACAGTACGAGCGTATTGCAACAGTTAATCTCCCGTTTCTCATTGCCTCGTCCCAGCACGAGTCGAGATGGCATTTTTTATCTTTACAAGAATCCTCGAGCGCCTCAAGTAGTTCGTCGTTCATTTCCACTGTCCATCCTTCCGTGTAGAAATATTCATTTTGAGGCCTATAATCCTATCTAGTCATTCTCACATTTACTACTCGTACGTGAAGTACGAGTGCCTCCGCCTATTGTATGATTCACCCTTTGCTAGGTGGCATCAGCGTGAGCATTATGGGTCATAGTCGTGGTGATGAGGACCGGTCGTGTTTGGTAGGCCCCACAAAAGCTAGCATGCCTCTGCGTTAGTAGAGAAATCAGGCACACCACAGATTTGATTCGGATTCTTCTGGTAGCCTACTTACAGTCTTGATATGATATGACATGCAACTCCAGATGCCTATACTGTTGAGGGTGTACTAAGTATATTATTTATTCATTTGGCACGATACCTGGCACTATAGGCACGACACCTTATTTGCTTACTTTGATTCGACTTCTCAATGTAAAGCTTTGAAAATCTATGCAAAATCGTTGTAGGGGCAGGGCTAATCAGCTATTCTGGCTTTAGCCTTTTACGGGAAACGACGTTAATTTTGTCTCTTCATTGCTGAAGCGTGCTTGTAGCTTTATTCTGGCACTGGCACGACCTCTGTTCAGTCACATGCAATAAATATTGTGAAGCCACCCTAACCACTGTATTTTGACCAATTAAATATCCATCGCGAGTCCATATCTGTCAGCTCTTAGGTCATTGACGTTTTCTCATAAGCTCTACCTCAACTCACTTGCCCACAATAAATGTCCTTATTGAATTGACAAAGGGTAGGGCAAATATTTTCGTTGTAATGTCTGGTCCGGAGTCACCAAATGTTGTTGTAGGGCGCCCCGGAAATGCTGATTGGTATTCTGGTTCTGATTGGACTATTATAATGGATACCTACCGGGTTAACCTTCTTCTAGGACAGCGTGGGCTCGGAAATTGGGTCCCGCCTAATGACGCTCACAATGGTATGGCCCTACTTTACATTCGTTGTTGTCTACGTGATCGGTTTGGGTGTAAACCATGGTTTAGCTTTCTCGACGTATTTGATCGTGTTAAATTGTTGGAGGCACGATATAATATTTGGCGGTCACTTCTTCGGACACCAGGAGTGTCTTACGACATTACGGGTAACACTATTAGCATGGACAAACAAATGTGGACAAGCCTAATCGACAAGCACGGTGACCTTGTCCGCTCCTATGTTAATTGTGGAGAACCCATTATGGATATGCTTGTGCAGCTGTTCGGACATGGTACTGATTTGATATATGCCGAATCTTCATTAACCGGCGGCTCATGCGTGAGTAGCCCGGATACACCTGGATCTCCCGAATTCGGAGTTACTATCTCGCATTTCATCCCAGTATTAGTATAACCAATTTAGTTCTTATCTTCTGTTGGAATAGCTGAATCGTTCATGATTAGATTGGGATCTGCCCTCTTTCCGTGCTTGTCATATGCATTTCGTGGTTTTTCGTTTATTTTCCCGTGACTAAGTTCGTAAAAAAAAAGAAGCGGAAATTACTTGAGTGGACACCCCCATATAACTACTATCATTTCATTACGCATACCTATTACACATTTTTTATTCTTTAACAGCGCTCGTCGTGAAAAAGGCATTGAATGTAAACCAAGTGGCATAAAACTATAAACACGTTGTTGGGGGGGGGGGGGGGGGGTTCTATTTCATAATTACTGCTTCACCTAAACTAAGTTCAAAATGTCATCTTCGGCCTTAAATAGACTTTAACTTCAGACTTCGCTTGACGAACTTGTTGGGCTGACTCCGACCCTTCCATATATCTCTTGGAGCTTTTCCCAGTTGGGTTCTCCACCATGATAATAGGCCGCCGCGAGAAGGCATTCCTGTTGTTGTAAACGATGAAATTAAAAATATTGTAAGCACTTCACTCTAAGATAACTAGATGACTCACCTCGCATAAACGCTTCCATACATCGGCTAATGTTACGATTTTGTTCGTACTCGGTAGAAATCGGACTAGTGGGTGCGTCCTTAACCAGGTGAAGACTTCGTACCGAAATCGTAGTTTTTCAGCTTCTAGGTCCAACCGGGAAATGTTCCATAATTTCATCTCCTTCTGGGCAACCTCAGACCTCCCGTTCTCAAGTGCAGTTGAGTAACAGTCATCAAGGTGGCAGTTTAGGGTTTTGCATGTTCTAGCTAGAGCGTCGACAAGCGCGTCGTTCATTTCCTTGGTCCAGCCTTCCGTGAAAAAATACTCACTCTGAGGTCTCCATAGATCTGAAGGCATTGGAGGCCTTCAAGGTCAACAGAGATAGGTGGTGCTTGTTCTGTGTGGTTCTTTGTTGGTGATGGAAGGATATAAGCAATCGTTTGTTTTATAGGAATCTATTCAAATTATGGTTTCGTGCATGCGTTACATCAAAAGCCTGGCACGAATCTGTGCGATGCCCTTAAATTAAACTAATGATCTATACGTCCATGAATGGAAGGTCTGAGCCATGTTGGTGGATTAATAAAGTGATGTTGCCTGCTATTTGGGGAGTCTATTGACTTGTTAATGCATGAGCATCTGTGCATAATAGTTGCGGCCGCGAGAATGCACGTATTTTGTAACACCACAGTCATGAATCATAATGTGACTAAGATCAGGTATACATGTGTCCATGTATGTCCTTTCGTCAAATAAATAGTACAATACAACAATAAGCTGAAGCGCGCCAGGTTCAATAGAACTACAATATCTTGAATAAAATTTAACTACGTGTGGGCGTTTGTAGATCTAACGCCCGATAATATGCACCAGTTTTAGGGTTGCCACACTATGTACCGCTAAAACCTAAGTAAATAGATCCACTTTGAACTAGCATATATCATGATGACAATAGAGGCGCCCCCTCCCCCCCCCCCCTCCCCTCTTCCCACCCGCCGCACCACTTTCTAATAGGTACCATCACCTCCCCTCTTGTTTCTAGGCTCGTCGTATGCATTGTAGTCTAACCCCCCGGTCCATTCGGCAATCTCATCTTCAATAGGGTCGATCTCGTACACCATAGAGTCCCCACCGGAAGAAGACGACGAAGACGGCGTCACCCCATCTACCCGTCCAAAGATCTCCTGTAGCTTTTCCCAACTTGGTTCGCCGTCGTGATAGTACGTGGCTGCGAAAACACAATTCTATAGAGGAATACGGTATTTAGACGTTAGACGGGCCTAATATACTATTGAACGTAAAGATACTCGGTCAGGCAGGTAGTGACAAATATATTATATGAAGTTATACCTTTGATAGTCGTTCCCATGTATCATTGGTTGCCACCACCTTGTTGTCTTGTGGATAATAACGGACGTCTGGGTCGTCGGTTATCCATCTGAAGACATCGTATCGGGTACGCAACTTTTCCACCTCCAAATCCACTTTCATTTTCGGCCAAACTTGTAAAGTCTCGACTGCGACGTCGAAGACGCCAGTAGATATTGCTTCGTCGTAACACTCATCCAGGAGGCACCCCCTAAGCCTACAGGTGCAAGCGAGAGAGTCAATTAGTGCCGCGTTCATCCCGATGGTCCATCCTTCAGTATAGAAATATTCACGCTGGGGCCTCCACAGATCAGACAGGCTTCTAGGCATGGTTGTTTATCGATAAGTCACTATATATGGAGGGGCAATGCGTTTGGAAGAGGTAGTTTCGGTTTGTCATTTGAAATGTGGAAATCCTATATTAATATACAAGGGATGGGCGGTGTGCTGCGGGGCGCAATTAATAGCCTCACCAGCCATTCATAGTCAATGAAAACGTGGTAGTTGGTGTTAATTATCTAAAATACTAGTATCATTTAAGTAGGTTCCATCTCCCTATTTGATTTATGTGTCTTGTTATTGTGGGTTGGAAGTATGCATACAATAAATGCTATCCCCCACACCCAGACCCTAAACCACGCCACCCCACTGTCAAACGGCCGGCCCCACTAGTATAAAAGAAGACTACACGCACGAAATGATATCTGAATTTTTAGATATTTTCAACTATACGTGTTTAGGCATCAGGATTTTTTTGAAAAAAAGAACTAATACATCCTGCTAGGATACATGCTACGACTAACATCATCGCGTATGTTGCCCATGGCGATTTAGGTGTTGACCATTATTGCAACGAGCAAGGGACGTGGTCGACTCTCTCGGCGTTCACGCGTTTAGTTTGCCCGACGACCCGCCTGTAAACCTGCGCCTAAAACGGTTTAGGTCTTTGCTGAAATGACCCAATGCACTGAATCTCGTTCTAAAATCTAACTGAAACAACAATGGTACGATCACAACACCGTAATTGATTATCAAAAAAAAAAATGGGTTCAAGCACTCACTAAGTTTTGATATAAATATTTTGATGAAACTAGATATGATTATTGAGTTCACAGTGATATAACGTAATCATCTCCACCATCTAAATCATTCAATCGATCCATTGACGATATACTCGCGACCGTGGACGGCTCTACCAATCCTTCGTCGTCCAGTCTGGGCACCTCGTTCAAATTAAAAATAACACGATTTCGGCTAGTCCAGTCTTGCGTGGCCTCATCAGATTCTGAACTGCTTGACAACACCGGAGTGGTTGAATGTTTAAAATTCTTCGTGCTGGGCGTTATACATTTTTCAGGCACCATATTTTCCATTTCTTTGTGACCTTCTTCTGGCGGGGGTACAGTTTTGTCGTTGTTGTCACTCACGTTGGGGCCCGGACATTTGTTTGCGCAGTGCCCAGCCTCCCTACATAGACTACATTTCCTTCTTCTTTTTTCGTGCCCGTCCGGGGGCGGTGTGTTACTAGTCCAACTTGCACTCTAACTCCCGACTGTAACTGGCATATGTACTGTGCAGTTTTGGATGTTATGGCCTGCCTCACCGCAGCGACTGCATGTACGTTTGGACCGATCTGTTGTTGACGACTTTTTCTCTCTAGGGTGTGGTGTTCGAGCAGTCTTACGCCTGCCTGCTTGTTTGGGGCATTTAGGTGTTTGTACGTTGAACGCAGCAACGTCGGCAGGGACTACCCAATCGTCCGGCCGTGGCACTAGAATCACCACTCCTCCGTACTGGCTTCGCAACGTTTCGGTCTTGTAGTACGATGCCACGTAGTTATTGAGATTCTCCTGCACATGTCTACCATATAATAAAATGTCAGGAAAATATTACGTGTGTTGAGCAAAGAATGGGAACGAATCTGCAAAAATATATTTAAGGAATACACAGATCGAGCGACTAGAGTAACTGGGCCCGTATCAGACACTCTGCACCCATTTGATCAAGACATCACGAGTAATGCTTACCCTATGCACGCACACGCATGCGGGCAAGGAACTTGGTCAAGTTGGAATTCCGTGCACGTACATGTTAATTCGTGTAGGTCCACCACATGCAGTTTAGGCAGGTCATCAACCTTATATTTAGAACCCGTGAGCGCCTTCACGGTAAACCATCTTCCAGACGTTACGTTAGTCGCAACCTTAATGGACACGACCTCGGTCAGTTCATTCGTGCATGCCTCATGTTTATGACGCCGCTCGCTAAACCAGTCTTTGATTACGGACCTGATACATTCCAGAAGTGAACACATTGGCAGTCTGTGTCCCCATAACACTCGTTTGTTCCAAGACTCTGCTGCGTTAGAAGTCATAAAACTGTACCGTCGCACCGGACACATTAACCGGGACCAAGCACAAACTCCCTCGTCTTTGAGTTTAGCATACGCACCGAATACGACTTCACTCGCATCTGTTCATAGCAAGAATTGTACTCATGCTGGTTGTAGGTGTACGTTGCCCTGTAGAACAACGTCGATATGTGCTTGACATAAGAAGCAAGAGCACCCTTGAGATGGTAATAACATAGGCCGTGAGGCACGCCAGGGAAAACGGACTTCACGCTACTTATTATCGCCTGGTGTTTATCTGAGATTATTAACAAGTCTTTTGGCACGCCAATAGCATCTTTCAGCCCACTTAGGAACCAACCCCAGGCTGGATTGTTCTCAACGTGCCGAACTCCGTAGGTAATAGGCCATAATTGCTCGTTCCCATCCTTTGATACAACGACGAAAAGGATACCTCTGTAGCGTCCTTTAAGATGCGTACCATCGATCACAACTACCGGCCGATTAAATTTCATAAAGCCTTCAATGCAAGAACCGATCGCGTAAAAACAGTTCTCAAATCGACCCTGGCTATCCTCAGAATGTGCAGTAACAGTACCTGGATTCAGGCTCTTCAGCATTGACAGATATGTCGGTATCCTATGGAAAGAGCTCTCGTACTCACCATATACCATCTCGTGTGCCAAGTGTCGGGCCCTGAGTAAAATCTAGTAATCAACATCGAATTTATGGTCCCATTTCATGTCGCGCTGCATTGCTTTGGCATTAAGAGTGTGTCCCTCAACCAATTTGGGTGCATACAATGCCGCTATTGTTTTGGCAGGTATCCGGCGTGATCCTATGTTCGTGTGATCATGATCACAGGTGTGTGTGGACAACCCTATGACGCGCTAGAACCCATTTTCGCCTGACGCAGTCATCTTGAATTTACATGACTTGAACTTGCAAATTATGTAGTACCTAGATGGGCTTGAACGTTTTGTTCGAAATTCTGCCTTGTTAGTAATGTGGTATAGTCCGGCCGCGCAAATAAGGTCCCCTTGGTATTGAATGTTTTGCCAACCACTATCTTCGAATCCATCGTAACGGAAGGCTCAGATGGTTGCACCGTACTGTCATCACAATGGAATTCAGAACCTAGTATACTCCAGCGGGCACAAGTAGGTGAAGTTGGTGGTGCGTACACTGTCAGGCTTGCTGTCTGCCGTTGTCCCTGTAGGATTTCATTCGAAGTTTCAACATCATCGCCCCGTACCCAGTTCGCGTATTCTATACGATCCATTTCCTGCACTCTAAAATTCAGATTTTCCATCTCATCATCTTCTTCTGTCTCGTCGTCGTCCTCATCTGTACCAACTGAGGTTTGGGCTACATCGTTGGCCCGCAAATCACCCAAGCCATCTTTCCCCGTAGAAGTGTTACCACCCGCCATGGCTACATGCATCAACTGCACTTCATCATCCACATCATTCGGAACACTAACTTCACCATAAATCCCATCATGTTTATCCAAACCATATTCGTCGTTGCTAGGGTCCTTATAGTAAAACGACCGATGGATAGATGGATGCTTGGTATGCATAGAGCCGATTCCACTAGAACGAATTGGCCTATTAAAGACCAGATATGGCTGCGATATAAGTTCTAGTGATGGTGGGCATTGAAAAAGGGCTCTTGGGAATGACAGCTCTTGGGCCCCTTCGGGGCATCGTTCCTTGAGCATAACTTGTCCAATTTCACCGGTACCGCAACGACGTCTCGTAATGGCATAGACTGTAGGGCTGGCTGAACTTGTCAATGCATCTGTAACATCATCATCGCAAACTAATCTGACCTTCAATACACGGCCCTCCTGGTTGTGGAGCAAACCATACAACATGTATTCATGGGTTGCCTGATTCGCCTGGATTATCTCGTGTATTATCTCTATTAGTTGATCTCTAGTGATCCCCGAGCGTCGTATGCGGAAGGACTCCTCGTCTCCTTCAATGTAATTTAGTCCCTCCCAACGACCACCGTGAACAACATTAACGTGCCAGCTACTCATCTCTTCGTGCCTCGTTCAGAATCTGGGCACGAACGACAGCAGCTTAGTGCATAAGGAACAACAATAGCAGCTAGATTCTTACGGGTCTTATTGAATGTGTATACTAAGACATAGAGTTCAACTCACAACAAGTTTTTAACCAGTGAGTTTTACATTAATGGAACCACATGCCATCTTATCCTATAATTAAATCACAAAATATTCTGCTACTGGAAATTGAAGACGATATTGTCCTGGACAAAAAATGCACCGTCCCGGATCTAGCTATTATCACACCAAGTTATAATCCAGTTCACTAAATTAACAGCAACATAAAGCTCAAATATGGGCCAAAAAAGAATACTTTTTAGTCGAGGGTATGTAAATTAGTCTATCTACTCTACTTCCTGCCGGAAGTATACAGTATTTTATAAAAATAAACTCGATACAGTGGTGCAGGGCCACGAAATAGTTTTAAATAATCACCCCCATATAGGAGTAATGTGCAAATTTTAAGTAGAGCTACCCACCGTAGGCGATTGTTAACAAGAAAACAGCATACCTCCGATTGGGCGTGCTCGTCTGGTGATATTCGGAGTAGAGTTTGGGACAGTCAACGATGAATCCGCAACTCGGGTGGCAACCTTACTCGCTCTTAAGCGTTGCTTGGATATTGAGGCCAGCGCGTGAATCGTCTAGCAGGCGATGGCTGGGAAAGGAAATAAACATGGGAACCCTAGAGTGACGCGAGTAGTAACTCGGAGTTCTCCTAAAAAACGTGCAGCAATCGATATGACTGGAGATCCTCACTTGATGAAGATTTGAGGAGAAAACGAGCCCTAGAATTGAAAAATCATTGAATGACATACGGGGCCCACGTGACCGGATTCACTTGGTGGCACGAATTATTGCCAGCATATTAGCATTAGGATTGAGCGTGTATCCAATATTTGTAGTGGGTGTTCTTATCCTTTATTAATATTTATTTTCGTTCGTGCCAATCCACCCTGAGTACGGCGTGCCAGATTAATGCATGGCACGAAATTGAGTAATTATGGATTACTATTTTAAAATCCGAGTTTTTTATTCATTTCCTCACACTAACTTACAACGTCACTTAAAATTCTTTAGTCTGTACATAGGTGGGATTCATCTGAAAACTTCACGATTTTATATATTAGCCTGAAACACAATATGACCGGAGATCCTCTCTTGATGAAGATTTGAGGAGAAAACGAGCCCTAGAATTATAAAATCATTGAATGACATACGAGGCCAACGTGACCGAATTCACTTGGTGGCACGAATTGTTGCTAGCATATTAGCATTAGGATTAAGCATGTATCCAATATTTGTAGTGGGTGTTCTTATCCTTTATTAATATTTATTTCCGTTCGTGCCAATCCACCCTGAGTACGGCGTGCCAGATTAATGCATGGCACGAAATTGAGTAATTATAGATTACTGTTTTAAAATTCTAGTTTTATATTCGTTTCCTCACACTAACTTACAACGTCACTTAAAATTCTTTAGTCTGTACATAGGTGGGATTCATCTGAAAACTTCATGATTTTATATATTAGCCTGAAACACAGATGTGATAGATAAATGCGACAAGGGCTTAAGGTAATATATACTAGCAGCAAAAATCCCCAGACTACAATGTTTTTAAAGGCTGCGAACGTCATGATTTACCACAACGTATAAACCACTGGCCTCACCTTATCAAACACCATCCAGCCAACCAACATAACTAAGTCCATAAATTTACATAAATAAACTAACTGAACCAGTCTAGACCAAAAGTGATAATAACAGCAAAAACAATTGAATCAATCCAAAACACCCCCACGTAACAGATAAACCTTTAAACACTGACAAATCCCCCCAGGGAGCCTGCATGGTCTTTGATTGTTACAAATCAACTACGAACGGAAGGACCACGATGACCCAATGTGTCGGGCGGAGTGCTGTACCGGAATATTGTGTCTCTAACATGTCGGCGATACTTCCCCCGCATCCGACCTTCGGCCTTCTCTTTCGCAGGTTCGGTCTGCGTCAGTAAACACTCTACTATAGCTAAAGAATACGGACCGCACTGGATTGAATCTTCCTGGTCATAGCAGAAAATGTCCATAGCAGCGGTCACTGACCACTGACGCAACACCGGCTGGAGGTCATGACGGAGTGCATAGAATCCACCTTCGACAAGCAACGAGGGCAATATGCGTATCAACGGGAGTAGGTGAATGAAATGTTTATCCTCAATCTCACGCGTCCATCTATGCCTCAAGGAATCATAAATTACAACCCTTGCTCGATCGAGACGCAACTTTATGCACGCCCAGTGGTCTCTGAAATGCCAGGTAGTGATAACCTAATACGGGACGCACAAACACAGATTAGAACCTGGAATTCCTCTCAAAAAAATGCAGTATAGGGTGTAACGAATTCAAACAGGGAATTAAAAGGTATGCAAGCATTAGTACCGTATTAACCCGCGACCAAGGAACTATGTTGCGCCACCCGGGGGCAAGTCCGTGGACGTATGGAATCAGATTCTGCAGTTCACTCTTGCTGAATACTTCATATGTTCGAGGATCAAACTCTCTATGGCTCGTGTATTGAAGCTCATTGTTTATAAGCGGATATCGGGTCTCCCAAACCTCTTTCAATATTTGCTAAGGCCATATCAAACAAATACATGATAAGTTAGAATTAAGACGGGAGACATGCGGGATGTATGAAATTTGAACTGAATATTCAGGGAACAAGATGTCGTCCACTGGCATAACCATGTCATGAACGAATTGAAATCGTTGCACTCAGTCCTGTATGAAAAGGGTCTTTGGTATACCCCCAAATGAGGGGCATAAAACACATATCGTAACCAGTGGGCTTATTGCTCAACTAGTGTATGATCAATTGATATTTTACGAGACGGTACTGTAATATTTAGTCATAACCATAAACGGAGTAAAACAGGCACGAAAATCCAACCGAAATAAGCCCAGTGATCAAAACTGCACAATAACCGTGTTGAGTTGATGATCAGTGAATACATGAAATAATGTTAACCGTACACTATTTAAGCTGTGAGTACGCCAATTTTTTCAATGGATACTATCGAGCACACTCGAGCCTGGAATTGGCACGGAAAAGGTAGGCTTGAAGTAAATTTTTCTAAACAAAACTAACCAAAACAAGGCACATGGTTTCACTGAAGATCCAACGCAAAATTGGGCTATACCATTGAACAATAAAAAATGAACCGTGCGAGAGAATTACATTTACCTGAAAGACAGTATCTACAATTAAATATTACCCAGCAACGTCCTCGTTGACCTTCACCTTAGCTATGACTGGGTCAGACATCAGAGTTCCAAGATATGCATCCAAATGCTGAACGAAAAAAATAAACTCAACAAACATCAGGGAAGTCCTCCGTAGGGAGTGACTAGCACAGTATTAACACTGCAAGCCAATTGAACATACCGACTCTTCAAACTGTTGAGTTGGATCGATAATCTGCTAAAAAAACTCCTTTCCCACATTCCAGCCTAGTCCCACATTCCGTCTGAAGAACACACCATTTGCAAAGTGAAGAAGGGAATTAGAGCAAATATTATATGTATGAAACGAGTAGAACACCCTATAAAGACATCTAAGGTATTAGAACAGTACAAATTATCAGATCTCATAAAAGCGGCGAATGCACGCTTATCCGACATCTGCCTCCGTTCAAACACTCTGTACGGGCTCATTACTAACGCTAACGCTGTTCGAGTTCTTACAGCTCTCCTTCCTCGATCTGACGAATCTGGCTCAGCAGGCATCGAGATGGGCCCTATCGGCTCCTCTTCCTCTCCAATCTCTAATGCACTAACAACTTCCGGAGGGACCTCTTCTGGTAAGTCAAACTCAACGTCAGCAGTATCTACACCAACATCACCCCCAGTGCAAGCATCCACCCGTCAATCGATACCAACCCCACCTAAGACTCCTTCAGGGCCCGTTGTTGGGCCAGCTGGTGGCACGAGTACAGTACCGACATGAGTAATAAGGTGGGATGTAATGGGGATCTCCTCCTCAATCACCAGTTGCCTACCAGACGGAGTTTGGGCCGCATCTTTGGATGTACCACCTTGTTCGTCTGGCAAAACTGCTCCGCCGCCTGTAGGAGTGGAATCAACCATTCGGCCCTGTCCGAGCGCATGAAATAGTCGACAGTTTCAATATAGAGTAAACATAGGAAGTCAAGGTGGGGGATGAATTACGATGCTGAATCATTAGTAACTAACCGGCGGCGGACCAGAGAAACCGGCACCTGCTACAACAGTTGGTGTGTTGGTTGGACACCCAGTTCTAATACTTGTACCACCCTGCGGAACACTATGATTGTCAAGAACCGACACGATTGAAACACCTTGCTCGATAAATTTATTGACAACAACCTAAGAAACAATTATTACCTGGCTCAAGCCCGCCGTGGCACCACCATGCCTCTCGAAAAAACCAGTTATTTCTGCTCGAACGATAACCAGAACCTCGTTCTTCAGTGCCTCGATGAGTTCGCGACGTATCAGAGCAGGCATAATTTCTTCAACAACAGCCGTCATTTCTTGTCTCAACATTCTGCAAACATCACTAACTGACCCGCGCCGGGATGCTGCACATCTAAGTCGTTCACCATGGCCAGGATTTCCACCAGAGTTGGATTCATCCTCTTCCTCACTTTCGCTCGACGTGTCACCACTCAAGTCTATGGGTTCGTCAGAATCATTGGTAGAGGTATATTTCCCAACAAGCCTGATACGGCTGCTACGTCGTAAACCTAAAGGAGAGTTTTCCCTTGCCCGGCGATGATTGGGAGCTGGGGCAATAGGTAGGACTATGTCCATGGGGTCTCCGGGGGCATCATGTCCTTCTACATTTGGGTCACCTTGATCCACATTGACAGCAGGGCCTGGAATAATATGGGGGACTGGCGGTGGAACAAAAATTGGTTGTGGTTCCGGGCCTAAACTTAGCCAATACACGGACTCTGACTCGGCAGGCATTGGCACGAGTGTTGTAAAACAGATTTGCTGAAAAATGAATAAATACAGAATTGAGGCAGCATTAGTTTAGTGAGGATGGGAAAATATAATATGGTAACAGGGGTCGAAGAACCTTTTTATATGACATGCACAAAGTTTATTAACTCCTGCTGAAAAAACCTGTCAGCCTTGTAATTTACCGCACTCCTCTTAGGCCTCCAATGGACCAGTCGGGGCAGCATATCCATGTTCAAAACTACCTTTTCACCGCAGTCCGAACCGATTTGAGGAATAACTTCGAATATCCATACCTACATTGTCAACACCATATTAGTTAATCGTAAAAGTAAGTCGCAGCGACATTACAGTTCAAAAAATCTAAATATATAATCAAAACCACTTACTAGGAAGGCGGTGGTGAATCCATAGAAGTGGTAGCGGTTCGATTCATTGGTAACTCGGAGAGTAAGGTCCATCGTGTAGCGTATCAGGTTCATATAAGTGAATTTCCCCTGAGGGACACTATCCCATGCATTGTCGTCCTCTACTAAAGTCCACACCCATGGATCAACATATGATTTCGGTGCATCTAACCCCAGAAGGATGTAGTACAAGTATAAAACCTTCGCCACTTTCAGGGTGTCATTCAAAGTATCACTAAACACACGGTTCTCAAACATTGTCCTTAAAAGGTTCATCCGAACCGGCCCTGGCCCAATCCTTCGATCAAATACCCCGTCAGCAGGGGGGTCTTCATAATTTTCAAGGTCAAATTCTCCAAAGTTAAGTCCGGTTACTAGCGCATATTCTCTTTCCCCGAACCTGATTGCTTTCGTGCCAACCTGGAACCACAGCTCTGGGGTACCCATAACACCTTTCTTGACAATCTCGAAAGAAACAACAGCATCCATTGCTACGCTCGGTATAATTAGATCATCCCCCGCAAATTCAAGAAGGGGCCCGAATACCGATGTCCTGTAAGCCTCGACGGCATCCTCTCCGAGCTCATTGAGATTCCGCTTAATTATGGTTGCAACTGAAAAACGACAATATCCATTAATTCTATGTTGTTGAGCTTGCATATCTGGCCGCTTCCATACCCACTGCCCAAAAAACAAATAGTGAGCAAGCAGAAACATACACATACTGGTACGTATAAAAACCACTCGCGTGCTCAAACGCGATTGCCTGACAGTAATTTGTTCATTTTATACAAGCAAACAAATATTTCGTGCATAGTCAATGTGTGAGTCGACAATGCGTGGTAAGACTTATTTTATGTCGTTGGTGTCAAATAATCCCTACGTTAAAACAAATGTGCACACAAACCACGTATTGAACAATCAATAAGCTATATGTGCATGCGTTTAACACCAAATGTAGCACACTTTGAAGGCACGCTGCAAAAGAGACTTGAACATGCATCAAGCACATAATATGAACACAACTTAGAATTTCGCACATTACGCACGACTGGAGAGGGATATCTTTTTTTATTCAGTGGAAGACATTGATCACATGTAGTATAAAAAGAGAATATAAACAGAAGAAAAAAAGTGCGTCAGGAACAAGAAAAAGGAGACATTCATGCTCGATTGTAAGGTGATAGTTTCCATTACAATAACAACTACATCAGACAACTAAATGTCACATTTCACTTAATTCAACAGCCCAAATAAACCTAAACACATTGCCCGCACCTATCACCCTACAACCAAAGCAGGCACGAAACTCTGGAGGCACGCTAGAGGATAATGGCTACGGCGAGCACAAACACAAATTTGGGATCGACGAATGGGCACGATTATGAATGGATTAGAAGAAGTTCACAGAACGAACAGTAACTATAAGCCACAACCCAGAGAAATAGCTACTTCAGAATAACTATCCGAACTACGTTGTGATCAAACAACTAACAAGGAATCCCCCACCTACGCTTAGAACCCCCGTCTAAAACATAAATCCCACGGAACGAACAACAATCCCAACGCAAACAATAACTTGAATAATAGTTCAGTGAGTCGCAAAATTCGGAATGGCATTATATAATTTGTGGGTGCCCTGGTATACATTCCTTCCAGGTCGGAACAACATGGAAATCATCCCAAAACAACAACAGGAAAAGATAAAATCCCTGAAACAACTACAGAAATCTGGGTGCAAAACTCAAGTTACCTGGCCGTTATCATTGTCCGCGGAGGACCCAGGCGGCGAATCACCCTCTGAACCCGCTTGACCGGCATGTGAATCCGTGGATTTCGTGCCTGAAGGTCCGGCGGCATGAATGTTGGGCTGGTTGCTGGGGGGTGCGTTTGCATGCCCTTCGGTTACTGGCAAAGTGATTTCCCCTCCTCTTGCGGCAGCGGCCCTCGTGCGCACCCCAGGGCTTGCGGCAGCGGCTCTCGTGCGCACCCCAGGGCTCGCGGATTGTGGCGGGCGCTAAGACGAAGACTCCACTATACCGGGCTCCACTATTCTGGCCTCCGCGATGCCAGACGCCGGTGTCACAGGCGGGATCTCCGCCGGGTCCTCCGCGTCGGCATAAGGGACGACCTCTGGTTCAACAGAAAGGACCCTACCTCTGAGAGCGGACACCATTTCTTAACCAATACAGCCTACAACCCTTCAAAGATATTGTTGGACTGACGACGGAGATGAAGGCGGTGCAAAGAATGGTTCTTTTACAGGTGGTGAGTTTTCGTTTTTAAGAGGAAAAGGTTTGACAGACGGTGAATTTTCAAATGAGAGAGACGAGAGGTTTAGTTTGTGAAGTTGAAGGGGTAATCAACAGTTGCGCATATGGGGTGGGTGGGCTTTCGTTGATGTGTGATGGGGTGGCAGATAATTTTGGGAACGTGTGCAAGTGGGGTTGGGTGCATGAGGTAGTCAGTTAGGGTGGGGGGTTTGTGGCTAAAAAGGTAAAAATGGACAGATTTCATATTTTTTGTAAAGATGATTAGATTCTATACATATGTTATAGAAAGGGACATATATATTTTTCTCCCTACAAATATACCAATATTTTAGTCAAAGACTAACTTTTAAATTTGGATATTAAACTCATATCCAACCCATAATCCAAATTTAGATGATTTTCATGGGAGGGAAAACAAAAAATTTCTACCTATATTCGGTTGTGTTGAATTATATAGAACGATACAAAACCATGCCCAACTTATCTATTAATTTGACTGCTACAATACCTATCTTACCCTACTATATCCTTAAACAAACATTGTTTTATACTATTTATCAGACATACACATCCCAGATGATTACGCACGAATATTTTATACATTCTTCTACATCCTAGCACAAAAATCCCCTTAAATAAATAATCTTATTAGTACTAATTGATAGATATCAAAGTTAATGGTATATATCTCAAACATAAATAAGAATTTACCATATATGACAATTTGGAATTAGATCAATTATGTTGAAATTTTATCCTTAAAAATATTTATTAATATGAAGTAGTTGTAATAATAATATTTAAACTGCTATATCAATTATTACATTCTAAAATATAGACAACCAAAACATCTATATGAAGAACATGAGAATTATTACCTATTATAAATTGATAGAAGTCAACTCATGATTACTAAAAACTCCAAAATAGTTGTTCTTCCATATATATGTAACTCAAGCAAGCAAAAATAAATAAATTACCAAAATTACTACTCCCTCCGTCCCGGCTTAAGTTTCTTACTTTGACCGGGCACGGAGGTTAAAAAAAACAGATTTTGTGGAATCTTTGACTTTTTTAAAGATGGAGATTGAGGGCGAAGATTTTTAGGGTGGAGATTGTGAGAAAAGTTTGCCATTTATGGACTGAAAATTAAGTTGGGACAAACAAAAAAGGAAAATAGGAAAGTTAGAGTGGGACAGAGGTAGTAGTACTCAACTCTCAGCAGTGCCAGAACATGATACTTGTATTCTTAAGACGAAACAAAAACCCAAATCTACTTTGGCACAGATTAAAAGCCTAGGACTGGCATGAAGAAGCCTAGATTTGTTCTGGCACAAGAAGCTCCAGTTTTGTTCTGGCACGAATAGCCTAGAATCGGAAGTCTCTCATTAGCAATGGATGATATTAACCTATGACTGAAGTTACTACTCTAAATAACTTAACATTATTCGAAGTAGAATGAAGTCGTTGGTATGTACTGCTTCACATCGTACACAATTTAGAATTAATTGTAGGAAAGAAAAGAACACACTAGTGAAAAGAGCGGTGACTGGGGTGGAGAGCTGACCGAGTAATCCAGATCTACTTTGGATAGAACTGAACCGTCCACTTTGGTGGTGGTCACTTCATTCTCCAGCTTTGGTTTGGTAAGAATTGGAAAAGAAGATTGAACTATACTCCCTTCTGAGGGGCTCCACACTTTTATAACGGCGACAGGATAAGATGTAACAGAAGTACGAACAAGCCACTAACATACATGCGCTTTAGTTATCACATTGTCAGAACTAGTTAAGTCACCCCCTTGGGGAAAATATGTCAGTTTAGATCTGGTCTTAACTGGTCGATTGACTTCAGATCTAGGAGCAGGTGGTCTACGCCTTTGAAGCCCAACACACAAGTTCAGCGGCCACCTCACATTAACCGAAAGGATGAGCACCACCTAACCAGGTCTTAGGTATTATGGAGCCGTACTGATAACATGGATTAGGGGTTGGTGACTTTGATAAGAAATAGTCTATTTTACCCCCATTTACCAATATGTACAAATAATCACCCTTACCAGTTTCTAAGGTAACTTCAACTAAGTCAACTATTGCTCAAAATGCAATATCTCTTTATACAAATCTCTCTATATTTCCTTAAATGTTCATCAACGTTGTTGAAAGACTTGAACTAAATTCTGAAATTATCCATTGACTTGAGCGTAAGAGTGCCTACGCAAGGGCTCCCATGCATGTAGGTCTCTGGCCCAGGCGAGGTTGGGTGCAACTAGATCAAGTCTTTCATCATCTGTTAAAGTTCGATTATGGAGCACATATCCAATTCCATCATCGGATCTGCACCAACATTAGATAAAAATTGACTTTCATTGTCTCCAACACCATATTGGGTAGCATTTACTTATCCACTTATTTTTATTATGAAATGATGTTTGAAACAAATAATGAATTAATGTTAATTTTTTAGGTATGTTGAGATATATTTTTTTTCAATTTTATAATTAGAAGTGATGTAAATAATTAGTGTTCTAAGGTAATAATTTTGTATTGAGGAAAAGAACTACCGTTGAAAGAAGGAAGACATATGTAGCTTTTTTCAGGAGGAGGATAGCAAAGTTCTTGCAATCTGTCGAGTACACAACAACCGGCTGATAAAATAAATTAGAAGTATATGAAATTCAGAAAATTCACAGTTGAGTCAGTCTGTCACTTGATTATTTCCCTTACTCTAAACATCAAACCAGAATTCCTTCGTCCAGTACTTTGGGCCAAGGAATGGAGACAAATTTGACACATTAACACTCTTCCAAGGGATACAACATTTTCTTTGGTGAGGATATCATAACATATTACCTACTGATGATACCAGGAACCGAAAAAGATCGGATCCAAGGTCTAGCGATGCTTAAGATCTCCGAGGTTGGTCGAACATCGGTATTAACCTGCAAAATAGAACCCCGGGGTTGTCCCCAGGGGTAGATCCTCCAATGCTTAAGTTAGTTTCTGACGGCGGTTGTGTGAGGGTTGGGAAAAGGAGTACGTGATGTGTGCCATTTTCTACTTACCCTTACCTTACCTTGGCCGAGGCCTATATATGAGAGACCTTGGACCTCGACCCTGGCCCAACACCTTGGATGGTATCTTCTTATTATGTCCACTTGTAGTACATGTGTTGTTGTCTTATGTTTCCACGTGCCCACATGTATAATTATAGAATTATCCCTAGTTACTTTCCCCCCACTCCTTGAGTGCAGAAGTCATGATGCACTTAAGAAGTATCAGATACGGGTCAAGAAGAAATTATTACAGTACGACATCTCGTATTATACTGTAAAATATTTGTTCTCCAGTAATTTTTCACCCCTTATGAAATAGCTTGTGTGGTAAAAACTTCTTCATTTTACCATCCTCCATTTCAACTAGTAGAGATGTAGAAAAATTGGAGATTCAATCATCTAGGAGTGGAGTCCTTAGAAAGAGTCTTGAGACACCTTTGCTCCCCTGGGCCCTCAGTAGAAACAAGTCCGTTGTACCTCGGGCCTAAGGTAACACTCTTTACTCCCTTGTAGAGAGATAATATTTTTATTTTCTATGTGCAATAACCACCTTAGGAGACCTTGGGAATCCTTAGGATAGTCCTTAGTAATTATTGACACACATTAGGAGTCCTTTGGAAACACATTGGAGTCTTTGGAAAGATTTAGCTAACTTTAGGAGCCCCTAGGATAGTCCTTTGAAAATTTTAGTACCTCATAGGAGTCCTTGAGATAGTCTTGGAGACCTTCGAAAAATTATGAGAGCTCTTGACACACCTTAGAAGTCCCTAGGATAGTCCTTAGGAATTTTGATTACACCTTAAGGGTCCTTGGGGTGATCCTTAGGAATTCTAAGCATATTTAGCAATATTTTGAAGACCCTTGGATAATCCTTGGGCAACATCTTGTAAGACCTTAGATCTTTGGAAAGTCCTTCAAAAATTTTGAGCAAAACTTATGAGACCTTAGACCTTTGGAAAGAGCACAACTTGTGAGACTTAGGACCTTTAGAAAGTCCTTGGATAACCTCAAACCAAAAGAGTACTCCTTGGACAAGTGATTAAGGCTTTTCCTTCTGCCCCATCCACTGATTTTGAAGGCTATAAGTAGCCTTTGACTTTTCAATGCATCAAAGTACAACTCATGTCAACTTTCACCATAAAGCAACGGTAAAGAAAGTAAGGTGGAAGACTAAACAATGACCCACCACTTCTCCCTTTAGGTAATATAATTAACCGTAAGACAACCCCTGCCAACTATTTCACGTTAAAGTAAAGCTAGACCAAAGCTTAAAAGAAGGAAATAGTCACGTGAGTCTTTTTAATAAAATGTATATATATACAGCAACATGATACTATTGCTATCCCATTGTTCCAATTTCCTTAGCTCAACTGAATTAAATTTCCCTAGCAATTATCATCCGCATAGCTATTGGCAACACATGAGTTACTCCTTCAGTTTTTCTCTTTCTTTAAACATTTACATTGAATTCATAATTTACAAGGCATTACTAACCCAAGCAGCTTCTGGTTGGGCTTCTGTATGATTTTTTTCCCTTTTTTTAAGTAAATAAAATTTACTTACTTGAGCTCATTTTTTCCATAGGTTGAGAGAAGATCTCGGAAAAAATATCTATTTGAGTTATCCTCTCCCAAGGCACTTGAGTAAGAAATCTAACATTTTCTCCTCCATTTTGTTGCGATGTTGGACGAGTATGTTGGTGATGTCCCAATAGCCAAGCTATATCCTTCCTTAGGAATAACTTGTAGTCGTAGAGCCAAAACCCTTATGCTCGAAGACGTGATTTCTAGCCTTACGGAGGCCGACGTCTTAAGATTTAAGCATTGAATGTATTTTCCTAGGCATTGGTATTCCCGAGCTCGGGAGAGACGCGGGGCTTAGGTTTCCATTGCACCACAATTGCCAAAATTCTTGAATTTTCCAAATCTGCCCAACGCAGTTAGCCCTCAATGCTTGGAGGGTTATTGTTGGATTCACTATCGTAGCATCCTCCATTTCGATAGCCTAAGCGGGTGCCACGGTCTTTGCTTCTATTTATAGACTTTAGAAACATCTCACATGCGATGGTATGTGGTACTTCGTGTCTATGAATAAGACCAAACCCCTCGTAGATATTACCCGAGATGCTAAAGGTTGGACGTCAAGGTTTTTCTACATCTCTCAAGATGAACCTTGGAATTTTTCTTCGCAGTGGAACTTGTACCGAGCTTGTGATTCCAACATCATGTTTATCCCATCACCTTAGTACTCTATGCGTTTGGTTAATGAGGTCTAGAGAGCTTATTCTAAGATCACTAAATCGAATAGACTAATCAAAGAGCTTGTTTTGGTTAGTTAAACTTAAGGGGTAACAAGGTTAGCATATCTTGTTGTTAATCTTTGGGATAGAAGTTTTAGAAATAAACTAGCAAACGATTGTATTAATTACTAGGATAATTCGAACTAGGGGGATACTAGATTAAGGGCTAGGATTTTTATCATATTTGAAGTTAAAATTACTTTTTGGTTGCTACTTGTTTATTTCTTGTGTTTAGTTTAATTAGTTAATTAAATCAAATCAAAACCCCCATTCCATATGTATATATATAGTTACTATTATTACTAGGTTAATTACTACGTAAAACACTTTAAATCTTTCTGCTCTTTGTGGGTTCAACCCTGGCTTACCGCTTCTATAAGTTAGAAGAGGAAAACTAGGATTGTTAATTTTACTGCACCTCGACAGTGTGGTCAAATTTTGGTGCCGTTGTTGGGGCGCGGTGCAAGATTAGTTGTGTTTCTAGTTTTAATCATATTTTCTGCTATTATAGCTACTTTTCTTTTTGCTATATTATTTGGTACTCACTTGTTATTTTCTCCAATCTTTATACAGCTGTGAATGATCACTCGTTCACGCGTCAAATATTTGTTGTTTGACCCCGAGATAACCCGAAGGGATCGAATTTTGAGAAAGCAAGCGAGTGAAACTCGAGAGAAATTTGAAGCTTTACCTTTTACTACTGAAAATCTCTCTGAATCAGAAATCGAACAAGAAGACATGGCAGCTGAAAGAACCATGAAGGAACTGGCCAATACTAGCGCCACCTTCAGCCTCTCTGCATCACATTTCCCAAACTGGGAGAAGATGCTACTTTCAAGCTTAGATCTGGGCTGATCCATCTCTTGCCTTCATTCCACGGACTCTCAGGTGAAGACCCTCACAAGCATCTAAAGGAATTTCACATTGTATGTTCGAGTATGAAACCTACAAGAGTCACCGAAGAGCAAGTCAAATTGCGAGCCTTCCCCTTCTCCTTGAAGGATTTGGCCAAAGATTGGCTCTATTATCTTCTTCTAGTATCCATCAATTCGTGGGAGGAAATGGAGACTCGGTTTTTGGAGAAATATTTTCCAGTGTCTAGAGCAACGAACATAAGGAAAAAGATAAGTGAGGTTATCCAATTGCCTGGTGAGACTTTGTATGAATATTGGGAAATGTTCAAGAAACTGGTGGTAAGTTGTCTGAAGCATCAGATAACTGAACAACTGTCGATCCAGTATTTTTATGAAGGACTATCAGTGTCGGATCGGAATATGATTGATTCAGCTAGCAAGGGAGCATTAGTGGATAAGACCCCAACTATAACTAAGGCACTTATATCGAAGATGGCAGCGAACTCGCAGCAATTCGGGTGCAGGAAAAAATCATTGAGAACGGTGAGAGAGATGAGCAATTCCTCCCTTAAAGAGAAACTTGAAAAGTTAACTACTCTAGTTACAAAGGTTGCTATAGGGGGTAATCAGTCTATCAGGTCATGTCGTATTTGTGATACCACGGATCACAAGACAAATAATTGTGAGGTTCCGGGGAATGAGATCGAAGCACATGCCAACGCAGTTGGCACGGGAAGTTATCAAGGAAGAAGGTATGATCCCTATTCCCAATCATACAATCTGGGATGGAGGGATTATCCCAACTTTAGATATGGGAATCAGCAGGCACAGTCGGGAGAGCAAAATAGACCTCCACCACAAAGAGGTATGTACTACACAAACTACCGACCGAGCAAGCTTCCAGTCCGTCCTTGGAAGACAATGTGAAGACCGTGGCAACAAATACGGTCTAATTTCATAAGGATGCACAGTTGAGCATCAAGAATCTCGAAACTCAAGTGAGCCAGTTGGCAACTTCCGTGAACTGACTGGAGAACATAATCAGTGGAAAGTTACCAGCTCAGCCGGAAATTAATTCGAGAAACGCAAGTGTCATTACATTGAGGAGTAGAACTTAACTTGAAGAGCCTAAGAAGTCCCGGCAACTTCCAGAAGAGAAAACTGAAGAGAAAATTGAAGAACAGGACGCGGCCGCGACCAATCTTGGCGGCCGCGACCAAAGTGGTTTAGAAAGCTCACACAGTGCTGGCGACTCAATGCAACCGCGACCCCTACTTCAACTAAAAATTAGGTCTTGGCCCCTGTTCCGACTCATCCATTACCATTCTCGAGTCAAATTGCAAAGACAGTGAAGGAGAATAAGGAAAAAGAGATCTTAGATGTATTTCGAAAGGTCGAGATTAACATTCCGCTAATTGACGCAATCAAGCATATTCAAAGATATGCCAAGTTCCTTAAAGAACTATGCATCAACAAGCGCAAGCTGAAGGGCGACGAGAAAGTGATCATGGGTGAAAATGTCTCAGCTATCTTCCAAAGGAAGATCCCTCCAAAATGCAAGGACCCAGGTATATTCGTCATCCATTGTAAAATCGGTAATTGAAATATTGAGCATGCTATGTTAGATCTAGGTGCATCCATAAATGTCATACCACGTTCCATCTTTCACTCTTTAAATCTACGACCATTAAAAGAAACTAGGATAGTTATACAGTTAGCTGACCATAGTAACACATATCATAATGGGTTAATAGAAGATGTTCTAGTTGAGGTAGATGAACTAGTGTTTCCCGCAGATATCTATGTACTTGATATGCATGGTGACTCGTCCACTTCTCCACCAATTTTGTTAGGGCGACCGTTCTTGAATATCGCCCAAACCAAGATTGACGTCAGTGAGGGTACCCTCACAATGGAGTTTCATGGATGCATTGTTAGATTTAACATGTAGATGCTATGGGATTCCCTAAGGATGTACATTCTATTTTCTCTATTAATGTCATTGACCCTCTTGTGGAGGAAGTGTTTCAGTTGAACTGCATGGATCCGTAGGAAATAGTGCTTACCACGAGTTTAGAGAAGGGACAACACGAAATTTGGGAAACCAACAACGACTTGGTTGAGTGATGCAGGCTATTTTTACATGTATTTTAGGTCAATTAAAGGTCATAATTTGTGACATATGCATGTGTATTTGGGCAAAAAGTGATTAAAATCCATATTTTGAGCTAGATGATGTGTTTCTACTTGTTTTAGTGATATTCAGGTATAAAAAGGCCAAAAAGTCCGTTTACGCGATGTTCGGGTGAAAAACGAGCAAGAAAAGTCGGAAATAGCAAAGAGGAGTTGAAGCATGGGCAGAATGTCCCACTCGGTCGAGTGAGATTCCTACTCGGTCAAGTGAGAAATGAAGAGCAAAACGTGAGTTGGTCAGAAATTGTCTCGGTCGAGTGAAATTCTTACTCGGTTGAGTGAGTTCTCCGAGTCCAAATCTGATTCTACGCGTTTTATGAATTTTAAGCCCATCTTGACCCCAACTCAGCCTTAACTATATAAGGAGGTCCCCAAACTCGAAACTCTACTCTCGGATACCATCACATACCGTATTGAAGAAGACGGGATACAAGAGATAGACGAAAAATGGATCCAAAGATCAAGATCAAGACAACGATTAGGGTTCTTATTCATTTTCTCATTCTTGTTATTTCAAATAATGTTTGTCTATGAATGTCTTTATAATATGAATATGAATATGTGTGAGTAGTTCTTTATCATTCTAGAGTTTTGAAAGTAGGTTTTAACGATGTTTGATTAATTGAAGTTTTCTATTCTAGTTAATTGTTATTATTCGTTATCTATGTGTTGTGGATTACTTTTATGAATAGTTAACTTGATCACTTAACTAATTCTATATAATTCATAAGTTTGCTTTGAAAGGAGGAATTTGTGGATGGAAAGACAACACATGGCGTATTTGTTGAGCGCTCTAAAATGAGGTGAGATAAGTGTGTAGTCATTGGTCTAAGATCGATTGAGAGTTCGTTAGGTCTAGTCAACTTGAAAGGGTGGCTAGGGGTAATGAATCTACAAGTTAATTGCTCTAAAAGGAGAATTAACATATATGAGTGTCGTCTAATAAAGATAATAAGCATTGCTAGTTTAGAATAATTTGGTTGTCATACTTAGTTAATTCTGAAATCAATTCTCTATAATTTCTCTTCCAATCTTGATTATTTGATAAAGTATTTTCTTATTTCTTGAAACTTGAGTGTTAAGTAATAGTTTAGGAACACTAGTTTAATAATAAAATCAATCCAATTGAGAACCTAGTTAGGAGTGTTTTAGGATATTTAGAGTATCAAACTAGTCATTATGTCAATCCTTGCGGGATTGACCTTGCTTCCGTTATACACTTTCACCCGTACACTTGCGGAATGTTAGGTTATAAAATAGGTGAACATTGAGCTAGTGGCAAATCTACAGCTTTTGAAGCTCACCAGACCAATGTATGAGAATAAATTTATTGCATTACCTGATTATGACCAAAAGATGCTCCATCTACAGTCCAGGCACCCACTCTAGAGCTCAAATCCCTTCCAGATCACTTGAAGTATGCCTACTTGGGAACAACCGAAACATTGCCAGTGATAATTTCAGCAAAGTCGTCTCCATGCTAAGAGTTCTTGTTGGTTGAAGTACTCAAAGAATACAAGAAAATGATCAGGTGGATGATAGCCGACATTAAGGGGATCAGCCCCTCACTCTGCATGCATCGGATCCTCCTTGAAGATGACTCTAAACCCAGTAGAGAACCCCAAAGGCGATTGAACTCACCAATGATGGAGGTAGTAAAAAAAAGAGGTAATAACACTGCTCGATGTTGGCATCATCGACCAAATATCCAATAGTAAGTACGTGAGCTCCACACAAGTTGTTCTAAAGAAATCAGGGGTCACAGTCGTGGAAAACAAAGATGGTGAGTTGGTCCCCACCCACCTACAAACCGGTGGCGAGTTTGTATCGACTACCGAAAGTTGAATGTAATGACTCGCAAGGACCTTTTTTCTTTACCATTTATTGATCAAATGCTTGAGCGTTTAGCGTGACATTCTTTCTACTGCTTTTTATATGGTTTTTCAGGTTATTTTCAAATTGAGCACCGGAGGACCAAAAGAAAACGACATGTACATGTCCTTTTGGGACGTTCGCTTGGAGGAGGATGCCATTTGGTCTGTGCAATGCCCCAGCGACCTTCCAACGGTGTATGGTATGTATCTTCTCCGAATATGAGGGTCATATCATAGAAGTGTTCATGGATGACTTTAGTGTTTATGGAGAATCATTTGAAAAATGTCTTAAAAATCTTGTCCAAATTTTAAAAAGATGTGGCGAAACTAATCTTGTGCTTAATTGGGTAAAATGCCACTTTATGGTAGAACAAGGAATAGTTTTAGGCCACATTGTCTCGTCTAAGGGAATAGAGGTAGATAATTTAAAGGTGGATATCATTACTGCTTTGCCTTACCCCGCAAATGTGCAAGAAGTTCGTTCGTCTCTTGGTCATGCAGGTTTTTACTGGAGGTTCATCAAAGACTTTTCCAAGATATCAGCCCCTTTGTGCAAGTTATTGCAAAAAGATGTGGAGTTCGAGATGACTACTGACTGCAAAGCTGCATTTGACACGCTTAAGCAAGCGCTCAAGACACCGCCCATCATTCAACCACCGATTGGAGTTTGTCGTAGGAGCCGTGTTGGGGCAACGAACGGGAAAAGCAGCCCATGTCATCTTCTATGCCTCAAGGACCTTGAACCCAGCTCAAGCAAATTACACCACGACTGAAAAAGATCTTCTAGCTATTGTATTTGCTTTAGAAAAATTTTGCTCTTATTTACTGGGTACTAAAATCATTGTCTACTCTGACCATGCAGTTCTTAGGTACTTGTTATCAAAGAAGGAGGCAAAACTAAGGCTAATACGGTGGATCCTCCTACTCCAAGAGTTCGATTTGAAGATAAGGAATAAGAAAGGAGCTGAAAACTCAGTCGCCGACCACTTGAGTTGGTTGGCCCAAGATGAAAGCGATACACCGCTTTTGGAGGAGTTCTCCAACGAGCAACTACTCGAGATTTTACAACATCAGAATCTAATGCCATCTCCCTACGTAGGTATGCTGATTTAGTTAATTTTCTTGTAGTACGTGTTTTCCCTCCCAGGATGTCAAAAGCAAAGAGAGATAAACTAAGAAGCGATGCTAAATACTACATGTAGGATGACCACTATCTATGGAAACATTGTGATACACATTGTGTATGCATGTATATAGAGCAATTTATGTATGTATTTTGTAACATTTACATGTATAATTGGTCGAGAATTGTTCGTATTTGATTATTGGACCATTTGACATGTATTGGTTTGTTTTGTAGTGTTTTCATAGTTTTCGGACTAAAATGAAGACTTTGTGAGGTTACACGAAGAAACGAGTTGAAGAAAAGACAAGATGGGCCATAAATTGGGCCAAAAGCAAGGCCCTACATGTTGAAGAAGCAATGCGACTACGCCAGGCTTGGACGCAGCCGCGTCGAAAAGTGGCTCGAAAAGGAATCCAGAAGGTCTATGGTACACATGATCATGCATGCATTTTAGGTCGCATTAAGTGTCGTTTTAATGATATTTTCATGCATATTTGATCGTGTATCATGCATATTTGTGTTATTGGGCAGTTTGACGTGTTTAGTTTGTTTTTATGTCAAAATAGGTGAATTAAGGCCGAAAAACAGGTTCGAAGATCTCAAGTCGACAATCCGAGCTCAAAGGGAAAAGAAAATAAGGAAAAACAGGGGATCTTACCCGCGTTGCAATTGCCACGCCCGTGGCTTATGCCACGGCCTAGGCTAACTAGCCCACGGCCGTGGTAATTTGTACAGAGGAGTGCCATTTTCAATCAGCAGAGGCAAAATATGGGCCACGGCTGAGGTAGACCAAGGCCCACGGCTGCGGCGAAGATAGCTACGCCCGTGGCTAAAGATCCAGAATAAGGGGTAAATCCACCCCAACCGAGACTACGGCCGAGGCAATAACCAGACCGCGGCCGTGGCCCCAATTCTAGCCTAAATCCTTATTTTCCACCACACCCGCGGCCAGTTGTACGCCACGGTCGCGGCGCAGCTCCCTATTTTAATCCTGAAACACGTTTTCGCCCATTTTTCAGCCTAATACTTTCTCCTCTATATATATAAGTTCATTTTCGAATTTGACCTAACTTTGAACCCATCCCACACACATTTTCAGCCACTATTCCCTATTGGAAGCAAGAGGATTGGAAGGGAGTTGAAGATCAAGATCATTCAACCCAATCTTTTGGTTCCTTCTATCTTATTTTCATGTTCTCTTTGATTTTCTCTTGCTTTATCTTTGTAATAGTTGTAATGGGTGGCTAGCACCCTAGAATTCACTCTTGATCATTAGTTGAACCTTGAGTTTAAGACATTTATGTAATTATTGCGGCTAATATTACCGATTGGATTATGCTTTGTGAATGTTCTATGTTATTTGGGATTGTTGATTCACACTTATGTATTGAATTGTGGTTTGATCACCCATTTGGATATTTGTTTGTGTGTTGCTGGAATTGGAAATTACTATCCGTAATTGTAGGATTTCCGATTCCTGTGTAGCAAACAATAGATTTATTTTATTGGGGATAACATAGAGTTCGACCTCTAGAACCGAACTTACGAGTTTTATGTCGAATCTACTCCGTTGTCTTAATTCTTAATGCACTCGACTATTAATTCTTAAAGAGCTTGTTTTAGGATTTGATAAGTTGGGTAGGATTAATTGAAGAGCTTATTTTGATTAATCGTACTTAAGAGACAACAAGATTGGTAGAGCTTGTTATCAATCTTGGAGTAGGATTCTAAAGCTAACTAATTGGGTATTAACAATAGTTGCATAAATCGTCCAAGACCAAGGTGAAACAGGATCAAGATTGAATCATTTTATTATTTGAAAACAAAAAAAAAAAAAACCAAAAAATCATTCTATTTGTCTTTGTTTAATTGAATTGTTAAATTTCTAAGTATTCTTAGAATATTTGTTATTTAGTTTGCTTAATAGAAATTTAGGTGCTAGTTGTTATTTCATTAAACTCCCCCCCCCCCCCCACCCTCCCCCCACACTTCTTTATTGTTTTTCTAGCTTTTTTACATTATATTTCTTGATCATAATAGCTTAATACATAAAGCAAAATTGTTCGACCATTCCTCGTGGGATCGACTCCTACTTACCACTCTACTAGTTAGAGTAGTAGGATAAGGATAAGTATATATTTATATACAATTAATTTGGTAAGAAACGACCCATACCAGTTTAACACGACCACGCCAATAGGCAACGCGGTCGCGTTAAAATTGGATGGTTTCAAGAGGTTGACAGTAGAAGACTGGGCGCGGTCGCACCGTAGCCTGACTTGGCCACGCCAAAAGTCGTCCCTAAAGCCAATCCGGGTTTTTGATGGGATTCTTATCCTAATTCGTTAAGGATTTTGACCTCAACTTATATATAGAGGCCAAGCTCGAGTTTTCAAGAATCATCACTCATAATACGATCTCATACATTTACATTGGAGTAGAAGACCTGAGAGCGAGAAGACGAAGATCGACGAGCCGAACAATCAGGTTTATTTACTTCTTGTTTAGTTTTATTTTCTTTATGATGTATTCATTGAGTTATTGTATGGAATTGATACTAGCATGAGTAGCTAAACTACTCGTGTCCTAGGATTAGAGAGTAAGGTTTTATGACGATTTTGAATTAAGCTTTTATAGACTCCAATTTTGATTATCTATCTATGTGTTTGTTCTTATCTTATAACTAAGCATAAATTAATCACTTAGGCTTAGTTCACCCGTTTAACAATTTCGCTTCGAGAGAAGGGAGTTGTTAATAGACGTACAACATATAGCGTCTATGACTGTGTAGGCAAAGGTTAAGGGTCTTTCGGAAGTTGTTATGATTAATTGACTTTATAGAGTAATTATTCTAATCAATCCACGACTTAATCGCTTCGAGATAAGGGCTAAGTTATTTAAGTGTCGTCTCATAGATAAAGAAATTAGTTTAAAATTCTATAAGTTAGAACTTAATCATTATTAGATTAATTCCTGAAATCGATGCCCTAGGATACATTCTCCTTGAGTGGAAATTCTCGTTTGATTAACTTAGTTTATTCATACATGCAATTTAGTTGAATAAAATCATTCATCAATTTTAGTGTCTAGTTAGGGTAATCCTAGATGATTAGGTATCAAACTGCATTAACCTGTTCTCTGTGGATCGACCTTGACTTCTACTATTTACATCTACACCCGTATACTTGCGGTAATTAAGGGTTAGAAATAGGCCTGTCAAGTTTTTTGGCGCCGTTGCCAGGGAATAGGTTAAGCGTCTTAGTTTTTATCCTTAGTAATAGGAGGATACTAGACTAGATCTTATTTTTCTGAAATTTTTTATGTTGTTATTTAATTTTAATTTTTATTTATTTATTTAATTTTCATATTACGTGGTATATTCTTTTTTTGGTGGTGTTTTCAGGTTTTGCATGCAAACCGGGTCAAAAGGGAAAGAACATCTTGTTTCTTTAGATCCTGATATTGAAGCAACTGCCCGTAGACACCGCACGAGAAGAAACCACATAGTCGAAATGGATAACGCTCTAGCGGAATCTGAACCAAAAGGAAGCATTGAATCGGATCTTGGGGGCCTTTGCCAATCTGGATGACACAGTTACTAATCTGCAGCAGCAACAGCCACCACAGTAGCGGAGACAAGCTCAGATAGTGCATGATGACACAGACGAGGACATCACACCCATAAGTGAATATCTTCGTCCTACCCCAAATTAGCAGTTCGGAGGAGTGCAACCCCCACCATTGAATCCTAATAATTTTGAATTGAAGCCAACACTAATAAATATTGTGTCGCAGAACCAATTTGGTGGTAGTACTTTGGAAGACCCGAACGTGCACCTGAATAAATTTTGCAGGTTGGCTGAAACTATAAAGATGAATCATGTGCCACACGAGCAAGTAAAGATGAGACTGTTCCCGTTCTCACTGAAAGACAAAGCATTGCAATGGTATAATTCATTAGATGATGTCACAGAATGTGAAGACTTGAGCACGAGATTTCTTCTGTAGTATTTTCCACCGAGCAAGAAGTTAGATTTGCTAAATAGAATAAATCAGTTCAAGCAGATGGATCAAGAACCATTCGGTGAGGCTTGGGAACAATTCCAGGATCTTATCCGGAGTTGTCCCCAACATGGGTTTTCAAAGAAACAACAGGTGTGCAAGTTTTATAATGGCTTGCTTGCTCCAGCACGAGATCATGTGGATGCTGCTGCAAGTGGAAGTCTAATGGAGAAGAACGTGAGGTCTGCATTCTCAGTTTTGGATGCAATGGCCAGAACTAGCTTTTAGTGGCCTAACTAGAGAAATCGGCCAAGAAAAGTGGCTAGTGTCAAAGAAGCAGAGCTCGTCAAGAATGAGCCGATTGAAACTCTTACATCTTAGTTAACCGCTCTGACGAATCAAGTAAGTTTGCTAACTAGATTTATATTAGCACATCACAATGATACTACATCGCAGCAGTCAGTGGGCCAGGAGGAGGTTGAAGATGTTAATTTTGTAAACCAAAGAAATTTCAACAACTTCCAGAATAATCAGCTGAGGTACAATCAATACCCACCTAACCAACATCACCAAAACTTCTCTTATGGCAATTCGAAGAATTCACTTAATTCGTCATCTGGATTCGCTGTCATGAATGGTATGATTCATGATGGTAAGAAGCCAACACAAGAGGAGATAGTGCAGTCACAATTTACCAAGTATGATGAAAAATTAGCTCTACTAGAAAGAAAGATGGATGGCAAATTTATTGAGCTGAACAATAACATGACTAGACAGGGAGCAGACATCAAGAGACTTGAGAGTGGTATTACTGAAATTACTACTAATATGAGTCAATGGATAAAGACTGTGGTAGCCCAGCATAAGCAGGAACATTTTCCGAGTGATACAGTGGTGAATCCGAGAGAGCAGTGTCAAGCTATTCAATTGAGAAGTGGCACTGAATATAAGGGCCCAAAGCTGCCAGCTGATAAAGAAAAGGTAGTGGAGAATGAGCAATTGGAAGAAGAAAAAGGGACGCAAGGAAACACAAAGAAGCAAAAAGAAGCCTTCAAATCAAGTGAGGGGCGAGAAATAAAAGCTGATATACCCAAATATGTCCCTTCTGTTCCATTCCCACAGGTCCTAAGGAAGAAAAATATAGATGAGCAATTCACAAAAAAATTGGATGTGCTAAAGAAGATTCAAATAAACATACCTTTTATTGAGGCACTACAGCAGATGCCTAATTATGCGAAGTTCTTGAAGTAGGTGATTGCAAAGAAGAGAAAGTGGGAAGAGTACAAGACGGTGAATCTGACAAAAGAGTGTAGTGCAGTCATCCAAAGAAAGCTACCATTAAAGCGCAAAGATCCAGGTAGTTTCACTCTTGAATGCAAAATAGGTAATTTAACTTTTGATAAAGCACTGTGCGATCTAGGAGCTAGTATCAACTTAATGCCATTATCTATATTTGAAAAATTAGGAATAGGCACAATGAAGCCCACTACAATAGCCCTACAAATGGCTGATCACTCTATGAGTTGGCCACAAGTTATTGTAGAGGATGTTTTATTAAAAGTTGGTAGATTCATAATCCATGCTGATTTCGTAGTCCTAGATATGATAGAAGACAAGGAAGTCCCTTTGATCTTAGGTCGCCCATTTCTAGCAACGGGTAAAACACTAATAGATGTTCAAAAAGGGGAACTAATTTTAAGGGTAGATGAATAGAAGGTTACTTTTTCCATATCTTCAGCAACATGATAGTGAGGAAGTAAATCAAATAGAAACATGTAACTCCATAAAATCTTTAGATGCCACATTATATAAGAAACTGATCTCACCTAGTGATTGCGATTCTCTTGAAGTTTGTCTTACTAATTCTGTTTTTGACATTGATCATCATGACTCTACTAACCTTGATCTTGTAGAAAGTGTTAGTGCTCTTAATGCTTTGCAGAAAGCTCCCAAAGAAAGCTCAACCCAAGAGGACATAAGTTAGAAAGTTATGGAGGAAGTACCAAAAGGGGCTGAAGGATGCCTAGACTTTAAGCCATTACCAGATCATCTACGGTATGAATTTCTCGATAGCGAAAGAAGATATCCGGTAATAACTTCCTCCTCTTTAACTGGGTCTAAAATTGAGAAATTGCTGCGAGTTTTGAGAAAGTATAAATCTGCGATAGGTTGGTTAATTGCATATTTGAAGGGAATCAGTCCCACGATATGCATGCATAAAATCTTAATGGAGGATGAGTATAAACCCTCAGTTCAAAATCAACATAGGCTTAACCCCATGATGCAGGAAGTCGTTAGGAAATAAGTCCTTAAATGGTTAGATGTAGGAATAATCTTTCCAATTTCAGATAGAAAGTGGGTAAGTCCGACTCAAGTAGTCCCTAAGAAAGGGGAGATGACAATAGTAAAGGGAGATTTAGATGAAGTCATTGCTACTATGTTAATTATGGGTTGGCGAGTGTGTATAGATTATAGAAAACTTAATGCAGCAACTCGTAAAGACCACTTTCCCCTCCCATTCTTAGATCAAATGCTTGATAGATTTGTGTGTCCTTATGGTATTTTTACGTTTCGTAGGATGTCGTTTGGGTTTTGTAATGCACCTGCTACTTTTTAGCGTTGCATGATGGCAATATCTAGGGGCTTGATAGAGAACATAATGGAGGTCTTCATAGATGACTTTTCTATCTTTGGGTCATCTTTTGATCATTGCTTAGATAACTTAGCTCAGGTTTTACAAAGGTGTGAAGACACCAATCTAGTCTTAAATTGGGAAAAATGTCATTTCATGGTTAGGGATGGTATAGTCCTTGGTCATAAGATTTCGTCTGCAGGGCTAGAAGTAGATAGAGCTAAGGTAGTCGCCATAGAGAAATTGCCACCTCCAAAGAATGAAAAAGGGGTTAGAAGTTTTCTAGGACATGCGGAATTTTATAGAAGGTTCATAAAAGATTTTTCAAAATTTTCTAAACTTTTATCTCGTTTACTAGAAAAATATACTGCTTTTGTGTTCGATGATTTGTGTATGCAGGCATTCGAGACTTTGAAGAGAGTGTTGGTAACTACTCTAGTACTGATCACACCAGATTGGTCTCAACCATTTGAGATAATGTGTGATGTGAGTGACATGGTTGTAGGAGCTGTTTTGGGCCAAAAGAGAGACAAGATCTTTTGAGTAATCTACTATGCTAGAAAAACACTTGATTCAGCCCAAGCGAATTGTACTACCACCTAAAAGGAGTTGTTAGCTATTGTTCATGCATGTCACAAATTTAGATCATATCTAATACAGGCAAAGACAATAGTGTATACTGACCATGCAACTCTTAGATATTTGTTTGCTAAGCAGGATTCAAAGCCAAGATTGATAAGATGGATATTGTTGTTGCAAGAGTCCGACTTGGAGATCCAAGATAGAAGGGGAAATATAATTGCTGATCACTTGTCTAGAATTGAGAATAAAGCGGATGCAAAGGGACAGCAGAAGGCAATTAATGACACATTTTCGGATGAGCATATGTTAGTTGTAGAAGATGCCCCGTGGTATAGCGACATTGCAAATTACATAGTGAGTGGCATCCCACTGGATCTATCACCTCATAAGAAGAAAAAGTTCTATCATGATGCCAAGTTCTACATATGGGACGACCCCTACCTCTACAGAAGATGTACAGACACTATTATCTGAAGGTGTGTTCCTTATACTGAAGTAAGGGACATAATTACACAGTGTCACTCTTCCCCAAGTGGGGGACATTTTGCATCAGCAAGAACAGCCATAAAGGTGCTTTAAAGCGGATTTTATTGGCCGACAATCCATAAAGATTGTCATGAATTCATTTTGTGGTGTGACCAATGCCAAAGAACGGGAGGAATATCACAGAAGCATGAGATGCCCCTCACCACTATCATTGAAGTTGAATTATTTGATGTGTGGGGTGTAGACTTCATGGGACCTTTTCCATCTTCGAATGGGTTCCAATATATCTTGGTAGCTGTAGAATAGGTGTCAAGATGGGTGGAGGTTGTTCCGACCCAAACAAATGATACCAATGTAGTGTTGAAATTCCTTCAAAAGAACATTCTAACTAGGTACGAGACTCCGAGAGCCTTGATAAACGATAGGGGTCAGACTTTTGCAACAAGTGGCTATCTACGTTATTAGCCAAATATAGGGTGAAGCACTGAGTTACGACTCCATACCATCCTCAAGCCAATGGTCAAGTGGAGCTAGCCAATCGAGAAATTAAGCAAATCCTTAAGATATGAGTGAATGGGAATAGGAAGGATTGGTCGATGTTGCAGATGACGCACTATGGGCATATAGGACGGCATATAAGACCCCGTTGGGACTTTCACCGTATTAGTTAGTTTTTGCGAAAGCATGTCATCTACCGATGGAATTAGAGCATCGAGCTTATTGGGTAGTCAAGAAGTTGAGTTTCGACTTTGAGGCCGCTGGGAAAGAATGAATTCTTAAGCTCAACGAATTGGATGAGTTCAGGAATCAAGCATTCGAGAATTCCAGTTTGTACAAGGAACGCATCAAATAATTTCACGACCGTATGACAAAGAATCGAAGATTTAAAGCTGGTGAACAAGTTCTCTTGTTCAACTCTCGACTGTGATTATTTCCAGGAAAACTGAAGTCAAGATGGTCGGGCCCATTCACGATCAAGACCGTTCGAGCATCCGACGTAGTAGAATTGATGAACATGGATAGGAGCACTTTTCTCGTCAATAGGCAAAGAATCAAGAAATACTACAAGTCGGACCAAATTCAAACCGTGCATGAAGTGCGGTTGAAAGAGCTCAACTGAACCAAGCAGATCGTCCAGCTTGAGATGTAAAACGAAGCGCTTGTCGGGAGGCAACTCAATGTTTACTGTGTTCTTTCATTTCAATTATTTTTGTTAAGTTATTTTGTTCATATTTCAATAATATAGTTTATTGTAGTGTTTTTATGATATTAGGAACCAATATTGATGAATCAGAAAGCGAAAGAATTAGGTAGCACGAAGTAGGGGTCAAAAAGATGGAACACTGGCCTATGTCATGCAGAAAATCTAACGCATTCACGTTGAGATCCAGATGTGGTCGCGTACAAAAAATCGTTTCCTAACCTACAGGTCAGTAAGTTGGGCGCAATCGCGCCAGCCTATGATGCGGTCGCGTCAAATTTATCGCCCAACTTGCAAGTCAGTGTACTGGGCGCGGTCACACCGGACCATGATGCGGTCGCATCAGTTCGTGAGTCTGAGTTTAAATAGCTATGTTTCAGGTCAGTCTTTCCTCTTCCTCCTCTTATTCTTTCCACGCGAAACATACATAAAACACACACAAGCACAAATTTATGCAAATTACCACCAAATCACACACTCGTACTCACCAACACATGCACACACCGATATCTTTAAACCCATCCATTCAATTTGGGTTTATAGAACCCAATCTGGGCAGAGTTTGGGCAAATTCGAAAAATCTCAAATTCCGACTAAAACTCTCCGATAAGACTTGCAAACCCGAACTTTTATGCTTAATATCTTTTAGTTATGCTTGCTTATTGTTGAGTTTGTTGAAATTGAGATTGCGGATTGTTCTAGTTATGATCAAGGACGAAAATATCGATTTTTACGGAGATATCGGTCTTTCAATTTCCGGAGATATCGGTGATATCTCGATTAATATCGGAATATCGGTGATTTTTTTTTAAAAACGCCGGAAAATGTATTAAAACACTTAATTTATCACGATATTTGTTAGATTGTCATAAACCTAGTTAAATTCTAATATTTAATTTTAAAAAATAGAGTCAAATACACGTAAATACAACTACTCGGTAAATAAAAAGCATTACATACATTGTCACATAATTTATCTCTGTAACTACGGCCCGTATCACGTTTTGCATCTCCAGGGCCAGGCCCGTATCACGTTTTAGTTTTTCCAGGCCCATAACATATCTATCTCTTTCTCATGCTCTCTCTCACTTTCTCGGTAATGAGGTGTGTATATATAATATATATCTGAGAAACAAACACACACACAAGGGTTGTTGGTTTCTCTAGAGATAATTTTTTTTTTTAATTTAAACAATGTTTACTTTATTTTATAAATTGTGATAACTCATAAAATTACAACATTACCCCCCAAATTTCAGTATTCTTTTTAATCCATCCCCTTCCAGTTTGTTCTTCACGCCGTCTTCAACCTTGCCTCTTTGATTTCTTTCACGCACAAGCAAGATCCACGATTTGGCTTGGACATTCAAACCCGACCCAGCGCGCCGGGGAAAAATCGAGCAAGATGTTGTTTCATCCCCCTCGTATCGGCAGCTGCCACCAAAAACCCAAAATTTTGCTGGTCTGCTTCGTTCCACCACCAGTTCTCAAAGGAAAAAAAAAAAACTGACGCAAAATAGCGAGAAATCGGTGATTTCTCGTCGCTAGCTGGCAGGTTCACAGCGCGCAAGGGCCGCGATACTAGATCGACGATTTTCAGTCGAGATTCTCGCGATAAATCGCGAGATCTCGACGAGAAGAGGACAAAATGCAATGACATTTTTGTATCGTCTCGGCAGTTTGAATTTTGAAAGAAATCGGCGAGATTTCGCCGATTTCTCGCGAGATTTTAACCCTTGGTTATGATTCATTAGATTGGGGTACTTGTAGTGCTTTTCTATGTTTTATTGTTTGGGTTGTTTGAATTAGATGATGTTTGTGTGAATGAGCACGCATATGGGTAATTTTTTATGTTGGGAATGGATAATTAACACCATAATTATGATTAACATGTTTTCATCACTGAGGAATTTCATCGAACATGTTAGGTGCATGGGTTGAAACTAGCTTTTGCTTGATTTTATAATCCTCTTAGGCTTAATATGTGTATTAAGATGATGAATCACTTACATATATTTTGTTAGACATTCATAGGATTTCATATACAGCATAGTTGAGAAAATGAGATTATATGCATAGTCTAGGGGGTGATAGTTGAGCTACAAAGTGTGGGATGTTGCTAAGTGATATACATGTTATAAAAAGATGATTGACTTAAACTTTCAAAACCTTAAGCTGAGCACTAATTGCAAGCTATGTTTATAGAACGAAAAAGTTAATTGTTTAAGTTAGTCATCATTTATCCATCACTATTGGTTGTTGAAGTTGAGTTGTGTTTGATGTGTGTTAGGTTCACTAAAATGCCTCCAAGAAAGCTAGCACAAGCAAGAGCAAGGGAAAGAAAAAGGTGGGTGAAGTAACTTCTAACCCGGATCCAGAGAGGGTAGTGATACTACCAAGTGACAACCGAATCCTATATGGATTTGTACTAGAGAGAGACGAGCGCAGACAGATTTGACATGCTTTGTCAGCGTACAATTGTGCCTACCCGATTCTCAAATTCCGAGTTGACAAGAGTCATGGGGATACATGAGAATGTAAGAGCTCTCCTCGAGGTTGCAGGATTGACAGAGTTCATGAAACATGAGCAAACGTGTGAGAGGCTGACAATTGAATTTCTCAACACTTTTGAGATAATAGTAGCCAGTTAAACCGAGCAGAAGTGATCGGATAAGATTACATTTCAATTGATGGGAGAGCCGTGGGAAGTGACATTCGTGGAGATTGATGAGATCTTCGAGTTTTCAGCCCCGACTGAAAGTGAGCCGCCAGAGATGTTTAACCCGAATGATTTTTGCGAATGATTGACGGCAGCTCCTTCGCTATTGCCTCCGCAGGCTTATGTCTCGAGGAATGCAAAAGCCTCATGGATTCGGATTCCAGCGATTAGATACTTCTAGAAGTTGTTGGCACATACACTATTCGCTAGAAAGGACATGGGCGCGACCTGATAGAAGGAACTCCAGTTGATGTGGAATGTACTCCATAACCACATACTTGATAATGCGGTCCTTTTGGCAGAGCAATTTGTTAATGTTATCAAAAAGAGAAAGACAACATCGCAATTGGAGGTATCATTACTTCGATCGCGGCCTTTTGTGGCGTCCCCCTTGATAATATGGTCCCGATAAAATGAGACATTCGTTTTACATGGGAGCTCTTGGAGAGTATGCAAGTGGTTGTCTTGAGAGGATAGAAGGGTTCCTTATGTGTTCTAGAATATAGGGCCATATTTCCGACTTCCTGTTTCTAGGCTCACCACAGTTATGAGTCTTGATGATAAAGACAATCTTGCCATATCTTCTGACGAGCATTTGGCCAACTCCCAAAGGCCAGATGCTCCGGTCTTTCAACCAGGCCAAGCAGTTGAAGGAAGCAGTCACGATCCTCGTCCATCAAGGAAAAAGAGAGCAGTCACTGTTGTTGCATCGTCTTCGGAGAGACATGAAGTCCTTAAGGGGATGATCACTTCTCTTCAAGCTGAAGTCGCTGCCTTTAGTACTCGGTTTGAGAGGCATCGGATAGAGAATTGAGGAACTCTTCAAGAGATTAATCTCATGTTGCGCACGATCATAGCACAAGGAAATGAGGCCCGAGCTTGGAGACAACAGAAGAATAGCCGGTGGGATGCGATGGCTCAATTTCGGAGCCAACACGGATTCCAACCACCACCGCCACAATGATTTGTGAGTTGAGCACCAAGACGTACCACTCTTTTCCCTCAAACTTGGCCTTTAACCAAGTTTGGGGGAGGGGTGAATAGTGGGACGACTTGGCAACTATTTACATTTTAGCGCATTATTTGGTTTGTCTCTTTTGCTTAGTTAGTTAGTTGTTTTGTGCTTTGAGGAGCCTGTGTGCTCATTTTGTGTTGGCATTCTTGTGATTTAGTCATTGGGCCAGTGCCATTTGTGTATTCTTTGCATTACTAGTCATGTTGGTCGTAGTAGTCTTTATGTTTTTCCTAGTTGTTTATTTGGTTATTGGAGTCTAGAAATAATGAACCCAAGTAGTTGGTTGAGTTGTGAAAGAAAGAGAAACTTAGGGAAACGATAGACGATGATGTGTTAATGATAAAGTGATTTTAAGTAAAACATTGATAAATTAGCACATAGTAGAGCATGAGAGATAACTTGAGACGAAATTGAGCTTGAACTTAGAATATTTGATCAAAATTAACCTTGTGAGAATTTGAGCCTATTTGTACTCCTATTTTTGGAGTAATATGATTTATTTCGGTGTGGTCTTGATTGGATATGTGTACTAGTCTCTAGAACTTGCCTTGAGTCTTTACTATGAATGTGTCAAGTATGTGTTGTAACTAGGAAGTGATATCATGCAATTCTTGTTTTAGCCTATTTTTTTAGTCTTGAAAGATGCCCTTTGCACCAAAAGTTCATAATTTATCCCTAGTTAGCCCATTTGATCTTAATAGCTTGTTATTTCATAGTCCTATATTACAAGCCAAAAACCTTTCGATGTAAGCCTTGGTCCAAGTTGGACTAATTGAGTAAAGAGGGAGGAGGATTGGAAGGTAGTTGGTAAAAATATTGGGAAGGAAAAAGAAAACTAGTGGATAGTCAAAAGATGAAGGGAAGGAAAGAATGATAGGTAAAAATACGAGAAAAATAGCCTCTCTTAGTATTTGAAAAAAAGAAGAAAAAAACTCATTATTTATAATTTGTTCATAATTTTGAGGAGAGGTTAGGAAATAAAGTGCTTAGTTGTTGCTTTGACTAGAAAAGTTGGGTAGTCCCAAGATGTGGTACCTATATAGAAATGAGAAACACTTAAGTTGTAAGGATTTTTGAAGGTGAAGAAGTCACTTTACGGGGTGATTTGCTGAGATTTGGAAAGTGAGATTGAGTGATTATATTAGTCGGGTTAGGAGTAACTTCATTAGTCCACAAGTAGTCACTTTTGTCCAAATATATCCCACATTTCCTTAAGCCCGTGTTACAACCAAAATAAAAGACCTTTTTTATCCTTTGTCACACATATCGAGTACGAAGCCTAGTTTAGACGATTGGCAAGCATATGATAGGCTTTACATATAGTTCAATTTGAGCAAAAATATGCTTAACCTAAATACTTGAGAGATGAGAGAAACACTTATCTGGTGAGGATTGAATAATTCGAAAGTTCAAAGTCTCGAAAGTAGTTGATTTTTGTGTGATCAAATATGCTCAATTACACTGTGATGCTTAGCTTTTTGGGAAAATCAATCTGAAACTTGATTCATCATTTAATCGCCCTAAATACATGTGGTCTAGTTCTATTTATTTTGTATGTTGTTCGGGACGAACAACAGTTTAAGTTTGGGGGATTTTGATACACGTTGGATATGCATGCATTCAGGGCAATTTATGTATGTATTTTGTAACATTTGCATGTGTAATTAGTCGAGAATCGTTCGTATTTGATATATTTGGATCATTTGACGTGTATTGCCTTGTTTTGTAGTGTTTTCATGGTTTTCAGGTTAAAACGAAGACTTTGTGAGGTTACACGAAGAAACGAGTCAAAGAAAGGACAATATGGGCCATAAATTGGGCCAAAAGCAAGGCCCAACATGTTGAAGAAGCGACATGACCACACCAGGCATGGAGGCGGCTGCGTCGAAAAGTGGCTCGAAGAGGAATCCAGAAGGTTTGACGCGACCGCGCCAATAGGCAATGCGGTCGTGCCAAAATTGGAAGGTTTCAAGAGGTTGACAGCAGAAGATTGGGCACGGTCGTGCCGTAGCTTGACTTGAATGCGCCAAAAGTCGTCCCTAAAGCCAATCGAGGTTTTTGATGGGATTCTTATCCTAATCAATTAAGGATTTTGACCTCAACTTATAAATAGAGGCCAAGCTCGAGTTTTCAAGAATCATCACTCATAATACGATCTCATATGTTTACATTGGAGTACAAGACTTGAGAGCGAGAAGACGAATCGACGAGCCAAACGATTGGGTTTATTTACATCTTGTTTAGTTTTATTTCTTTATGATGTATTCATTGGCGATTTTAATTTAAGCTTTTGATTTATAGACTCCAATTTTGGTTATCTAATTAATCACTTAGGTTTATTTTACCCGTTTAACAATTCCGCTTCGAGAGAAGGGAGTTGTTAATAGACGTACAATATATAGCGTAGTTGTCTATGACTACGTAGGCAAAGGTTAAGGGTCTTTCGGGACTTGTTAGGATTAATTGACTCGATAGAGTAATTGTTCTAATCAATCCACGACTTAGTCGCTTCGAGAGAAGGGCTAAGTTATTTAAGTGTCGTCTAATAGATAGAGAAATTGGCTTAAAATTCTATAAGTTAGAACTCAATCATTACTAGATTAATTCCTGAAATCGATGCCCTAGGATACATTCTCGTTGAGTGGAAATTCCCGTTTGATTAACTTAGTTTATTCATACATGCAATTTAGTTTAATAAAATCATTCACCAATTCTAATGTCTAGTTAGGGTAATCCTAGATACTTAGGGTATTAAACTACATTAACCCGTTCTCTGTGGATCGACCTTGACTTTGGCTATTTACATCTACACCCGTATACTTGTCGCAGTTAAGGGTTAGAAATAGGCATGTCACATTGTACGAATCAGGTAATTAGAAGGTGTGTTTCGGAGTCGGAATTTCATTCTATATTATCTTTATGTCATTCATATGCACGAGGGGGGCATTTTGGGTCAAAAGAAACTACACATAAAATTTTGGTGAGTGGATTTTACTGCCCTTCTTTATTTAAAGATGCATACATGTTTTGCAGAACTTATGATAATCGTCAAAGAACCGGTAACAATTCCCAAAGGAATGAAATGCCTCAAAACCCGATCATGATCTGTGAAGTTTCTGATACTTGGGGCATGGATTTCATGGGTTTTTTTCCTTCATCCTATGGGAACATCTATATTCTTCTTCATGTTGATTATGTTTCTACTTGGGTGGAGGCAAAGGCCACTAGGACTAATGATTCTAAAGTTGTTGCAGATTTTGTGAAGTCTAACATATTTTCTATGTTCAGAATTCCGAAAGCCATAATCAGCGATAGGGGAACGCACTTCTACAATAGGACCATAGAAGCTTTGCTAAGGAAGTATTGTGTTCTACACAAGGTTTTCACAGCATATCATCCCCAGACGAGTGGCCAAGTCGAGACTTCCAATCGAGAAATTAAGTCCATCTTGGAGAAGACTATTCAGCCTAACAAGAAATATTGGAGTTTAAAGCTCAAAGATGCACTATGGGCGTACCGAATTGCGTACAAAACACCCATTGGCATATCTCCATATAGACTGGTTTATGGAAAATCGTGTCACCTACTGGTCAAGCTTGAGCATCATGCCCATTGGGCAATCAAAAGGTGCAACATGGACTTTGATGCAGCCAGCATACACCAAAAACTGCAACTTCAAGAACTTGAGGAAATTCTGAATGAAGCATTCGAGAATCCACTGATCTACAAAGAAAAGACGAAAGTCTTCCATGACTTGCAAATCATTTAGAAGAATTCTGGGATTGGTGAAAAAGTGTTACTATACCATTCCTGCCTCAAGTTATTTCCCGGTAAGTTGCGTTCCCGTTGGATAGGGCCTTTTGTTATCTTTAATGTATTTCCTCATAGCACAGTTGAAATCAAAAGCGAAAAGACGGGGAAAATATTCAAGGTAAATGGGCATCTTCTCAAGTCGTACTTCGAGAACTTTCAGCGGTCTTCCAAGGAATATGCACTAGTCGAGGACCCCCAATCAATTAAGCATTGAATCGATCGAGCCAACAACGTAAAACAAGGTGCTTGTCAGGAGGCACCCTGACGTTCATCGCATTTTGTACTAATTTTTTTATTTTATTCTTATTTCATGTTTTCATGTATTTTCTTAGTGTTTTTTAGTATTTAGGGACTAACATGATCAGGAATCAACAAACCCGTGATGTTTGATGGATATAACATGAAACGAGGGTCGAGAAGTCGAAAAATTCAAAGAGGCACGAAAATGTTGAACGCGGCCATGACCTGTCTTCACAGCCGCGACAAAAGTGCTGCAAATAAGCCTAGAGCCCTGGGAACTTTCCGCGGCCGTGACCTACCGCGACACTTAAATCCAACGCAGCTACGGCATGTCTTCACGGCCGCGACCGTCACAATTCCAGGATTAAAACCTGGTTGCGCAAGGTCAATTCCCTTTACCTTTCTTCTTCAAAACTCGAGCATACACACAACACACACCAAATTCAGGTTTTCATCCCTGAATCACCCAAATCCACACACCAATTCACACACACACACACGTCTACATACACGAGAACTCTGATTATTTTTGGATTTCTATCAAATTTCAGGCGAATCGGAAAGAGGCACGAACCGTTCAAATTCGAATCTTTCTCATCTAAAATCCTCCAGTAAGTGAAGCTAACCCTTCTCCTTAGTCTATTTTAGTTAATTTCAATTATGTGGATTGGGGGGTAGTTTTGTATTGGAATGAATTGTTGTGGCTTTAGTTTTATTAACACTCGTAGTGTTGATTATTTTGCTAAATTACTACAATTGGTGCATTCTAACTACGAAATTGATAGGGTTACTTGTGAATTTGAGTTGTTGTTGAATTGGGTTGGTCGATTTTGGCATGAATTGTGAGTTTAGAATCATTGTTTCCTTGAGGAAAATTGTCGAACAACTTATATGTGTTATATTTGAATAAGCCTAGACTAAGTAGTTTTGAATTCATATTCCAAGTTTTGAGTATAGGTAATTTTAGTGATGATGCCTCTAATGTCCATATAAAGGACACGACGAGCATAAACACCCATCGTTTTGTAGTAATATGAGCCATGCTTGTTAACGATATTCATACGAATTGCTCCAATTGTGCATGATTGATTGGTCGAAACTTGATTTTCATGGATATTATGTATACATATTGGGCAAGCAGCTCGTGGTTGAGGAAGCTCATATTCAGCCCGACATTCGATCCATCGGATAGCCATCACTTTGGTATTGTTCTGGAGATTTTGACATGTTTAAAAAGTTGTACAACCGCACAATCATGCCCACTCAGTACGGCAGGGACCAGCTACTAAAGGACATGGGCATATATGACAATGTCTACTCCATACTGGATGGAGCGAGGTTGCGCGGGTTGATGCAACCTCCACTGACTTATCGGCACTTCACTCTAGAGTTCCTCAGCACTCTAGAAATTACAGTGGACCCGAACAAGCGTGGAAATAGACCGGGTAGTATCACCTTCCAGCTTCTGGGAAAGTCTTTCACATTTAAAATGGAAGCCCTGGCCAATATCTTTGACCTGCCATATAAGGATATCTACCAAACTGATGAGTTGTTCGATGTCAATGCTTTTTGGGGACAACTACAGTTGCGCCTCGGCTCGTAGAACGCCAGGTATATTCAGCCAAGAACTCCAAGAATTCCTGGATTTGAAATCCGATCGTGTGGTACATCCAAAAGCTCATCGGCATCACCCTATTTACAAGAAAGAAACTCAGAGCAACCCGGTATAATGAGTTACAGTTGTTGTGGCATATCCTAAATGGCCACAAGGTATATGTAGCCGAGATGATGGTTGAGCAGTTAAAAAATGTGGTCTTCCCACAGAAGGACCATATTTATATTGGAGGGCTCATCACCCCGATTGCTGCTCACTTCAAGGTTCCATTGGTGGATTTTGAGCCGGTGACCGCCCAATTTTTGCTCACTTGGGACGACTTGGAGAAAATACGAGTAGTGACATTAGGCTATCAGGAGGGGATGCCTCGGACGTCAGCAAACAAGCTAGTCTTTTATGTGATTCAGAATGTAGGACCCTTCCTGAGGTTACCCAATCCTCAGCTGACACCAGTGATGAGACTCCGGAACACCCAGAATTCGGCCTTAGCCTCACCTGCTCATATTGCTGAATCACGAGAGTTGGATGCCACTGAGCTTCAACGTTACCAAATTAGGCGATCTCAAGCCGCATTTCAACTAGAAAATAGGCCGAGGAAAGAGATGGGGGGCAAGCTAGAGGAAGTAGCTAGTCTAGTCGGCACAAGAAGAAGAGGGCCGCTTCCAATATTCAGTCGCAGCGGGAGTTTCAAGAGCATGTGGAAGGCCTTATCGCTTCTCTCCAGGATAGGATTGACCTATATAGAGAAGAGGTCCAGTCTGGCCAGCGGCAGATTCGGGCGGCCCTCAATGCTAGGCCCGAGCGAGAGGATGTATGGTATCAAACTGTTGAGCAGCGTTGGCAGCTTGAGGATAACCACTGTACCCAATTTGAGGCTTGGCAGAAGCAGCAAAATGAATGGCAGCAGCAGCACGAGGACAAGTGGAAACACATGCAGCCCTATTGGGGCCATGGGGGTAACCCGCCTCCACCATCGCCTCAGTGATAGCATTGCAAGTAAGCACCAAGGTGTACCACTCTTTTTCCCACAAAAATTGGGTTTTAACCAAGTTTGGGGGAGGGGGTGTAAGTAGGATGTCTTGGCAACTTTTGAGCTTTATTTTCTTATATTTATGCTTTGTGCTAGCTGTTAGTTATTTGACTGTTTACTCTTGTTTCCATAGTTGTGTGAATGGCATGTGAGCCCATTAATTCGTTGTTTGGCCTATGAGCCATTTAGTTGTTTAAACGGCTCGTGAGCCCATGAGTTGTTTTTTAGTCATGTTTAGTTCATTTGAGTATTTTATTTTATGTTTTGCATTTAGTTTTCAATGTTTTTATGCATTGTCCTTTATTTTGTTGAGTCTAGGATTGGTTCGAAAAAAGAGAAATCGAAATTTTTGAGTACTTGAAAAGAAATAATGGGGAGATGATAAGATGACGATTTCTGTTAAAATTTTGAAAAATATCACATGATAGAGCATAATAAGTGATTGAGATGAAATTGAGCTTGGGCTTAAAACTTTTGATCATATATTGCCTTGTGAGCTTCTTTAGCCTAATTGTGTAGTCCCAACTTTGGAGTAATTTGCATAATTCTTTCGGTGTGAATTTCATTGTTTATATGTAATTGACTCTAGAACTTGCCTTGAATCTTTATTATGAATGTGTCATTAGATGTATGCATTAGAAGATGATCTGATGCATTTATTGATTTATATCCTATTTTTTAGCTTTAACAGTGTTATCCTTTTTTACCAAAAAATTAAAAATTGTCTTAGTTAGCCCGCTTGAGCTTTTAGCTTTTCATTTGATAGCCCTACATTACAAGCCAAATACCCTTCGATTTAGCCTTTGTCCTTATTTGAACAAATTGAGTAAGAGGGAGAAGGATTGGAAGGTAGTTCGGGTGACATTTTGGGAATAAAGTAGGTTAGTTGATGGGAATAGTGAAGGGTGAAAGGAATACGAGTTGATAGGTGAAGAAATTAAGAAAGACTAGCCTCTCCTAGAATTTTTGTGTGTACATAGTTATGTTTGGAAAAAAAAATAAAAATAAAAACAAAACAAGGAAAAAAAGAAAAAGTTGGATGTACATGTGTGTTTTGTTTTGTTAAGGAGAGGCTAGAAATAAAAAAATGTTTAGTTGATTAAGTTGTTTTCAAGATTCGGATAATCCAAAAAATGTGGTACCCAAGTAAGAGCATGAAAAGCACTTAGGTTGTGAATACTTTTGTGGGGTGAAGAGATCATTTTGTGGGATGATTTACTGAAAACTGGGGAGTGAGGATTGAGTTATTGTATTGAGGGGTAGTTGAGTGAGGAATAATTTGATTAGTCCAATTATTAGTCACTTTTATCCAAATTTATCCCACCTTACCTGAGGCCTGCATTACAACCGAAAATAAAGACATTTTTTATTCTTTGCCACACATGTAGACTACGACGTCTAATTTAAATGATCGGCAAGCATATGGTAATCGTTGCATATAATTCAATGTGAGTGAAAATATAGCCTACTTTATCCACTTAAGAGAGGAGTGAGACACTTACCCGGTGAGGATAAATTGTTTAAAAGTCTCGAGTCTCGAGAGTAGTTGATTTTGCTATATCGTATATGCTCAGTTTATCATGTTGCCTTGCTTTTGTTAAAATTGGTCTGAAACTAGAATCGCTATCTAAATCACCCTTAACACGTGTCCTATTGTGTTGTTTTGCTTTGCTTTAATTTGTTCGAGACGAACAAAGGTTTAAGTTGGGAGATTTTAGTACACGTGTTTATGCATGCATATTACGTCGATTTAAGTATCCATTTAATGACATTTGCATGCATAATCGACCGTGAATGGCTTATATTTGTGTTATTAGACTATTTGACATTTGTGGACTTGTTTTAGTGATATTCAAGTGATTTAAGCCCAATTAGTTGCATTCAACTCAGGATGGATGAGGATAATGAGTCTCGGAGAGTCCAAAACAAAGGAAAATCGAGCCAAGTACGAAGAAGCCAATCGCAAGGGTGCTGGAAAAGGCTGTGAAGCCCTGTGAAGTTTCTGCGGCCGCGACCAACCTACACGGCCACGACAAAAGTGCTTGTTTTAAGAAGTTTTGCTAAGCGACGGACGCGGCCGCGACCTGCATGCATGACCGCGAAACTTAAGTTGGTTTTGAAGCCTTGGGCGTGAAGGATTCCTGTTTTAAGCCTACTTCAACCCTAACTTGATCCCTTCTACAAAAAGAAGTCCTAAGTCCGAAAGTTAGAGTTGGAACTTAGATTTCGGGATAATTTTTTAGAAGACGACAAAATCATGATTGGTAGTTTTCGGTTTATCTTTACAGTTTATTTTTAGTTCAATGTTTTTAGATACAATTATGTCTCTTTTGTTATAGCCATGAGTGGCTAGTCGTTTATTTCGGTCCTTAATCAATGTTGAACCCTAGTTTGATTATTTTGTAATTCTTACGGTAATTGTTCAAAGGTTTATGATTTGAAACATTTTTATGCTATTCGCTTTCTATTACATTCTTATGTGAATTGTTATTTAGATTGATCACCTAAGTACTTAATCACATAATTATCGCTAGGTCATTGTTGTAATACGTAATCGTTACGAATTTATGCCACTAGTAGCAAATAGTGAATTAATCACTAGGATAGCATAATTCGCAGTCACCTGTACCAAGCTTGTGAGTCCAACACTGTGTTTATCCCATTACCTTAGTACTCTATGCATTTGGTTAATGAGGTCTAGAGAGCTTATTCTAAGATCACTCAATCGAATAGACTAATCAAAGAGCTTGTTTTGGTTAGTTAAACTTAAGGGGTAACAAGGTTAGGATAGCTTGTTGTTAATCTTTGGGATAGGAGTTTTAGAACTAAACTGGTGAACAATTGCATTAATTACTAGGATAATTCGAACTAGGGGGATACTAAATTAAGGGCTGAGATTTTTATCATATTTAAAGTTTAAATTACTTTTTGGTTGCTACTTGTTTATTTCTTGTGTTTAGTTTAATTAGTTAATTAAATCAAATCAAAAACCCCATTCCATATGCATATATATAGTTACTATTATTACTAGGTTACTACGTATAACACTTTAAATCTTCCTGCTCTCTGTGGGTTCGACCCTAACTTACCACTTCTACAAGTTGGAAGAGGAAAGCTAGGATTGTTAATTTTACTGCATCTCGATAGTGCGGTCAATACTTTTTTCTGGCTAGTTGGCTCTTTCCACCAAATGGTCCTCCGACTATGACAGTAATGACTCCTGCCAGCGAAGATGAATTATCTCTCCTCTGAGGACTCCTACCCCAAGAACTTTGATGGTTTGGACTTCGCCCTCTGCGCCCTTGCTGAGGTTGTTTGCGTCTGTTGTCCACAAATCTTAAGAGATAACCTCTTCGGGTTAAGTCCTTAATTTCGTTCTTGAGGAGTTTGCAGTCCTCAGTATCGTAACCATGGTCATGGTGGTATTTGCAATACTTACTACGATTCCTCTTGTTTACAGGGTTCCGCATTTTTCCAGGCCACTTTACGTGTTCCTTATCTTGAATGTACATAAGAATTTCATTCTTAGAGGCATTCAATGGGTATACCTGTCAAACGTCTGTGGGCTCCTCTGGTTCTTAGACGAACAAGTGGTCACCGACAATCTGTCCGAAACCTTCTTCTTCTTATTTGGACCATCGTTGTTATCATCCTTCTTGCGCTTTCTGTCCGAGGACTTGCGCTCAGCTTCATTCCCTTCCTTGGACATATCCTTAGCGTTAATGTACTTTTCTGCCCTATTGAAGAGGTACGCCATGGTCAGCAGAGGCTTCTTCGCCAAGGAGAGAACAAATTTAGAAGACTTCTGCACTCCTTCATGAGTGTTGCTAAGGCCACTGATTGATCAAGATCTTCCACCTCAAGAGCTTCTATGTTAAACCATTGGATGAAATCCCTTAAGGACTCGTCCGGCCTTTGATGAATGTCGATGCCTTCTTATATCTCTTACTACTTACAAAGTGACTGAGAAACTCCTGAGCTAGTTTCTTGAAAGAACCTATCGACGCAACTGGCAACTAGGAAAACCAAACCCTTCTCTTTCTTAGGGTGGCAGAGAAGGCTTGACATTTGATGGCGTCGGTCTCCCCATGAAGTATCATGAGAGCTTGGATATTCTCAAGATGATCACGGGGGTCCGAGTTTCCATCATAGTTCTCCATCTAAGACATCTTAAAGTTCATCGGGAATTCTTCCTTCATGATGTTCTCCACAAAAAGGAGATTTTGTAGGAGCAAAGTGGTCAGAGCCTGGCCTTTTAAACTCATTCTAAACTGCCCCTAACCTCTGATCGATCTCTGCCAATTTCAGTCGTAGGTTATCTTGGTTATCTCCTTCGATAATGATTGTGGCAGCTTTTCTATGGTCCTGATGTGGTCGGACCCTGCCTTCGTCGTTCATAGCCTTGGATCCTTGAGCACGACTACCGTCTCTTTCGTCGTTAGGCTCATTGGGTATGTCTTTCTCGACAAGTCCCTTCAGCAAAAGTTTCAACTCCTGGAGATCGGCTTCCATCTTATTCATATGTTGGATATCGATGGCCTGGACACCATTTCCCTAGTTTCCCAGGCTGCACTCGTCCTCTAATGCCTCTTCACGCCTTTGACTGGTCAGAGTTGTGGATGTTGCCGTGACTAGGGTTAGGGTTAGGGTTTACCCTTCGATCTTCACCACGAGTAGTTTGGCTAGCATTGGTATTTTTTCTCCTCGTGGTGCCATCGCTTAGATCAGATCACCGGCCCCACTGTGAGTGCCAAACTGATGATGCCAGGAACTGGAAAAGGTTGGATCCGAGGTCTGGTGACGCTTGAGATCTCCGAGATTGGCCAAACATCGGTATTAACTACAAAAGAGAACCCCCAGTGGTATACGTGATTATGCATGTATAATAGGTCGAGTTGAGTGTCTATTTGGTAACATTTGCATGCGTAATTGACCGTGTATTTTTCATATATGCATTATTGGATGATTTAATGTTTGTGACTTGTTTTGAAGTTATTTAGGTGAAATTAAACCAAAAGGTCGAACTGGACTAAGGAAGGATATGAAAACAAGTCTTGCACGTTAAAAACTGGAAAAAAAATCGTGCCAAAGCCTCAGGAAATTGAGCTCGGCCGAGACGAGGAGAGCTCAGCCGAGCCAGAAGGTCATAGAAAACTAACAAATTTGGCTGTTGAAGAATCTCGGCTGAGACACTGATTCTCGGCTGAGAAATCAATACATAGAGCTCGGCCGAGACAGATCATTCTCGGTCGAGACAAGAGGTAGCCCAATTCAGATTTGCTCGCAAATACTCCTTTTCCAACCCAAATTGAGCCTAATTCATCCCCATATATAAAAGGAAGAACCCAAGTCCGAAAATATAACTTTGACATCAACTTGGAGAGCACAGACTTGGGAATTACGAAGAGCACGAAGAATCAAGATTCGGCGACTCGGGTTTTTCTAGTTTTATGTCTTTCTTTATTAGTTTGCTCTTAGCGATCGCTATGATCGGCTAAGCTATTTATTTCCGTCTATAACTATGTTGAACCCTAGGAAGATATTTTTGTAATTATTCCGGTAATTGTTTGATTAAATTATGTTCTGAGATTATTTATATTATTTTCTTTCTTCATATCTTTTATATGTGTGCTATTTGGATTGATCACCTGGGTATTAGGCATATAATTATTTCTAGGTCGTAAATCATAATCCGTAATTGTTATGTGTTTGTTTCTAAAAGTAGCAAATAGTGATTCATTACTAGTTTTATTTTTGCTATTATTATAGTTCATTGTTTTATTTACACTGGGCATTCACTTGTTCGTTTACATCTTATTACAGCGGTGAATGATCACTCATTCACACGGTAACAAAGACTTGTAATTCAATCCAGAGATCACGTGAAGAGACCAAATTCTGCGGAAGCAAGCAAGAGAGATTCGAGAGGAAACTGAACCTATCCTTTTCGAATCAGAACCTGAACTAGCAGATATGGCACAAGAAAAATCTGTGAAAGAATTGGCTACCACTAGAGCCACTCATCAGCCCCTATGCATCACTTTTCCTAACTTGGGAGAGAACACTACTTTTGAATTGAAATCTAGGTTAATCCATCTGTTGCCCTCATACCATGGCCTCTCGAGCGAGGACCCCCACAAGCATCTGAAGGAGTTCCACACCGTTTGCTCGAGTATGAAGCCCACCACTGTCAGTGAAGAGGCAATCAAGTTATGGGCTTTTCCCTTCTCTTTGAAGGATTTGGCCAAGGATTGACTTTATTATCTTCCCCCAGCTTCCATCACTACATGGGGGGAGATGGACAAGCAATTTTTGGAAAATATTTTCCAGCATCTAGAGCAACAAACCTCAGAAATGAGATTAGTGGAATCGTACAAAGGCATAGTGAGAATTTGTATGAGTATTGGGAACGGCTCAAGAAACTGGTGGCAAGCTATCCACAACATTAGATAACCGATCAATTGTTATTCCAGTACTTCTATAAAGGTTTGTCAATGGTGGATCGGAACATGATAGATTCATCTAGCGTGCTAGTGGAAAGAATCCCAACAGCAGCTAGAGAACTAATATCAAAGATGGCTGCAAACTCGCAGCAATTTGGGTGTAGAGATGCACCGCTCAAAGCAGTAAGAGAGGCAACCCACTCATCCATAGAAGACAAGCTTGAAGCGTTAACTACTCTGGTAAGGAAGGTCGCTTCAGGGGGCAAGGCTATTATCAAGCCCTGCCGTATTTATGAAACATTGGAGCATTCGACAGACGAGTGTCAAGTTTTAGGGAATGAATTGGAAGCCCATGCTAATGCCATAGGCACAGACAATTTCCAACATAGAAGGTATGACCCCTACTCCCAGTCTTACAATCCAGGGTGGAGGGATCATCCCAATTTGAGATACGTTTTCAGCCACAGCAGTCGGGCGACCAAAATTTCCTTCCACGGGGCATGTACCAATAGCGGCAACCAATTGAGCAAGCCCCCGGCCCGTCTTTAGAAGATATTGTCAAGAACTTGGCAACGGAACTGTTCAGTTTCAAAAGGACACACAATCAAGCATCAAGAACCTTGAGACTCAAGTGAGTCAATTAGCTACTGCTGTGAGTCGACTGGAGAATGCAACCAGTGGTAAATTACCAGCTCAGCTTGAAACCAACCCGAGAAATGTGAGTGCAATCACACTGAGAAGTGAAACTGAGCTTGGAGAGCCTAACAAGTCGGGGCAAAGTTTAGAAGAGGAATGTGATGACAGAATCGAGAAAAACAATAGAAAGGTCGAGCAAACAATCTCGGCCGAGACACCCCGAGACCAAAGCAAGCTGCCTGTACAGCTCGTTCGAGAACCAACAGTCTCGGCCGAGACATATTGCTCGAAGAAACAGACCAGATTTCCACCTGTTCCGGCTCAACCACTCCCGTTTCCTAGGCAACTTGCGATGAAAGTGAAAGATAACAAGGAAAAAGAGATCTCGGAAGTATTCAGAAAGGTCAAGATAAACATTCCGTTAATCGACGAGATCAGACAAATCCCGAGGTATGCTAAATTTCTTAAAGATTTATGCACTAACAAACGTAGGTTAAAGGGGAATGAGAAAGTGGTCATGGGAGAGAATGTGTCAGTCATCTTCTAATAAAAGATTCCTCCGAAGTGCAAGGACCCAGGTATGTTCGTAATACCCTGCTCGATAGGTAATCACACCATAGAGGGAGCTATGCTAGATCTAGGTGCGTCTATAAACGCCATGCCTCGTTCTATTTTTCATGCACTAAAACTTGGGCCATTAAAAGAAACGAGAATAGTAATTCAATTAGCTGACCGGAGTACTGCATACGCCTGATGGGGTCTTAGAAGATGTGCTGGTGGAAGTAGGCGACTTAGTATTTCTGGCGGATTTCTATGTGTTAGATATGAACGGCGATACATCAACTTTTACGCCTATATTGTTAGGGAGGCCGTTTTTAAACACCTCTCAAACAAAGATAGACGTTCGTGAGGGAACACTCACGATGGAGTTCGATGGACACGTCGTTAAATTTAACATATATGATGTACTTGAATTCTCTGAAAATGTCCATTCTGTTATGCCTAAGGCTGTTATTAACCCGTTTGGTGAAAGAAACCGTGAGCTGAGTTGCAGGGATAAGCTGAATACTTCCATATCTTGGAAGCATCATAAGAGGGAACATGAGAAAATGAAGGAGGTCAAATGCTTTAATTGGTCGGGGCCAATGTGGAAACCACCATGGATCAAACACTAAATGGACGTGAACCGGTCGAGCCAACGATGTAAAACAAAGGCACTTGTCGGGAGGCAACCCGATGTTTATCGTATTCTGCTTTTAAATTTTGCATTTTATTGTTATTTTCTATTTAATGCATTTTCTTTTCGTCTTTGAGTAGTATGTAGGAACTAACATGACTTGAATTCAAATAGTAGTGGAGCAGGTTAGATATAACAAGATATTTGGTGGGGCGCGATAACCAAATATTGGAGCAAACATAGCTTCCAACCATCACCTCAACAGGAGTACTGTAAGTAAGTACCAAGTCGTACCCTTTTTTTCCCCACAAATTGTGGTTTTCAACCAAGTTTGGGGGATGGGGTGTAAGTGGGACGACTTGGCCACGACTTGGTCGCTTTTGAGTTTTGAGCCTTATTTTCATATATTTTATTGCTTTGTACTAGCTGCGAGTTTCTTGTTTGTTTATTGAGTGTTGGCCTATGAGCCATAGTTGCATGTCCTGTGAGCCAATTACTTGGTTGATCGTCTGGCCTGTGAGCCACTGTCTTTGCGAGTTGGGTCATATTTAGTTGTTATGTACTCTGCATTTTAGTTGAGCCTAAGATTGAGTTAGTTAAAAATCTGAGATTATAGTTTGATTTTGATGTGTGTCTAAGGACAAGAGATTAGGGTAATGACAAGTGTGCAACTAGTTAATGATGATCATAATTTGTGCTTAAAATTTAAAAATTGACATATGATAGAGCATGATATGTAATGAAGATAAAATTGAGCATGTACTTGAGACTTGTGATCACCTATAACCTTGTGAGTTTTTTAGCCAAATTTTGTACTCCCATCTTTGGAGTAATATCTACATTCTTTCGGTGTGAATTCTTTGGTTATATGTAGTAGTCTCTAGAACTTGCTCTGAGTCTCTATTATGAATATGTAGGACATGTTGTGATTTAGGAAATGATATGAGGCAGTTTTTTTATTTTTAACCTATTATTCAGCCTTAATATGTTTCCCTTGTGACCAATAAAATTTTCCGTTGTTAGCCCAGTTGAGCTTTGTAGCTTTTTCTTTGATAACCTTACTTTAAAAGCCACGTCCTTTCCATATGAAACTTTTGACCTATTTAGACTAAGAGTGAGTATGAGGGAGGAGGATTGGAAAGTAGTCGGGAAGCTTTGGGAATTAATATGGGTGAAAGATGTGAAGTTTTGAAGGAAAAAAGGGGAATACAAATGATAGGTGAAAGAAATCAAGACTGAATAACCTCTCCCAGTTGTTATGTTTAGAGAACCAATTCATCCCACTCTTTTCCCCACAAACGTTGGTTTTCAACCAAGTTTGGGGGAGGGGGTGGAAATGTGATGTATTGGTTATTTGTTACTAGAAGTTATTTAAAAAAAAAAAAAATTGTTGTACATAAGTGTTATTATTTTTGTTTAAAGGAGAGGTTAGGAGTCTAAAAGTGATTTATTCTTTGAATTGATTATAGAAATTGGGTAGTCCCAATCGTGGTAACCAAGTGAAGCATGAAAAACATTTATATTGTAAGGACTTTTGAAGGGTGAAGAAACTTTCTTGTGGGTAAGTTTGTTGGAATTTGGAGAGTGAGGATTGAGTGATTGTTTTGAGGGGTGGTTGAGTAGGAAAAACTTGATTAGTCCAAAGATTAGTCACTTTTACCCAAACATTTTTCACCTTACCTTAAGCTTACATTACAACCTAAATAAAGACCATTTTGATATTATATCACACATGTCACGTACGAGGTTTGATTTAGATGATGATCAAGCATCTGGTAGGCGTTGCATGTAGTCCAATGTGAGTGAAAATGAATTTACCTTATACACGTGACAGATGAGTGATACACTTAACCGGTAAGGATCACTTGTTGAAAGTATTGAATCTCGAAAGTAGTTGAAGTTGCTATGTCGGATATGCTCAGATTATCATGTTGTCTTTCTTTATAAAAAAATGTCTGAAACTATGTTTGCCACTTAGGTCGCCCTTAACACGTGTCCTTTTGTGTTTCTTCTTTATTTTGCATTGTTCGGGACGAACAAAGATTTAAGTTTGGAGGATTTTGGTACACGTGATTATGCATGCATAATAGGTCGAGTTAAGTGTCTATTTGGTAACATTTGCATGCATAATTGACTGTGTATTTCTCATATTTGCATTATTGGACGATTTAATGTTTGTGACTTGTTTTGAAGTTATTTGGGTGAAATTAGACCAAAAAGTCGAACTTGACTAAGGAAGGATGTGAAAACAAGTCCCGCACGTTAAAAACCGAGAAAACTCGAGCCAATGCCTCAAGAATTTAAGCTCAGCTGAGACAAGGAGAGCTCGGCTGAGCCAGAAGGTCAGAGAAAACCAACAAATTTAGCTGTTGAAGAATCTCGGCCGAGACACTGATTCTCGGCCGAGAAATTAATACATAGAGCTCACCCGAGACAGATCATTCTCGGCCGAGACAAGAGGCGGCCCAGTTCAGATTTGCTCGCAGATACTGCTTTTCCAACCCAAATTGAGCCTAATTCCCTATCTATAAAAGGAAGAACCCAAGTCCGAAAATATAACTTTAACATCAATTTGGAGAGCACGGACTTGGGAATTATGAAGAGCACGAATAACCAAGATTCGGCGACTCGGGTTTTTCTAGTTTTATGTCTTTCTTTATTAGTTTGTTCTTAGCGATCACTATGATCGGCTAAGTTATTCATTCCCGTCTTTAACTATGTTGAACTCTAGGAAGATGTTTCTGTAATTATTCTGGTAATTGTTTGATTAAACTATGTTCTGAGATAATTTATGTTATTTGCTTTCTTCATATCCTTTATATGTGTGTTATTTGGACTGATCACCCGGGTATTAGGCATATAATTATTGTTAGGTCATAAATCCATAAATCATAATCCGTAATTGTTATGTGTTTGTTTCTAAAAGTAGCAAATAGTGATTTATTCGCTAGGATAGCTTAAGTCGCGGTCACTTGTACCGAGCTTGCGAGTACAACACCGTACCTATTCCGTTGCCCTAATTCTTTATGCATTCGATTAACGGTGTTCTAGCGATCGTATCTTAGGACTACTTAATTGGATAGGATTAATTGCTATGATTAATTATACTTTAGGGGTAACAATGATTAGTTAAGCATATCTATTAATTCTTGGGATAGAGATTTCAGAACTAGTTTGTCAAATGATTGCAATAGTTGCAAGAATCATTCGGACTAGGGGGATACTGGTTAAAGGCGGGAATACCTTTTATTCACACTTTAATTTCTCTTAGTTGGTTAGTTTAGTTATTAATTACTTAATTAATTAATTCTATCAAAACTCCCCCCATATTATATTTATATTATTACATTTAATTCATATAAATTGGTCTAATACGATAATTCAATTAATTTATCTGTTTTCTGTGGGATCGACCCTGACTTGCTCTATCTACTATTAGAAAAGGAAGTTAGGTAAAAATAACTAATTTGACGTGCCTCGACAGCGCGGTCACCTAGGGTTGTCCCCAGGGGCAGATCCTCCGATGCTTAAGTTAGTCTTTGATGGCTGTTGTGTGAAGGTAGGGAAAAAGAGTACGTGATGTGTGCTATTTTTTACTTACCCCTACCTTACTTTGATCGAGGTCTATATATGAGAGACCTTGGACCTCGACCCTGGGTCAACATCTCGGCTAACATCTTCCTAGGGTCTGGACTGGGAGATGTTGGACCTCGGTCTGGCCCAGCACCTTAGATGGTATCTCTTTATTATGCCCACTTGTAGTATACGTGTCGTATTCTTATGTTGCCACATATCCACATGTATAATTATGAAATTATCCCTCATCACCTACGAAGGATAACTTGGCGAGAAAAGGTTTGCGGGTGGATCCACCATGCCTTATCTATAGCGAGGAGCTTGAAACATTTGCACATTTGATGTTTTGTCGTCCGACGATAATATAAACGTGGCAATTAACCTAGTTTATGTTGTTATTAGCACACCAGATGATGCATTATTCAAGACATTTTGTGAGGTTTATTGCACCACCTCCCATCAGATGGTAAGTTCTCTTATTTTCCATCATTGCATTGGTATATTTGGAAAGCAAGTAACAAAGTATATTTCAAACAACAAAGGTCTGGTGCAACTTCAAAGTTGTTTACTAGTGCCAAACGACAAATAAGGTGAACGAGTAGGTGAGAGAGTTAGATGGACGAAGGCAAATATGACTTTCCCCTCCACCAGGTTTCAACAAGCTAAATTGTGATTCCAGCATCTTCTCAGATGGAATGATTGGATTTGGTTTCCTTGTATGGGATGGTATGAGAGAGTGCTATTAGCTGGTTTTGAGAGACTGTCGTACATGGTGATAGCACACTGTTAGAGGCTATGGCGTTATGTTATGCACTTCAGACAAGTATGGAGAGTTGGTGGGCAATCTCATTGCTCGAATAGATTCTTCGGCTTTGGTTACTTCTCTCAAGGAGGAGGCAGGGGCACTTCTTATTGTGAATGACATTCGGTGCATGATAAGAGAGACGAGCTCCAAGGAGATAAAATACGTTTGTAGGAATACGGATCTCATAGCCCGATTTCTAACACAATTTGGGCCCATGCTGGTTTTGAAAGTTGAAACATTTGGATGAAAGATGTTCTAATTCGATGTATTCTATTTTTAATAATGTATAGGACGAGCCTAATATTTAGTAACACTACAACAAATAAGGGAATTAGGGACGATTTATTTTGAGACGATTTTGAAATCGTCTAAAATAAGTTACTTTTTGGGACATTTTGCATATATTATCACAAATAAATTATTATGTGACACTTTTTAAAAAAACGTCTCTAAATGGTGTACTATTTATGACGTTTTCTTAAAAACGTCTAAAAATGAGACACTATTTTGTGACATTTTCTCTAAATACGTCTCAAAATGATGTATATTAGTGACATTTTCTCTAAATACGTCTCAACATGATGTATATTAGTGACATTTTTCTAAAACGTCTCAAAATGTTACATTATATTGTGACATTTCTCAAGAACGTCTCAAAAGGATATATATTTGTGACCTTTTTGTAATAGCGTCTCAAAATATTACATTATTTTGTGACATGTTGTTAGGTACGTCTTAAAACGATTTTAATTACTGACATTTTTCTAAGAATGTCTCAAAATGATACATTAGTTTGTGACATTTTCTTAGATACATTACAATATCATTTTATTTTAATTTTAAAATTACTTATAGCACATTTTGTGACGTTTTTGCCTAATACGTCACATAATCATTTTGTTTTAACTTTAAAATTACTATAGCATATTTTGTGACCTCTTTCCTGAAGCGTCACAATATCATTTTATTTTAAATTTAATATTACTTATAGACATTTTGTGACTTTTTTCTCTAAAACGTCACATTATCATTTTGTTTTAATTTTAAAATTACTATAGCATATTTCGTTACGTTTTTCCTGTAGCGTCACAATATCATTTTATTTTAATTTTAAAATTACTAATAGCACATTTTGTGACATTTTTCCCTATAACGTCACTATATCATTTTGTTTTATTATAAAATTACTATAACACATTTTGTAACGTTTTTCTCTAAGATGTCTCAATATCATTTTCTTTTAATTTTAGAATTATTTATAGCACATTTTGTGACGTTTTTTCCTAAAACATCATAATATTGTTTATTTTAATTATAAATTATTATAGTAAATTTTGTGACGTTTTTCCCTAAAATATCACAATATCGTTTTGTTTTAGTTTTAAAATAATTAAAGTAAATTTTGTGACATTTTCTTAAGACGTCACAATATTATTTTCTTTTCATTTTAGAATTACTAATAACACATTTTGTGACAATTTTCCCTAAAACATCACAATATCATTCTCTTTTAATTTTAAAATTACTTTTAGTACAATTTGTGACGTTTTTTCTAAAACGTCACAATATCGTTATTCAATTTTAGAATTACTTATAATACATTTTGTGATGTTTTTTTTTTCCTAAAACGTCACAATATCATTTTCTTTTAATTTTAGAATTACTTTTAGCCCAATTTGTGACCTTTTTCCTAAAACGTCCCAAAGCAATTTATTTTAATTTCTTTTTTGAGATCTCATTTTATTCTTAATCGTTTCGAAATTTCCCCTATACCTCCCCCACCACTCTCTGATGGCACGCGATCTCTCTCTCTCTCTCTCTCTCTCTCCTTCATCGTCGATCCTGCACTCTCTCTCCCACTCACTTCATAGCAGAAGTTTTCTCTCTCTCTCTCTCTCTCTCTCTCTCTCTCTCTCTCTGAAAACCTTGAGGCATGAAAAAGGAAAAAAATATGCCAAAAGATTGCTCGTGCAATTCCTGTTTGTAAGAGTAATGGTAATCAGGGATAATAAACCAGCAGGACTGGAGGCGCACCATTACATATGGGGAGGTGCAATTCCGCTTCATATTCATCTCCACGAATTCGAAGTGACAACACTTCCTCCTCCGCCTGCTTGGTGACTTAGTTTCCCTTTTTCCAATATTTCATTATGCTTATATGTTGTTTGATGAAATGAAACTGCGAATTATCCTTGTCATTGTTGTCGTTATTTACCTTGTTTTTATTGCGGTTGCCTAAGATCCTCCATTTTGGGGGGGTTTTTTTGTGTTTGATTTATTGTAAACTGAACTCCTTATGACTAAATTTGGATATTGCCTAGTTGCTCTTTGAAATTAATATGCTTGTTCATTTAGAATGTTTGTGAATGTGTTGAGTGAATAGACAATTTTTTATTTTACTAATATTCTTTTTCCCTAATGGTTTGGATTTTGTGTTGCAGATATTGGCCCCTCGTTTGGGATATTTTCCTCTCTTAGTATCCCAGATCAAGCCATTCTTTAGCAGTTGTCTTCCTCCTGGTGTTGACACTGCGTGCTTTGAGTACAAATGTTTACTGCTTAAATGGTATATTTTAGGCAGGTTTACTTGAAAAATGATTTAAAGAGTACTTGGAAAATGTTGCTTTAGGTTGTTCTTGATGGTAATGTTCTTTGTGCTAAGATATCATTGTAACAACAAATTTTGCGTTTTCAATTAATAAACACAAAATACTTGTACAAATTAATTCCAACTGGATTAGATGAAGAACTTTGTAGGTTACAATCTCTATTCTTCAATCCTCTGATTCTTCTCTTCGAATATCTTCTTTGAATTTGATAATTTGGAGTGAAATCTTCTTCTTGATCTCCTCCGCCGCTTGCGTTGTTCTTCAATAACGTTTTCCAAAGGCCGAACGACTTGATTCCGGATCGGACGCTACTTCTTGATGATTTTGACGAAGAACGTCTTCGAATCTTGAAGAACGTTTTCAAATCTTCAAGTGCTTTAAGTCTTCTGGATTTCTTGGAGTTCTTCCAACTTTTTGAAGTCTCAACTTGTGTCTTCACTTCTTGACTTATGTTGTTGTGATTTTGGTGGAGAATGAGGCCCTATTTATATTTGTAGGATTGGAAAACCCTAATGGGCTTTTTGTATTTAATTTAATAATTACTGCAACAACTTGACACATGGAGCGTTCTGATTGGTCTACCATGACTTGATGTTTATCCTCATCTTCTTGGATGACATGATATATGATCTTTTTATTGTTCCTACCCTGACCTTACCACTAGAAAATCTTCTTTTTGGCCTCTTGATAGATTGACCCTAAAACCTTACCTCGGAAGGGATACGAATCAAGAAGTGGGTATCAGAGTGAAGCCTATTGTCTTTTTTTTTTTTATCTACTATAAGATAATAGGGATATGCTTGAATCAATACGGTTATGCGATCAACAAGGGTTTGTGAACCTACCTGGGGATATTGACCTCCTCTCTGTCAAGCCTAAGCAATAAAGAAAGAGAAAACCCTCCCTTATACAACATCTACACCGGGCTCTCCTGTTATATTACTAAATTAATTTAATTTAATATAGTAATATCTGCATCATCTTGACACGTGGCGGCTTCCCATTGGTCAATAAAATATATAACAATTCATCAACTAAATTGACTATTTAATATAGAAATTATATTTAATTAATTCATATCATTAAAATAATCAACATAAAATTGATTCTCAACATATATTTTGTTACGTGGCGCATTATATTTGATACGAAATTTGCGTATCAACAATCATGTTTTTCCTATCTAAGTGATACCAGAGTAGACTATATGCTTTAGTACAAATAAAATGGAAGTGCTTTATAATGTTAATTGTAGGAACTATAACTGGGATATTGCTTTTATATGTCCTTTACATTATAAAGGAGATTATTGATTTTCAATAAACTAGGACCTAAACCCTTGCTTCTAGGACAGATGATAAACTCCAAGTCTCGAGAGATGTCAGTGTGGAGATGACATTGCTGGAATACTTTTAATAATTTCTTTAAGTTTTAATGTTTGGAATTGTGGATGCTAAAATGCCCTCACATGGCAAAACTTCTTTGCATGCAGCATATATAATTAATGGCAACTTCAAGAATATTATGAGTATGTCTCAATCTGATCAAGCAGACTTGGTACGATATATAAAACTATGGACATTTTAATTTTTTTTAAGAAAATCAATCTATGATCTTCTGTACAGAACCTAGAGTTACAAGTACTTAATATATTCTATTTCTTTATTGAAGCTTTGCAGGTATGGGACTTCAGCTCTCATTTAAATGCGTTGGTAGCATCTAATATGACGACTGTCAATGGAGAATCCACTTTGTTCAATCAAGCTCTTTAGTTAAGTTTAATGGACACAAGGACGAAGGCTATGCTTTAGACTGGAGCCCACTTGTTCCTGGGAGGCTCGTATCAGGTGTAGTATGACGGCTGACATTTTCTCTAATAGACTGCATCCGACTCTAGAATATTAAATTCATCTTCTCTGCTGCTTTGATTTAGGGGACTGCAAGAATTGTGTCCATCTATGGGAGCCCACATCTAATTCAACATGGAATATCGACTCTAATCCATTTGTTGGCCACACATACCAGTGTGGAAGATTTACAGGTTCACATCAGTTTTTATTGTCTCACTTTATATCCTGTAGATGTGTTATAGATCTTGCTCATTTATATTTAATCATGATGTGTTACTTATTTGCAGTGGAGTCCCACAGAACCATTTGTCTTTGCCTCGGGCTTAGTCGATGGATATATTGTAATTCAGGATATTCGATGGGGAAGTCTCCTGCAGTTTCTACTAAAGCTCATAAAACTGATGTAAATGTTATTACATGGAACAATTGCGTCTATCACCGTTTCTTTAGCCACACTGCCATGCTTTGATTTTGAGTTACCCTTGTGTCTGTTTTGGACATAAAATGTAAATTATATGAATGGCACAATTTCTACCCATTTTTGTGGAACAAGGGTTAAACCCCTATGTTTTGTTCGGTGGTGATAATGCGCAATCCGGTAATCACACAATCGAATAGTAATCAACAAGAACAGAATGTAAAAACACAGAATTTACGTGGTTCGATCCGGAGATCTACGTCCACGGGGAGAAAACGGCAATCGCCGAGGTGTTTCTTTTACTCGAATGTTGAGTTTACAGTGCGTATTACAGAAAGCAAAGTGCGAACCCTAATTCAGAGTTCTTTTCATCTATTTATACTACTAAACCCAAACCCTAACTAAATCCCTATAATCTTGCCCACCAAATCTGCATGGCAGTTGGGAAAAGATCATGGGCCTTGATTCACGGAACAGATTTGATTCGCTGAACCGAATGCGTGTTGCTGGGCCTGTTGGGCCTGGGCCTTCGCGCTTGCTGGCGTGTTCGCTGAGCTGGTAAATGGGCTCAAGATTAACCCGGCCCGAAGTAACCGGGTCATCCCTATCAAAGTGAAACCTGTTACTATCAATTATCAACGTATCATACTAGACTTAAGTTGCTTAAGTTAATTTAGTCGGGAATTAAGAAAAAAAAAAAAAGATAGAGGACGGATCGACCCATGTGCTACGACAGGCCTAAACCATGGACTACGTCGGGCTGATGGGTCGGGCCTATCGACCCTTGGGCCAGTAATTATAGAGCTTAGGTCATCTAAAATGTCAAGCGGGCCTAATCAGCCTACCGGACTGGGCCGATTTTGCCAACTCTATTCTTATCAGATTATAATAGCAAAAAATATACATAAGAAAATAATTTTTATCTTATGAAACATGCTGACAAGAAATGACTGGCATGTATTTTGTGAAAGATGTATAACATCAACAATGTGACATCCTGTAGGTAGTCTTCGTCCGAATTTACACCAAAATAAGGGTTAGCAAAACCAATAATTGGTCCAAACCAATTTTACCCTCAACTCTAATCTTCAAGAGAACTAAGGATTCAATAAGTAATCCACGATTTTCTAAAAATAAATAAATAGATAAGTAATCCACGATTTTAAATTGAATCAAGCATAATTCAGGGAACTAAACATAACTAGAATAACAAAATTGATATCCAAAATAGCTACAAACCAAGAAATCACGTCGTTATTAATATAAGTTTCTCTTAACAATGGTAGAAATACGTACCAGAGTTTTATGAAATAGTTGAAGATCGAACCGCCTCCATAACAACTCCATTTCTTACCAATTGCTTTGTATCTTTCTCCCATTGTCGTGCTTGTCCCCTGCAGCCTGTATCTTTCTCCCGTTGGCGCGCCTTACAACATGTATCTTTCTCCCGCAGCCGCGTTTGTCCCCTATTGTAGATTCTACACATAGCGTTTTGGGAGGGAGAAAAATAGATGTGCTTCTCTCAGGATTTTGCTCGAAAGGTATTGCACTCACAGTCAAATTCTAATATTTAAGTACAAAACCGATTGAGGTTTGTTATGAAACGTCTTCAATTTGTTTCTAATTACGCGACGACACCTATTCTTTTGCCGCAAACTATAGTACATAAAATATAATTAGGGAGCTAAATATTAATAAATTATACTACCTTCGTTTTTCAAATGTCTTTTCGGATCAGGATAAGAAAACTAAGGAGTATGAAAAATTGATAAATAAATCTTCAACAACATTATATAGATATGGTAGGTTCGATAATTAGAGATTTTTTAGTAATCTATAGGGGGGTAGTATTGGAAAAAATGTGCAAAAAAATAAAAAGACAACAAATTAAGCATAAAAGCTAAAAAAAGACATCTAAAACAGGGAGGTAGTATGATATATGTTTATTTAAGAGAGGAAGATAAATTATATTTAAGTCGCTATTTAAAGTCCCAAAATAAATTATATAGATAGATAAATCTAGGCAGAGCCGGTCCAATCTTTTGATAGGCCTGGTGCAAAAATCTAGGCAGAGTCGGTCCAATCTTAAAAATACTTTTATTAATTGAAAACATATTAGTTGATATAATAATGATAAAAAAAAATGACATATTCCAATTTCCAATCAAATCAAGGTAAATTTAATATATTTTATTTCGAAATAATGTCATTTTAACTTTTCTATATATGAATGGAACCAAATATATATATATATTTTTTTACTTTCAATATCGAAAATAAAGTGAAAGAAAAAAAAAATTGATGATAATAATAAGAGAAGAATATTTTTAAAAGAGGATGATAAAAAATTTGGGATTAATTTTTTTAATAAATTGTCATCGTAGAAGTCAAATAAGAACTTTTTGAGAAACAAACTTAAAGGGGATTACAGTAGTTTTAATGTGGAATTTTTTAATGTTAATTATAAACAAAATGTAATAAGTTAAAGATAATTTTAGAATTACGTACATAAAAATTCTCAATTTAAATTTTAATTACTTGTCCAAAAACTAAATTTGGGATTAGAATTTTTAATAAATTATCATGGTAGAAATCAAATAAGAACTTTTGAGAAACAAACGTTAAGGGGATTAGAGTAGAGTTATTGAAGAATTTTTTTTAAGTTAATTATAAACAAAATGTAATCATTTAAAGATAAAAAAAATAAAATTGTGCTTATTTAATTACTTGTCTAAGAAACTGCTACGAACAGAGGCCGAACCTAAGACCTTACAAAAAGCTACCTAAGGCCTAACCAAATGGTCTAACCTATTTGTCATTTAACTTTTTGATACTTATCTTTATATATCATGAACGTCAGCAACAAATTTTTAAAAAAAGTGGGCCCCCTTGCCCGGCCGGGGCCCTGTGCGGCGGCACCGAGTTGACCACCTCCGGGCCGGGCCTGAATCTAGGGAACATTGCAGATAATACCCTCTAAAATTTGACAATTAATATATCGTTTATATCTGTCACTTGTTTATATATACTGTGCTTTTACAAACATTGCATGTTTTGTCTTTTTACCTAGAACTATATGTACCTAGGCCTATAATAATCGGTTGCGCTACCGGTTAGTACAGGTAAAAGGACTATATGTACATAGAATATTTGTAAAGTTACAAGATATTTTAAATAAGTATCAATCTTAAATGATATTTTAAGCAAGTGGTCAAAGAAAAAACAAAATTTGATACAATTTTCCGATAAATCCAAGACCAATAAAAAATAAATTTTCATTTACAGTTGCATTTTTCCATAAAATAAATAAGGAAATTTCGTGCATTTTTATTCAGCACGTTCACCGATTTACATAGTAATAATGATTTCAAACCCTTAAAATTTTGAGAAAATATTGAAAATGTTAACCGAGAATCTAATATGATAGTTTTCAAAATATTACGACATAGTATACTAGCATTAATACATATTCAACTTAAGATTCCGCTTAAATGTTATAGCAAATATATGGAAATACAATAGATTATATAATAAATTCAGAATTTTAAAATATCATCGAAGTTTTGGTGTCGCTAATATTTGCACAAATTCGTTGTAAGTTATGATCATATTAGTATAACTAGAAAAAGAATCAAAAGAGCTGTTTTTCTTTTATTTCACTTTATAATTTGCGTAATTACCTTGTAATGATTATAATGAATTTGAGACTTTGACTAATTTTTAACAAGTTATGTAGAATATAATTTGTTTAATCCATGACTTTTATATAATCGACATTGTAGACATAAGTTTTTAGAAAGTAATTCCTCTTAAATTTTAAAATTTGTGTAAAGTAATTTTTAGAATTCAACAAAAAAAGGTTTGATACCAATATTTTTTCTATAGTTCAACAAAATTTCTACAAGTGTCACTAATATTAGCGCAGGCCTTGAACTTTAACAATACTTTAGTGATGGAATATAAGTTACAAGCTCGAATCTGAACCATTTCGCAAGCAAATCCAGCATGAATTAAAAATCGGTGGTGGGTTGGGTCTTTTTGGGAGCAAATTACCTCGAGATTCATCATATGGGGTTGAAGATTTGGGGAGGTTTGCGATTACTTCGAGGTTGGGGGAGTGAAGTGTGAGTTTGGGTTAGATTTGTTTCCTGTTGTTTCAGTTTAATCTCGTTTCTTTTTTCTTTTCTTTTTTGGTTTTAAGAAGTTAAATTGTATAAATTGTGTTTATTCTTTTTCAATTAAGGTGGTTTCCACGTATTCTTCCAAAAGAATAAAAAAGAAATCCATGTGCCAAATGAAAATGTCCAACTCATCAAATATATGGAAACCCCCAAATTAAACGAACTCACATTGCACGCGAGTATTTTCAGTGGGTTTTGTCAATTAATTTCGGCGAATTTTGTCCTCAAATTGGACTCTACTTCAAATTACAAGACTAAAATTGATAATTTAGTAGTTACAGGACCATTTTTTTTCTCGGCCTAACTTACAGTACCGAAAACGAAAATTTCCCCTAGGTTATCCTGCTTAATAGTTTCAAAATGCTTCGTATTATATATATACAATAAAGTACAGAAAAAAAAATATAAACCACAACCCACTAACAGTTTTTGGGTCGGACAGGCTAGAAGGGGCAAGTGCACGATAACACTTGTGGGCACCAAGTGCACACAAGTTTTTGGCCTTCTTTTATATAACAAACTGTCCCATTTTTTTTTATCAAATTTAAAATTAATCTTGTAATGATTTCAGTATATATATATGTGTGTGTACAAATCTCTTATTATATTACTAATGATTTAACCATACCTATTTTCTTTTATAGAGGGTTCTTTTAATATAGTAAGATAAATCACACTCAAGTTACACATACTACGCACACACTTCAGGCACATCACTACACATAATTCACACTCTTCACACAAACTAGATATGATACACTAACACCACAAAAACCAAAAATACTTCACACACTAATCAAAATGTGTGCTTAATGAGGGATTACAAAATCTACCCCTCAAATCCATAGCTAATTAAATTTCTTTATTCAATTGCAAGTTTATAAGCTTCATTATTCCAACACTTTATTAATTGACAAACTCCTAAATTAATTGGTCAATAGTGCAAAATTCTTTGTTGTATGCTCTATTTTATTGCTACCCGTATCCTTCGTTAAAAATATAAAAGTCTAAAATATGAAGTATGAAACAAATCATGAATTCTAAACTATGAGACTATGAATCATCAACTGCGATATAGTAAATTGTAAACAAATGATATGTTATAGTCCTAAAAATTAAACATGTACTATACACAGGTGTGGGCTAGGACTCATAAACCCTTTCTTTCATTCAACAGTAGGGCTCTGGTTGGTTACTTTTTTGGCCAGGTGATGAACATCGAAATACTCGTTTCTCTTACATTATCTACGTTCATATTTGATTAAGAAATGTGGGTGTTTATTATGACTAAGTGCAAATTCGTGTTTAAGTATATTTTTGGGTCGAATTCCTTTTTTGATATGATTTGATGCTCTTCTGAGTGTTTTTAGTCGTGTTTTGAAGATTAGGAAACTCTAGGAGATCAAGAAGCTCATTTGCACCCATTTTCTCACTTTCTCCCAAAAACTGAGGCCCAAAAGGGCCCCACTTGGGCCCGGGTCAGATCCGACTTAAAGTTCATCAAGTCACGTACAAAAATTAAGAAGAGTCGAGCCAAGAAAATGGTTGGAAAGGCCTCAAAATGGTGAAGAACGACTTAAGGAGGTCGTTTGCACTCGATTCTCTACCGAGGCCCGCATACCGAGGCACATACAAGCTCAAATTAGGTCTGAGTTAGGCTCGGCTTGAAGATCATTGAGTCTTGAAAAAAAATCCGTGAAGAAGTCGGGTCGAGAAAATAAGAAGAGGGAGGTCAAAACGACGAAAAACGGAAGAGGTGGGCGAAGATGGGAGCCGAAAGACCCGGCGCCCAAGTGGCAGGAGCACTCCAACCCCGGTAGGAAGTCCAGGGTCATTTTCCGACGGCTGTACGGCCCTTACGGGTCCAGTATTCATCGTTGGTTCGTCCCAATTTTGTATTGCAGGCATAACTTTGTCATACGAAGTTCAATTAAGGTGATTCAATGTGCCATGCATATACGAGATGAAGATCAACGACTTTGTAGTTGAAGTCAAAAGCTGATTCTGTGCATAAAATATCTAGAATTTCCGAGAAGGATGAATCGAGCTCGTTCAAGGGGCCTGGCCTGACACTACTTATGAAGACCAAGCAAGCTTAAATTGTAATTTGACCTTTATCCCCTTACTGAGGGTGATTTCCTACAAATTTTCAAAGGGTGAGGAGTGGGAATATGTTTCCCATATTACGTCTCCGTACTCCCAAATTCATAACAACTCATTCCATTTGTAAAATTTTCAATTTTTAATTACTCTCTCACGAGAATCCTCTTTACCCTTTTCTCTCTAGTATGAAAACTAGGATTCTTCACTTGTTATTGAGGATCCTACCTAAGGTTCTTGATTTTGTGGAGGATTTTTGGGGCTTTTGCTAGATTAATGGTAGGAGTTGGCTACAAAGAAGAATTGAAGATTATCCTTGCCACTTTCAATACAAGACTAAGCTTTCTCTATCTCTTCTTTATTATTATCCTTGCTCTCAAGCTTTCTCTATCTCTTCTTTATTATTATCCTTGCTCTCTCTCTCTCTCTCTCTCTCTCTCTCTCTCTCTCCCCTTAATTGAATGCTTGGTTGGTGTATTTATTGTGGTTTAGGATAGGATGATATTTATGGCTTGAGAGTAGTTGGTTTGTGGTTTGGGAGTAGCCCAATCCTAGGATTTTGATTTCTTGATGATTACTTGGTCGATTATTGGGTAATTTGTGATTGGAACCGATATTGTGGAATTTTATATGGATTATATTGTAGGCGTAGCTAACCTAGGGTATATCGGTTCTCCTCGATGGGCCCATGGGACTGAATTAATAATATCAATCTTGATGGATGTCTTAAAGCCTCGCTCCTTAAGCAATATTCACTTGGGATGGAGATTTAAGGATTAATTAGATTGCATAATTAATTTGCTTGTCTTGGCTTAGTAATTTCATCATCGGTCTTTAATTATTGGGATTAGGGTGAATTGTCGTGTAATTAGTTGATTTGTTAATCCCTCTTGTTTGCCCACTTGGACTTCTAATATGGAACATGACCTTCCATCAAAACTCTTAGATTAATTGATAAACATAAGATCTTAATCCAAGGTTTAAGGTGAAACCATACCTTGGAAACTCACTTCTAGTCTAGAGTATCTTTTTCATATTTTATTGTTTGATTTATCCTCAATTAGTAATTAATTAATCTGAACCTTTCCATTTCCCTAACTTAATTAAAACAATAGACTTAAAGTGCGATTTCCGAGACTATTCTCCCAGTGGATCGATAATTTACTAGCATTATCTATCCCGTACGATTGCGGGTAAAAAGAAAGCTCTTTTCTTATTTCATTATTTTGGAAGGGTTTCGAGACAAGTTCACTGGATCGATAAGTAGAATTCATAAAAAAAAGAAAAAAAAGATCTTTCCCTTATTAAAATTTAGATTTAGATAGAAAGAAAAAGATTTCTTGTCTTTTAACTGGCTCCTTTCTTCTTTGTCAATGCTACTAAGGACCTATAGGTTTGCCTATAGGCTCTAAACTTTGAAAAGAATTATGAACAGTGGATCTTTGTACCTAAACCATGTATTTGAACCTATTTAGTAACAAAATGTAGTATTGTTATTTAGTATTTTGGAGCGTGATAAAGAAAGGGAGAGAGGATCTCACGTTATTTTATCGAGGGGGAAATTTACCAGTTTGTCTTGTAAATGGCCAGTAGTTCAAAACATCTTCTAAGTTTGGAACTTTTTGAATCATGCTATAATTTTAATTTTTAATCTTCTAACTTCTAGCTCAAAACATCTTCTAATTTACCCCATCATCCGATAACACTTAATGGTACTTGTTGAGCATGTATGTGATAATTTTGTTTTCATATGTGGCGCTAATTTTTTTATTGAGTGTTAATTTGGCTCATTAATTTTGTCGATATTAATTTTTTATAAAATCATAAAAAATATGGTTGAATAAGAAATATAAATATAATATATTATTAATTTTGAAAATCTAAAAAAATATGAAAACGATTTTTTTAATAAAATATTAATAAATTGAAAAAATGAAAATAAAATTACCAAAAATTAGAAATGAACAATGAAACCTAAAAATATTGCTTTGAAAATGTTTGATAGTGGGAGGATGATGAATTTTTGAAAATTAAAAATAAACTATGGACATTACAAATAAATTCTGAATATTATAAATAAACTTGAAAATTGATATATATTATATAGTATATGGATATCTTGTAATTTTTAAAAATCAATGTTTCTTTTCAATAATATATATATATATACACACACACACATATATATAGAGTTATGTTTTTACATGTTTTCTAAAAGTTATTTTTTAACTTCTAGAATCTGTTTATAATTTTCAGATATTATATTATTTTTTATAATTTATTTGATAATTTCCAATTTTATTTAAGAATTTTTCAAATTTTTATACATTTTTAAATTTATTTCTGATTCAAATATTTTCAAGTTTAATTTTTTTTTTTCTTGTAATGTTTGAATTTATTTGTGGTTTCTCAATTCATTTATAATGTTTTGAATTTATTCTTAATTTTTCTTATTATAGATTTTAATAACTTTTCAGATTTCTATTTCTAATATATTTTTATAATATTTTATTTATTTCTTATTTAACTATAATTTATGTAATTGTTTAATTGATTTTTAAATTTTATTTGTTGTTAATATAATAAGTTAAGCCAAATCAACATTCAACATTAAATTTTTCGTTTCTCACAAGTGAAAACAAAAAAAAAAAAAAAAAAAAAAAAAAAAAAAAAAAGAAAAAACTTCAACGGTTGCGCTCAACATGTATTATTACTTGTTGTAACCGGTCATATAATAAAATGGCAAAATTTTTAAAGTAGAATTTAAAAAAAAAAAAAAAAATCCTAAACATATATTCTAATCAATTAATCGAAGCTATAGTTGACATTCTGGTTATTTTTTCAACTAATTATTGAGACAATATTCTTACACAATAAACTATCGTAATTTGTATGCAAACAAAACCAGGTATCTTAATCCTCAACTTGTCTTATGTACATTAAGATGCTTATACAGGAAAACTGTTTTAAATTAAACATATGTCCTGGAAAACCGTAACTCAGCCAACAACCTAATATAAAAGAGGTAACAAATAATTTAAAGACTAGCAGGTCAACTGCCATCTTTTAGAGATGCTCCGACCATCCTACAAAATTAGGAGTCAGAGTCTAAGTTTCTAAAAAAAGTCTCTAACTTCTTTATATAATTTTAAATTAACATGAGTAGAAGAAATAAAATATAAAATTATAAAACTTTCAGTTATATTTAAAATAATATGACAAACAATTTTCATAACAATGACATATATATTTCACTACACAACTACTTAAAAATAAGGCTCCAAAAAAGTAAAATGAAACTAAGGGTTAAGTACAGCAACACCATCAAACTATTAGCGCTTTTGCACATAAATCATAAAACTTTTCTTTTTTTGCACCAATACATACAAATTATACGGGGTTGACATGTAAACCACCAAACTTATTTTCCGACCATTTTTCGTCAGAATTTTGCATGCAATTTGTGCGTGATAATTTTAGGGGTGTTTTTCTATTCAAACAACCCTTTTAGTAGGTAGAGGAGTTAGCTCATGTTCAACAATGTAAATTCTAGACATTTCAAATTTTGTGATTTAGCGGATCGATTTCGTAATAAGAGTTATATTTCATAAAGTTATAATTTTGTATTTTCCAATTGGATGAATCTGTAATCTTTAAAGATGATTTCTGTTTATACGATTTATTTTATTTTTTGTCCAATTATAGGTATCTTACTTGAGCAATTAAGATTTTCAAAATTTTGTTCAGACTAAACGAGGTATTTATTTTTGAATTAGAACTCATTTTCGGACATATTCTTTTTGAACAAGTACTACAAGAAAAAAAAAAAAAATTGAAATTTTAAAAAGTGGTCTCAAATAATAAGTAGTTGTTAAAATTTTATTTTTGTCTCAATAACACCAACGCAAATAATATATTTGTGACTATAAAAGTAGTCTCAAATGCGTCTCAAATATTTTTTGCAACAACTAGTTGTCTCTAAAAGTAGTATTAAAATTGTCTCAAATAATTTGTAGAGATTTGTGCCAACAGGTATTCACATATATAACTTATTATTAGTGACGATAATTGTGGTGTCAAAAATTAAGTGTTATATAAAAAGACCTCGTTTGTTGTAGTGAAGATTCTTATTATAATTATTTTATCTTACTTTTTAAATAAATCGTGATACCCAACCTAAAAATTGTAAAACGTACACTTTGTACTGGAGACTGCCAATTTTAAGATGGTAGAAATGGAAAGTGAATTACCAGGCGAAAATAAACACAATTTCTGGGTGAGAAATAACAGTGTTTTGGAATTTCCTAGAATGACATAACATGCAAAGGAAAAGTGATGATTTTGTTAAAAACACAAATGGAAAATGAAGAACCGTTTAAAATTTCAATCTGCTGGCCGCTAAAATTTAAAAACTCGTCATTTTTCATAACTAAGTGGTTCCCAGAAAATGATGAAATTTTAATTTAATAATGGAAATGTAAAATTTAATATATAGGACCTGTTTGCATCTTAATTTTTTACTAGGACTAAAATGCAAATTTAATAAAAGCAGCATCAAAATCTTCAAATAAATACCCCAATCCTCACCTCCAAAACATTCATACTTTTCTCCAAAAAGTCTTGCAAATATATAGCAAAACATGGAAACTCGTGTGCAAACAATCTCCAAAGAGATGATAATGCCATCATCTCAAACTCCAAATCACCTAAAAATCCTGAGATTTTCATACCTTGATCAATTGATAAATCCTATGTACATTCCCTTCATCTTCTTCTACCAAGCTGATGAATCTACAGGCCTCACAACCTCTAAACACCTCCATATATCCCAAAACCTAAAACAATCCCTTTCACAAACCCTAACCTCATTCTACCCTTTAGCAGGAAGGATCAAAGATAATTACTCGCTCAACTGCAACGACGCCGGCGTTGACTTCATCACTGCCCGAATTCACGCTAACCTTACTGACATCATTCATTCGGAAGAGCTGAAGCAGTACATTCCATTAGATCCGACTAGCGTTGATGGCGCAAGTGAAACCCGACCCGTTTGCCTCGTCCAGATGACTTTGTTCGATTGTGGAGGCATTGCTCTGGGCCTATGTTTTTCACATCAAGTGGCAGATTGCACCTCCATAACTGCCTTCGTTAACGAATGGGCAGCCACGTGCCGAGGGGAAGCCGGAATTTCTCCTATGGATTTCAACCTAGGTACCTATTACCCAGGTAAGGACTTTCCAGGTTCCGGTTTCTGGAAGTTTCTCATGTCTGATGAGAAATACATAACCAAAAGATTCGTGTTCGACGACAAAAAGATGGAGGCTCTCAGGCGGAGAACCGGGTCGGTTCATGAGCCGACCCGTGTAGAATTGGTTTCAGCGTTTATCTGGAGAAATTTCATTGAGGTGGTGGCTAAGGAAAAGAGTAGCGTTTTTGCTGCATTTCATGCAGTGAACTTAAGGGCAAGACATGAAGCACTGGAGAATGTGTTCGGCAACTGCATCATGTCAGCATTAGCATTTGCGACGACTGCTAATGGTGACGTGGTGAGTGAGTTACGGAAGTCGATTAAACGAGTGGACGAAGAGTACGTTACGGAAGCACAAAGTGGGGATAACTATTTGAAGGATCTGTACGATATGTTTTCAGAGCTGTTGAAGGGAGAAATGGAGTATTGTTCGTTTAGTAGTTGGACGAGGTGCGCGGTGTATGAGTTTGATTACGGGTGGGGGAAACCAGTTTGGTGTGGGACCACTGCGCTGCCATTGAAGAATCTTACGGTTCTCATCAACACCAAATGCGGAAACGGGATTGAAGCTTGGGTTAATATGACCAAAGAGAATCTCGAAATTCTTCAAACCAAAATCAAACTTATTAATTGATATATAATATGTTGGAATTTGGAAACATAGGAGCTGGGAAACAAGTCATGTAATTTCAATTATTGCGTTTCAAATGATTGTCGTTGCTGCGGGGACTCTTTTGTTTTTCATTTTGCAAATTCACTCGTCTATCAATAAGATTTATCGCAATTTTAAGATTTTTGTTGTCAAAATTTGTTGGCACCAATTTTAACCATTCTGAAATTATGATAAATTTTAATGTTGGAGAACTGAAATTGCAAAACAATAAACAAAAAGTCCAAAAAAATATCAATGAGGCCAAATATAGAGGATTAAAAAATATATTTCCCTAGTTGGTTTAAATTAGTAAAAGTTAATGTAATGTAAAACAAAGCAAATAATCAGAGATGGAGTCCGGGTCGCGTTGTTTGGGTTTCCAGCCTTTTACGTTTGTATAATAATTTATTCCTATGATAATGTGATATTTATTGCTGGATATATCTCTTAATATTGGTAACACTAAAATTTTCCCGTTGAAAGAAAAAAAAAATCAAAATTAAATAATTGAATAAATAAACTGAAAAATTTACTTTTTTGTTAAATGAATATTATTAAGTAGGATTAATTAATTTGTATGTGCGGTTCAAATCCAATACAAATAGCTAATCTACAATTGATATTTAAAGCTAAATCCAATAATCAAACAACATATAATTTTTTATTTCAAATTTAGCATTTTATATCAAACTTCAATATCAGTAAAAGAGATTTTTATTCATTGTAATCTGAAAACAAATTTAGAAATAAAAAATTTATTTATGCTTTAGAATGTTGGAAACATACTTCCAAAACTTTTAAAAGAGGGGGAGATAGACAGAGGAAGAGAGCTACAAAAAACGAACAGGTCCCTTATGCGGGGTTATGCGTTCATCTACTATGGTTTCTGTTCTTTAGTAAAAAATGTAAATATTATTTCTAAATTTGAAAGTTGAAAAATGGTTGGTTTTTACTATATTGAAATCGTTGTAATATTAAATTAGTAAAGATAAATATATAATATAAATTAAGTTTTACAAAATAAATAATATTGATTACTTTTTACATATAAAGATGTGAAAATTGCAAAGTTGCCCATCAACTTAGGGGTTGACTTTCATACCCATCTTGCTAGCTCATTGCAATTTTTTGCCTAGCATGTTGAGGGGGTACGGGGGTATGGCATGGCAATTTGTGCCAAAATTCGCCTAGAATTGAAAAATGGCACATGAATTGTCACGTGCTTGCAACTTAAGTGATTTTCGGCCTGGGTTCATTATGTGGTAGCTTATGTGGCATCCTTGTCACTTTAAGACATAACTTTTCTTCCAAGTAGAATGATTTTTGACATATACATTCAAAGGGATTGGCAGCTAGGGTTCATGAGTCTCAACGCCGCAGAAGAAGAGAAAAGCGTCGCCGCTGAAGACATTTTGAACTCCGGCGATGAGTGGGATGGAAAGCATGAAGGCAATGAGTTGCGAACTAACAGATTGAGTAGCAGCCTTCGCAAAGAGATCATGTGACGAAGAAAGGGAGGCTGGAACAGGTATGTATTTGTGTGATGATGAATCGGCCTTGGTTTTTTAGACCATAGGACTAGTCATCGATGATTGAGGTGGGGGTGGGGGCCAGGCGTTGCCGACGAAGAAAGTGGTGGCGCCTCCCTGAGAGTGGGTGCTGAAACAGAACAGGTGGGGTTGCAGTAGTTCCGCCACCGTGATGTTGGTGGAATGAGAAGAGGGGGTTAGCGGTCATAAAGGAGGACGGAGGGCTACCTCGACTGCCTAAAACTAACGGAGATGACCATAAAAAACCTTGGACCAGGTTGTGGAAAAAACTGCCCCTGTTTTCGTGGCTGATGCAAACTAGAAAGGGTTGGACGTGGAACAGTGGGCTGCCGGTGGTGGCCCGAAGGTCGGCGATGGTGGGGCGGCAGGAGCAAAAGTTGCCAAGTTGTTTATCTATAATGTTTCTTGCCAAAATCGTCCTATTTAGCAGAAAAATTATGCCCAAAAGTGACAATGTCACCTAAGCTGCCACATAATGAACCCAAGCCGAAAATCACTTAAGTTGCCGTCATGTAACAATTCATGTGTTGTTTCGAATTTCCAGGCAAATTTTGGGCACAAATCCACCAACAAGGTGGGCAAAAATTGCGATGGGCTAACAAGATGGGTATGAAAGTCAACACCCCCTAGTTGATGGACAACTTTTGCAATTTTTCCCTATAAAGATTAGACAATAAGTATTTGGAAAAAAATATTATGATTTTTTTATTTGCAATCCGAATTCAACACAAATAATCCACCTCATCATACATACACAAATCTAACTTAAACAATTGGCAAACAATCACATATTGATATGCTAATATATGCAATATAGATGTCAATTTAAAGGCCATGAAAAACATTATTCGATATATTTTACATAAAGACGGGAAAAAATGAAAAACATGTTTGTTCTTATTTTATATAATATAAATCAACCATAAATTATCACCTATAAATTTTTTATATATCATATTGCCAAAAATAAATCCAAGTTTTGAACTGATTTTTATTATATGCTGGTCCTAAGCGATAGAGGTTTAGAATGAGGGGTTGTATAAACCTTTAGCCTTTATTGATTTTTCTTTTGATAATAGTAGGCTGTAGTTTGTTGTCGGCTATAAGAAACTGGTTCTTACAGTGGTAAGTTCCTACAAAGCCGTCTGCTTACATAAGTTGTTCTTTTCGAGACTTAAAAGTAGTAATGCCTATAAGCTTTACCCACATCGGAATGAGTATAATAGTTTTCAAATCAATGCAAATATAGACAGTACTTTCCCCATCCTAGTTAAAGTTGCCACTTTGACCGGGCACGGATGTTAAGAAAAAGCAGTTGACTATTTTTTCTTTGATTTTTATAAAGGTGGAGATTGAGTGTTGAGATTTTGAGGGTGAGAATTGTGGGAATTAGTTTTCTTTTTTGGGTTTGCAAGTTTAATTGGGAGAGACAGAAAAGACAAGTAGGTAGAGTTAAGTGGGACGGATGTAGTATGTTACAACAGTTAAAACAAATAAAGATAAGAAAAATAAACACACAAAAATTATAGTGGTTCAATGTGGGGTAATCCTTCTATGCCCATTCCCTAGCATAGATCAAATTAACTAAGTTACTCACACATTACAAACTTATTTACGCGATGCTCAAGTTTCCACTCGTCACCTACAATGATTTTTTGCCTATATTTGGAAGGACACACCTCTAGTTGTATCAGTTCCTCGGAACTAATCTAGTCTAGTTTGAATTCTTGATTCAACAAAAGACTCCCAAATATACTATTTAAAAAGTAAGGGATAAAAGTTTTCTTCAACTAGAAGGAGCCTCCGAATGTTCTTAAACAAATGTAAGATAGGCTTTACTTCAATGAGGAAAGCTAAGATTGAGTTAGATTCTCTTTAAGTTTGCTTGTAGATGCTTGAGAATCTAGTAATTCAGAATGATAAGCTCGTGAGAAGTGTGAAGTATGCTTGGTTTCTTCAGTTCACTATGAGCATAACTTTTTTGGGTCTTCAACCTCCTCTATTATTACAATACGATTTATCTTTGCTAAAGGGGTAAAGAGATTCCTGCGTACATTTAATGCTCTCGTGCGCCTTGGAGCCGTTGTAGTCTTTTTGGTGGGAGAGTAGGTCAGAGTAGATGGGACGAAGTCAGTGTGCAAATTTGCTTTTGTTTTTGTCAGGATAATGTCTTCACATTATTGCATAGTTAGTACAAGATTGGCTCTTATCTCCACTAGCTAAATTTTGAATTTTGAAATCGTTGACTTGTTGACTCTTTGTCCTTTCTGCTGACTGCTTATTCCTCACTGCATGGTCTCTTGTACGACCCTAGTTGTTGCATGCAATGGATGGTGCTCTTGACAGACTTTGTTGTATGCGTCATTCTCTTACGTGGACTATTACAATACTCTTCTTACACTAACTGAACCTTACTTAAATTGATTATAGAATATTTGGGGGCATCAGTTCTACTTTACAATGTGATTTTGCATTAATAAAAGTAAACATAAATTTCTAACACTATTTCTATTATTATATTATTAATGATGCATCTTACTTACTTTAGCGGGGGGAATTATGTAATATTCCGAATCTTTGAATCCTTAGAAAAATATTCAAATGTGTTTTAAGTACTTTCATGCATTCAGTATCATATTTGACTAATGAAATATTTTTTGTAATTTTTTTTGTCGTAAAAGTGATATGACGATGCTGGAACTCATCCACGCCTACGGCTCAAAAAAATGTGAAACTTAAGAAATAGAAAGTTTGACTATTAGCTTCAATGTATATGAAACAAAGAAAAGTTATTTCTAAAACCAAAAAATTAAAGATATAATTTCAGACTAAAAAAAGGATAAAAATATGGAAATGGAATGGTAAAAAATTGTGTGTGAGATATTTGAAAAAACAAAAAAATTTAAATGAGTTTTCCATAGTTTACATACTACAGTTATAAAACTAAACATTTATGGATATAATTTCATACTCAGAAAAAGATAAAACTATGGAGTGGAGTGGTCAAAATTTGTGTGTGATATTTGAAAAAAAAAAAAAAAGCAAATTTTAAAAATGAGTTTTCGATAATTTACAAACTACGTTTCTAAATAAAAATAAAAATTTATGAATATAATCAGACTCAGAAGAGGATAAAACTATGTAAATGGAATGGTAAAAAATCTTGTTTGATATATTTGAAAAAAGAAAAATTTAAAAATGAGTTTTGGATAGTTTACAAAATACAATTTTGAAATAATAAAAATTACGAATATAATTGCAAACTCAGTAAATGACAAAACTATCGAAATATAACGGTTAAAATTAGGTTTGATATATTTGAAAAAAGTTTTGGATAGTTTACAAAATACAATTCTAAAACAAAATATTTATGGATATATTTTCAGACTCAGAAAGGATAAAACTATGGAAATTGGATGATAAAAATTTTCGTTTGAGATATTTGAAAAAAGGGAAAAAAAAAAAAGAGTTTTAGATAATTTACAAAATACAATTTAAAAAAAAATAAAACTTTGGAAATGCAATGGTCAAAATTGTGTTTGAGATATTTGAAAAAAAAAATTAAAAATGAGTTTTGAATAGTTTACAAAATATAGTTCTAAAATAAAAGAAAATACGGATATAATTTCAAACTCTAAAAAAGAATAAAGCAATGGAAATGAAATGGTCAAAAATTATATTTGAGATATTTGAAAAAAAAAAATGAGTTTTGAATAGTTTACAAATTGCAGTTCTAAAAAAAAAAAAAAAAGGATATAATTTCAGAGGGGAAAGGATAAAACAATGGAAATGGAATGGTAAACAATTGTTTGATATATATGGAAAAAGAAAATTTTAGAATTAGTTTTGGATAGTTTACAAAATATAGTTCTAAAATAAAAAAATTATGGATATAGTTTCAAATTGAGAAAAGGATAAAACTATGGTAATGGAATGGTAAAATATTTGGTTTGAGAAATTTAACAAGAGAAATTATACAAATGAGTTTTCGCTATTTTACGATCTACAGTTTTGGAAAAAAGAAAAAACTTATGGATATACTTTTTTACTTAGAAAAGGAAAAATACTCTAGTGATGGAATGGTCTAATGTTATGTTTCAGATGTAAATTTCGTTCTTTATGTTCATTCTGTATATGTTGTTGCAAATATATATATATATATATATATATATATATATATATAGAATAGTTCTTCAAATTTTCTAAATCTTCGATTAATGGCCATTTTCGAGTCGTTATAATGTTGAATTTTATAAAATTCGGAAATTTATTTTATGATATGTTTATGTGTATTAAAGTGGTTATATGGTATACTTATGGTTGGAAAACTTTGAAGGGGATTAAAAGACGATATAAACATTTTTCTCCATTTTCTCATTTTTTCGAAAAAGAAGGCTGTTATTATTTTAATTTTTTAAATTTATGGAAAAATAATAAGTTATACAAATTGTATATTTGAATTGAAGGAAAAAAGATTAAAAGATAATATAAATATTTTCTCCCATTTTCTTTTTTTTTTTTTTCAAATAAGGGCGAATGGTTTTTAATTTTTAGTTATTCTGAAAAAGTTATTTTATAACCTAAATAGGTATAATAATTTATATAAATGTTATATTAATTTGAAGTTAGAAAATTAAAAAGAGTATTAAAAGATAAGATAAACATTTTCTTTTCCATTTTTCCTTAAATTCGAAAAAACGGGCTGTCCAAATATGAAATTTATAAAATCTGGAATTTTTTGAATGATATATATATATATATATATATATGTGTGTGTGTGTGTATATATAATAAGTTATTTATATGGTATATTTGTAATTGAAAAACTAAAACGAGGATTAAAAATGAAATATAGATTTTAGAAACTTTTAAAATAGGTTGATAATTTTTTGTTTTTACAGAAAATTATAAACTGAAATTTTGAAATTCTATTACTTATCTCATATATATATATATATATATATATATATATATATATATATTTATAATTTTATTTATGTGGTTAAAGTATTATAATAATTATTAGAAGACATGATATAAAGTTTTGTAAGAAAAATAGGGTTATATTAGAAAATATAAGGAAATAAGAGATATGTAATTACTAATTTTTATACATGATATATTATCATGCTTTAGTATATATATGATAATGATATAATTATATCTTTCACTGAACTGTATGAAAAGAAAATATAAAATATTTTAGGGAAAACTCCAAACCCTAAACCCTAAATATTTGAGAATATAAATTCTATTAAAAATATAATGAATCCGCTATGTGACAAATGATTTGCGATCAGCTGGTGCTAGGTGTGCGGCCCGAGTTTAGAAGCACGCGAAGGAAACTTCCCCTACTCTGCTACTAAAAAGCTAATAGGTGTGTAATTATGATTAGAAGTTAGCTTTCACTTATAATATGGGGATTTATATTGTTATATCATGATTTTCCTTTCGGTATGAGATAGAAATGCTATAGTGTAATGCTTATTGATTTCGATTAACATTTCATTCCTATATACATTGTGAAAGTACAGGACCCCGTGAAAGTTGGGCCACAAAAATTAACCCCGTATGAGTTGGGTTTTGGTATTGGACCCCGTATAAGTTGGACCTTACCTCTATTTGAATGTATACGTGATTAACTTTACTTTTCCTACATAATATAACTTCTTGCAGAGTTATCCACAGGTTTCTTTGATGCTCATACCCCTACAAACATTTCAAAATGAAGGAGATGTGCAACAAACTGTTACAAATCTCGTTGTCTCTGTTCGACTCCACTTTGGGCCCGTGATATCTTATAAACTATTTTGATATGATACAAAATAATTCATAATTCGAGTCTGTAATATTAAACACTTCTGCATGTATTTTGAAATTTTATTTTTCATATTTTTGGAATAAAGTATATTTCAAGTATTATAATTGTTTCCGTTTATTACTATAAAAAAAAATTAATAGAAAGAATGTATGTACTTGTCGCACTGTAGCACCTCGGTCTCGAAAAGTGAAACTTTGGAGCTACAAATTAAGAGGAAAATTCTATTCATTTCCTCTTATAGATGCTTGTATTTTGTTATATAATAAGACTAAGAAATAATAGTACAAACTTTTCTAATCTAGAACGACTACACATAAATATTTAGAAAGTAATATGATTTACCGTTAGTACACAAATACAAAATATTTCAAACAATCGGACACTAATTATTGGCTTCAATGATACATATGAGAAAAAATGGGATGTGGATTGAGTACATTCGGTGTTTTCGGTGATATCTTGGCTATACCACTTAGCCCAAGATTACCAGCTAATCGAGTTGTTTGGAGCCTTACAAGCTCCGACAGATTCACTATGCGTACAACTTATCATTTGGTTGTTCACAAAATCTCTAATACTAATTGCGAGATTCTAACTTTTAGCAATACCGACACTTCTTGGATAAAATAATGAAATATTGAAGTGGCCACGAAAATTCATCATTTTTATGGTGTTCTTACCAAAATGCTATACCAACTAGAGTGAATTTCGTTCGGAGACATGGGGGATGAGCTTGTCTGCAAGTTATGTGGTGAAGATGATGAGACAGCGACACATCTATTTCTTACATATCGCCAAATACATGAGGTTTGGCGAATAATCCCCATCCGACTTCAAAATGTTATCACATCGAAGTTGCCCTTTCACGCAGCCTACCTTACAATAATTGATAAGTTGCCAGAGGAGCTATTAAAGTTGGCAGCGACTATACTATCGCAAATATGGTGCCATCGAAATAAGTATTATATGGTAGGGCATATGTTCGATCCAAAATAGGTTATCCAGGTTGCGCTGATCCAATAGGAGGAGAAACACAAGTTTGCGCGTGATATGGCAATCGTGCTCCGTGCCAGCAATCTGCACCGCACAAGTGACAAGCACCACTTAATGGTGCCCATAAGTTATATTTCGATATTGCAACATTTGATGGTAATGTTATCGGACTTGGGTTTATAGTTCGTGATTGTTAGGGGCATATCCTAGTCGCCAAAGTTCATAGAACTCGAGGAGATGGACCATCATACTTGAAGGACTGGCCCTTCAATTTGCATTGCACATGCCTTTGAAGGCAGGAACGGGGACAATGTTTATAGAGGGAGATAATTCCACGCTGATGAATATGCTGACTAAAGAAGTGAGTGACTATTATTGTGGTGTTATCATTCGAGATATCCTTACGTTAGCATTTGGGCTCGGGTGTTCAAGTTATGAAGCGGTTCGAGGGAATGCGAATAGAGTTGCTCATGCTCTAGCCCATTTTTCTTTAGATAATGATGACTACAGAGTCTGGTTAGAAGAAGTTCCATCTAATATAGTTGTTATATCTCATTCAGATGTAGCGCATTAGTCCATACTTTGCTTATTAATTGAAGTTGGTTTCTAAAAAAAACTAAAAAAAAAGAAGTATGTCGAAAAAGAACAAATTATTTAGGGCCATAAAGATTGAAATATACAAAATTGAGTTTATTTAAAAAGCACAAAAAATTGTTTAACAAGATGATAACTTGGAAACGTACGAAATCATTAAGGCTAACAACCTAACACTGAAATGTGGAACTTATTTGCATTACTTCCACATTGTTTGAAGATGTACATATTCCCATCCTCTAGTTGCATTTCTTTGACCCACTTACTCCATCCGTCGAAAAACCGACAGCTTGGAACGCCATTTACAACTTTATACTCTTACAACACTTTGAAAATTTTGCCAGTAATTCTCCAATTGAATGAATTTATCATGTGTACCAATGACGTCTATAGCAGCACTTGGTAATCTCTGCGTATAAAAATATATATAACTCACCACAATTAAGACCTCAAGAAAAAAAATTACTTTTCAACATGAAATTGGAATTCACCATTCAGATCCAATAGTCCCATTGGCTACACTCGGATATGAAGAATGTTACTCTACTAGGAGATGTCATGCTATCTAGTAAAATAGTACACATGGTTTAAATAAAAAAACAGAAAAGCCCACCCAAAATTTTAGTAGCAATAGGTGAATGTTTTCTTTTTGTTGTTTTACAAAATCATGCATTTTCTCAGAAAAGTATTAGTTTTCCTACAAAAGTATAACTTTTTTGGAAAAAAAGTATTAATTGTTGGGAAATTGATGGCAAATTAAATGGACTCTTATTGAACACATTGTTTGAGGTCCATTCAGGTTAGACCAATAAGGTGGCTAAAAGTATCACTAACTAACCAAAAATATTATTTTTTTATTTATTTATAAAAGAATCACTTTACTGCTAATTTTATAAAAAAAGGTTGCTATATTTGGCCAATTAAGTCATTCTTTTTGCCAAAAAGGCAATACTTCCATAATCATACCGACTCATTTTATACATAATAGATCCATCCGTATGATATTTTAAAGTTTTTATCTTGCAACATTATCTTCTCCTTTCTTAGAAGTGTTAAAAGAAAAAGATAATTCAAAAATTGCATTGGAGCCAATTATTCACGAGATAAACGAAAATGATTAAACTAAGAAATATAAATAAATAAGTATACATAATTCATTAGTTATCTTCTTTTCTTTATTAGGAATCATATTTGCTATGGTTTGTTATTATTATAAGTTTATTGTACAATATTATTTTAGTTCGTTGTAATAAATATTGTTTATTCATACGAGTATTTATTTTTGCATTTACAATCATAAAATCTTTCTGCAATACTTAAACATTCTCTTTTACAATGTTGTGTATTTAGTAATATTTTTTCTAAAATATGGTAAATTCATATATGTATAAAAATAACAAAAGAATTAATTTAAATAAAATAGCGTCTTAGTTTTCTATATGCATGAAAATAGAATTTTCCAATGTTTACCAAACTAAAACATTGAAAATACAAGTTAGAATAACTTTGGATTTTTTGTGTGTGTGTGTTCGTGTTTCTTTCCTATAACTATCACATAATTATTTGATCTGTTCATATATCTATCAATTGTCCGTTTACAATTGTTGTCTCACGTTTGCCTTTGTTCTAGTTAGCAAGATTGTAGACATACCAGATGTATGTCATTGTCTTAGAAGTTAATAATTGTAAACGACTGACTTTTAAAAAAAAATGTGGCAAGAGCGGTATGAATAGAATTTTCACTAAAAAAAAAATTATATATTGAAAATATTCTAGAATTTGTAGTATTATTTTTATAACATAAAGATTTAATAAATTAATGATTGTGATTTTACTTCATTCGTATTTGAGCATTGACCACTAAATTGCAAAAAATACAACTTTTTTTTTAATTATGATGTATTTGAATTGTATAATACCGTACACACGAAAGAACAAAAAATAATAATATGCCCGTGTATTGCACGGTTGCGGTATCTAGAGTGACTAATCGCAGAGGATTAGAGATTTTAAGCTATGGGGTTGATGATAGGTGGAGTAGTAAAAGCACGAATGTTGTGTATAAGGAGATATTTCAAAAGTTATGAATTTATTTAATTTTCCATATACTAATAATTTAACGCATCGTTATTTCAAGCCTATTATTAAATTCATTCATTTTGCACTTGCAAAATAATGTTAAATAACACACAAAGAAAAGAAAATTATTTTTATCAAATTTTGACAATATACTTCATTTTTTTTTTGTTATATATAATCAAATACAAATTCTTTTGTAATAAAAATGTACTTTTCATGATAATATTGGCTCATTCTTAAAAAATAAAATAGCCCGTACATCGTACGGGTACATTTACTAGTTTTAGTAATAACGTCAATTGTAACAAACCATATATGAATGTTGGGGAGAATACGGGTAATTGCATCATTTTACACCTATTATCCACAAAAATATTAGAATTTATAATGCCATATATAATATTCAATAACATTGAATAATTAAATATAGACATGAACAAAAGTTAGATTAGCAAAATATGAATGTCAAGAAAGATCTGTTAACCCCGAAAGATTTGATATCAAGTACAAATCCAAGAAAAAGTATGTTACGAATCAATTTGACAATAAAAGTATTTTATATTTACATTCTAACATCACTACCCAGTAGGTCAATTATCGAAAACAGTACTAAAAATATTAATGTGACTACAAAATTATTTGAATGTATACAACAAATTTTTCCAATATATTGTGTCATTTAGATTAGATTTTTTATGGGACTCTATTGTTGGAGGAAGATAAAACAACAAAGAAAATGGAGTATTGAACATGAGAAGTAAGAAATAACATTATATTTTTTTTATAAGTTCCTCAAATGTAAATAGAATTACATATAATATATCGATAGTAAATTTTATTTTGATAAGGATATAATTCATTTCAATATAATTTTTCCTTAAATAATATTATTTTTATTTTATAATATTTTACTTTTTAAATATAATATTAGGAATATGTTATGAAAAAAAATCAAAATATGACAAACATGATATAAATTCGCAAAAGTATTAGCGCTTATATTCTTACCTCTAAAAATATTTTTATCGAATTTAATTGTTATGTTATATATAACAAACTACATGGGAACTAAATGTTTTAAAGTAACTTTAAATATTTTAATATAATGATAGACAAAATACATAATAATATAATATTTTAATAAAATTTAGAAATTACGTGCAACGCACGTGGTAATTACTAGTAATATAAAATATAAATTATTGAATAAAAAATAGAATTACAAAAATAACTAAATAAGTTCTCAAACTAAATCAAACACAAGAAAACAAGTAAAAACAATAAAAATATGAATAAATGGATAGTAAAAAATAGTAGTAATAAATTAAAAATATATAAAATATTAATATATATATATATATATATATATATATATATATATATATAATATACGGGTCGGGTTAGGGGCGAATTTAGCAAATTAAATCCGCTACCCGATTCAAACCGGCCAATACCCGTTTGGCCGGATTTGAACCCACCCCAAAACCCGTTTGGCCAGGTTTTAACCCGCCCTATATAAAGAAGATTTAGTGCGAATTCGAGTTTCAACTAGATTTATTGTCATCCCTAATTGAAAATGTAAAAACTGGACCAAAACTATATAGAAGAGAGCCTAAAAGAGCACAAGGCCTACCCAAGAGGGCTAAAATTGATTTTCCCGGTTGTCAAGTTATGGTTTGGTTTCATGATAGAGTGCTTAAATGTTGAGGCAGAACAAATACGATGTAAAGTATATAGACCGCTATTGTGGACCTAATGTTCATATACTGGCAGCAACAATGGTGATTTTCTCTTTTCTGTCTCTTTTTTTTTTACTTCTTTTTTTTTTTATATATATGTACTCTGTTTTGTGACTCTTATCTTGCGGCCTTTAGCATGTCTAATGGCTATATTTGTCTCTTCTTGTACTCACGTTCGGATTATGTGAGTGTAGTGTAAATTATATACTTGAGCTGGGTTTGTAAATTGGACAAAAGAATTGGGCACTTGAGGACAAATTAAGCCAGAATATACTCAGTGCATGGAGTTTTCGGTCCTATACCCAGTGTGGTGCACCACTCCATCAACCGATCAACATGTGTCTAGGTGCTCATAACATTTCATTTCTATTTCTGTTTTTATTTATTCTCTTATTTGACTTTCCATTGATATTTTATTATTTAATCAAAAATTTGAATTCTCTCTCTTCTTATCTAATTTCCCGTCTTTGTTTTTTTTTTTTATGTTTAATGTCAATTTCCTTTATTCTTTTCATTTTCGCGTCTTCATCTCCCAGAAAGTGAATACTCCTTCTTTTGCAAGCTTCTCAATACCCACCCCTACAATTTGCAGGCTTGTATAGTTTGGGTTTATTTTTCATGTCCCAAAAATAACACTCCCTCTTTTCTTCTTCAAGATGCCCACAATCCATCATTGTTTTATTTTGAAAATTTTGCAGGTCGGATGGTGTGACTCTGTTTTTTCCTGAAATTTCAAATAGGTAAGTGTTCTACTTAATAGAAAATTTAGAAAAGCTAAATATCTATATATTTGTTTGATTTTATTGATCAGTTACACCTCTTATTTTGTATATGTAATTTCTTTCATATTCCATTTCTGTTATTATTAATTATTGTTATGTTCATGTTTCAGAAATGGATCAAACTTTAATATCTGGTAAGACTAATGCAAATTGTGGTCTTGAAGAATTTCCCGCAAGTGATTCACCAATATCCGCAGATGTTGAGGTACGTAATAACGAGACTATGATAGAATAATTTGAGCGTAAATTAGCTGTGGGTCGAATCGTAAAAGGTCATGAGGATGCCAAATTGTTGTATTATGAGTATGGCCGTATAAAAGGTTTTAGTGTGAGGAAGGGAAAACAAGATTACTTTCATGGTAGTAAGGAGATTAATATGAAAGAATTTAATTGCTCTTGTTGTGGGAAAAAAGATGGGAAGTGTAGCACCGAAGGTAAGCAAGCAAGCTATCTAAAGAAGGAAACACGAACTGGTTGCATGGCACAAAAGAATTGGGCGTAAAAAGAATGAAGAGTGGAGAGTGATTATCTTTCAATGTGAACACAATCATGACATGGCAGCAACTGATGAAAGCTATATGTTAAGATCGGCTCGTACGATTTCATATGCTAAAGGGGATACGTTGAAAGCTTTAGTAGACGCAGGATTTTCGATAGCTAATGCTTATTCATACATGCAGCAAGAATCATTCGGGAGGGAAATGTAGGATTTCTAAAGAAAGATGCATATGATTACCTTAATCGTCTAGCAAAAAGTCACAGACAAATAGAAGATGGTGATGCGGCTGAACTCCTAAGTTTCTTAAAGAAAAAATCTAATGAGGATGCCTTATTCTATTAGGATTTCCAAGTAGATGAAAATAATAGGATGTGCAATTTTTTCTTTAGAGATGGGCGCAGTAGAATTGACTATGAGGCTTTTGATGAGGTTCTTCATTTGATACCACTTACAAGACGAACAAATATAATATGATTTGTGCACCTTTTACTAGCATTAACCATCATAAGGGCAATTTGATGTTTGGACTAGCGTTTATGTCCGATGAAACCGAGGCGTCTTTTGAATGGTTGTTTGACATATTTCTCAAATCCATGGAGGGAAGCAACCCAAGATAATTTTCACGGATCAATGTCAAGCAATGATGAATGCCATCGAAACTTCATTTCTGAATTCCCAACATCAGTTGTGTCAATGGCATATCAATCAAAATGCATTTTGGTAGTTTGAATAACGATTCAAAGTTAAAAAACTTGTTCTACAAATGTATGGAATTTTGTGAATTCGAAGAAGAGCTTGAGAGTATATGGAGGGAAATGATTGTTGATTACAATATTTTTGATCATTCATGGTTGAATAAAATGTATAAGTTGAGATATAAATGGTCTACTGCTTTTAGTAGAAATTGATTCAGCGCAGGGCTTAAGGCTTCATCTAGAAGTGAGAGCACTAACTCTATTTTGAAATTGGGTGGTAAAAGGACACGTACTTTGTTTGAATATGTTTTGAGGTTTGAAAGAGTTCAAGACTCGTAGCGTCAAGATGAAAAAGAAGATGACTATCAATGTCGTCGTGGCAAGCCTACACTTGCTGTGGAAAATAATTGTTTGTTGAGAGATGTTGCATCAGTTTATACACATAAGATATATAATATGTTTCAGACAGAATTGATCAGCTCTCTTGGTATTGATTTCGATGGAGAACCATCAAAAGCGGTACTTTTCTTGAGTTGAAGTAAAGTCTCAAGGTAGCTCAAAAAGGATCCGAAAAGTGAAGTTTGATATGGGATCACATGAAGTTGAATGTACTTGTCAACATTATAAGTCTGTTGGTATATTATGCAAGCATGCTTTACTGGTTTTAAAGCAAATGAATGTGCATAAAATACCAACAAAGTACTTAAATATGAGATGGATAAAAGGAGTAAGGGAGAGATTGTATTCCGAGGAAGAACGTTTTTGTTCGGTTGATCGTGACTCGGCCACCGTATATGTGAATTATATGATGAGGTTTTGTTATGATCTTATAATGCGAAGTAAGGTGCATCAAGAAAGAGGAAATATGGTAAATAACGGGCTCACGATTGTGCTTTCAGATTTAAATGGGCTACTTGACCAGTTGAGTTTAGATACGTTAGGTACATATGGTGCTGATGTGGAAATGGGTGGTTCCAACACTAGAAATTTGGAAGGAATGAAAGAAAATCTGCTTATTGAGACAACACATGTGCATAATCCTCTTTATGTGAAGTCAAGAGGCCTTAATAATGTTCGATTGCCAAGCCATTGGGTATCAAAGAGCAAAAGGAAAAAGAGAAATCTTGGATCTTCGATTAAGTATGACATGTTATAAAGTAATACTTTTGATTGTTTTTTATTAGCTTCTCTATTAATTTAACTTTTTTTTTTTTTTGTATAATTACCTTTTTCATAGAAAGAGCTACGAGAAGCTTGAAAGGAAATGTCCAAAGTTCTAGACTTGAGAGGGTTGCATGTCCGTTGCAAGATTTCACTATTGTCCAAACATCAATAGGAACTACAAGTGCACAATTCATGCAAGGTGTTGCTGCTCATAATTTCCAAGATATCAATAATGGTAGCCAATCTAGTACCTACCAATCTCCAAATATATATCATATGCCATTTCTGTCGTTGAATGTGGTAAGTCGCCTATAATATAGTCTTTAGTGACATTAATATATTTTAATTTTTATGCAATCACTCAACTTGTGTGTAGGGAAATCAACCATTTAATTTTCGTGAACTTTCTACTCAAACATTACAATATTGGGATCCCAGTCATCCACCGGCATGCATAATGTGTGGTTTATGGTACTTATATTTGCAAGTTTAGCTGATTTTATCATCCTAACATTGATTATTTCTACTTCAAGCAGGCTGCAATGGAGCACTCTAGAAGTCCATCTTGATGTATATAAAAATTTCTTCAGCACCATCAGAAGGAAATTGACTCTTTTGTTTATGTCAAGCAATGATGAACATTGGTGATCTTACCTTTTTATAGATACTTTTTGGATCATAAAGTTGTGAAACATTATGGGAGGCTCTATATTTTGTTATTTGGTTTATATACTTTTTGTAGATGCTTTTTGGCTTGTAAGGTTGTGAAACATAGGGGCCTATATTTTGTTGATGCTGATGTTTGTAAGTTTTGTACAAGATTTTTGAATTGTAAAGTTGTTTAGCAACTAGCATGTCAAATGAATACAGCTAGAGAGGACAATGCTTTTGCTACCCTGTCAAAAAATAAAAAAACTTGTTTTATATAGCAGTAAATGCTTGTATTTCTACTTGTTCTGTAAACGTGTTCTCATTGGTAGCAAAAGCTTATATTTTAACATTTGTTATAGAAGTGTGCTTGAATTGGAATCATGATTTGGGAGCATTAATTGTCTCCCGTTTCTTTAGGGGTGTGTGTGGATAATTCATATAAAGTCATCAGGTTATAAGAGCAGTACACCAATTTCCTCAAATTGCTCTCAATCTGTTTGTTGTAAGATCAAGGTAACTAAATTTTATTGATATACATGAATCACTGTACATGAAATGAAAAATATCAGAATTACAACTGTAAATATTTGATCCCCTCCTAACAAACACATAATTTATTGTGAATCTATATTCATAATATATGACAAGTTGATGATAGCTCCGCTTCGACTTTCTCTTCTCGGGCAAGTTTAGGATCATCCACCAAGCTAAGGTATCATCTTGTTTTTTCTTATCTCTTTTGCTTTGTCTTGCGCTTTCTGCACTCAACTCCTTATCACTGTAGAGATGATAAAAAGAGAATGGAAAGATATGTAAGAAATCCACTTGAAAGACTACATTACATGTATTACCCTGTTTCTGAATTTTGCATACTTTCATTTCCAATTGCTCTTCCAGAAAAATATAATTCCAATAGAAACAATTGGCATTCTATTTATATTTTGTTTATATACTGAATTTACATGAGAATTGGCTTATACAAAAGCACACATCTATAAAACAAAAAAGTTGTAATTCATTATTCTCAGTAGTAAAACTTTTTCATTACTTAAAACTGAAATCTCTAATATTTCATCAATTTACATAAACTGAAAAAAAATCTCATAAATGTTTCAACAACCAACAAAAGACAGTGAAGTTTGATGACGAGAATTGCATATAATAGCATATTATCCTTGCTCATCACTGAAAAGAAAAGGTAATACCTGACAAATCAATAAACCACCATTTTCTTGATTTCAAGGAAAATCACATGTACTTCATAATAGAGAGAGGATTAAAAAATTCAGCATTCTACAAAATCAAAACCACATGAAACCATATATTTAGAATAAATTAGCAGAAATAGTCAAAATTGGGGGCACAGAAATCGCCGAAGAAGGTAAGTACCAAACAATTATTACCTGAAATTGAATTCTTCTTCTAAATTCGCCGGAAATTATCCTTCTTAAAAAAATTCGACATATAAGGTCTTTCGTCCACCAACAGTATCTTTTTTTGGGGAAATTCCAACTTGCGATTAGGAAGGTATTGGCTTCTAGCTGATAGGAAAATAAGTTCCCATGAAGTTTTGGGGAAGAAGACTGCATAGGTTTTTGGGGTTGGAGAAAGAATGGAAAGAATTCAAAAAGTTGAGAAGTTAGGGCAACGAACATGGAGAAGAAGAAGAAGAGAGAGAGAGATTTCATCTTTTTTTAGAGACGGGAAACGAAATAAGAAGAGAGAGAATTCAATTTTTTTATTAAATAATAAAATATCAATGGAAAGTTAAATAAAAGAATAAATAAAAACATAAATAGAAATGAAATTTTCTGAGCCCTTGGACACGTGTTGATCGGTTGATGGCACCACACTGGGTGTAGGATCGAAAACTCCCTCAGTGCACAAAACTTTTAAAAATTTATGTCCGAAATTGTCAGCTTGAATGTGTCATTCATAGGTAATGGCACATCCAAGCTTAAATGGATATTCTCGATGCTTGATTTTTCCAGACCCCTTACTGGACAAAAAGGTTAAACAAAATAATAATTTCCTCATCGGATCTTTATACTGTGAGAATGTTGTATGTAGCTGTGAGGTGATGTTCAATATCATCAAGTGAGCTATACTTTGTAATATGGTGTGTTGGGAATGCGGAACCGGGATCAGGGAGTGAAGAACCGGAGGATTGAACCGGGTTTTAGCATCAAGAAGACAAGTTGTTCATAATAAACAGGGTTCGAGGCAGTTGAAGATAACCGTCATTTGTGACGGAGCAGTTGCAGAATTGTGACGAAGAAAACCGTCACTTTTGTCTGGTAGCTGAGCTCAACTTCTTTCAGTTAGAACTTCCTGTACAGTTGCATTCGAGCTTCAATCCATATATCATTGAACAACTCTTATTGAGGAGAAGATCACTACGTTGAGTAATTTTCCTATTCTTTAGATTAGAGAGAGTATTTTTAGATTGAGCGTTCGTGCCCTAACTTGTCAACAGAATTGGGCATTTCATTTCTTGAGTGTATTCTCTGTAATTGATTGGAGTTATTAGTGGATTGAGGTGTGCCTTGCCTCCGTGGATGTAGTTCATCTTGAACGAACCACGTTAAATTGGTGTTTGATTCATTTCAAGTTCCTGTTCTGCGCAAGTCCAGTTCGGTCACAACTCTGGCCGAATTGTGAGTTTGAATTCAGATTGTTTTTCTTCGTACATTTCCAGATTCTTAGGAGTTGTGTGTTTCTGAGTTGTTCTTCACTAACAAGTGGCACCGTTTGTGGGAATCAACTCTCACAGCTTGAAGAAGGGAAGGAATGGCTGGTATGAAGATGGACTTTGAGAAGTTTACAGGAAGAAATGATTTCACACTGTGGAAGATCAAGATGAATGCAGTATTGGTTCACAATGGCCTTGATCTTGCTTTGATACCTCTGGATTCGTGGGAAGAAAGTGAGAAACCCAAGTTTGCATCAGTGGATAAGAAGGCCCTCAGTCTTATCTTTCTGTGTTTGGGTGATAAACCGTTAAGAGAGGTCTCAAGATGCAAGAGTTCCTCAGAAGCATGGAAGAGATTGGAAGATCTGTATCAATCTAAGTCAGCTTCCAACAAACTGTTCTTGAAGCAGAAGATGTTGGCCTTCAAGATCACTGAAGATAAGGTAATTTCTGATCAACTTGATGAGTTCATTAAGATGGTTGAGGAATTGGAAGACCTGGATGTGAAATTGGAGGAGGATGATAAAGCATTGATGGTGTTAAACATTCTTCCAAAATCCATGGAAAGCTTTAAGGATGCCTTGATGTATGGGAGAGATGAGCAGCTATCTTATGATGGAATAGTGAAGGCTCTGAGGTCTAAATGTTTCCAGACTCAAGGTGATAAAGGCATGGTGCAACCTGGAGAAGGTTTGAATGTTAAATTCAAGAAACCTTGGCAAGGCAAGAAGGGACAGAATACTAAGGATCCAAAGGCAGGAGACTCTAATCCAAAGAAGGGGAATGAATGGGTTGAGAAGAGGAAATGCTTCAAGTGCAAGCAGCCTGGTCACTTGAAGAAGGATTGTCCTAAGAGAAACAAGAAAGGTAGAAATCAAGGGGCAGAAGCTGCTGCCATTGACCATCAAGAAGATCCTCCAGAGGTATTAAATGTTACTGAATCAAGAATGGTAAAGGAATGGGTCTTGGACACAGGCTGCTCCTTTCATATGTGTCCACACCAGTCATGGTTTGATGAACTGAAGAGAGAAGATGGTGGAAATGTTCTCCTGGGAAATGACCAATCATGCAAGGTCAAAGGAGTTGGATCAGTGAGCATAAGGATGTTTGATGGTGTGGTCAGGGTCATCTCAAATGTAAGATATGTTCCTGGTCTTAAAAGAAATCTTCTATCTCTTGGTTCTTTGGTAACTAGTGGGTGTCAGTTTAGCTCAGTGGATGGCTTCTTGCATATCACTAAACATGGAAAAATGGTGATTAAAGGTAGACAGCATAATGGGTTGTTTATCTTGATTGGTTCACCTGTTGTTGGGAGTGTGGATATGGTCTTGAGCAGTTCTGAGCTTGTTAAATGGCACAAGAGGCTTGGACACATAGGAGAGAAGGGGTTGAAGGAACTGTCAAGAAGTGGAGTAATTGGAAACATGGGAAATCAAAACCTGGAGTTCTGTGATCAGTGTGCTTTGGGCAAATCCAAGAAGCTGCCCTATGGAAAGGGTGTTCACACAACTCAAGAGCCATTAGATTATGTCCACTCTGACATATGGGGTCCTGCAAGGACAAGAGACTCATGGTGGTGCAAGGTATTTCATGTCCTTGATTGATGATTACAGTAGAAAGGTGTGGATCATGTTGATGAAGAATAAGAGTGATGCTTTTCATAAGTTCAAAACATGGTTGATTCAACTGGAAAATGTCAAAGGGAAGAAGCTGAAGCACCTTAGGACTGATAATGGACTGGAATATCTCTCTACTGAGTTCACAAACTTCTGTGAGGAAAGAGGAATCAAGAGACACAGGACTGTCCCAATGAATCCTCAACAGAATGGAGTTGCTGAAAGGCTTAACAGGACTCTTCTTGAAATAGTAAGGTGTATGCTGTTGGATGCTGGGTTGCCAAAGGTATTTTGGGGTGAAGCCATTGCTACAGCATGTTATCTCATTAACAGGTCACCCTCATCAGTGATTGGGTTCAAAACACCTGAAGAGGTGTCGAGTGGACAGAAACCAAGTTATGAAGGTTTAAGGGTGTTTGGTTGTCTTGCTTTTGTCCATGTCAAGCAAGACAAGTTAGATGCAAGAGCTCTAAGATGTGTATTCTTGGATATCCAGATGGAATAAAGGGCTACAGATTGTGGTGTCTAGAGAAGGGAAATCAGAAGATAATCACAAGTAGAGATGTAAAGTTTAATGAGAATGTGATGGCTTATGCTTCAACAGGCTCTAAGGAAGAATTTGATGGTGCTAAAGAGACAGAAGAGATATCAATTCAGGTGGAGCATCCTGCTGAAGATGATCACACACCTCAACCACAAGAGAATCTACAAGATAGTGATTCATCATCTGAAGAAGAAGAACAAACTGGACCTTCACAAAATGTTAGAGAATACAGCATTGGAAGGGACAGGCCTAGAAGAACAATCAACATACCTGATTTCTATGGTTAAGCAGGGAGTGTTTACTATGCCTTGAGAGTTGCTGAAGACCTGGAATCACAAGAGCCTAGTAGTTTTAAAGAAGTACTAGATTGTGAAGAAGGTGAACACTGGATTCAAGCAATGATTGAAGAGATGGAGTCCCTGGAAAAGAATGAGACCTGGATATTGGTGGAAAAACCAAAAGGTCAGAAACTTGTGAGTTCTAAATGGATATACAAGAAGAAACTGGAGACTGCAGGATCCAAACAGGTGAGGTTTAAAGCAAGATTGGTGGCTAGGGGCTTTACACAAAGAGAAGGGATTGATTTCAATGAAGTTTTCTCTCCAGTAGTAAAGCATTGCTCAATCAGGTTGCTTTTATCAAAGGTTACTCAAGAGGACATGGAATTACAACAACTGGATGTAAAGATAGCATTCTTACATGGAGAACTCAATGAGAAGATATATATGAAACAGCCAGAAGGCTTTGTTGTTCCTGAACAAGAAGAGAAAGTTTGTTTGCTGAAGAAGTCACTATATGGACTTAAACAAAGTCCAAGACAGTGGAATAAGAGGTTCAATGACTTCATGATCAGTGTTGGCTTTGTAAGAAGTCTGTATGATAGTTGTGTTTACTTCAACAAGGGTTCAAAGCAAGATAAAGTCTTTCTTCTGTTGTATGTGGATGATATGCTAATTGCTAGCAGGAACAAGAAGAGGGTACAATGGTTGTAAACAGACTTAACACTGAATTTGACATGAAAGATCTGGGAGAGGCCAAGAAGATTTTGGGCATGAACATTCTAAGGAACAGAGAAGCTGGAGTGCTTTGGTTATCTCAGAGGCAATATCTACAGAAGGTTTTGGAGAGGTTTCATATGCATGAAGCCAAACCTCTCTCCACTCCAGTTAATCTACAGAAGAAACTCTCCAAAGAACAATGCCCAAAGACTGAAGAGGAAATCATACATATGAGAAATGTTCATTATGCAAGTGGAGTTGGAAGTCTCATGTATGGGATGATTTGTAGTAGGCCTGACTTGGCCTATGCTGTGTCTTTAGTAAGCAGGTTCATGTCAAACCCAGGAGTTGAGCATTGGGAAGCTTTGAAGCATGTGATGAGGTATTTGAAGGGGTCAGTGAACTTGTCACTGAAGTTTGAGAAGAAAGTGGATGGAAGCACTGTTGCATTGGAGGGGTTTGCTGATTCTGATTTTGCAGCAAACATAGACACAAGGAAATCTATTTCTGGATTTGTGTTTACCTTATTTGGAACAGCCATCAGCTGGAGAAGTGTACAGCAGTCAGTTGTAGCACTGTCCACAACAGAAGCAGAATATATCTCTCTCACTGAAGCTATCAAAGAAGCAATCTGGCTTAAAGGGATTTTGAGAGATTTGGACATCAAGCAAAAGTGTGCGGCAATTTACTGTGATAATCAAAGTGCTCTACACCTTGTGAAACACCAAGCATTTCATGAAAGGTCAAAGCACATTGATGTGAGGTTGCATTTTGCTAGGGATATCATTGATTCTGGTTCTGTGGAAGTGAAGAAGGTACACACATTGCATAACCCTGCTGATTTTCTTACTAAGGGTGTACCTGGGAACAAAGTGGAGCATTGCTCGAGCTTGCTGCAGCTTGAGCAATGTCATGAAGAGCATTAACATAAAGGCAGTGATGAGGCAGGAAGAGGCACACTTGATTCATTGAGGTGGAGATTTGTGAGGTGATGTTCAATATCATCAAGTGAGCTATACTTTGTAATATGGTGTGTTGGGAATGCGGAACCGGGATCAGGGAGTGAAGAACCGGAGGATTGAACCGGGTTTTAGCATCAAGAAGACAAGCTGTTCATAATAAACCGGGTTCGAGGCAGTTGAAGATAACCGTCATTTGTGACGGAGCAGTTGCAGAATTGTGATGAAGAAAACCGTCACTTTTGTCCGGTAGCTGAGCTCAACTTCTTTCAGTTAGAACTTCCTGTACAGTTGCATTCGAGCTTCAATCCATATATCATTGAACAGCTCTCATTGAGGAGAAGATCACTACGTTGAGTAATTTCCCTGTTCTTTAGATTAGAGAGAGTATTTTTAGATTGAGCGTTCGTGCCCTAACTTGTCAACAGAATTGGGCATTTCATTTCTTGAGTGTATTCTCTGTAATTGATTGGAGTTATTAGTGGATTGAGGTGTGCCTTGCCTCCGTAGATGTAGTTCATCTTGAACGAACCACGTTAAATTGGTGTTTGATTCATTTCAAGTTCCTGTTCTGCGCAAGTCCAGTTCGGTCACAACTCTGGCCGAATTGTGAGTTTGAATTCAGATTGTTTTTCTTCGTACATTTCCAGATTCTTAGGAGTTGTGTGTTTCTGAGTTGTTCTTCACTAACAGTAGCCATTGAGGAAGATGGAGAGAGCCTACAACGTTCTCTAGTGAAGAATGGAACAACAATTTCATAGCTACTACATAACTCTCACAATTTCTGATCTTTGAGTATGTGAGTTTTGTTCATAAAATTAAAAGCATAAATCTAACATTGTTGTAAAAATCCTACTCTCTAACTCTAGGACACGAATAGCTTAGCTACTCATGCCTAGTATTAATCCAATACACGAATTCATAGAAAACATTGTAAAAAACTAAAAACTAGAAAAGAATTAGTAGAACCCGAACAAGTCGTCTTGTCAATCTTCGTGTCTTCGTCCTTCCAGTTGCTCTCTAACTCTACTTTAGTGTGTATATGATAGTGTATGATGATTCTCCTTCAAAAACGAGCAACACTTGTCTTTTATAGACTTAAGCATAGTCCTGGGGAGCTTAGGAATCAAATTCCTATTTGAAACAGGAAAATCTCTAAAATTGCACAAACTGACGCGACCGAGTCAAAACTGACACGACCGAGTCAAAAATGATGCGATCGATTCACACCTCCGACACGACCGAGTCAGATGCTACTGAACTCGCCTATTTCAGCCCTTCGACGCGACCGCGTAGGTCCCTTCTGTCGTTGGGCCTTGTTTCAGCCCATTTCATGGTCCAACTCATCCTTTCTTCAACCCGTTCTTCGTGTTATCTCATAAACTCTTCATTTTGACCTGAAAAAACTATGAAAATACTACAAAACGAACTAATACACATCAAATGGTCCAAATTACATAAATTCATACAATTCTTAACCACTATGCATGTAAATGCTATAAAATATTTTATCCTATTTCGACCTAAATACATGCATAATTAACGTGTATCAGTCAGTCCTTCCAATTGTCGGAATGGGTGGACTGGGGAAGACAACGTTGACCAGTAATGTCTTCAATAATCAACGGATAAAGACTCACTTTGGAACATCTATTTGGGTGCATGTTCCTACAAGTTTTGAACCAGTGAATCTTTTAAAGAAAATTCTTTCAATGTTGACATCGAAAAACAATGAAATTGAGAGCAAGGAAGTTGTTCTACAAAAGCTTCAACAAGCTTTGGTAGGAAAAACATATCTACTTATTCTTGATGACGTTTGGAAACAAGATGAACTTATGTGGGAAACTTTTATAAATTCCTTATCTGGGATTACTTCTGGGAAGGGAAGCAACATCATTATTACGATGCGGAATACAAAGGTTGCTTCTATTGGGAAAACATTTGATATTCACCACTTGAATGGCTTATCAGAAGAAGATTGTTGGTCCGTGATCAAGACAAAAGCTTTTGGAGAAAGAGATGTTCCGTCAGGATTTGAGACAATTGGAAGAAATATTGCAAAAAAGGTGTCGAGGTCTGCCATTAGCTGCTATCGTTGTCGGGGGAGTGTTGCAAGGTAAATCTGAAGATGATTGGGTCTCAAATGAATGGGATTCGCTTTCAAATGTTGGAGCATATGGACATAATATTCAAAGATACTTAAATTGAGCTTCAATAAGTTGTCTAAACCATTACTCAAGAAGTGCTTTGCTTACTGTTGGATCCTTCCTAAAGGTGAAGAAATCGATAAGCAACAACTAATTGAGTTGTGAATGGCTGAAGGATTTCTTCAACCTGATGAAAGAAATGATATGGAGACTGTGGGCAATAAGAATTTCAACCTTCTTTTGCAGAACTCTTTGTTGCAGCCTATTGTGGACGGAGATGACTATGGAAACGTATCATATTGTAGCATGCACGATCTTTTGCATGATATAGCGAGCTCTGTTTTGAAAAACCAATATTACAGACATGAATCAAGTGTTGTCCCAAAAGAAAGAGTTGTACATTTGTGTACATTATTCTTCAAGGGTGATATTTCTAATATGATGTTCTGAAGCTTCGAGAGCCTACATGTTTTAACTTTGGAGTACTATGGTATTAGAAATTTACCAGATTCAATCAGGGAGTTAATACACTTGAGGTGTCTTAACATTTGCCGCACACAAATTGAATTTTTGCTAAATTTGATTGGTGAACTGTATAAGTTGCAGATATTAAGAGCGAAAAAATCTTCGTTGAGTAAGTTGCCAAGTACATAAAGTACTTGATTAGCTTAAGACATCTTCACTTTTTGACTGGCATAGAAATACCACCTCATCTGGGAAGGTTAACTTCTCTTCAAACATTGTCATGCTTTATAGTGGAGGATGAGGATGGCCGCTGAATCAAGGAGCTTGGGAAATTGATAAATCTCAAAGGGGATCTTATGATTGAAAATCTAAAAAAGTGCATGACTAGAAAGAGGCAAAAGGGTGCATTTCTATTTAAAAAGACAAATATTGTCGGATTAGTCATGTGTCGGAGCTTACGTATAGAAGGCAAAAGAAATGACCAGAAGTGTTGGAAGGCCTCCAACCTCATCCAAATTTGAAGAGGTTAGATATCCAAGGATTTGGTGGCACAAGATTTCCTCAGTAGACTTTGAAGATGGCCGTACTAGATGAGCCCCGCAATAGCTGGGTTGGACTTAATAATTTGGTGCAGATACGACTTCTTTTTTGCTCTGAGTGTGAAGAAATCCCGATGATGGGCATTTGCCACATCTCAAATATATAAAAATATATGGTCTGTCGAGTGTTAGATCCATAGGTCCTTCATTCTACAGAAATCCCAGTAGCAATGGTGGGCCAATTATTGTGTTTCCAGCGCTTAAGCAGCTCATGTTGTGGGATATTTAAAACCTGACGAAGTGGGCAGAAGTTGAAACAACACAAGTGGAGATCTTCCTTGCCTGAAAGAGTTGTATATCATAAACTGCAAACAGTTGCGGAGTGCTCCAAGTCAATTCTCGTGCCTTGAGGAATTGTATATTCGTGAGATGGATAATGGATTACCGTTGGCAAACATATTAGATGGGGGATCAAATTAACAACACGCCTTTTTAATGCAGTAGATGGATTGGAGTATCTCCCAGATGGGTTATTCCAGAACAATGCAAGTCTTTCATATTTTGATATAATTCTCTCAATAAGTTGTGTATAAGTCATTGCCCATATCTCAAGTCAATACAATATCATTATCCTAATTCAAGCAGCGAAGGACAAGGCTCTACATCGCTCTGTGTTTTGTAGATTAAGGACTGCAAAGGACTGACTGAATTGCCCTAGCAGATGGTGGAATCGTGTGCGCCGTCTATCGAGGAGTTATCGTTGAAGAATTTAAGTAGCACCGTAATAAATTTGCCCAAGATACTTGAGTGCCTGCATAAAATGTTGCGTCTCAGAGATTTGAAAATTATGTTCTCAACTCATATTGAGCGGAGAGATTGGGTATTTGGGCAACCTTCAAAAATTAAAGATTGGTCCAGCTGCGTCAGATTCATGGGGTTGTGTCAATTTGGATGTTGGTGGAATACTAAAAGCAGCATCCCAATCTCTTGATACATTACGATTAAGGGGGATGCAAGATTGGAACTATGACCGGGCCGGGCCCAGTCGGGCTGAGGGAAAGTTCGGGCCGAGTCGGACCGGGCCCGATTTATTTCGGGCCTAGAAATGCTAGGTCCGGCCCGGAGGACCTCGGGCCGGAAAAGCCCACCAATGAATTTTTTTTTTGTTACTTTAACCATGAAGTAGAATTATATATTGAGACGAAATTCAGTTTAATTCTCTTAAGAAAAAACTTGATTGGAAGATAATATATTACTATTCGTTTCAATATGGAATGATATCTATTAATCTATAGGCATGTCTCAAACCCCACATATAACAATAATAATAATAATAATAATAATAATAATAATAATAAAAAAGAAGGAATGGATGATGATATATAGTTATATACTATACGTCACACGTTATTTAATTTTTGTCACGTACTATACTACATGTTAATCAATTTTTTATTTTTCGACACATAATAATTAATGAGCATGCTTGGATCCAATTCATTTTCCATCTTCGGCTAATAAAACTGAAGAAATAGAGTATTAAGTCAAATGTTTTAATTTCTCGGTAAATAGATACATTTATGCTCTGCTAGAAAAAGAAAAAAGAAAAACATGTTTCAAATAGTACACAAGATATTACCTAATTCCTAAATTTTTCTTATTCGATTAGTGAGGGGAAAAAAAATCAATTTCCATCGGGCCGGCCCGCGGACCTTTGGGCCGGGCTTGGCCCGCCAAAAAAAAGGCATTCGGACTAGGCCAAAAAAGCCCAAATTTTTTCGGACCTCTAATATTTCGGCCCAGCCCGCTCTATATTTCGGACTAAAGGGGCCGACTCATCGGGCCGGGCCAATTTTACCAGCTCTAATTGAAACTCTCTCTTGGATCATCTTCAACATCTCACCCGTGTCTCTTCCTTACAGTTGGATAGTTTTGGAATAGAAGAACTGCCGCAATGGTTTGGGAAGCTCACATCGCTAACAGAATTACGGCTACGTGATTGCAAAAAGTTGAAGCATCTACCTTATGGAAACAATGCGACGCCTCACAAATCTAAATTATTTATGGATTTATGGTTGCCCTCTAATAGAAGACAGATGCATTGCACAACAACAAATCTACTTCTATTATAAAAGTTTGAGTTGTTTCTTACAAAATTTGATTCGCCTATTATATCCTTAATGAATTTTAAATTTTAAGGTTAGTTTAGTTACTATATCTTCAAAGTTTTATTTATTTGGTAAGAGCACTATATAGTTCAAATATCCTCTATTAATTCATGGATATGATATCTAATTCATCTATTGTCATAATTTGAACCTAAATATTGATAATATTTAATATTTTTCTTTCTTTTTAGTAATACACATAGTATTATAATTTTTTTTATTTTTAAATTTCTTTTAAATTTCTTATCTCTTTTATATACTTGTAGAAAAAAAAACGATTAGTGAAATTTTTATGGCTAATTTAGTAACTTTATTTTTAAAATGTTATTTATCAAGGAAAAGTCATTTTATAATTCATATTCATCTCTCAAATCTCTTCTGAATTTTCCTATCACATTTCAGACATAAGTTGAACATAAATATTAATAAAATCTTATATTATTATTATTATTATTATTATTATTATTATTATTTAGTAAAATACATCATATTATTCTTTTTATTTATTTCTATTTTCTTCAATTCTTGATAAATTTCTTATAGTTTTTCTAATTGCGTTCTTCTAGAGAAAGGAGAAAGACCGATTAACAAAAATTTAAAAGAATATATATACAAAATATTAAATAATTGAAATTTACACAAAAGATATTTATGTATCAACAAAAAAGATACAAAATTAAACATCTTATAATGTAATAGTAGGACTTTAGTAACACCAAAATTTGACTTCTATATTAGGATAATGATTACAAGACTTTTAGTTCCAAATAGCGGTACAATAGAGTTATTTAGATACTGAATATTTGCAAACTTATTAAGTTTTGGTGTTTTCATGGTGAACAAAGATACAATAAGTTTTATGATTAGCAACAAGAAGGAAAAAAATCATATATATAAAAATTAGAACAATGAATAAATAGTGTAAGCTCTTATTTACTTTATTTATCATCTTTCATTTTTAGAGATAATTACTTATTTTTAGTTTTTTTTTTTCAATTTAGGTACATATACAGCTATAATATCTTTATACTGAATTCACTAACCAAAATAAAAAAATATATTTGACAAGAAAACTATAGTGTATCATATTCCTTTTATTTAATTTTATTATTAAGTTTCTTTTAAAATTACTTAACTCTTTTATAATGAGATTATTCTATATAATTGTTGAAAGAGTAGAAAATTCGATAAGGTGAAACTTTTTGAGCTAATTTAGAAATTTTATTTTTAAAGTTTTATTATTTAGTAAGAGACATTTCTGAGAGTCGAAAGTTTTCTATTTCTCTTTTTTTTATTATTTTTAGTTTCTAACTGATTTAAAATTGTGTTTGTTCAATAGATCAATTCTTTTATTACATTGAATAATCTAAGAAGTGTATCAATATTATAATGATAAATAATTACATTGGATTTTATTAAAACGATTGACTAATACCACCACACAAACTACAATTATTTTACAGTCAAATGAATCTTTGATTAGATAAAAGTAAAAAATTTGTAACTACGTGCGACGCACGTGCTTGTTTCTAGTTAGTATAGATAATTCTGAGTGGCCTAAGATTTCCCATATCCCAACATTGGTGTTGCTAAACAAGGGATTCCAAGTGTCAACCGAACCGGTAGATCTATCTTTTGTCTTCTGTCTCACACTCTATTCAAGAGATTTTTTTTCTTAACGATAATTAAATATTAATGAGACTAAGTTCCTATGAACCGAGTCTTTAGTTGTACATCAGAATACTTGACTTTAGCGGTAGGAGTTTTGTTTGGCTTTCAGGGATTCCTCTGTAATTATCCATTTTCTTAATAAAAGTTTCATTTTTTAACAACAAAAAAAAGTATAGTACTCGAGATTAGTTTATTGTACTAGGTTTAACAGTCGCGTGGAGTAGATGTTACTTGATTAATGATTTCTAAAGTAGTTATGTTCAATTCTAAATTTACTGGAGTCATAATTTTTTGTTGAGGGTGGTAATTTCTTTTAAAGGATACTTGCCAAAGTAATTGAAATTTGAGAGGGGTGAAATCGAAATCTATAACTATAATACATTGTATATATCTATAGTAGCTAGGTTCATTTCATTTCTTATTAGTAGAAGAAAGGTCTGAGTATTTTATGAACATTTTTGCGAATTGACAAGCTGTGATTTGGCTTCATTGTGAATATTGATTATTTGAGATTTTTATCGTGATTTTTGACCTCATGAAGGGATTCAACTATATGATTTTTTGTGTGCTGTGTTTGATTTATTACAGGTACATCACATAATTATTATTTTCTGATTGAGTCACCAGGTCTGTAATTCTCTGTATATAGAGCTTATTCCCTGTGTTGACTTGGGTTTCAGGTAATCCTTTATTCATTCTATGGTTGCTACTACCTAACATACAATAAAACTGATATGCAAAATTTAACCAAATCATTTTTATATCGCTAAATGTAGTTTCTGTATGTTTATTTTTCAGCGTAATGCACATTATGATTTACGATTTATGACGGGAAGTGAAAATTTAAGCATGATATTCACTTGAATTTGAATTTATTTGCACAATATAGTCTTAATTGCGGTATGTGGAGTTGTTAGATGATTATGTGTCCTCCTTCCCCATATAACGGACTGAGTAATGTAATTTGAGTTTTAAAAGTTCCATTTTATCAGAATGTAGGAAAACCATTTTTTTTTCTGTATGATTCACTTAAAATGCAATTTAAACAAGTATGTTAGATGATGATTGTTCCAGTAATTATGTCAATGTAGAACAATACTCTGTAATGTGCCTGAGATTAGGTGATATGGCATAAGTGGCATCGACATAAATGTCATTATGTTGTTTCTATCGTGTTCTATTTTCCAAATATTTGTTTTCATCAAATAAAATCGGGATAAAAGTTTTGAAAGTCGGGCAGGAAGGCCCAAATTTTCATCCCAACAAAGAGTTTGATCATGTATTTTTCAAATTGAAACAGATGTTGCTTGATTTGTTCGTGCATGATTGACCATGCGTCTTTCAATTTGATCCATTGTATATTAATTTTTCATATACGTTTTAGGACTTTGGAAGAATATCAATATCTTGATAATGCAAGACAACTATGAGGGAGCTGCTGAAGATCATATATCGTTTACTGTAAGATCGATTTTTGACATATAATTTGTGTTCTTCCCAAATTGAGTGTATATTTCACATGAAAATGTTTGATTGCTGAACATATATTTTATTGTAAATGGATGTTTATGTTTACAGAATATTGTATTTCTGATGAAAAAAAGTGTTGACTATCCTGGACTGAACTCAGAAATTTGTTTGAGCTGGCGATACTCAAATGTAAGATTAAATTATATATGTATAAATTGCATATCATATGTGCGGCACAAACATCTATCAATGGAATGAAATGTGATATTGAACGAAACATTTCGATTTTATAGTAAAATGTCATCCATATCTTGAATAATCTCAATTGTAACTGATTAACCTTTATGTCTTAACAAAATTATTTCTGCATTAACAAGCTATAGTTTGGATTCATGATGATGTGTGCAGTATCTATTAATTATTTGAGATTTTTATCAGGCTATTTAACAACATGAAGGGTTTCAAACTTTTTAAGTTTCAGTGTATTGTGTTTCATTTATTACAGGAATGTTATCGAACTATTATTGTTCGATGTACACGGAAGAGTCTTGGTATTTCTAATCCTAGATGTATGGAGCTTATTCACGGTTATGTCAATCCTCTTATCCCCTTATCTTTAAAAGTGTGGGTGGTTTCTTATATGTTGATGTAACGGTAAAAATGTCCTTTCACCTTGCAATATCTACAAGAAGATATGTAGTGACAACTACGTAATTTACCAATATACTAATATGTATTATTGCAAGAATTAATAATTTCGTTCACTACTTAATTTTATATTATTTATTTATATTACTTAACAAAATATGAAACTTTTAATCATATGTAATATATTTATATTTTATTTCAGGGCTCGAATTTAGTTGAACTTGTATGAAGTAGCATTAATTTATATTTTATCAAATTCTCATAATTTATTTTGTTTAAATATATTAATTGACATTATAAATTTTTTGAAGTGTATGCTCATTCACTATTTTATATGGAGTAAAATTTGGGACAACTAGTAAATTAAATATTGATATACCTTTTAAGTATACTTAAAAGGTAATCCTAATATAATATTATTATTGAGAAAAAAATAAAATTATGATGCAATGAGCAAAGAAAGGAAAAAAAACACGCATTATAATTTTGACGCTAAACAAAAAAAAAAGTTGGTTTCAAGATAAGCAACGGTATAAAATTATCTTGAGACCTAGAATAAAAGAATTGTTATCTAAATTTATTTTTTTATCAAATGATGATTATGTTCTATAACCTTTAGCATCATATATGATTTCAGTATTAGTTTAATTTATTTTTTCTTGATCAAGTATATAATATCAGTAAAAAATGTAAACTTTAATAATCATAAAGCGAGAAACGAAAAAGAATGAAATGCTTTCATACTAATTTAAAACCACATAATATTTTTTGCAAAGTAATATGATGGGATAAGATAAGAGGGCTCTTTAGCATGTCACTCATAACTATATTTCATTACTAATTTAAATCATTTTTATAATATATTTATAATATAAAATTTATTAAAATAGACAAGCGAGTGTAAACTTGAAGTAATATATGTGTAACATTTATTCTTTTCTTTTATCAAAATTAATGACTTATACTCGTGAGTTCCTAAAAAAGAGTCATGTTTGACTAATGCATAACTTTTTTTGTTAACAAGATGAAGGTCAACCTTCTAAAAACGATGAATTCTCTTTTATACGACTTTTTTTTTTAATTTGACTATTCTATCATATTAACGTTTCTATAAAATTAAAATTTTAATATTTTTATTTTGACTAATAAAACAACACAATGAATTTTTTTCAAACTTAACTCTTTTCTTGAGATACAAAATATTAATAAATCAACGATCTTTCTACGGAATATATGTGGTAATTATAAACAATATATATCATCTTTTTGTTAAATGTGGCAATCGTGCATCGTGACAACCCCATAAGGCCCAAACTATTAAGGGCTAACCTGAACCCGTCTATTAAATTTATTGGGTTGAAAACCTTAACAAATACGAACCAATAAAAAACTCGATAAGTCTGTCAATATTTGCATACATATTCATGTCTTCTTGTTCTTTCAAGCTCACTAAACGTATTTCTATCATTTATTTTTATAAAAAAAATACAAAACAAATTTAAGCATTCAAATAAGTGGCACATCTATTCTATATTAATCTCCATTTATATAATAGATTAACAGAAATAAGAAAAAGAAAAAGGAAAAAAAAAACACCAAAACAAAAGTCTACAACATTATAGATAATTCAAATTATCTAATCAATATTTACTCTCTTGGCGACTAGGCCCCATATTTTCGAGTTTTTCTTCAAGTAAATTTCTTTCACTAAACTAATCAACTCTAACATTTTCAAATAAATTATTACTAATAATAATAATAATAATAATAATAATAATAATATTAAAAAAAAAAAGTTATCAGGTCATTATCGGGTTGACCCGATAACGACACAAACCCGATGACATAGGCCCGAACTCAAAATTATGATGTGAATTTGTGTTGTGCTATAGGGTCGTGTCGATTTTCGTCACCCCTACTTTTCTCTTTGGTAAATAAGTATCATTTAATCTTTGTAAGTACTTTTTTTTTTTAATTTATCAAAATTAAGCATTTAAAATATTCGATCAGGTTATACAAGAGCTTGATACAAATACATTTATGTTAAGAAATATATTTCAATCGATTAGAAATCTGTGTGTGTATATATACATATATTTTTTTAATTTTTAAGATTATCTAACAAAAAACTTAACTTTATTTTTTTAGTAAATTTATATATCACGTGCAACACACGTGTCTCTAACTAGTAGAAAATAAATGTGGTAGTTTCTAACAGAAGATAAGTTTTGTTAGTCGGAGGTTAATAAGTTAGGCTGTGGTTTTGACCTCTAAATTTGACATATAGCAACTAGCAGGGTAGTAATCTTTAATCCAGTGGATGGTTGAGCAAGTGAGCAAGCTGTACTATGGATTACTAATGTTTTTCGTGGAATAGCCGAAAGAACAAATAAGATTTGTTGTTTTAAAAAGCTTGTCAACAAGCTTATTGTTAATGTATCTACTTGTTTGGAGACTAATATGCATATTTGTTGAAGATGAGTGGAGAAGTGGCTAATTAAGAGTGCTAAGTATATTTCAAGTGGTCTTGCAGTGAATGTGACAGAAATGACAAGAATGCGTTGGAAGTCCGAATTTGAAGAGCTTAGAGATTAATGGATTTTCTTTGTGCACTTTCAAGATTGCCATACCAAATGAGTGCAGCTGAGTCGGACTTAATAAATTGGTGAAAATCTCACTTTGTAGATTGCTCTGAATGTGAAGAAAAATCCCGATAATGCGGCAGTGGCCACACCTCAAATTCTACTTATGTCTTTTGGGTGCATTATCGAAACTAAAATCTGTAGAATTAGGAAAAGATTAAGTTTTGATATTCTTTCCTTTCTTTATTAGCTGATTAGTAGGAGATTCTCTCAATTAAGGGATCTTGATTTGATTCTTTTTCTTTAATTAGACATAACCTTGTACTATAAAATCTCTTGTACATTACTCAAAGAAATATAACAGAAAACACATTTACAGAAATATGAATCTTTTTTGTTCCAACATGGTATCAGAGCGGAGTTTCGATCTTCTTTGAAGACGAACTTTCGTTCTCATCATCTACCATGGCAAATCCGACCGAAACAGCACTCTCACAACCTTCAGAAACAGATATTACAACCCTTATCCAGTATCTTCAGAAAAATGCCATGAACCAGAACCCGACAATCGAAACATCACCTTTGATGGTGAATATGAAACTGAATGACCGAAATTATGCAATTTGGTCGAAACTGATGGGGATGTTCATCAGAGGAAGAGGACGGGGTAACCACATCACAGGCCATCCTCCGTCCCCTTCCGGCAGTGACCCCGATTTCTCAACGTGGGACGCCGTCGACAATGCCGTAAAAGGATGGATTATCAATTCCATCGAACCGACTCTAGTGCCCAATTTTCTACAGTATCCGACAGCGCAGGCACTATGGGAAGGACTGGAAGCCACATATAACAGGGCCACGAACTACCTGCAGATCTTCGAGTTGATGACTCGAGCAAGCCAAGCCAAACAGGGAAATCAAACATTAGAACAATATTATAGCAACCTCCAAGCCATATGGGCTGAAATCGACCAAAGGCAACCCAACCAATTCACGGGAGAAGAAAATATACAACTTTATAATCGTTTAACACAGGAAGGGAGATTATACCAGTTTTTGGCCGGAGTAAATGACAGATTCGATCCCGTAAAATGGGATATCTTGAACCAGGACCCTCTTCCCTCTCTGGCAGCCGTATATGCTACGATCCGTCGGGAAGCACTCCGAATCGGGGTAATGATGACGTCTGAAGAACGCCAAAATTCAGGAGAGAAATTCGCCGTGAAAGGGGTTCCCAGAGGAGAGCGGTCAGTCTCTCAGAGATCATCATCCCGCCAACCCGATAAAGATAAACTCAAGTGCACCCACTGTGGTGGAAACAAGCACACCAGGGAGACGTGTTTTCAGTTGAATGGGTATCCCGAATGGTAGGACAAAAATCGTCACCGACAGAGGAATAGCGGCGGAGGAAGGGCGGCGATGGCCACCACCCACGGCAACTCTGAACAGGCCACCAGCGGCGGTGGCAACATCCCATCGGCATCAACCAGTGGGGTCGCCGCCTTCATCCATGGCGGAAACCCCAAAGAAGGGAAGAGATACGAAGCGGCGGAAACCAGAGGAGAAAGGAACGAGGGCGTGAATGAAGGTATGAGGGATGGGGGAAGGGTTTATAACCCTAATGGGAGCAAGTTTCCTATTTTGCCCCCATCCCACTTAAAAAATCCCAAAATGACCTCTAATTCTAATACACTACATGTGAAAAGTGAAAATGATAAAAAATGGATTTTTGATTGTGGCGCGACGGACGCTATGACATTTGATCAAAATGATATTATTGAGTCATCAGAACCGAAAAAACTTTCATTAAAAATGCTAATGGAGGATTTTTTCTGGTTCAAGGGGCAGGGTCTGTTGAAATCTCTCCGAAAATCAAATTGTCTAATTGTCTCTATGTTCCATCTCTATCTTGCAAATTATTATCCATCAGCCAAGTGACAAAGGAGCTTAACTGTGTGGCACTGATCTATCCGAACTTCTGTTTGTTACAGGATATTCGTTCGAGGGAGATAATTGGGCGTGGTTCTGAACAGAATGAACTGTACTATGTTGATGAGTTGTCTGAAGGAGGAACTGCGTATCTAGCTCAAGGGTCTCAGAATCGGCAAATATGGTTGTGGCGTCGTCGGTTAGGTCATCCCTCAGACGATTATCTTAAACACTTGTTTCCTTCTCTTTTTTCAAAGAATAATCGTGTTTTATCCGATACTTGTCATTTGGCCAAAAACCACCGAGCTTCTTTTTCTTCTACGGATAATAAAAATTTTGTGCCGTTTTCGCTTGTTCATTCTGATGTTTGGGGGCCCGCTCCTGATTCAGTAGATACTGATTTTCGGTGGTTTGTTTTATTTATTGATGACTGCACTCGTATGACTTGGGTGTATTTTTTGAAACAAAAATCTGAAGTCTATAGTCGGTTTGTTGACTTCTTTAATCTTGTAAAAAATCAGTTTCACAGCACTATCCAGATCCTCCGATCCGACAATGGGGGGGAGTATGTTAACCATGACTTCAAAACCTTTTTTCAAAAAAATGTGATTGTCCACCAAACCACTTGTCCTTATACACCTCAACAGAACGGGGTAGCTGAACGAAAAAATCGCCATATCTTAGAAATCACCCGTGCTCTGTTACTTGAATCCCAAGTACCGACCAATTATTAGTTTGAAGTTGTTGCCTCTGCTGCCTATCTCCTTAATAGATTACCCACACGGGTGCTAAAATTTAAAACCCCTCTACAAGTTCTCTCCTCCAAATTTACTCTACCCTCCATCCTTATGCTACAACCTAGGATATTTGGATGTTCTGTATATGTCCACATTCCAAAAATCCATCGTAATAAACTCGACCCGTGTGCTGTGAAGTGTGTTTTCCTTGGTTATGGGATTCATCAAAAAGGCTATCGGTGTTTCGATCCCATCACCAAAAAAATTTATGTTACGATGGATTGCAAGTTTATCGAAATAGAGTACTATTACGTCTCTAATAAATCAGGTGTTGAGGGGGAGAACACAGGTCAACACTCTGATTGGTTGTTTACTGAAAACTGGGAACCGAATCATTCTGAAGAAGTACAGTCCACCTCAATGAACCTCAGCCCAACATCTCTCGAACCGAATATCTCGGAGGTACAAACTTCTGATTCTGATCCTGAGACTTATGGTTATCCTCCAATTTCTGTATCTTGTCCTAACATCACAGGTCAAGACGAGAACTCTTATTCTCTCCCACCAAGGCAGAACAGAGGGATTCCTCCTTAGAGGTGCAGTCCTGAATACAAGCCGAAGAAATCCAGATATCCCGTTGTCAACTTTATTTCTGGAGGAAGCAGAAAAGTTCAATCTTTCAGAGAAAAGCTATCCACTATATGGATACCCAGAAATGCAGAAGAAGCACAGAAATATCCAGAATTGAGGGAGGCAATGAACAACGAAATAATAGCTCTCAACAAAAGTGGAACATGGGATAAAAGCAAGTTACCACCAGGGAAGAAACCAGTTGGTTGTAGATGGGTCTTCACCATCAAATATAACCCAGACAGCGAAGTAGAAAGGTACAAAGCACGACTGGTCGCTAAAGGATACACTCAAGTGTATGGACTCGATTATGCAGAAATTGTTTCCCCTGTGGCAAAATTGGATACAGTAAGAGTTTTGCTCTCAGTAGCAGCAAATCGTGACTGGCCTCTATACCAGTTTGATGTGAAGAATGCGTTTCTTCATGGAGATCTGAACAAAGAAATATACATGGAAATTCCACCGGGCTTTGAAAGAGAGTTTGAAGAAGGAGAAGTATGTCGATTAAGGAGGTCTCTTTATGGGCTGAAACAGTCACCTCGAGCCTGGTTTGGAAGGTTCACTTCGGCGATGAAGAAATACGGATATACTCAAAGCAACTCAGATCACACATTGTTCCTGAAAAGGAGGTATTCTAAAATTACATGCTTGATCATTTACGTAGATGACATGATTATTTCAGGAGACGATGAAGAAGAAATCCAACTCCTTCAAAGGAATTTGTTCTCCGAATTTGAAATGAAGAATCTTGGTGGCCTGAAGTACTTCCTCGGGATAGAAGTGATGAGATCGAAGGAAGGAATATTCTTGTCTCAGAGAAAGTACATTCTGGACCTTCTTGCTGAAACAGGGTTCCTAGATTGTAAACCAGCAGAAACCCCGATCGTCGTCAATCACGGGCTAAGAGGGGACTCGAGCAATAAGCCAACAGATAAGGAACAATATCAGAGGATTGTTGGTAAATTGATTTACCTTTCACACACAAGACCAGACATCGCGTACGCAGTTGGAGTCATAAGTCAGTTCATGCATAAACCCTTGGTGGAACACATGGATGCAGCCATAAGGATCATAAGGTACCTAAAATCATCCTCAGTAAAAGGGATATTCTTCCGAAAGAACAAGCACTTGGATGTTTTCGGGTACACTGATGCTGACTGGGCAGGAAATATCACAGACAGACGTTCTACAGCTGGATATCTCACTTTTGTAGGAGGTAACCTTGTAACCTGGAGGAGTAAAAAATAAAAGGTGGTGGCACTCTCTAGTGCAGAAGCAGAATTTCGAGGGATCGTGAAGGGGATTACAGAATTGTTGTGGATAAAGAAGTTAATGACTGAGATGGGTCTGTTAGAGACAAGAACCTTTAAACTCTACTGTGACAACAAAGCGGCGGTTAGCATCTCACATAATCCTGTACAGCATGATCGAACCAAGCCTGTAGAGATCGACAGACATTTCATCAAGGAGAAGTTGGATAACGAAGATATCACTCTTCCATTTGTCAAATCTGAAGATCAACTTGCAGATATCTTAACAAAAGTTGTCTCTGGAAGAGCCTTCCACAGAATTCTTGGCAAGTTAGGCATGTGGGATACTCCACCTACCAACTTGAGGGGGAGTGTAGAATTAGGAAAAGATTAAGTCTTGATATTCTTTCCTTTCTTTATTAGCTGATTAGTAGGAGATTCCCTCAATTAAGGGATCTTGATTTGATTCTTTTTTTTTAATTAGACATAACCTTGTACTATAAAATCTCTTGTACATTACTCAGAGAAATATAACAGAAAACACATTTACAGAAATATGAATCTTTTTTGTTCCAACAGAATCTATAGGCTCCTCCTCTCACTATGGCACTAACAATTTCAGCTCCAACAAGCAGCGGGATTTCAGTGGCTTTTGGCTCTCATGTTCAGTCTCATCCGTCGAATAGATAGCATTGCACTTCTCCCTTGGATTGACTATAGTGTTACTAGGAAATTGCCCCTACTTATGCTGTGCCCCTATGAGTCGTATCAATTGACTCACATTGATTGCAATCTCCTTATTATCCGCTCCTTGACTAGCCACCTGTTTGTTCAACTCAATGATTTTGCTTTCCATCTTTCTCTCTAATTGAACTAACTTGTCGTCATATTTGGCAAGATGTGACTGTATTAACTCCTCGTGAGTTGGGTTTTTTCCCATCATGATGCATGTCATTGGTGACGGCAAATCTTGGTGGTGGTTGAAGTGAACTATTGGAATTGGCATAAGAGAAGTTTGGATGGTTCCGATTACTTTGAAGATACTGATTGTACCTTGGAAGTTGTTGAAGTTTCTTTGATTTACAAAATTCACTTCAACTTCTTCCTTTCTGGATGATTGTTGTCATGAAGAGTCAATGTGTTGGGCTAGAGTCAAACTAGTTAACAACCTCACTTGATTTGTTAATGCGGTTAGCTGAGAAGTAACCGTATCATTTGGCTCTAATTAAGTCGGTCACACTAGCCATTCTTCTTGGTTGATTTCTCTCATTTGGCTACTAGTAACTCGTTCTAGCCATTGCATCCAAGATAGAGACTACTGCCCTCACGTTCTTTTCCATCAAACTACCCCTTGTTGCTGCATCTACATGATCCCTTGTTGGCACGAGCAGTTCATTATAAAACTTGCATACATGTTGCTTCTTGGTAAATCCATGTTGAGGGAAACTCCGGATAAGATCTCGGAATCACTCTCAAGCTTCGCCAATGGTTCTGCATCTAATTGCTTGAACTGATTGATTTTATTCTGTAAATCCAACATCTTACTCGGTGGAAAATACTTCAGTAGAAACCTTGTGCTCAAATCTTTCCACTCGGTAACATCTTCCAGTGAATTAAATCATTGCAGTGTTTTGTCTCTCAGCGAGATTGGAAATAGTCTCGCTTTGACCTGCTCATGTGGGACGTGGTTTATCTTTATAGTCTCAGACAACTTACGAAATTTGTTCAGGTAAACATTGGGGTCCTCTTGTGCACTTCCACCGAATTGATTCTGTTTGACTATATTAATCAGAGTTGGCTTCGGTTCAAAGTTATTTGCATTTAGTGGTGCTGGTGCGACTCCTCCAGTAGGCTGATTGAACTTGTCGCGAAAATCGCTCCAATTCGATGTGATTGGAATGACCTTCTCAAACCGTAAGCGTACTGTTTGTGACAGAGGTAGTATAAAAGATATCGTATCCACAGGGAGAATTTTCCGTGAGACTCGGCTTTAGCACTTTCGATTTAGTTTGGTCAAATGAAAATAGAGAATTTTGACTAATCTAAACTACATAAAAGAATAAATAAAGCAAGGAGGGAACCGATCGATGGGGAGATATTCCCGAAGCTCGGTTTCACACAAGAAAAATGGAATAAGAATTTGAATATGATTAAAGAAAACAAGTATGAGTTCTATGTGGTTGAATTCGCGACCCAATCGATATCCTAATTGGGTGACAATTCCGGAATAGGGTTGAGGTGTCGTATTCCCCTAAGATAAGTAAGTAATTGGGGTTCGATGTAGACTACCTATACAAATGAGATGTACAAACTCAATCCCGGGCCCCAGGTTACCAACTATGGGAGACTAGAAGAGGATAGCGCGACTTCTCCTACGCTAATGACCGGCGTAGGGGTGTAGTTCCTACACACGCGACTAAACCTAATTTCGTCTATCCTAGCCAAGACCCCCTAGGCTCTACGTCCCCTTTCGATAGGTCTCCTCCTTCATAGGTCTCCGTCCTATCACTTGGGTTTTGATTGATTTACGTTCTGGATTGAATTTCCTTCCCGACTAATTTAAGGCGTAGAAATCCAATCCTAAGCTCATTTAAGATCAAATCGAATTTCCTCGAAAGGGTGGCAAAACCTACCCTAGGTTTTGATTATCCTTTCTCAAATGCACAATCATACAAAAATAAGGCTAAATTATCAAAAGCCCGAGCCATCGAGTCAAACCTATAATCAATCCCTAATTTCATATGAAAATCATAATAAATCAACTAAATCCTAACCTAGGTTACCATAACCCATAACAATCCAATAATCAATCAACTAATCATCAACCTGAAGCTTAGGTTACTCCTGGGCTTCGGGAAACACAAAAACTACTCATAACTCATCAAAGAAATAACAAGCATCATTAACAATCAAGCAATAAAAACTGAAAATAAAGAGAAGAGATAAGAAAATGCTCAATCGATTGAAAAATCCTCAAAATCCTTTGATAAATTTGACGGGTGTCACAAGCCCGCGAGTAATCCCCGAGTTCTTCTCCAAACACGGCTTCCTCCTTGAAAAGGAGGAAGAAAAACCCTAGTTTTCTAAGCTAAAAACTGAAAATGTAAAGAGAAAGGGAGAAAAATGTGTTGGAAAATTAAAAAAAGGCAAAAATTTGTTCAATGTTGGATGATTACAAATGAGAGGGGAAGGGATATACATAGGTCCCCCCCAACCCTCAAAATTAGTTTAAAATAAGCCCTAGTAAGGGCAAAAGTGTAAAGATACAAAAGGAAATGCTTGGGCCTTTAAGTTGTTGAGTCGAGCCCCTTGTGCGCGCTCGACTCGTCCTTCTCGTGATTTCTGGGAAAAATCCATCCAGAATCAGTTTTTGACTTAAACTACAAAGTTGTAGATCTTTGTCTCAGATACACGTGGCAATTTGAATCACTCAAATTAGAGTTTGGACGAGAAAGTTATGACCGAAATACGAAAACTACACAAAATAGGGTATGTGCGCGCGAACCGGCCGCGAACTACCGGTCCAACTGCCGGTCTGGCAGCCGGGCCGGTAGGTGGTCCGGTAGTTGAACCCTGGTTCGGTTCTGGACTGACAGCCGGTGGTCCGGCCAGTCCGGCAGCCGGTCCGGTAGGTGGTCCGGTTCAGTTTCCAGCTTTGCACCTCCGTCTTCCGTCGTTATTTCGGAGCCGGAAAAATTGGTATAAATGCCCAGTATGTTTTCTCTATTTAGAAACTAGGACATTAAATATAGCACTTTTTAAAAATGTCTTCTAACTCAAAAAAAATTGGTGAAAATGCACTGTGACCGGCTATAGGCTGTTAACCAGCCGGTCACCTGTGAGCTGTCTTTTTAATTTCGAGAAAATTGGTATAAACGGTCAGTATGTTTTCCTTATTTAAAAAGGCTAGTTTGGTGTGGATGATTGCTTATAGTGAGATAAGAAAAAGGGAGATGTCTCATATGGGGAGGTCGGTAATAGATATCATATCTTGTGTTTGTTAGCATATATAACGGGGTGCATATTAATATAATCAGTTGTTTGGTGTCATTGTTTACAAATCTGGTTTCTAAGGAAAATTACTATATTATCCTTTTTAAATTCTCAAATTCACATTTTACCCATTCTTTGCCCTAACTTCAAATAATTTTCCTAGAGACTTCTCTATTTTCCAACGGCTGTTGCGAAAGTGTCTCTTGCATCGTTCTTCTCGCTGCCGCTGAAGCACCTCCCCTCTAATACTCTTCCCTTCACTCCGACGCCGAAGCTGCAGTAGTATCAGCCATTATCCTAGAATTCCGAGCAGGTAATTTAGAACACTCGATCCTTTACTCATGTCTCAGGTCGGTTTATATTATGGTTGAAATTTGGTGATTATTTTGCGTACGTTATACGAAAATTATTTGGCGCTTGTTAGCCCCCTTTTACGCTGAAATGATCCAACTGTAGACAATTATTTTGCGCATGTTAGTTAATTGTTTTTAACATTTGTATAATCACACAGGTCGATTCAATTTGGATATGTTCTGCCAGTTAAATTTCTTAATGTTTCAAATGATTGATGCATCTAATTAGACAGTTAAAAAAAAAATCTCTACAAACTTGGATCATTATATTCACATATGAAATAACAGAATGTAAACATTTGATGTAATGACCAGGCACTTTGTTTTGTACAGGAGGAATGGGTCAAAATGATGAATCAAATTGGTTGCCTGATTGTTTATGTGGAAGGGGAAAAATGGTTATGATGTGTGTGGGAGAAACTGCAAAAAATCCTGGACGATATTACTATAGATGTCCAGTAAATGATCAGCACCGTAAACATTTCTTATGGTGTGATGAGTTCCACATCAATGATCCGCCACAACTCGCGCCTCAATTTCTCCAACATCAGACGTATTCCTCAAATGGTGCCTCCAGTTTGGTGCACTCGTCCTCAAACTCTTTCCCAAAAAATGGAGGCGACGATCATCGCCGAAGACCTGTTGGTCGAGTGAATAAGCAGTCCAGTAATGCTGAAATTAGCAAAGAAACAGCGACACCTATGCATAACAATGGAGTTCGTTTTGCTACTTTTGTTGGGGAGAATTGGGTAGCAAATAACGTTGTGTTGTTTTTGGTGTCATTATGCACGATAGTGTGTTGCTTTTGTTTCTTGGATTGTATGTTAATAATGTTAGGTATAGTGTTGGGGCAGAAAAAAAATTAACTACGACGATGTTCCAGTTAGATGACTTTGTCCATTCTATTGTGTACTCATTTGGACTAGTATGGTCCTGTGTTAACTTGAAAATTTGTATATTTGAAGATGTATGTTTTGCGGAATTGATCTCATGAATTTAGTTTGCTTTTTGTATCTTACGGTTTGTCCTTAACAAGACCTCAAGGGATATGTGGATTTTGCGGAATTTATCTCATGTTGGAAGTTTATTTATTATGTTTTATGTAAATGCAAATTTACTTCTGAACTCATGCAAGCTTGCTATCATGGTGGAAAAATCCAAAGAAGTGAAATGATTTATTGGCAGCATTATTAGACCAAAAAATCTTCGTATAGCCTTCACGTGAACTACTATATTTGAATGTACCTTAGTTGAATGCTTTTGAATGCTAGAAATCAAAACAAGTACTAGGTGGCCCCTTTCCTTGTGTGTAGCTACCGTGTGAATCCAAAAGTGAAAAGAAATGGGAATCAAAACAAATTTCAATAAGGTTCACCCGTGAATTTTGATCAGTGAAGTTGGGCTTAAATTTGTACCCTTCATTCAAATTACCAAGACTGGATCACTATATAAATGGCCATATGCTAAAGCAAGAATACACCACAATTTGATTTTCCAGTATCTTATTAAATACCAAAAAAAATGGGATCCTCTAGTATTCCTTTGCAAAGTGCCTTCTTCTACAATGAAGATTGGACTGAAGCAATAGACAAGTGTCTTATTGACACACTCATCGAACAACATAACAATGGAAATTGGGTTAGAGGGCGGGCAAATGGAGACATCATTGAGATTGTTAAAAACCATATCAATGTTGTATTCGGGAAAGACTACACCAAATTGGACGTACATAAAAACGCACGGAAGCTACAAGTAAGGTATCGAGTGTTTTTCCCAAATTATTTCGCAATCTGGTGTGATTTGGGAGTGTACTACCAACGTTATCCCTACCAGTCCAGTGTTTTGGGAAAATATTTTTAAGGTCAATTTACATTCCTAATTCTTATATTTGTTGATTATTTTGTTGTTTTTGTTCATGGAAATATCAAGCAAAATTGTTATGTTATATTTGATTTAATATTTGTGATGATAAAACTATATAGGCAACGCCACTTGCAAAGGCGTACTACTACCAAGGAGAAAGGGACTTCGAAAAATTGCAGACACTATTTGGAAACTAAGAGGCTGTTCGTAATTGTGAAATATTCGTATTGGTTCAGTTCAGTGAAATTAAATTTAAGTCAATGTTGTATGGACTACTTTTAATAAAGTTTGGTTAAGTTTTTATTAAATATTTTGTATTTGTCTTTTAAATGTTTAATCATGAAAATAGTTGGGCTTCACATAATATTCAGTTGTAGCAATAATTTATGAGCAATCAATAAAGGCACATGAGGGAATATATTCACCTGCCAAACTTAGTTTTATCAATGAGCAATGAATAACAAATTCAAAGCTTTTTGTATGATGAAGAATGGTGTGACTTGAGCATGACAAAAAGAGGTGATAGTCACATACAATTGATCTAAGCTAAGGTTGTATAAGACATGTTCTTTGGTGCATCAAATTTGTGCAGCTTAAAATTTTTTGCATTACTCTATACACTTCCGAAAGATGTTTCGCAATATCCCTACTCAAGAAGAGTTCTTTTACGACACTAATTGGAATGAGGAAATGGATACTTGTTTCATCGACGTGCTCGTTGAGCAAAAAAATCAAGGAAAATGGGTGGTGGACAAGCCGAACGTGCATACGTTACTAACCGCGCAAGGTGTCTTGAACAAGGAATTTCAAATCAACTTGGCGTTTGATCTCGTGGTTGAACGTAAAGACAGGTTGGAGGAGCGGTACCATGCCTGCAAGCAAATCATCAAGGTGGAGTACATGTGGTGGGATCGCACCATAAATTTCGTTCATGGGACCGAGGCTATGTGGAGATCGGCGTTTCTGGTATGGGTATTGTAGATAGTTAATTCATATAGCTACCTACTCAATTCCTCTTTCCGAATAATTATTTTTATTTTTTTTTTTTATTTTAGAGGAATGCACTAGCAAGAGGCTATTACTACAAGGGGGAATTCGCATTTGACAAGTTGCAGAAGCTTTTTGGGCCCGAACCAATTCCTCCTCCAGGGCGTGAACTTGATGTCATCAACATCAGTGATGGTGATACTACCCCCTACGTCCCTACTGTTATAGCAAATGACGATGTAGTAGAAGTTTCGGATGACGAGGATGAAGTGGTATCTCCCTTAATGTCTAATCGAAAGCTTGCATGTCTTAAATTGTTTGAAGAGGGCAGTGGAAGGCACAAATCTGATCTGGTTGATGAAGGATCGAAGAACAAGACTAGCCCGGAGAAAATCAAAGGTAAGGGAAAGCTTAAATTCCCTTTGATGAACACCTTTCCCCCAAAGCCGAAAATGAAAGGTGTGTCCTCCTTGAAAAGTGGAGGAAGCTCATGTGCATCATCCAGCCCGCATAAACGCCTCTTCGACAGTTTCCGCAAGAACTAGATCTTCATAGTTTTTATTAGAATCCTGTTGTGTTGAATTCCCATGTTTGTTGACATTAACGTTGGAGTTAGTCGTTTTTTTATTTTATTTTTGTGGTAGTTTGAAAGAACTCATCTCCTGTAGTTGATCTGTCTCTAGGGACAATGGACTTGAGTTTTTTAGGTATTCCGGGTCATGGTATCCTGCCTTTTAATGAATTATTTCGTTCTCTCGGTTTTTAGAAATTGCATTGCGTATGTAGTATGCGTTGGTTACTTTAAGTAAACCTAAGAAGTTGGCTGAACACCCAAATATGGATATGTAAATGCACATAAAATAAATGCACATGTTAGTAAAAATGGTTGGAAGTGTGTTTCTTGAAACTGCAGTAGTGGGGAATAATTAATCCATGAAGAAAGAAGAACACACGAATCACCTACCTTAGACTTTTAGATAATTTTAGATTTTAGATGTATGAATGTTCATGCACGGAGCATGCTTGTGAAATCTCAAATGTTGGTGATTATTTCAATTTCATATTTATGGTTATCAAAACCAATTCTTAAACAACGTAACACCAAAGGCTACCAGAATGAGCTGAAGCAATAAAATTACTATAGAAGTTGACTAAATAAAATGACACTCATAAAAAGATCCACAAAATTAAGATCGAATCAGACTAGTAATAAAACCATTTTACACAAACGGTCTTCACCCTGAATAACAATCATCATCATATTACTAATCCTTGTACATAAGACCTAATAATCAGCCTCCTGTTAAACAAGTCAGACACTTCAGTCCCCCATCTAAATTACACAAAAGATCGGCTTAGAACGAAATCACAAATGGGAGCAATGTTTTTTGCACTTCAAAACACACGATCAGGGTTCAATAAATAGCAACCCGTAGTCATAATAACAGAGACCAAATAACAAGAGGCTTTAACAAAAAAACACATTATGGACAAGTCAACCTCTAGCACATCCCAACAGACGCATGACATAGCGAGCTATTGCTTCATCCGGTAAACCTAAGAAGATCTCCATATATTCCACGGTCCCGTCCAGTATCTCGGAAGCATCAAGCTTATCATCAATGTTAAGGCCCAGAATGTTACCAAGTTGATCGAACAACTGCTTTCTTGCATTTTCCAAGTCGTGCTCATAGCCAATACGACGGGCAATCTTGTCCAACCTCTCATCAGTGTTCCGGCATAGCTGACCAAGCAAATCATATAGTGGCTCAGAATTGTCAGTGCCCTTTCTCTTTTTCGCTGCACTTTTTGAGCTTTTCTCAGTGTGGGACGAAGGTGCAGAGCTATTCCCTTCTTGATAATCTATAAATAGGTCCTCCAAATTAACGTGGTAGTCGCCATCAACCGGAGATAGAGTCACGTTCTCATTCATCACCTCCTTAAAAGCATCAATCAAATCCTCAGTTGTTTCTCCTGTTGCACGATCTTTTCCGAAAATTTCAATCCAATCCTCGTACAAGGTCCATTCCCTATAGCGCATCTTTTGCAGATAACTATCATTCTAAAAAAAAAAAACCAAGCCGTCATGCACTTTGAATTGCCATGAGATCAATCATCAGTATAAACAAAAAAAACAAAACAAAACAAAACAAAACAAAAAAAAAAAAAAAAAAAAAAAAAATACCAATCAAAATAAAAAAACACATAAAAGGCCAACAACCACTTCTTTTTGGTTTAGGTCTATATCATCATTTATCATTAACCAAAGCAGGCAGATGTAAGAATGAACATAAGCACACTTCAAAGCAATTCATGATGTGAAGAAAGGAAATTAGGACACTGATTAAATATCAGTAGTAGATTATAACCCTAAACCTGACAAAAGAATATTTAATGAAAATAAAACTAATCCAAGTAAACATCAAAGCAGATTACCTATCAACTTAAAAATTTCAACTAAACAAAGATCCCCACTATCTAATCTCCCAAGAGTGCCATCATTCATATAAATTAGATATCCTATTTTTTTAATTGGCTACCACAAGGCTGTCTAAACTTGCTGAATCATTAATTATAAAAATTTACCTTAATCACATCAGCCCAAATTTCGTTCGAGCAGTCAATCATCTTTGTAGTATTGTTCAGTCCAACTCCGGAACGTCCCACAGCTGCCGAGACGGCATAGTAACACCTCTTCCACGTGGTCAGTTTAGAGTTGATATGAGGTTGGCCTTTGAGATCAGTTCCCGGGAACACCTTTTTCATAGCAGCTTCAAGCTTGTTCAAGTACCCAGCCCGAAATCCATTTTGTCCCTTGAACCCATTTGCTATAAGCTCTTTCAGCCCCGAAATCAAAACTTTTTCTTTAGCATCGGACCAGCAGCGTTGTGTCTTGTCTGTTTTTTTTCCCGCGACTCATGCTACTGTTAGCACTTTCCATTCTAAAATATAATAGACATAAGACAAAATAGAGTTAAATAAAATAAAATCATACAAATAATTTCGTCCGAGAGGTAGCACACAACAGAAGAAAGGAAAGCCTACACAAATTACTAGTTCGTTACAACTAACAAGATCAGCTTTAGGTGGTTTAAGCAAATTACAAGCTAATATTAGAAATTCAGCAACAATAAATACAGTCAATCCATGTCTTGTAATAATCCAAATAAAATACATGAAGATAAACTACATTCAATTAGAAAATCCTAATAATAGCAGTTCACCATCTCTACATCCCCTGCCTCCATTCATCCCACATACTTTGGGCTAACTCATCTCTCTTTGCATTCCACTCCGGGGACGAGTCCACATTATCAATAATTTCCTCGTCCTCTTCATGTTCTACGTTAGCAGCAGGCATTGCATCTAGTAATTACTCAATGGGATCAACAATCATTTCATTTCGTATGAAATTGTGAAGGAGAAACCAACACTAGCCTATTTTGGACCTTAATCGAGTAATAGGTCGTGCTCCTGAATATGCCCCATCTCATTTTCATGATTCCAAAAGCACGCTCTATTACATTGCGGGCTCTGGTGTGGCGCATGTTAAAGTGTTCTTGATATATGTGTGGCCTGTTGGCTGGATTTCCCCATTCATCTATATGGTACCGAACTCCTTTGTAGGGCGTCAGAAAACCTTCGCTATTTGCATAACCATTGTCACACAAATAGTAGATTCCGGGTAAATGACATTTATTAAGGATGTTGTCATACAACAAACTACCTATCTACACTAATTTAGATTAGGGATAAGTAATATACCCTTTGGGGCTTTTAAACCATTCGGTCTATTAACAGCATCTCGTAGTACCCTAGCGTCTGCCGCAGACCCTTCCCAACCAAAAAGTACGTATGTAAACCGTAAATCACGATCACATACAGCCAACACATTGGTAGAAATCAGCCCCTTTCTCGTCCTATACCTGCCCTTTTCAGATGAAAGTACCTTCAGATTGACATAGGTACCATCTAGTGCCCCTAAACAACCCTAGTGTTGAGGTAGTTGTTTAGATGAAACAAGAATAATCAGTTTCTTATGTACGAAGCATTAAATATAACAAGAATGGGTGGTTGTCTCATTAGTTACCTTGAACCACTTCCATCGAGGATTGGTGCAATCATCTGACACGGTTTCTGGAGTTACTAGGAGAATATTGTGAAGCTTTAAAACTGATTTTAGGACAAGATGGGCATAATGGGAAACGGTTTGACCTGACCTCCAATAATCAAATTTGACAATCCCATTCTTTTTATGATGCGCTAAAATAGATAGGAACATGGCTACATGTTCTTCAACGGTTACATATTTACCATCTACCAAACCTCCTAGATTTCTTAACACAAAACATAGCCTACCAAACACATTTCTATCCATTCGTAAGTTTTTAACATAATCATAGTCACTAACACCTACCAACCTATGCAGATGTTTTACTTGATCCGGTATTCGCTCTATCATACTATATCGTTGCACTATTTCACTACGTCTTCTTTCTCATGTTTTACTTTTCTTAATCAGTTCAATAATTATAATTACTTTCACAATCAGTTGGTGCATTAGTTCTTCAAGCAATAGGTAGACAATTGAACTTTCGTTCCTCATTCCAGACATCATTCTTATTCCAGTGGGAAATATTTATAGATCTGCACTGAGTAAAACACTATTAAAAATAGTTAAACGTTAAAATTCATGATTAAATTTAATTGTTGGGTGGGTATATAGATATACAACTGTTGACCAGATGGTGCAAGGTGAGAGTTATGTTTTGTGTTAGTGTTATAAATATGGGATTTACAATTCTTAAACAAGGAATGAAAGGTAAATAATCAGCAGAAAGGTCTCGCAACAATGATTTCATGAAAACAGACAACATATATGTATCAAATTCTACGATCTACCAAAATATCAATAACTCATAATCGAGAAACAAATAGATCCGAAACAAATACAGATGAACCATAGACCCATAAATTTCGAAAACCACGTATCTAATGGGAACCAGAGTTAAATACGTCGGATGACCAGTCAAGGAATCGATTTTGCAATCAAATAAAATTGAAGAAGATTAACACAAAGGGGAGGACCAAACAAGAATCACTGTTTTTTTTCTTATAATCACAAAAAAAAATAAAAAAATTAAACAAAATAAAGAAATCAACCCTCCAATTAAGAATGTAGGATATTAGCAACAGAAAGAGGAGACATAACTTACGGTTGTCAAAGAGGAGGAAGACGATTTCTTCGTTGGTCGGAGAATCTGTTCTTGTCGCCTCTTTTTGCGTCGTTCCCGCTTGCTGAACTCAATATGATTTTTACTAGAGTTTCTAAAGATTGAATAAGGAAAGGGTATTCTAGGATTTCATCTAATTTAATCTTGTGTACTGTTACAATGGTTAGTAGGCCCATTTTGGACGGACTGCTCTACTAAAGAGGAACGGTGAATATGGAATGGGCCTGTTTTTAGTTGAGGGCCTAACTAATGGCTACCAAATAAAAGAAATGGGCTGATAACACTATAATCATGGGCTTGTCAGGGCAACCAAACCAGCCCTAAGTATACCACTTTTTAAAAATACCTTCTAACTTACCAAAAAATGGTGAAAATGCCCCGTGAACGTCTATAGACTGTGACACAACCGGTCATTAATTAGGTGAGGCTCTTTTTCTGACGTGACATTAATTTTTTGTTTCTTATTTTTATTTTTTGTGTTGACTCATTTTTTAGGGTGGAAAAATAAAATAAAATAAAATATTAGTTTGAATTTACAAAAAATTATAATCCATAGAAAATTGTTTTAAATTTAGAAAAATAAAAATTTTATTTGTGAAATTTATTTTAAAAATTATAAAATTCAAAGATTTAAAAATTTATTTCTGATATTTATTTCAAAAATTATAAAATTCATTTTAAATTCAAAAAAAATTCTAAAATTTCTTTTAAAATTTATAAAATTGATTTAAAATTCTAAAATTTATTTAAAAATCAGAAAAATAAAAAAACTATGATTTTTTTTTAAATTTCTAAAATTCATTAATATTTTAAATTTTTTTTTTTACTTTCTCATGTTATTTATATTTTATTTTAAATTATGAATTAGGATAATTATATGAAATATTAATAAATAAATTTTAGATTATTATTTTAAAAACTTAAAAACTAAATTGTTCCATTCTTCTTCCCTAATTACAACATACTAAACCCTAATAATTATGGATGTCATGCAATCTTACAAAGACACCACATGGAAGACGAAGAATAAGCCAACAATGCTTCGCCCAGCCCACCCATCCATTAACTGATCGGAACCTAACCAATCACCCAAGTCTTCGCCTATTCGCCTCCTCCCTGTCGAATCCGCCACTGCCAAAGTCAATGACATATATTTTTCCAAGCTAACAAATTAGTCAACAGAAAAAAAATAAAAATAAAAACGAAAAATTAATGTCACGTCAGAAAAGAGCTACCCCTCATTAATGACCGTTGTGTCATAGTCTATAGTGACGGTCACATGACATTTTCACCATTTTTTGGTAAGTTAGAAGGTATTTTTAAAAAGTATATACTTAATGTCCTAGTTTTTAAATAAGGGAAACATACTGGACATTTATACAAATTTTTCCGAAGTAAAAAGATAGCTCACAGGTGACCGGTTGGTTAACAACCTATAGCCTGTCACAGGGCATTTTTACCAATTTTTCGTAAGCTAGAAGGCATTTTTAAAAAGTGGTATACTTAGTGTCCTAGTTTCTAAATAGTGAAAACATACTGAGCATTTATACCAATTTTCCCTTTCGGAGCCCTTCCTCTAGTTTTCTCGACCCGGCCCCTTCACGACCTTTGTTCGTGACTCGACAAACTTTGATTTAAGCTCTTGTTGGGTCTGATTCGGGTTTGTTTGGGCCTCTATTTGCATACTGCAATGTGACATATGTCCGATCGATCTCTTCTTCTTTCATTCTTCAATTTGAGGCCTTTTCATCCATTTTCTCGGTCCGACTCCTTCACGACTTGTACTCGTGTCTTGATGATCTTCAGTTTGTGCCTGATCCTCGTTTGGGCCTCGGGATGCGGGCCGGACTATGAAAATGGATGCAAACGATCTTCTAAATTCTTCCGAGTTTCCTAACCTTCAAAATAAAACTAAAAAAATACCCAAAAGCGCATCAAATCATATTAAAAAGGAAAATCAACCCAGAAATACAATAAAACACGAAATCTCACATAAACACAATAATTACACGTAATTCTCCACAAAATATGAACATGAAAAAGTGCAAGAAAAACGGTAATTTTCGCATTCATCATTGATTCGGCAAAGGGCGAAGACAATCACTGATTGGTGTGGTGTCATCGTCTGGATCACCTTGAAGGTTCTGAGCTGGTCTATGTTGCTGCTTTGGAAGTTGGTTTTGTATAGCAGTCACCCTATTATCCAAATTTGTTATGACCCCTAGCAGTCGATTCATCATCTTTTCTGGAGTTATATTCTGTGTAATTTTAGCCATCTCATCGAATTGATTCGTCCTTGTTTTGTGTCTTCAAGCAGTTGCATCTATTTCAGGATCAAGAGGAACTAGGTGAGCTTTTCCTTTCAATCTAGTGTGCATATAAAACCTGAGAACATAAACTGGAAAATACCATGTAGAATGAAAATAAAATAAGTAAATAAAAATAAATAAACTGAATTTAAATTGCAGAAAAATAATGTCTAGTCTAGTGTCGTCCTATTTATCAGAATAGAAATAAGACGCAATTACCATTCCCGGCAACGGCGTAAAAAACTTGACAGTGGTTTTTCCTAACCATAGTTTAACGCAAGTATACGGTGTAGGTATAGGTGAAGGTAGTGGTAGTCAAATTCGATCCTCAGGGACTGACTCTAAAGCGTAGTTCGGTACTCCGAATAATCTAGGACTCTCCTAACTAGGCTCTGGAATGGTAGAGTTTGTTGTAAAATCTAATACTAATTTGCAAAGAAGTAATTAACTGTTAAAGAATAACTTGGAAAAAACAAGAAATTGAATACTTAAAGAAAAATCAATTGGAGGAAAATGTATTTTAGGGCGTAGATTTCAATTATGATTCTGATGTTTGATTTAATCTATAAATTCTAGACTTTTAAACCAGTTATAATGTTTATTAGACGGCACTTTAGTAAACCTAACCCTCCTCCCGAAGTGATTAGGTTGTTGATATATTAATCACCCTTCCAAGTCAACTAAATCTAAAGACTCCCAAAAGACCCTTAACCAATGTCTACATAATCATAGACAATTACGTTATGCGTCGTTCGTCTATTAACAAAACGTATAGATTAAACTTAAGTGATCAATTCAAATTTAATCATAAGAAGAAAACAAATACATAGATAAACAATAAATAGGAGTCTTAGAATTAAAGAACAAATCAAAACATCGTCATACGTAATCTACTTTCTAACCCTAGAACATAAAAGAGTTTAGCTATTCATATCTAAATTCAAATCCATATAACATTCGTAAACAAATATCATAAAGAAACGAATACAAGAAAAAGTAAGTAAACCCAATTTCTTGGATCTCTGATCTTCGTCGTATCACGCCTTGTTCTTCGATCCTTGCTTCCAAGCATTTTCGAGCGTTTAGAATATTTAATTATATCAGATTCTCTATAATTCAAGTTGGGTCCTTATTTATAGATTGGGGACGATTCATTGTGAAGATAGGGTCAAAATCCTAATAAAATTAGGATTTTCTTCAAATTTGGACTTCAGTCGCGGCCGCGCGCAAGCTCTGTCGCAATCACGACAAGCTTTACTCCAAAACGGCTTAAAACGACAATTGTTGTCGCGGCTGCGCGCACTGCCTTGCGCGGTTGCGATGAGTGCCCAGTGCAATCTCACTTTCTAAGCTTCTTTTAGCGCGGCAACTTGCCATGGTAATGCGGTCGCAATGAGTTGTTTTGGGTCGGCCTTGATTTGGGCCGGTTCAAATCGATTTTTCTCCTTCTTGACTTGTTCCTTCGTCCAATCTAAGTAAAATACAACTTTTCGACCTAAAAATACTTAAAAACCTTTAAAACAACTCAAAACACGTTAAATGACCCAATCTGATAAATATAAACAAATATCGACCAAATATGCACATAAATGATGTAAAATATGTTCCTAAATCGATCTAAATACATGCATAATTAATGTGTATCAATGTTAAACTATCTAATGATACTACCCACTTATATTTTACACTTTGTCAAATGAGTAGTGCTAAAAAGACGTCTTATAAAACACGGTTGAAATCAAGAAGTGTACGGCCACCGACTGCACCTCTCATTCATTTCATTGTCTCATCTTAGGGTATGTTGGTTTGCGGATATTCACGTCGTCATGGGGATGTAACGATTTAATTCAAATAATTTTTTAATACATTTTCGTCATTTCTTAGTGATAATATCTTATTATTTTTACCACATTCTTTTACAAAACAAACATTAAGTTTAAAATTAGTGCAATCAAAATCTTCATGTCTTGAATTTCCATATGTATCCATCGAAACATTATGGGGAAAATTAACACTGCTTCGCTAAAAACAGTCTTTATTTCCTAAAATTTACCTTCCTTTGTTAGTATTATATTTTAGATTTTTCATACATCACATTAGGCATATGAAGCTTCACCTTTATCTTTTTACTCCGTATAATGAGAGTCTCAATTTTTTTGTCCTGAAATAAAGTTATGTTTCAAAAATCAGTGAGTTCATGTAAAAAATTTAAAAAGAAAAAGTTAATTTTAAGAATTAGTTAAATATAATTTTGTAAATAAATAAAATAAAATTAATTGTGTAAATATAATTAGATGTGGGGAGTTGTATCATCATTACATTAATAAAAAATAAAAATTACATGTTTTTAAACATGAATTTGATTATAGATGTACATATAATATCGCCCTTAATATACATGCCATGACTTCTTTGTTTAAATAATGATCTTGGGGAGAAATCTTCCGTTCTTTTTCTTCTTTAATCTTTTTCCTTTTCTTTCTAAAAAAGAAAAACTATTATATCATTCAGTTCGTATAATCGGCATTATTCACCTATGAAAGCCATTTAATTTTTGTTGTAGCTTTTCCTGTGCCTATTTTATATAACTTCAGTAACACTATCATCATCGTCGTCGTCGTCGTTATCTAGTTAACCCTCTAAAACCAAACTAAAATGTTGACTTGTGTAATAAGGATCGAAATATATGTGGTGGGGTGGTCACTAGGTAGATTAAGTGGATGGAAGTACTTCGAAATCAATGGAAATATAAGATAAATAAACAATGTAAATAAATGAGCAATAGAGGAAGTTGGATAACTCAAGTGACGAGAGTATTCCCTACCTCGATAAATATTGATTATGGATTTGTGTCACCTTGAAAGAATGAAGAGAATTTTTTCTTTTGTTTTTAGATTTAGAAAAAATAAATAATAATAATTTAGCAATATGTTGTTATTTTACTTTGTATAACGCATTAATGTGCATATAGCCCCTTAAACTTGTACAATTTCGGGTCGATTTAAAATAAATTATTTATTTCGAGTTGTTTCAAGTTAAAATCGAGGTAATTAATTTGTATGAAGTCGATTTGGATTCCTCTGAGTAAATTCGTATTGAATTAGATCGAATTTATCAGGCCTGAGTTATGGATTAAGACCGCACATGTCTCGTTGTTTAAGGAATGAGCCAATAGTGCTATCTTGAATCAGCAAATGTATGGTATACATGTACGAGCCAAGTTTGAGAGTTTATCGAGTGTGACCCAGTAAGCAGTATAAAAATGATTTTTATAGTGAGGATTGTTTATACATTTCGACAATGAATTCTGTAATCTATATAGCAATTAAACAACGCTCCACCGCAAATTATATCATAACAAAGATTATGTGTGTATTTTTTTTTAAGCGTAAATTAAGACTCAAGAGTTGCGCTTGCATTATGAATTCTTTTATTTTCAAGTGAACAAAATTAAAAATTTAGGATAAAATGAATATGGAACTACACCGTAAGAATTTTTATCTTATTTTTCCATTCTCACCCGTCTTAAGCGAATATAGCATAGGATGTAGTTCTATTTAAGAGGATACCAATGATCGGTGACAAATATTATCTAAAACTTTAATCTATAGCAACATGATGTCGCCCATGCAAATTACCAAATAGTTTCAAACACCTTTTTAATTTTTTAAAGATAAGCAAGTTTAAATGCCGAGTTGGTTTAACTTACCAGATTAAAGTTCTTATCTCGAGAGGGCTATGGGTCAAATCTCGTTCAACATTTGTATTCATTTTATTATTAGCTTTAATAATCCTTTTTTTTTTTTTATAAATTAGTTCGTAATTATGTTAAATACATTTGAAACTAGTATCAACAAGTTTAGAACGCTGAATTGGTCTAATGTGTCAGAATAAAGTTTTGGTCCCGAAAGAAAAATTGGTTCACGTACCACTTTGGACATATGTTTTTTATTGCTAATTTTAATTTGTTAATTAATACTCTCTCCATTCTAAAATAAATGATGTTTTCACTTCTTAATCATTTTTCAAAATAGTTGATGTTTTAGGATTTTTTTTACCATTTCTTTCTATTTTGTCCCTATGTAAATCCAAAAATATTTTTGACTTTTCAACTTCTCACTCACATTTGATTTCATTAAATCTTATCACCACAAAATTTAGGGGATAGTTGATAATATTTTTATTTCTTAATTCTTTTTTTTTTTCTTTCTAAAACATCATTTATTTTGATAAGGAGGTAGTATGTCTATTTAACTATGTATGAAATGATATGTCGAAAAGCTTTTCAGGAAGATCAGATTAGGAGCATGGGTTCCAATGGCGCTCTGGATATATATTTTCTATATTAATCTAAGTATTTGTTTTGATTATATAAACATTGTTTGAAACTCCTTTAATAAGATCAGATGGCCGAGTTGGTCTAAGGCGCCAGATTAAGGTTCTGGTCTCGAAAGGGGCGTGGGTTCAAATCCCACTCTAGTCAAATATTTTTATATTTTTGTTGAGGAGTTAAATATTTTATGTTTTTACTGTTATTAATTTTAGTGTTTCTGTTAAACTGAACTAGTAATTCTCATGTGTGTTACACGGTTTGTAGTACTTTTGAGAATATAATAATGAATAACTATTAAAGTGGTAATATAATTATTATATATTTGTATATGTGAGACAACGTTGATTGTTTAATTAACATATTTTTAAATAAATAATATTGGTACAGGCAATCTCATTAATATTTAGTCCCCTAAGAGAGTGATAGATCATGCAATTATGCCATATTTGAATTATCTTATTGTATTTTTATGATATCTATTTTATTTTTGTATAAACATAAAAATAAGAATAAACTTAACCTTATTTTTCCTTTTTTATAAAGTCGTATATTTGGATTATGCTTATTGTATTATGTTTCATTGTACCATTTTGCCTCAGTAGTAATATGTAATATGTGTCATGTTTGTATGCTGATATTGTGTCATGTCAAGGATTTTTCAGTCCAAACTAGAATTTAATAATTTGATTTAGTATAATATAAGAAATTTACAAATGAAAATACGTAACATTGTACATTTTATTTTTTTTTACTGGAAAAGCTAAATAAGGAAAATTTTAGATGAATTCACCAATTCTGGTTAGGCAAACATACAAATTATAAGTAAATGATCCACGATAGATTATTTTTCTGATGTCGATTTGCGTAATAATTTAATACATATCCAATATAGTCACACCAATAAATGAATAAAAAAATACATTTTTATTGGTAAATATAATAGTATACATAGAAGTAATCAATATGACATATTTGGCCATATATAACAATGTGTAGCAATAGTTGTTGGGCAAGAAAATATCTCAATAAATATATAATAAGCTCAAATAGACTCATGAAGTATCAAATCTATATCACAATACTAAATAAAGAACCTTTAATATAAAATTGACTCAATGTTATTGAAAAGAAAATTCTTTATTGTTATTCAGCCCAAGGAACAACCAATTAGAATACTAAAAAATTATTTATCATGTTATGTAATATCATAACGGAGGAGACATTACGAGTAAATTATGAATTCGAATAAAAGTTTGAGAAGAAAACCTCTAAAGGAATAATCGGGTAAAAACTAAGTACAAACTCGAGTAATAACAACAAAAAATATTTCTAGATTTTGGAAAAATAAAAACAGGATTTCTTTAGAGATTTATTCCAAATGTGTGATAAGATCCTTGAAAGTAGTAATGAACTCGGTAACGAGCTACAAAAGCCTTTTAATGCTGAGTTTGGATGAAATGAGAGAAGAAATCCAACGGAAGGCTCTTTGTACATGAGATACTGTAATGCCCCGACCCTCTAAATACACTAAAGATATTTCATGCATATTATAATATTTTTACACAATCTTATTTTATTTTGAACTGCAAAAGTATTAAGTTTTACGTTTTTCTTTTAAACAATAAGTATCATCACGATATACCAGGTCGACTGCACTTCTAGCACCGAAAAGGTAAGAATTAAAAAATATATGATATAGAAATAGAAAAAAATTTAGCATCGAACCGGACCAAATTTATTTTATTAGATAATAAGAAATTTAAAATATAAATAATACATATAAATATTTACATGTATACATAGATATAGAGCACACTACATATTACATATATAATATATAACACGTGTATGCGTGCACACATGATAAGAATTGAATTACATTTTCTAATGCAGATGGTAATATTTTTGCAAAGATAGAATGCAAAATAAAAATAAAACAAAGTACGTGGCCTTCTCACCATCAATCATTTTTCAAGTACTAGTACTATTACTTAGCCAACGAAATAAAGTCCATCAGTAACATTATCTCACATCGATCACAAATTAAAAGGAACTATGTCAAACTTTCTATAAATGTATAATAACTTCTTTTGGAGAGACAAAACAGGCAATATATTACTATATATTAACTATATAATGGGATTCCTTTAATTAGGAGACCCTTAGTTTATTTTCGGCAACGTTCAGGTCGGTGTTTTTGGAAGAGTTGTTCACTTTTGAGTAGGGCTTGGGAGTCGTAAGATTGGCCCCTAAGTCCAGTAATATGGTTTTTGAGTCGTAAGATGGGCTCCTAAGTCAATGATGTATTTATTATTGTGCACCTTCATTTAGTATAACTGCTTACAAAGTTCCCACTAAGTTTATATTCATGCCCTTAATCATGCCCTTAATTACAAATCTTCAAGTTAGCTGAGCGAGATGGCGGGGCTATTGCAGCAAGGGTCACTGAGTTTCCTTTTCTACCCACAACTTTAAGATGTTTTGCCACATCTATGTATATAAATAAGCTTTTATGTCATAAAATTCGGGTGTTCTCTTTTACTTTGAAACTTTAGATCCGCCAGTGTAAATATGTTTCAGCAGTGTTTTGATTGTCAATAAAATCTCTGCTTTTGTCCGATAAACCTCCTTTTATACCATGCTTCCGCACTTGATCACATTTACTACTTAAATAAAAAGAAAATGAAAATTAGCAGCACTTCGATCCCGAATTAGCAGCATTGGGGCGCTACAGATACCTATAGAAAGGAATGTAGTTGATTTCATCAACTTTACCAGCATCCATGAAAGATTTTCTACAAAGGAGATTTGGAGAAGACATCCCAAACCAGTCACATCAGAAATCTAGAAACCTCATTTGGATTTCCCAAAAAAGATATCCATATTGAAGGTCATGCCCTATTAATTTCTTGCGATGATAAAACTCGTGCCATGATTTTACTTCGTGTTATAAGTTTTATTTCGTACCTTGTTTTGTATTTCGTGTCATAAGTTCATGGCCGAATATTCTTGTCCATTGACGTAACCAGGATTTAAAAATCGGGGGCACGATACATAAAAAAAAAAAAAAAAAAAAAAAAAAAAAGGGATAGGATTGAGATTTGGGGGTACATTCTATTTTTTTTTTAATACCTACTAAATTTATTTTTTTATTCAAATTGGGAGTACAAGTGTACCCCCACATTAATACATAGTTCCGCCCTGTTCTTCTCTGACAACAACAATATTTTTATCAGTTTGCCATAGTGTTTGTTGGAAAAATAGTAAAAGACAGAAAAGGTAATATGCATATGAGATGCTAGATTCAATATGTTTGTAGAAAATTGACATATTCTATATATTTATTACAAAAAGTGATAAATAAAAATTTCTCTCTAGGACTTTGATTAGGCATTACAATCAATATCTACCTAATAAAATGACAAAAGAGACGTTGAATATCCACTTGAAGATTTCTTTCACTACAAAAAAAAAAATTAAACTAGAGACGGAAAATTTTGTCTCTAATTATATGATATATGTCTTTAAATTAAAATAGTTACGGACTTGAGACGAATTATTTGATCTCTGTAATCCTCGTCTCTAAATTTAGAAACTGGTTTGTTCCTTCTTAAAATTTAGTGACAGAATTTTTTTCTCTATTTTGAAGTTAGAGACCAAATTAACTACATAATCGAGACAGATTATGCCCGTCTCTAACATTCGATTGTTATTTCGTCACTAATCGGACTAGTGTTTTTTTTTTTACTTTTCGTCACTAATCTATTTCTATTTCGTTTTTATTTAGTGGCCGATATTATCCATTACGAAATTTCAATCTCTAACATTAAAATTTCTTGTAGTGTTTAAACCTATAATATAAAGAAAAATTCACTATAAATAGCAAAAACCCACCAAATTTTAGTTTCTAAATATGAAAATAATTATGAGAATTTTATTATTTACAAAAAAATCATAATCTTCTATAAAAAACAGACACTGATTCAATTTCTTTTAATTATTTCTAGAAAATTTTGATTTTTTTCCAAACATAAATAATTTTTACATTCCTTATATGTTTATAACGTATGTTATATTAGTTATCTTTTCACGGTCTTTAAATTAACGTTCATGTTGTATGTTTATTTAAATAAAGTATTTAGTCCGAAATATTGATTGTAATTTTTTCTTGGGTCAAATTATTTACTTTGGATGATTATTGTTATTATTAGAAAATATATTTATGTTTTTACAATAGAATTTGTATTAGATTGTATTTTTTCTTGGGTTGAATTATTTACTTTGGATGATTATTGTTATTATTAGTGTATATATTTATGTTTCTAGAAGAGAATATGTATTAGATTGTATTTGATGTGAATAAATATTTTTTTATTTTAAGGGAGATTTTTCAAACTGTATGGACATGATATTTGTAACTTATTTTATTGAAATTTAAAATTATTTGAAGTATATTTTTATCATCTTAATGATAGATTCAGACCAAAATTAATTTTTGTTGTTGAAGTTTTAAATTTAATTAGTATAATGGTAATGTTTTATTGTGAACTTGGAAATAATTTACCATTTAATTATGTTATAATATATAATACAATCAATTTCTATCATATATTTATACTACATTTACAAACGGTGCATCGCACGGGAGCATTACTAATTTAACTATAAAAGTTTGAAGAACTGACATCATGATGGTGATCCATACATTTCGGATAACCCACTTTCTTAAATCTTAAATGATTTATATCCCATTCGTTCATAAATAAGTGTCCTTTTAAAAATAATTATTTTTTTCATAAAAGAGTATCATTCTAATATTTTTTGCATGTTTCTTTCAATATTGTCCTTAACTAAATTTAAGGAAATTTCATTACTGAACTTTATAATATTAAATAAAGAAAGTTTTAAGAAATTTATGGTAATAAAGAAAATGATGAAGAGAAAATTGGAGGGGTGTTGTTGTCCATTACTTAATTTCTTAAATTCCACCTGTAAGTCTAAAATGACACTTATTTGAGAACAGAGAGAGTATTCTTTTTACGTGATTAATGCACTATCTTAACTACTTAGGGCCTGCTTGATTGAGGTGTTTAGGAGTATGGAATGAGAATGAATGAGAACTCATTTCCATTTATGGTGTTTGGTACATAATGAATAAGTTAATCAATATCTAATTTTATTGGCAATTCCTCCTACATTATTTCATAGTATGATTGACCCTTCATTTATATTCATTACCATTATCATTGATGAGTTACAATCAAACGGACCCTTAATTAATCTGAACCTTTTGATTTTTATCTGAAGCTTTTGATTTTTATCAACTACCATTATAATAGTCATGATCAACAATGTAGTAAGAGAAGTAACTATTGGAATTTGGAAACCCCTCCACACACAAAGAACTAGCTATAACAATATATTCTCTCCGATGTCCAACCACTGACTTAAATTAAACTATACAATTTTTTCACTTTTCTAATTTGTAATTTCTGATAGTAATTCCCAACGAAAAAATCCAAACTTATTTAAAAAAAATTAAAATTATTTATAAAATCTGGAACTTATTTTTAAAACTTTAAAATTTATTTAAAATATTTCAAATTAACTAAAAATGTTGAAATTATTTTAAAAATTCCTACATTATCTGTCTAGCTAGGCCGACTAGGCTAGAATTCCATCGGGCCAAAAGTTAGTGTGTAAAGTCCCGTCTATTCTCCCTCCGTACCGTTATAATTAACATTTTAGGATGAAATGAAATAATTAAGAATTAAATACCTTTACAAATATACCCTCTGCTAATAACATTTTTTAGGGGATAAAGATTTGACCAAAATTGTAATAGTTTAAAAAGTAAAGATATTTTAGAATTTAGCCCAATGAAAAAATTGGTAGAATTTGTGCAAAGTATCTAAAATGTTAATTAATTGAAAAAATGAACAACTTGGTAGCACGTCAATTATTATGGTACAAAGAGAGTATTATAAGTTTCAAGTTTACCCTTGGCCTATTGAAATTTTTTGTTCATTAGGTTGTTGAAGCTGATAACATTTTGGGCCAAAACATTTGTGGTCAAATCCATTTAGGGGTCGCTTGTTTCAAAATCACGAATAATAATGGTAATAAATATGAATGAGATGTATATCACATTATTTAATAATTTGGGAGAGTAGTTAATTAATGATTAACTAAATTTAATTTGATTCATGTGTATCTAATAAAAGAAAATGAAAAGATCCTATTTTATTTGTATTGTCCACCCTGACCTCCAGTACCAAGCGGTCCCTGCCCTTGAAAATGTCGAAGTCGAGGGGGCTGAGGTGGGGCCATTTTACCATCTGGAGTAAATTAGCGCAAGTAATTGCAGAGAATATCCAAAAGTGAGGAGTAAAAATTAACATCGGAATTAGGAAAGGGTAAGTGTTGGTGATGATAACAAACGCCTAGGTATTTGGTTGGTTATGTGTTATAAAAAGCATCAATTAATTGGAATCTTGGACTGCTCTACTTTCATCAAATCACTTTCCTCTCCTGGTCCACCTCTTCTACCGGACAAATGCAAAAATCCATATTGCAATTAATGCATTAAAACATAAATAAAAATATAAAATTAGCGTGCATGGAGACAATATTTCACTATTGCGTATCTGTATCACTGCTATCCCTCATCCTTCAATCAATTGCTACCAGGGGAAATCACATGAACTTCACCAAATATATAATTACTACCCCCGACCATGACAATCGGGCAGTCACGGATTCGACTCCCCTACACCCCATATCCCCTTTTCCCTCCAATTCTCTAATTTACTTATATACATATTCATTATACTTGATTATTTTTATTAAATAAATATATAAGAAGTAATTATTATTAGAAAATATATCATATATTTAGTACTTTATTTTTTAATTTTTTTAGTGTATTATTAAATATAATATACAAACTGAAATATAAATACACATAATAACTAGCTAAAATATAAAATTTATAACAAAAATAATATTATAGATGTAAATTAATTCATCGAATCTTGTCTGCTTTGATTGACTCCGATTGACTCTGTCCCGACATACCCCTGTCTTTCATGAGACATGTATAAGGGCGATAAAACCTGCCCCCATTGCCACTTCTATCATTTTTTGCAACTCAAATCTTCTACAAAATTGGTGCAACATCACCTAACAATTACACCGAGACATGGTACTTATATAATATGATGTAAGCAATACATACTCATTGATTATATCTCAGATTTTGTCCAACTACTGTAGAAGATGTTTCACATCCAAACTGCATTATTGAAGTATCACGAAATAAGTTCCATATAAATTGATGACATTATGAAGTGAAATATGGGAAGAATTAAAGTAGATTAAGAAGTGTACTTTCTACATACATACAAGAAATATTTGTTTAGAAAACTACCTGGAAAAAAAATCTTAAGTAGTAGTAAAACCTGAGATTAGAGTCTTTGCTTGGTGTATACTTGTTCCTTGTTGCAAACACCTGAAAATGCAAACAAGCTTCAGCAGGAAACAGTTAAAAGTTGAGCATTGATCTGGTCAGTTGGATTCGGGGTTCGGACCACTGGGTACTTCATGTGCAGCAGCACCAAATGGTCGATCCAACGATTTTGTAGTGGTAGTAGCAGCAGCAGCATTTGAAGTTGTGGTACGATGATTTGGCCTCATCATATGTGATGATTTATGAGGGAGTAAACATTTCCCTTTCGATGAAATTGGGAGAATTATGAAGAATAGGAAGAAAATGAGTGAAAAAATGTGGGATTTGGAGCTGTTAGGTTTTGCCATGATAATGTGGCCAATAAAATCCACCCCCTAATATAAGTACACAAGAAATCAATATCCATGAACCAAGTGGACCTCCAATGTCGAAGAAAGGAAAAACTACATGGTGGAAGTATTTCATTGAAGCCTTAGGCAGGATATATATATATATACGACGATTCACGTGACCTACTTTCTCGCTTTATCAATTTGTCCTTCTTTTATTTAGTATTTACATTTACATTACTAAACCATAACGTTTTTGTCTGAAACCTGTTTTCAGATTCAAGTTTCAAGTTTTTTTTGTTGCTGGTTTTGTTTACGAGATCTTATTTGATATAATTTAATTAATGTGATTTATGATTAAATAGATGTGATTAATTATTGAATAATGATATTTTATTATAATAGTGGCAAATAGTAGATCACACTGAATGATGATGATTTTACTTTATTTTACTCTATTGAATTAATCGATAGTCGTGGACCCCACTATTTGGATTATGCAAGCATGTATAATATTTTATTTAAGTATTAATATTAATGGAGGGTCCTGAATAATTAAGATTATAATATAGAGACATATACCTCATTGATGCAACCGATTAATCAGTCTTCTGGATTAGGGGTGGCATATCGTACCGTACCGAACATACTGTATATCGTATCGAAATTTTCGTACCCCGAAATTTCATACCGTTATCGAACCGAAAATTCGATATGATACCGGTAAATACCGATACCGTACCGAAATTTCGGTATACCGTTAGAAATTTGATATACCAAAATATCGAACTACCAAAAATACCGAAAAAAATCAGTATGCCGATATATACCAAAATACTGAACTATCAAAAATACCGAACTTTTTTCGGTATTTCGGATTATTAGCTTATCTTACAGTTACCGTACCAAAAATTTGGTATACCGAAAATTTTGATATTTTTGGTAATTTTTATATAGGGTACGTGTTGTATTTCAATATTTCAGTATTTTTTTTCCACTGTTATTCTGGATCAGTGAGTCGCTCTATTAGCCTTTGAATATCTTTCACGCATCAATGAAATTATAAGAGTATCCACTATCTCTTGCACACCTTATTTCCCAAGAGGAATAAAAACTCCAAGGATGAGACGTCGAGAGAAAAGAAGAAACTGTATCTGTATATTCAGAGAGTGGCCTGCGTGCGTGTGTGTATTTTTTCTACTAGGTACAGGCGTATTAATACTGCATGTGGGAGAGATCTATTTACTTTTCTTTGTTGAGATAAGATCTTTATCCCCCTATTGGAATATAATATATCTGATAAGATTTATTTAACAAACAAATCTCTTAATGAGATCTTATTAGATATGTATCCCAATAACATTAGGATCCATCAGATTTGGATGTTACAAATATCTCTCGCTCATATAAATCGGATCCGACTTATTCAAATAAAAAAAACTCCACAATTCTCATCATCACATCTATCATTTCATATATGGAATAAGATGTACGACCAAGTGAGAAAGGAACAAGTGATGAGAATTATATTAAGAAGTGTTACCAAAATCGGACTGAACCGGCTAGTTCAACTTGTTTAACAAGGAACCGAGCACGAGTCCGGTCCAATAGGCCCTCAATAACCGAACCTGTGGTTAAACTGCAAATAATCGAATAAACCTGGGCAAAACTGGACAGAACCGGAGAAAAGGTTTGACCGATTTTGTACAAAAAGTGGTAGGATTCTATCGAAAATCTGGGATCTCGCCTTTAGTTGTCGTTGAATAGATACACAGATAATTCTGAAGAAATCAGATATGGAAATATAGGGATCTTCATATCTGAAAATTTTAGGGATCTTTACCTGTAACTTCTTAAATATTTCAGCAAAAGAAAAATAGGTGAGAACTATATGAGGTGGTTTTGTTTATCTTAATTCCTCGGATGAAGTTGGATAGCTCAGTGGCAGAGCATCCACTATCTAGGCTGTTGGTATTGGGTTCAAGTCACCTTGGAGGGAAGTGAGTTTTTTCTTTGTTCTTAGATAAGGAGAAAAAAATAGTTTATCTTAATTCCTGGATGGGACGAAAAGAGATGGTGGGTTAGGAATTCTGGACAAGATGACCAAGGAGCTCTTCTGTACTATATAGATGAAAGAGAAATTGTTGTCTAATTATATTTAGGGGTAAAAGGGTTGTCACTGACGTTTTTTGCCCAGTGATACCTAACTTCATCTAATTAGGCTTGACATAACCATAGGCTGAAAATATAATGACCGTAAAACTCGCCATGATCGTTATATCTAAAAAGTAGAACATCACCATCTTCAAAACGGCTCTCTCTGATAAAAATCTTAACACGCCTACCAAAAACCAATTACCGTCGATGGACTCCAACATGCCAACTTCCATCAAAGTAACCATTGATAACATAATTTGAAGGAAGACTTCGACCAACGTTATCTATAAATTTTGTAGGCATCACCTAAAATGGTTGAATAAAAAACAAAAAAAATGTAATTTTTGTACAACATGATAGCAAAATATATCTAATAACTGTATAATGTACATATTAACATATATATTAATGTCTTACCATATCATCAATATTTGTCCGAAAAACTGTTAGAAATTCACGCACATCTGCAAATTCTTGCATAGAGGCTTCCATATACGAATGAAAATTTTATAACACTAAAAGAGTCCTTCTATTATGCAGAATAAAATATATAAAAAAAAAATTGAATTATATTTATAACATTTGATTATGAAAAAACTTAGACTATCAAAATAAAACAACAAAGAAGAATCATAAAACCATAAATAGAAATGAAAATATGCACTAAATGAATGTATAGAGAAGCATTAATTAAAAAAAAAAAAAACATAAACAATTTCACATGCCAACCAATCACATGTTGCATATCTCAAAGAAATTATCAAATCAAAATAGTATGAAAAAAAAAAACAAAGAATAATGTAAATCTTTATTTCTTTCAAATAGAATAAGACAAAATTAAAAAAACCCGTTTAAATGTGAGAATCAAGCACGAGAACTTGATATTTTTGCATTAATTAAGAAAAAAAAAAAACTATTTTTAAAAAAATATGAACTAAACATTATGACATTCCTAAACGAAATTAAAGAAAACCAACAACTTTAAAATTAATTAGATTATCAAAAATCAAATCTCATACACTTAGGGTAAACCTTTAGAGAATATATACATACATTTAGCTTAGGGGTATTTAATTAATATTTTTGTAGATAATCTTGAAGTATGCTGTTGATACATAAAATTTGTATCCAATTAAAATGCGCCACGCAATAAAATATAAGTTGAAAATCAATTTTATATTGATTATTATAAATATTAGGAATTAATTAAATAAATTCCTAAGTTAAAAGATCAATTTAATTGGTGATTTACTATATATTTTATTGGCCAATTGGAAACCGCCACATGTCAAGATGATGCAGAAATTATTAAATTAAATTAAATTAATTTAATATTTATCTTATGGATAATGATATTATGACGGACCAATCATATCGCTCCGTTCAGGCTCAAGCCCGTTAGGGTTTTCCATCCTACAACTATAAATAGGGCTTCATTCTCCACCAAAATCATTAACGACACAAGTCAAGAATCAAGTGAAGAATTCCGGTACAAAGGAATATCAAGCGAAGAATTTCGGTACAAAGGAATTTCAACGTTCTTCGGTGTTCTTCGACATTCTTCGAGAAAATCAACAACAAGACAAACTCAAGAAAGGTGGTACAAAACCAATCTTGAGCTTAAGGCGGTATAAAGTCAAAATTCGGCGTTACAAAGCCTATCCGGTATTACAATCCGGCATTACGAAGCCAATCTTGAGATTTTTTCAAGGCGTTACAAAGCCAATCTCAAGATTTTTAGCGTTCGATCCGAGATCAAGGTGCTAAGCCCCTCCGATCGTCGTTTCAAGTCAAAACTTCGAAGGTGTTCTTTGTCGGTCGTCAAGATCTTCGAAGACGTTCTTCGCATATTAAATCAAAAGTATTGTTTAATTCAAAGGCTTGTGAGATTAAATCAAAAGTATTGTTTAATTCAAAATCAAGCTCACAAGCCTTTGAATTAACGTTACTCAAGTCAAAAGTCCAAAACCGGGGAAAATCAAGGTCAACTCCGACATCAATCAATCGAAGAGAAGAATCAGAGGAGAACTAGAGATAGGATCCACAAAATTGTAAATTTACTCATTTGATCCGAATATTGAATTTTGTACATCTTTTTCGTGTTTATACATTTTATACACGAAATTGTTGTTACAAATACTTTAGAATAAGTTAAAACCCTAGAGATAAAGGAGGAAAACAAATCCAACGCAGTACAATAAGTTTAGTTTCGTATAAATAAACTTAATGTTCTTCAATACACATAAATTACCAAGATCTGCAATATGAGATGAACAAAAAACCAATTTTAAAAAAAAATAGAAGAAGATGCACAAACTAAACACACAAACAATTAACATTGAAAATTAATCATACAGACTCGTATGCACGGAACTAATTGAATACACAAAACTAAACATACACAAAAACTACTATTAGGGTGTCGAGCAAAATATGATTTGCGAAGAAAATGGACTGCACCAATTGAGGAATTCTTATTTTGAACGTGATTAAATATTAATGGTTGAATAAGCTTTTTGGTTGAACATAATTCTAGGAAGGTTTGACAATTATACATAAGGGAGATTCTTAGGTGGGTGAATGGTAAATCTTTTGAGTTTGGTATAGTTAAAACTTTAACATAATTCTCATATTTACCAAACAAAATAGAATGGAAGTATGACCATTATTCCCTGAAAACCGGCGAATTTAAAATATGATAATAATTAGGGAATTAATCTCATAACTATATGTGGCCCAGTCGCTTCGATGATGATACATCACATTTCGGAATTAGTATTGTGCAATGGGCAGGAAAATGAATTTCGGCTAAAACTAGTAGAAGGTTATGCCTAAATATATATAAAATAGATACAGATTATCTAAGTTCTTTTAGGTTTGGATAAGGAAATTAAGGGATATGGAAAATAGACAAATAAACCCCTTAATTAAATTATATAGATATGACAGGTTAGATAATTAGAGTTTTTTTTGGAGTAATTATAGGGATACTGTTGGAAAAAATGTAGAAAAAACTAAAAGAACAACTATTTATGAACAAAGTACAAAAACTAAAAAGACATCTAAAGAAAACGGAGGTAGTAGATATCTTTAGTGTTTTTTTTTTAAATTGAGACTCTCATTCATCAATGTAAATCATCTCCAATCAGAAAAATCAGGAGCTATCCAAACAATTGGATCACCTGAAGAAAAAAAGAAAAAAACGAGCGAGCTATGTGCCAACAAGTTGGCTCTACGAGACATATGTTCTATGCTAAAAATAATTAGATAGCATCAAATAAATGCTAAATATTACCCACGAAAAGATCATTGAAACTAAGATTTGTTCCTTGCCCTTTGCCCCGTGACTGCATGCATATCGAGTGAAAGATTTGGATGAATGACCCAGACGAAAGCGAACTTGATGATCAGAGCAGAAAATCGGTGGAGAAAGACCAAGAAAGACCGGAAGAAGATATACATAAACGCGGCAAAGTCTCACGCCAAAACCCTAGTGGAGAGGCATGGATGATCTCTTATTATTTCGGGGACTAAAAAAAGAAAAAACAAAACGAAAATTAAAGATGAAACCTTTCCCCATCCTCCCATGAGGGAAGATAGGGGAAGAAGGCGGCGGCTAGATTTTTAGAGAATACCTATCTTTAGAAATGGACAGGTCATATTACTTTCTTAAGAGTTATAAATTGGAAATGTTCTAAAGTTCTAATTTGTGATGATGTAAAGATACAGTAAAACCTCCATAAATTAATACTCGATAAATTAATAGTGTCTCTTAGTTAATAATTTTTGGGTCCCAACTTGGGCCCCTTTAGTAAATTAATAAGATGATGTTTTTATTAAGACCCTTATATAAATATATTATCCCATCAACATCATAAATTAATAATCTCCAAAAATGACAAAGTAGGATAATTTAGTAAAAAATGAATCTATTGTTGTTTGTTTTTTATTGAAATTTAAATTAAAATAAATTTTATCTCTAACTTTTCTCACGGCATCCAAAAGATCTAGTGTAGCATTCTCGAACTGTAACAAAAACTTGTGAAGGGTTGTCAATGCTTTTATTGGTTCATTTCACGTAATCGGTTCTAATGCTATTGTATCATCCTCTTCCGATTGTTCATATATGGTAACCACAATTTCTTGTAAGTTTTATACCTCTGAGCATGCTTTATTTTCACCTGGGTAATCCAATAGGTCATTGGTATACCATGTCTCAACTGAAACTTCTTGAGCCAACTTTTAGAGAAGTTATACAATTCACTAGATTGTTTAGGGTATACAAGTTTTATCGCCCTCTTGCTTTCTCTAGAATTATTCCCCTGTTATATTGATGCGATCTTGTGTGGATCGATCAATCAGAGGATAATATTATTGATTATATTGGTTTTATAATGCCGATTAAATTAAGAGAGCAATTATATTCTTTTAGTGGAATATAATATATTTAATAAATTATGATAAGTCAAGAGTTGACCGGGTCATATTTAATTTATTGGAGTTTAATTTAACTAGGTCCGACCAGGTCCCTTCGGTGGCTCAGTGTGAACTGGAATAAATTAGGATTATAATTTATTACTACTGTATTTGGATTATGATATCATGATTTTATAGAAGATTGATATATCCAGTATCTTATATACTTATCTAGATAAGTTATTTGGGGAGAAAGGATATTATCATATTAAGTTCTCCTACACATAAGTAATACACGCTATATTCATATCCGAGGAGGTGTCCACACACTGTGTATTGTAGTGCAGTTCGTGAGAACACCGGAGAAAATTTGGAGGTATTGTAGTGCAATTCGGGAGAACACCTGAAAAGGCTTGGAGGTTTGGTGCGAGGTTTGATAAATCATCGCTATAGAGTTATTTCATAAACTCTTCTTGTATAGATTAATTAAGATGTAGAACATATAATAAAACATCGATCCTACAACGATGGATCCGATCCTCAATATTCGATATTGTGAATCGGATAGGAATCGTGGATCTAACACATGGTATCAGAGCGTAGGTTTTGATATTATTGCATGTTCTCGATTAATTAATTTGATTATACATGCGTTAGTGATGAGCGGTGTTAGGATTTGTGATTTTATTGTGTTATTAGATCGAATGCATTTTAATTTTTGAACAATTTATGACTTCAAAATTTTGTCGTATTGCAATTGTATTTGTAATTTTTTAGTCCGTGAATAATGGGATGGATTACGACTCCATGTTTCCTCCTGTTAATTTTAAAATAGATTACAAAAATTGTATAAGTGTGTTTTTATTTACATCTGGGGTGGATCAGGATACAATGATCAAAGTTATTGGGGTCAGTGCATAATTTCAGAAGTTTTTATCAAAAGTGATGGGGCAGATTTTTATCTTCTTCGAAATTAGAGGACCTGCCTGCAAAGAGGCTTCAACTCCCCCATTAATGAACAAGAAAAGTCTGGCCACTCTACCAATCTTCGCAAAATCATCAAATCGAAGGGTGAATGTCGCAGCCTATCATAGTCGCGTCTTCATGCCGGTGAAACGGCGGCCTAGGGGGGACGTTTCCCTATTAAGCTCCATCAGATTTGGAGATCAGTAGCCATCGTCGGCGCGGCACAGAAGCTCGAAGATGATGATGGCGGCAAGACAGACAGCACACAAGGTCTGTTCGTCCAGTATCCATCATCGGCGTGGAGCAAGAATTCCAGCAGCTGTGTGAAGATGGAGGTCGCGGGGCTGTGAAATCCCGGCGGCGATATAACTAGGGAAGACGCAGTCTACGATGTGGTGATGTTGACGTGGCCTGACCGTCGATGGAAAAAGGTGAAGTTCTCCGCTAGATGATGGCCGTGACAGCAGCCCCAACGACGAGAATAGCGGCGACAACTTGCTAGAGTTGCAGGTCCAACGGGTCGTGAACCGGGTTGGATAGCGGGTTGGACCTGCGGAGCTGGGACTAGTCAGTTGACGGGGTGGTGCTTGATGGTAATGGACCTACTAGCAGAATGGGCTGGTTAAATGAACTTAATTTAGCATTATTGGAAGTTCAATTTAATTAGGCTAATCAAATAGTTTTGTTTTGTAGAATGGCAAGAATTTGTTCATGGGCCAAATATTTTTTTGATTAGGATCCTAATAGAATTAAATTAATTGATTGCTAGTTAATATTTAAATCAAAAAAAAAATCAAAATTGTTAAATTGATCATGAAATATTGATGGACTTGAATATTAAATTAAATTCAATTAAATTAGATTTCAATATTGACCAAGAAAATTAACGGATAATTTTATTTATTTTGACGCGCCTAGTGAAATTGAATTATGGCTTGCAATTTTGATTTGGCCTCAAGAAATTGGTTCGAAAAATCAATTAGAAAGTCAAATGCATTTCAATTACTTTCAAATTTGGACCAGTAAATCAAAATTAGATGTAAAATTGTTTATGGTCTAGAAATATTGATGGATTTAAATATTACAATTAATTTTTTCAAGTTGGACTTCAATATTGACCAGAGACGAACAAGTTTATTATTTTTATGGGGCTAAATGTTTTTAGTTATTGGCTCGGAATACTTTGATTTGTACTTTGGAAAATTAACTAGAGAGCCAGATGAATTTCAATTTTTAGAGAATTGGCTTAAGCGTTGAGCTGGAGAATCAGTTTAGACCAGACAGATTGGGCACAATAATCGACAGAAATATCTACCTAGACCAAGATAAGGTTGAAGAGTTGAGCCGGCTTGTGGCTTAATTGAGAAATTCAATTATTTGTAATTTGTGTCTGTGATGAGCCATAAATTTTGTTCAATTTTTTTTAGTTATTGCTTTAATTATGTGGATTAAATGCCATACATATAACATGGCATGTACAATCGCATGCACATCATTTTAGGTACTATACTGTCATGCATAGTTGATATATTTATTTTCTAATTTCAAATCAGAAAGATAATAAATATGTTGATTAATAATAGAATCACTTTAAAATAATTTTGATATTATTAATTAGTTTAAAATCCCAATTTTTCTTAATAAAAATATTAAGTGTGTGAGGGTCCATTTTCCAATGAACCCACGACCTCCCCTACTAGTCCACTAGTAAGAAAATGTGTATGTCACGTGCCAATCTAATTAGTCTCCCTAAAGGAAAGCTTGCACTGTTTTGGTTACTAGATTGGACTATAATACTCATTAGTAAGAATATGTGTATGCTTCCCCATAGGAGGGTTGCATTGTTTATTTTTATTATTTTTTTTTTTTTTTGGTGCTAGATTGAGTTATTTTAATAAACTCATATGTAAGAGAAAAAAATGTATGTCTCCTGCCAATTTAATTGGTCTTCCCATTGGAGGCCTGCGTTGTTTCGGTTACTGAATTGAGTTTATTGGATGGAACAACTCATAAGTAGGAAAATGTGTATGTCTCGTGTCAATTTAATTGGTCTCCCTATAGAAGGACTGCATCATTTTCAATTACTTGATTGAGCTTGTGGTGGTAAGTTTTTAAGCGTGAATTAATTATGTGTACCCTATAGGTATCATAGTTAATTTACGGACTTAAAAATTATCAATATAGGGGTTATAGGTTTAAATAAATAATATTGTGAGGACTTCCTATAGAATATCCAAACAATATTATTGATTGTCAAAATAATAAGATACAAAATCAATATAACATGATATGCGAATTATATTGGATTTAGTGGGAGCGTCACAACCTAGCCGTAAATCAACATTTATTCCTCCTACAGATGGGTATGTCTGATTTTAGGATTTTAGGTGGTCACATAATGTGGTAGTTTTATTGGGTCTACTCATTAAATAATTGTTTATTCATTTGTTACTTGTCATTCATGCATGTTCATGTTAAATTTATTTATTTTTGGCAAAATATCTGGAAAAATTACTATCCAATGTCTTGCTTGACTGCCAACTGGTTGGAGAAATTATTATTTTTTTATTGAAAAGTTATTTAATATTCTTCTTATTGAAAAATATCAAACATTGTGTTAACTGAACTATTTCCTATTGTACGAGCTAAGGGATCCAATGTTGAACATTTGGAGGCATATGATAGGAGACTTTATTTTGATGTGCTAATTTGTTGCTACATTTGGGATTAATCTGAAATGTGATGCAACAAAAACATTAGAATATGGAAATTGCCAAGAATCATGAAAAGTCTTCCTAAGATGTTCGAGTTTGGATGCCAATTTTTTTTGTCTAACTGCTATCTAGTCTAGTATGAACATGCACATGAAACCTAAGCGCTAGTAGGAGATCATATGCTTGCATTGATCATCTGGTGGTTCAAGTTTTAGGGACTAAATCAGTTGGAGAATTAAGTCGACATGGAATTAAAGACTCCTAAAGATGTTCTTGGAATTCAAATTTAGCTTTAAGTTAAACATATCCTTGAGTGAACTGATAAAGGAGCTCAAAAGTGCTAAAATTGTTCATCAGATCAAATATGGTGATGCATTAATTGTTAGTTTTTTTTTTTTTTTTAATTGACCTTGTCCAAGTCAACAGATAAGAATAAGTCAAATTCAGAAAATTTTCAACAAAGTGCAAAGGGAGTCAAGACAGAAGGGATGCAAAAGGAAATATGTTTCCTCGTGGGAAGAAGGGTAATTGGAAGACTAATTACCAAGATTACCTAGCATTTAAAAATGGAAAGTAATTTCATCGAGTTATGTGTAGTGATCGATTATATGATCACTTAGTAGAATTCAGGCCCACTAATCATAGCTGCAATTTGATTGCATGGATTCCTTTCCCAAAGGAGACTTAGTGAAAGGGTAGACTTCTAAGGTTAACAGATGAAATAGGATTTGCAAACGTTGATTGATGTGTTCTCTTCATTTAGAATAAAGAATTTTAGAACATTGTTATTATCATCTCAAACATGGTAGAAATTAATTTTTCTACTATTTAATTTAAACAAAGTTTTTATAATCATTTTTTAAAAATGTGTTAACACTATGTTTAAATAATGGTGGTGCTTGTAACGAATGATTTAATAATGCCTTAAATGTCTTAACATTAATCAACAACTTGCATCAGATAAATCGCACAAGTTATTTCTACCAATAAGATTGATTATTTTTTAAACTTAGTCAAGTTTACTAATTAAACAAAGTTTATATGCTAGAATCAGATGTTCTTCAATTGCTTGAAGATGGAATCTTCATAAGCATGTAATTTTCGTTTAAATTAGTAATGTGACTGAGAAGCCTTTATATATCAATTTTGGAGAACTACTAATGAGATTGATGAGTTGTGAAACTTAGTCTAGTTTACTAATTAAGCAAAATTTATATGCTAGGATGAGATGTTCTTCAAATTTCTTGAAGATGGAATCTCTACCTGCATGTATTTTTGTTTTATATGGTAATGTGACTAGAAGTCTTCGTGTATCATTCATGGGAATTAGTATTTGATTTTCACCAAGTACCTCTCAAATGTTTGACGCATTTTGGGTTGAAGTAACTAGACATTATTATACATTGTTAGAAAGTATGCGTTTTATTTCCATAAAATCCTGGATAAGAGGGTTTGTGAAGACAAATGTCACCTTCTTATAGGACGAGAGTACGGAAGGATATGAATTCAAGAGTATAGTTCTTTTGGACAAGATAAAGGAAAATAAGTTCCTAGTTTATCAAGTCCAGAGTTCCGCACTGAACATACTCAGTTGAATTTACAAAATCTAAAATTCTTACTTGTTCGATTCAGCGGAGATGTAAAATGTTCAACATAGTACATCTATTGATAAAAAAGTAGAAGAGTTAGTAGAAGAATTTGATAGGGCGGTGGGAGTATAATATTCAATTCTCATCAATATTTAAGTATAATATTAAATTCTAATCAATTAGAAAATTTTCATAGTTAAGATGAAGTGAGAATTTTCGACTTATTTCATGTAGGAATCTTAATATCCTCATCACCAAAAAAAGGAAGTTTCTCAGGTTAATCTTGGTAGCTATGATGCTTTTAGACATTGACCATTGGAAGAGTATCATAGATCAAATCTATCCATACTAACTCCTCTGCAATCTTATAGAAGTTTTCTATAAGATGAGTTCAGGTGGTTTTATCTAGAAGGGTCAAATGCATGTAAGATGCAGACCGATAGAGTTCTTTCACGAACTTAATCAAATATCTATGTCCTTAATGGCTTAAAGTGTTCTAATTTTTGAATAATATGGCAAGATTGTCTTACATATTAAGAACAATATAGGTAGACAGTCTTACATTCTGAAAAATATAGAAGAGCAAACTTTTGTGCTAGTTGATGTCATAAGGACTTGATAGATAGACTATGTTCTAATTCTTAGATCCATTATGATAAAAGAATTACATAGATACTTTTGCCCTAAACTTCATATGTAGTTTGTGGATAGTGATGCTGTTTTGTGTGGGAGATATCAAGTGATCTCGAATTACTGATTCCATAGCAAAAGCGGAGAATGTGGCACCTTTAAGAAGCAGCCCAATATTGAAAGTAAGACTTATACTATTCATAGATCATTGATTCCCAAACAAGTGGGAGTAATGTTGAAAGTATGGTGTCCTACGAGTAAATTAGTGTAAAGCTTACACTACTCAAAGGTCATTTATTCTTGGACAAGTGGGAGAAATGTTGAGTGGGGTGTATGGTGCTTTACGTGTTAATTCGTGCAATGATATTTTGGAATTAAATATAACATTTAATTCATTTTCAAGATAATTTGTTTGAACTTGCATGTGTCCATGGATGGTAAATATATTTAAATCGAGTGTTTGAGTTGTTCAACACAGAAAGATTCAGTTTATTATTCAATCCATAAATATTTTTTGTCTATGATCAGTAAATATATTTTGATAAGATCGTCTCAATTTCATTGAAGTTTGTCTTTGACTTGGTAATGAAATTGAGGATACATGTACAATGTATTGGACAGGATCACATGAAATTTAAATTATGATATGGTCATACAATTTAAAATTCATTGATTGACGTATGTATTAGCTTAATCCTGAGTGAATAATGTATCTTTATTACCAACTAGACATTCTTTGAGACAACAAAGAGTGAGATTATTATATTGATCAATACCTCGGTGTTTTGGGAATTAAAGTGAAGTGATAAAGAACATATATTTTCAATATTGGAATCCTTCATCTATTTAATAGCCATGATCATGATCTCACGAGTTCTTCTATGAATAAGCAAATCTGAGCTCAGTATTCGACATAAGTTGTCGGATCAATGTGTGATGTAGTCACATAGGATTGTTGGACAGAATATGAGTGTTGAGATTGACAAGTGTTTGAACATAGGCTTATTGGTCATGGTAGCTGATAAGTAGAAAAACGTGCATTATTTAAATTGATAGGAATGTAATTTTATTGCTGATAGGTATGGCCCAATCTCTCCGGGTCAGACTAGCCCGCATGTCGGGTCAATTGGGCCCAAAAGCGCAAGTCCAACGCAGCCAAGCAAATTCGCGGCATCTTTGGAAGTTGGGAAAAGATCCCCATGATCTTTTCCAACAGCCATGCAGATTTGACTGGCGGATTTATAGGGATAAGTTAGGGTTTCAATTGTAGAGTATAAATAGGAGAATTGTTGGTGAGTTTAGGGTTCCGATTTTGAATTCTAAAATTGTAACTGGCAAAATTGTACTCCGACATCCAAAAGAGAGTAGTGAAAGCACCCCGAAAGGTTACTGCCTTCTCCCGTGGACGTAGATCTCCGGATCGAACCACGTAAATCTTTGTGTCATTTAAGTTCTTGCATTCTTTGATTGTTTTGGGTTATTATTGTGATCGTGCTCCGTTTGATATCCGGGTTACGACACCAACAATTGGCGCCGTCTGTGGGAATCGGTTGAAAAGCAAACCTTAGCATCATTCAAAGTCGCTTTACGTTAGTCATGGTGAACACTCGCCAATCTGCCAACCCAACCCGATCTCGTCGCAATCCCCCCATGGATCAAAACCCTCTGTTGTCACGTCAGCAGATTCAGGATCCACCAGCGGGGCAAATTGACACGCAGCACCTCGCACCCGCCAATGCGCCAGCACAGGTTGACCCTCAACCAACCCCCGAACTACTGCAGGCACAGCAAGCCTTTCTTCGGGAACACGCCGCCCTATTCCAAGAATAGAATCATTGGCGCGCTGACTCCGGTGTGCGCGCCGACAATGGCGTTAACCAGGTTGCAGGTTATCCGCCCCGGGATCGATCTCGCGCACTCAATGAAGATCCGCCTCACAGAGCCAGGCATGATCGCGCCGATAGCGGTCAGTATCGCCTGGGGAGAACCGGAGTTCTAATGGTTCAAGGCCCCGTTATGCTGATCACGAGGACACAGACCGCCGCCGACCTGTAGATGCAGCGAAGCGGGCTCGCTTGGGGAGGTCCCGTTTGCTCGATCCTCTAGAACAAGAACAAGCTCAATTTGATGCCGAGCTGGATAAGGTATTGGGCCTTGATGCTGATGGGGAGATAATCACCCCGTTCTCTGAGGAGATTCTTTCCACTCCACTCCCCGAAGGGTTCAAACTTCCACCAGTATCCGAATACAACGGCACCCGAGACCCAGGTAACTTCCTGAGCGCCTTTAAGTATGCTATGTTCAATCGAAGTTGCACGCCACATCACCTGTGCAAAGTGTTTCCCGAGTACCTTCAAGATGAGGCCAGACTTTGGTTTGATTCCCTGCCTCGAGGCAGTGTTACCTCTTTCCGGGATCTTGCCGAACAGTTTTGGGCCCGTTTCCATACACGAGCAAAACCTATGGCCACTTTGGCTGATCTCATGAACCTGGAACAGCGAGATGGGGAGATCGTTACCCAGTTTCTTGAGCGCTTTCCTGCTGAAAGCCTAAAAGTAGGTAGCCGATCTGATGATGTTATTATCACCGCCTTCATGAACGGCCTTCGAGCTGGGCCGCTCTACACCGAGCTAGCGCGATACCCTCCGACCACGACCCGGGCTCTGTTCGGTACCCTAAGCAGGTTCGCCAAAGCTGAGGAGCAAACCCGTCGCAAGCGGGAGAAACATACTAACAAGAAGCAGCTAGACAAAACGCAGGTCGGGACTAGCACTCAGCCCAGTGCCTTTAGTCATCTGAGCAGAGGCAGGTTGAAACCTCGTAGTGATGTCCCTCAACTCACGCCCCTTACGCGATCAAGGACAGAAATACTTTATGTTCACAAGAATGATTTGCGACCGTTCCCACGGATGACTGCTCCGGCAGAGAAGCGTAACCGTGAGAAGTGGTGTGCGTATCATCACGATCATGGCCACGACACCAAAGAATGTCGCGAGCTTGGTAAAGAAATCGAGGACTGTTTGAAGCGAGGCTTCCTCCGACAATACATAGTTCGGACCGAAGATAGATCTCGGCCGAACCAAAACGGAGGTCTGCAACAAGGTCAGGGAGGTTACAATGACCGAGGTCCAAGACAAAACAGACCCCAATGGCAAAACAACAGGTCGGGGTATACCAATTACCAAAGACAAGATCAGGGTAACCGTCAACAAAATCAACCGCAACAACCCCAATTGTTGCCACCGCCACCACCACATGGCGGTCCCGGGGACAACCCACCGAATCATGTGGTCCACGGGATTATAAATGTAATCTATGGTGCCATGCCAACAGGAACTTCCCGAAGTGCCCTTAAAGCCGAAGCACGAAGGCCTCCTCCCGAGGAGCCACGCCACAAGCGTTTCCACAAATCTGAAACTGTGAGCTTCACCAAAGATGACCTTGTTCCCGAGCTCACCCCACACACTGATGCCATCGTCATTGATATGGTCGTGGCCAGTGTCACCATTAAGCGAGTCTTTGTCGATAATGGCGCCGCTGTCAGTGTCATATTCACTGACTATTTCCAGAAAATGGGCATACCTCGCGAACAGCTCCGACCTGCCCCCGGGCCATTACAGACCTTCACTCAGGGAGAGGTCCAACCCGAGGGAATTATCAACCTCCCCGTGTTGCTTGGTACGTATCCAGCGATAAAAACTATCTTTATAGATTTCTATGTGGTCACCTCTCCATCTCCATACAACATGATCCTTGGCCGGGATTGGCTCACTCCGGCAAAGGCCATCTGTTCCACATATCATTTAGCATTGAAGTTTCCTACAGCCACGGAGAGGTCGCCATCCGTGGCAATCAAAGAATTTCTAAGGAGTGCATGTATGTCGCACTCAAGAAGACAACCAAGGCTCCTCCTAAGCCTCAATTTCAAATAGCCACCCCGGTGCCCGCCCCGGGTTCATCTGAATCACTCGGAAATGATACTGCCGAGGTGCCACTCGATCCTGCTATGCCAGAGCCAACTGTTACAGTAGGCGCCGTGAACATACCGTTGTTGCACAGTGCCATCATCCAAACACTACGGGAATATTCCGAAGTCTTTGCTTGGTCTCCCCTAGATATGCCAGACGTCTCTCCCGACCTTATCACTCATAAGCTGAACATTGACCCTAATGTGAAGCCAATACAATAAAAACGATGGCAATTTGCCCCAGAGAGAAACGCAGCCATCTGAACTGAAGTTCAACAGCTCTTGGATGCCGACATCCTATTCGAAGTTCACTATCCATCCTGGCTTTCTAATCCGGTAATGGTGACGAAGTCTAGTGGGGCTTGGAGGATGTGTGTTGATTTTTCTGATCTCAACAAGCACTGCCCAAAGGACTGCTATCCTCTACCGCCCATTGACCAAAAAGCCGAGGCCATTACCGGGTATAAGGCACTTTGTTTTTTGGATTTGTACAAGGGATATCATCAAATCCATATGGACCGCCGAGATGCCATCAAAACAGCCTTCATCACTGATATTGGATGCTTCGCTTTCAAGAAAATGCCCTTCGGGCTCAAGAATGCCGGGGCTACTTACCAGCGTCTTATGGACCACGTCTTCCGAGACCAGATCGACCGCAATGTTGAGGTATATGTCGATGACCTCGTTATTAAGAGTTCCTCCCCTCCATCATGTGTGCAGGACATTGCCGAGACATTGCACACGTTGCGGCGCTATAATCTTCGCCTCAATCCAGCCAAGTGTACCTTTGGCGTCGGATCAGGAAAATTTCTTAGGTACATGGTCTCGCAACACGGTCTCCAGGCCAACCCAACCAAGATTAGGGATCTGCTGGATCTTCAGCCGCCGAAATTGTGAAAGACGTCGGCCTCGTAGCTTTAAATCGTTTTTTATCCAAGGCAGCGGAGCGCCAACTTCCTTTCTTCAAAATTTTGCGCCAATTGTTGGTGTCGTAACCCGGATATCAAACGGAGCATGATCACAATAATAACCCCAAAACAATCAAAGAATGCAAGAACTTAAATGACACAAAGATTTACGTGGTTCGATCCGGAGATCTACGTCCACGGGAGAAGGCAATAACCTTCCGGGGTGCTTTCACTACTCTCTTTTGGATGTCGGAGTACAATTTTGCCAGTTACAACTTTAGAATTCAAAATCGGAACCCTAAACTCACCAACAATTCTCATATTTATACTCTACAATTGAAACCCTAACTAAATCCCTATAAATCCACCGGTCAAATCTGCATGGCTGTTGGAAAAGATCATGGGGATCTTTTCCCAACTTCCAAAGATGTCGCGAATGAGCTTGGCTGCGTTGGGCTTGCGCTTTTGGGCCCAATTGACCCGACTGGCGGGCTAGTCTGACCCGGAGAGATTGGGCCATACCTATCAGATGCCCCCCCACCAGCCGAAGCGAGGTAGGAGCTTCGGTTAATAAGAGTCATGCGCGGGCCGAGGTGTATGCGTGGTAGCCGAAGTTGAGTTGAAGTAGGATTGGAGTCCTGTTGTGAAAGAGTCAATCTTGTGTCGAACTGAACTACCCTCGTGGTACAAGAATCAATCAGAGTCGAAATGAAGTGTCCCCGAGGTGAAGGAGTCAACTGGAGTGAACTGAAGTACCCCCGGGGTGAAGGAGTCAGCCGAGTTGAAGCACAAAACTTCTTGGGGAAGGAATTAGCTTGATGTGATTGGTCACGTGATCATTGCGCGCGTGGCGCGTGTGTGGCACGTAGGTACGCAACCCAAGGGCGTGTGTAATGCACGCGCTAATGTGAGCCACTGAATTTGAACAGGCGCAATCTGGGCCGTTTATATTAGAGGGAAAAAGGAAGTGACAGCTCACTTTACTCTTCATTTACAACTTGCGATAAAAAAAACCAGCGGGAAGACGAGAAAGAAACCAACAAATTTCTGGAAATCGCTCCAACTCTGTGCGTTCATCCTTGAAACCATCCTTGGTGAGTTTAGGGTTCCGATTTTGAATTCTAAAGTTGTAACTGGCAAAATTGTACTCCGACATCCAAAAGAGAGTAGTGAAAGCACCCCGGAAGGTTATTGCCTTCTCCCGTGGACGTAGATCTCCGGATCGAACCACGTAAATTTTTGTGTCATTTAAGTTCTTGCATTCTTTGATTGTTTTGGGGTTATTATTGTGATCGTGCTCCGTTTGATATCCGGGTTACGGCACCAACAATTGCATTTTATTTATTATGCACCATTATTTTTCTACTTATCTACACGTTAAATTCAAATACTCCAAAGTTGTGTTTTATGTTGAATTGTAGTGGATTTGGAGCAATTTTGGATCAATCAAATTGGACCGATAAGTGAATAAAGAACTATGCCAATTGAAAGAGAGGAAGGCCGACATGCTTGGAAACGAAAAGAGCTGATCTTGATTGGATTAAGGCCATTGGGCCTGGGTGAAGTGAAAGGCCGAAGTGAGCCTTTAATTGAGATTATGACCAACAGGCCATTTTAGTAGAAAATAAAAATATGGGACGAGTTGGGCTCTTTGTGGGAGAATGTGGCCAACAGGCCGTTAAATGGAATGAAGACCATTGGATCTTGTGGGAGTGAAAGGCCAACGGGCCTCATCATTGAAAAAGAAAGGCGGTGATGATTGGGAAAAGGCCCATTATGGGCACTAAAATTGTTTAAGGGCAGAAACCCATTTGGGCTTATAAAAGGGGCAGCCAGTGACAAAGCAAATCATCCAAGAACTCAAGATTTGAGCTTTTACATGGAGAGGAAGAAGAATTAGTTTGTGATCATCGCCGATTTCATTCGTGTTCTTTTATTTCAGTTTGTTTTAACTATGTCATTGTTTTATTAGACTTTTAGACAATAGTTTAATTATGTGTAGCTAAACTATTTTATACTAGTTCGAAGGGATGTTGAACTCTATTCGTATTTTATGATTAATTAATCCATAATTAGATTTTGATTTCTATCCGATAACTTATTTGTGTTACTTGATCATATGACCCATGATATGTTGATTTCTTGATTTGATAGGGCCCGTCGAATTAGGTTATTAATTTATCGATGCTAGTTTATAAAATTATTATCCGTAATTGTTAGAGAAGTAGAAATAGCAATTAACTCGTCAGGGATAACACAAAATCTAGGCCATCCAAATTGAGCGTATGTATTTGGAATCTAGTCTGACCTAGTATTCTAATTATTAATGCGTTTAATGAATTAAACCTAGAGGGCTTGTTCTAGGCTGTTCAATTAAACAAGGTTGGCTAAAAAGCTTGTTTTAGTTAACTAATATTAAGGAATAATTCGGGCCCACACAACTTGTTGTCGGTCTAGGGTTAGACAATTGTGGGATAGATAATCAGATGTAATTAGTTAATTAATTCGTACACGAGTAGGGGGATACCGAATTGAGAACTAGTATTCTTTTGATATTGATATAAGTCGAGTTACTTGTTTAATTGAGTATTTGAAGTCTTTAGTTATTAGTTGGTTATTTGATAAGTTTAGTAAGTAGATTAATACAACTAAAACTCTCCTCTCCCCCTCCCTTATTTACTTTTATTCGTCTAGTTATTAATATTAGAAGCGTAATTAATTCATCCGCTCCTTGTGGGATTCGACCCTTACTTATCGCTGCTACCAGTTAGTGGAGGTAGAAAATGTAGTTAATTTGACGTGCCTCGACAGTGCGGTCAAATTTTGACGATGTTCTGTAGTGTTGAATTAATTTAGTTTCTTTTGTTAATTAAATATTAGTATTAGTTATTCTTCGTTACTACTACTGTTCTTTGTTATTTAGTGAATTATACAGTTGCACATTAGCAACAGAACGATACATTGGGTCATCTAGTGTGTAAGTCCAATTTCAGATTTTTATAGAATTACGTTACTGTTACTAATTTTTGCTGATTCGATCGTTTCTCAGGCTTTCGAAAAGTTCCAATTGTGAATGATCATGCGTTCATCCAAAAGAAAAGATTTGGAATATTATTTGGAGATCACGAGACGAGACAGAGTACTCAGACAGCAAGCCCGTTTAGTTAAGGCAACGTTGAATCAATTGCTTTTTTGCAAGTTTCTGAATCTAGCGAATCAGAAAGTGAAGAGTCGGTTATGACAGTGGATCCAGCACTAAAGGAGCTAGCTAACCCTAAATTAGCCCAACATCCTCTTTGCATTACATTCCCTGATCTCGGGGCAACACTACTTTTGAGCTAAAATCTGGCTTAATCCACTTGTTGCCATCCTTCCATGGCCACGCCGGAGAAGATCCTCATAAGCACATGAAGAAATTTCACTTTATATTCTCTAGCATGAATCCACACGGGGTTACTGAAGAGCAGGTTAAGCTACAAGCTTTTCCCTTTTCATTTAAAGTTATGGCGAAAGATTGGCTGTATTATCTTCCGCCAGGGTCAATTACAAAGTGGACAGAGATGGAATGCGCTTTTCTTCAGAAATACTTTCCGGAATCCAGAGCAGCTAATATTCGGAAAGAAATATACGGAGCAAAATAGATGCATGAAGAAGCACTATATGAGTATTGGGAGAGATACAAGAAATTGATAGCTAGTTGCCCGCAACCCCAATTCACCGAGCAACTTATCATCCATTATTTATATGAAGGGTTGACACTGACAAATCGTAATAAGATAGATGCAGCTGTGGGAGGAAGATTGGATGATAAAACTTTAGCAGAGGCCAAGAACCTCATATCAGACATGGCAGCTAATTCCCAACAATTCAATGTAAGAGATCTTCCACCGAAAATGGTAAGGGAGGTAGGTGTTTCGTTTGCTGAAGATAAATTAGAAGAACTTAACTCTTTTTTTAGAAACATGCCACCTCCGGAAGCCCACAGGTGAAATCGTGACGAATTTGTGACACACTTGAGCTTACCACCGATAATTGCAAATTGCTAACAGATAAAATTGATGTACATGCAGATGTTGTTGGTACGAGGAACTTTCAAGGGAGAAGATATGATCCTTACTCTCAATCCTACAATTCCGGATGGTTGGATCATCCCAATCTCAGGTATGGAAACCAGTAAACACAAGCGGGTGAACAAACCCGACCACCACCATAGAGGGCGATGCATTATCCAAAACATCCGATTGAGCATACCTCAAGCCCATCATTGGAAGACATCGTGAAAACCATGGCAACCAACATTGTTCAATTCCAGAAAGATACGCAATTGAGCATAAAGAATCTTGAGACTCAAATGAGTCAATTGACCACCATCGCAAGCCTACTGGAAAGCGTGAATAGTGGGAAACTACCTTCCCAACCTGAGACAAATCCGAGGAATGTAAGCGTCATTACTTTGCGAAGTGAAAAATGGCTTGGAGAGCCTAACAAGCCCAGGCTAGAAGAAGGGAATAGAAACAGTGGAGAAAATGCAAAAAAAAAACAGAGAACAACACGTCTGATCAGACGCACGATTGGGATATCCAGTGTGCCGCAACACATTGGATCTGAAGAGCACATTGAATCATCCAATGTGTTGAGTCCAGAATTGTTGTTGAGGTAAAGTCTCCTATTTCTAATTCTGTTATTACTAACCTGTTACCATTTCATTCTCGAATAAAAAAACCCGAACAAGAAAATAGGGAGAAACAGGTTCTTGATGTTTTTCGGAAGGTGGAAATCAACATACCGTTGATCAATGCAGTTCAACAGATTTCTAAGTATGCAAAATTTCTCAAGGAATTGTGTACTAACAGGCGAAAGTTGAAAGACACCGAGAAGGTTCTTATGGGAGAAAATATGTCTGCTATCTTCCAAAAGAAATTACCACCTAAGCTGAAGGATCCAGGTACATTTGTTGTTCCATGTCGAATTGGGAATAGTCAAATTAAGCAAGCCATGCTAGATTTAGGAGCTTCGATTAATGTAATGCCACGATCTGTTTATGCTTCTTTAAATCTTAGTCCATTAAGGAAACAAATGTAATTATTCAATTAGCTGACCGCAGTAATTCGTACCCCAATTGGTTATTGAGGATGTACTTGTGTAAATTAATGAACCTGTTTTCTCTGCTGATTTTTATGTGTTGGAGATGAATGACAGTCCGCCGGATTCTATGCCTATTTTTTTGGGGAGGTCGTTCTTGAATACCTTCCAAACAAAGATAGACATACGAGAGGGCACTCTCACCATGAAATTCGATGGTCAAGTCATAAAATTCAATATTTATGATGCTATGAAATTCCCTGATGATTCGACTTTTATTTTTGCTATTAATGTTGTTGACCCTCTCGTCGAGGACGTTTTTTAGTTGAATTGCAAGGACCCATTGGAAACCGTGTTAGTAAGAAGCATGGGAGAAATGAGGAGGAAGAAAATTCTAAGGAGGTGAACGATATCGTAGCAGCGCTACAGGCTTACAAGCCTTTGCCGCCCAGGTCTGTGGTTAACTTTATTAAATTACCTGAGTCTCACCAAAAGATACTTCCTTCCATTGTATAGAAACCTAAGCTTGAATTGAAATTATTCCCTGATCATTTGAAGTATGCTTATCTGGGGGAGAATTCCACACTGCCAATAATTATTTCGGCACGATTAACATAGGCTCAAGAGAATGCTTTGATTGTTTTCCTCAAGGACCACAAAGAAGCGATTGGATGGACGGTGGCCGACATAAAAGGGATAACTCCCTCTGCGTGTATGCATCGTATTTTATTGGAGGAAAATTTGAAGCTCACCAGGGAAGCACAAAAGTGTTTGAATCCTCCAATAATGGAAGTGGTCAAGAAAGAAATCATCAAGCTTCTTGACGTCAGGATAATTTTCCCAATTTCTAACAACATATATGTGAGCAAAATCATCAAGCTTCTTAATGTCGGGATAATTTTCCCAATACCCAAGAACTCTGAGGTAACAGTGATCGAGAATCAGGAAGGTGAATTGGTTCCGACTCGAGTATAGACTGGATGGCGGGTTTGCATAGATTATCGAAAGCTGAATGCTATGACCCGCAAAGACCGCCTTCCTTTGCCTTTTATTGAACAGATTCTTGAGCGGCTCGCAGGCCACTCATTTTATTATTTTCTGGATGGTATTTCAGGTTATTTTCAGATCGTCATAGCACCAGAGGATCAGGAAAAGACGACGTTCACTTGCCCTTTTGGAACATTTGCCTATCGACGAATGTCGTTCGGACTCCGCAATGCTCCAACCACATTCCAACGATGTATGGTAAGTATATTTAGTGAATATGCGGGTAGCATTATAGAAATATTTATGTATAATTTTAGCGTTTATGGGGATTCGTTTAAAATTTGCCTTGAAATCCTTATCTTAATTCTGAAAAGATGTGTTGAAACTAACCTTGTCATTAATTGGGAAAAATGTCATTTTATAGTGGAACAAGGGATAGTTTTAGGGCATATTGTTTCTTCGAAGGGGATTGAGGTTGATAAATCTAAGATAGGCTTTATTACTATTTTTCCTTACCCCGCGAGTGTGCGGGAAGTGCGTTCTTTTCTTGGTCATGCAGATTTCTATCGGTGATTTATTAAAGACTTCCCCGAGGTTGCCTCCCCTTTGTGCAAGCTGTTGCAAAAGGATGTGGAGTACGAGCTAACAAATAAGTGTAAAGCGGCTTTTGACAAACTCAAAGAGTCATTGACCACGCCACCCATAATCCAACCGCCAAATTGGGATCTATCGTTCGAGAACATGTGTGACGCGAGCGATTATGCGGTTGGAGCAGTGTTGGGACAGAGAGTGGGCCGAGCAGCCCATGTGAACTATTATGCTTAGCGAACCCTCAACCCAACTCAAGCACATTATACTACCGCTGAAAAAGAACTTTTGGCTGTTGTTTTCGCTTTAGAATTTTTTTTATCTTATTTATTGAGAACTAAAGTGATTGATTAACCTGACCATGCAGCATTAAAGTTTTTACTCACAAACAAGGAAGCAAAGCCTAGGTTGATTCGCTGGATCCTTCTCCTTCAAGAATTTGATTTGGAGATAAAGTATAAGAAGGGAGCCAAAAGCGCAGTAACTGGCCATCTCAGTTGGCTAACATATGATCAGAATAGCCCTTTTCCAATTCTGGAGAGATTCCTTGATGAACAATTTTTTGCCCTATTCACACATCAGCAGGCCCAGAACACATTGGATCAGCCAATGTGTAGCGACACAACACCTTGGCATTCTTCTTGTTGCTCGCATTTTTCTTACAGGAATGACGAAAGCCAAACGAGATAAACTTAAGAGTGATGCCAAGCACTATGTGTGGGACGATCCACACTTGTGGAAACACTGTGTTGACCAAGTAATTAGAAGGTGCATACCCGAAGCTGAGTTTCAGTCCATATTAAGTTTTTGTCTTTCGTACGCGTGTGGTGGTCATTTCGGATAAAAAAGAATAGCCCATAAAATTTTGGAAAGTGAATTTTTCTGGCCCTCTATGTTTAGGGATGTGTATGTGTTCTGTAAGACATGTGATAATTGCCAAAGAACTTGCAATAATTCTTAGAGAAACGAGATGCCCCAAACTCCAATCATAATATGCGAAATCTTTGATACTTGGGGTATGGACTTCATGGGTCTCTTTCCGTCATCTTACGGGAATATTTATATCTTATTCGCTGTTGATTATGTTTCCAAATAGGTGGAGGCAAGCCACCCAAACTAATGATTCTAAAGTTGTGGCAGGTTTTGTGAAAACTAATATTTTTGCCAGGTTTGGAATCTCGAAAGCCATCATCAGCGACAGAGGAATGCATTTTTTCAACAGGACAGTGGAAGCCCTGTTGAAGAAGTATTGTGTTGTACATAAAGTTTCCACTGCATATCACCCTCAGACGAGCGGTCAAGCTGAAATGTTTAATCGAGAAATTAAATCAATTCTGGAGAAGACGGTGCAGCCTAACCGGAAAGATTGGAGTCTAAGGCTTGAAGATGCACTGTGGGCATACCAAACCACCTATAAGACACCAATCAGAATGTCCCCATACAGACTCGTCTACGAAACCCGTGCCACTTGCCAGTGGAACTTGAGCACCGCGCTTATTGGGCGATTAAACGGTGCAACATGAATTTTGATGTAGCTGGTGTGCACCGAAAATTGCAATTGCAAGAACTCGAAGATATCCGGAATGAATCGTTTGAGAACACAATGATTTTTAAGGCGAAGACGAAAGTCTTTCACGATTCGAGAATTTATCGAAAGAATTTCGTCTTGGTGAGAAAGTTCTACTCTATCACTCCAGACTTAAACTGTTTCCAGTAAGCTGCGTTCGTGTTAGATAGGCACGTCTATTATTATTATTATTATTATTATTATTATTATTATTATTATTATTATTATTATTATTATTATTATTATTATTATTATTATTATTATTATTATTATTATTATTATTATTATTATTATTATTATTATTATTATTATTATTATTATTATTATTATTATTATTATTATTATTATTATTATTATTATTATTATTATTATTATTATTATTATTATTATTATTATTATTATTATTATTATTATTATTATTATTATTATTATTATTATTATTATGTCTTCTCATGGTACACGTGGTAGTGCACACACTTTTAGGTCAATTTAAGTGTCTTTTTACGGACTTTTGTGTGTATATTCACGTGTGTTTTGTGCGTTTATTTCTCATTGGGCAATTTGACGTGTTTGGTTCATTTCCATGTCAAGACAGGTGAATTAAGGTCGAAAAACAGGTTCAAAGATCTCAAGTTGACAATTCGAGCTCAAAAGGAAAAGAAAACAAGGAAAAACAGGGGACCTTGCCTGCGTTGCTAATGCCACGCCCGTGGCTTATGCCACGGCCGAGGCCTACTAGCCCACGGCCGTGGTAATTTATCCAGAAGATGGCCAAAACTCAGCCTTCAGCGCCTCGGCCAAGGCGAAATCAAGGCCACGGCCGTGGTAAATCGTCCAGAAGATGGCCAAAATTCAGCCTTCAGCGCCTCGGCCGAGGCGAAATTCAGGCCACGGCCGTGGCGATAGATCCAGAAAATGGGGTGAAATCCAGCCCAACCAGACCTCGGACGTGGCGGTTGAAAACCTCGGCCGTGGCCCGGGCCCAAACCCTTATTTTCACCATGCCCGCGGCCAATTGTGCGCCACGGCCGCGACGCGACTCCCTGTTTTAATCCTGAAACACGTTTTTACCCATTTTTCAGCCCAACACTTTCTCCTCTATATATATATGGTCATTTTCGATTTTGACCTAACTTTGAACCCATCCCACACACATATTCAGCCACTATTCTCCATTGGAAGTAAGGGAATGGAAGGGGGTTGAAGATCTTGATCTTCAACCCCAACCTTTGGTTCTTTCTATCTTATTTTCATGTTTTCTTTAATTTTCTGTTATTTTATCTTTGTAATAGTTAATATGGGTGGCTAGCACCCTTTAGTTCACCCTTGATCATTGTGGAACCTTGAGTTGAAGACATTGATGTGATTATTGCGGTTAATGTTACCTTAAATATTGTGTATTCAAGTGTTTTGTGTTATTTGCTGTTATTGAGTCACATTTATGAATTGGTTATTGGATTGATCTCCCTTTAAGGGATTTGTGAATGTGTTGCTAGTAGTCGGGGTAGCTATCCGTAATTGTAGTGCTTTCGACTCATTTGTAGCAAACAATAAATATTTATCGGTGATGACACAAAGTTCAACCACTAAAACCGAGCTTGCGAGTTTTATGTTGAATTTATCTCGTTGTCTTAGTGTTTAATGCATTTGATTATTGAATCTAAGAGAGCTTGTTCGAGGATTCGATTAAATTGAATAGGGTTAGTCGAAGAGCTTATTTTGATTAACTAAGATTAAGGGACAACAACGCTATTAGAGCTTGTTAATAGCCTTGAGATAAGGGCTTGAATCACAATTTAATCGGGCATTAACATAGTTGCATGAATCGTCTAAGACCAAGGGGAAGCATGATCAAGGGTGGATCATTTTATTACTTGAAAACCAAAAATCGAAAAAATCATTCTATTTATTTTTGTTTATGTGAATTTGTAATATCCCAAAATTTTAGTGTATTATTTAATTCTAAAATATTATTTTACATGTTCAATAATTATATATATAATTTATTACGTCTTTCTAAACTAGTGTCTTGGTATCCTTTTGTAAAACAAAATATTAGTGCTTGAATTAAGCTCAAAATCTTATCTATAAATATTTAAGATTCTAGACTAGTTATAAAATTTATATAATATATTTGGCCCTCGTCTTGATCAAATAACACTCGATATTCTATTTTTATATATGTTTTCAATGTATTCGCTCATTTATTGATTTATTAAATTGGACCAACTCATTAATATTTTCAATGCATAGTTGGGCCTACGACCTAAGAATAAGTCAATTTGGCCCGTTTAATATTTCCAAGCCTAATCATATTGGAAATCATTATTATTATTAATTCCAAACTCATTTGTTGGTAATTTGTTGGTTAATTTTAAGCTCAATGTCTCAATAGGAAATATTATTTATTTATTTGAGTCTCTTTTACATTCATTATTCATCTTATTGTTAAGCACAAACCCTTGAGCCCAATACTCAAGCCCCATGTACTAAAGAAAATGAAAAGGGCCCATGTCTTGAGCCTGAGAAGTAATAACCGCTTATAGATTTGAATTACATGATCTCATCGCGATCCCTGATTCTTTGCAACCAACAGATATGTCAACCCCCTAAATCTTATTGACTGAGACTCCACATTAGATAAGATTTACGGGGCAGTTAATCTCTATCAATTACACTCTTAAACCTAATCGAGTAGTTTATAACCTAATAAATTGAGGACGCTGCATTACCGCCATTCCATCCTCGCTGCCGTCACCACCAATTACCACTCAAGACCTAATCACTACTTCCATCTCCCTGTCCAAAGCACCTCAAGCACAAGTTCATATTATAATTTTGATACTAATAAATGTCAGTTTGAATTCATCAACAATTCAAAACCAGCATACATCTACATAATCACCAACAAGGTGAGGTCCACTTCTTTCGAGACCTTCCTGTTAATGGCCACCGACATCCCTTCAATAATCCGATAGCCTTATCACTGCAATACACCGCGGTTCTGCCGATGCATCATCGAATCTCGCTGCCGGAACCGAACCAATGTTTCAGGTAATGATATTCAACTTCACACCTAAATTTACACTATTTCAAGTTCAATTACTCCGGCGAGCTATCGTCATTCATGAACAGCCCAAACCATCTTCTATATACCCAGGTTCAAGAATCCAACTCGAACCACAATTCCAACCCCAAAACGAACAAACCCAAACCTAATTCGTAGAACCAGTAATAGTGTTGAGGTGAGGGTTTGTGTGAATAAATTTTGTGTGTGCTGCGTGTGTATATCAAGTGGGTGTGCTTAGTCATGTGTATTAGTGTGTGTATGCGTGAATGATAGCACGTGCGGCTGAGTGTGTGTGTGTGCTGGGCTTGTATCGGTGCATCAACACTGAAACACTACCCTCTTGGGTTAGCTACAACTCGGAAACGCGCTCTCTCTTTCTCTTCTTCGACGGCTGTGTGTGTCGGTTTGTACAAGTGTGTGAGTGTGTATGCATGATTATTGTGTGTGTTTACAGGTGTGTGCTATTATGTGTGTGTGTTGATTTTATTGTCTCTGCTGGTGTGTGTGTGTGTTTTGTGTGTCCCTGTTGGTGTGTGCATTTGTGTGTTGTGTGGTGCGTGTGTTTGCATGTGTGTGATATTGTGTGTGAGTCATGTGGAAGTGTGTGTTAAAGTGTGCGCTGCATGTGTATATCAAATGATGTGTGAGTGGGATTTAGTGTGTGTGTTTAATAGGAGGAAGAAGCCTTAATCCTCAAGTTCCATTTTCCATGACTTCCGTTCTCCATTATTTATTTTTGTTGGCCCAGACTGCCATAATGTCCAAAAAACCATTTTCACTTCCAATTTGTTTAGACCATCACCATGTTTAAACTTCTATATTCTTATATCATTCAATTCTCTAATTAGTTAATAAATTATTAATAATAATCATGTTAGGGCATGTCTCGGTAATTGTAGGTTGCAAAGATCAGAGACACGGTGCTATAACGTCTACATAAATATTCAAGCATTATTCAGGCATCTTTATTTGCATCTCAATTCAGGTGGGGGTTTATTGTTTATCGCTTTAATTATATTTACTTGATTGCCTACGTGTGCTTTTATTTTCAAGTTGTTACTTGCCAATACAAGTAACTATTCAATTTGCTACTTGCCAATACAAGTTTAGCTTATTGCCATTATGCTACTTGCCAATACAAGTTTAGCCCATTACCAGTATGCTACTTGCCAATACAAGTTAGCTCTATGTGTCTTGCCAATACAAGCACATCATTATAATAACTGTTACATTGTATGCCTCTTGTATTTGTAATTATTGTGATAAGTTGTAATCCTCCACGAGCTAAAGGAAGCTCACCCCAACCCAATATTGATCCTTTCAGGTTATCTCGGTGTAAGTCGGTGGAGTTGAGGCGGAGCCCGAAGCATATGATAGTCACTAAAATTTTAGTAAATAATTTACCATTTATATGTAGCTACTTGAAATTTATGTGGAGATATTGAAATGACTTGATTGTACCTTGATTTGATCTGCATTTTATATAGGCTTGTACGTCAGGTATGCTTGTACATTCACACACACGAACACTTATACTTAATAGGATAAATTAAAGTACCCTCGTATGGGTCTCCTTCCATACGGGATCTCCTCTCATACGGTTAAAGTCAGTTTATGTGGGTCTCTTTCCATACGGGGTCTCCTTCCATACGTGTTGTTAATTAATTATATTATAAGCATAATTAGATGTGATAATTAAACTATATTTTTGTTGGAGGTGTGATAAGTTTATCTTAATAATCTTATTTGTGACATGTTTATTAATATTATGTTCATATAGTTTAACTAATAAATTATTTATGTTTTAATTATAAACTTTACTTGTATCTATGTTGGTACGATTGTTTTCACTTTCGCTACAATCTAGGTCGTGTATTGAAGATAATTGTGTTCTCAAATAAATTTGATACAGTTAGCCTGTGCATAACTAGTGAAAAATTATGTTTAATAAGTGTATTTCCTTTAGGGATAATACAAGCTTATTTGGAATATTTTCCTAGTATCGTATGGATGTTTAATTGTGTTATCTGAAGTATCCAAAAGTGCAAACTGATTTTTGTAATAAAATATTGACTAGAATATTATTTAGTGGTTTGATTTTGACCAAATTGCGCTGATGTAATACGTTGTGGATGTTGCTAGTAATTATTCAAATATTTTTTTTTAATAGCTAATATTATGAAAGGTGTCTTGGATAAAATCATGATTATTATGTGAAGTTGATTGGTCAGGTTAATCTTTGGGAATAATTCTATTTTATTATTTTAGTTTAAATTAATCTTCCATGATCGCTTATTTGCTAATAAATAATATGAGTTTGACTTGTAATTGTATATTTGTTTTATTGTTACATGTGTTGTGAAGTTTTATGATATTCAAGTGATGTTAGTTGATATAGTTTACTAATAGGGATTTAAAATTTGAGTCCGATATTATGTGAAAAATAAATTTAGATGCAATTTCATTTGATTCTTTTAACGGTCTGTCTAGTATTGTCTTTTATAGATATATAAAAAAAAAAACAATTACTTATTTCTATTTGAAAATGCTTTAAAATATTTTTACGAAAATCGGGTCGTTACAGAATTGTTAAATTGCTAAGTATTCTTAGAGTATTTGTTATTTAGTTTGCTTAATAGAAATTTAGGTGTTAGTTGTTATTTCATTAAACCCTCCCCCCCCCCCTCCCACTTCTTTATTGTTTTTCTAGCTTATTTACATTATATTTCTTGATCATAATAGTTTAATACAATAAAGCAAAATTGTTCGACCGTTCCTCGTGGGATCGACCCTTACTTGCCATTCTACTAGTTAGAGTTGTAAGCTAAGGTTAAGTATATATTTCTATACTAATTAATTTGTAAGCGACACACGACAATTGCGTATCAGATATTCAAGGTGAAAGGACATTCGCTCAAGCCCTATTTTGAGGGTTTTCATGAAGTTGATGTGGAACAACATTGAGTTGAGAACCTGCCAACCAATTAATCAGGGAGTTAAATCTAGCCAACGACGTTAAACAAAGGCGCTAATGGGAGGCAACCCATATTTTTGTATATTTTATTTTTAAATTTCGTGTTCGTTTTATTTCATTTCGTGTAGTTATTTCAGTGTTTTATTAGTTAAAACAAAATGGAAGGGGGCAGTGTGCGTGGAACTGAGAAAGGAAAGAGGGGGAGTAAATTTAAGCGCTTCTTGATAACTTAAAAGATTAAGTACTTTTCTAGAAGCAGCAATTAAGCCATTTTTTTATTTTTTTTATATCTTCTCCTTATTTATCTTTTCTCTCCCTAAACTTTCACTCTATTTCTGTTCTCTTTTGAGACAGGAAACGTTCCGCCTTCCACTAGTGCGGGCAGCTGCACCACCATCCAACTTCCAGAACGAAACGCGCCACCAGTGCACAGTCAGAACTGCGACCTCCATCGTGTGACACCAGCACAGCCTGTCTACGAATCCTACCGCCGCCGTTGAAATACGCCACGACCCAGTCCGTCACTGCTGGATTTCTGTTCTCAACAACCTATTATTGAACAACCTCTCGTCTCCAATGAAAGGGGGCCAAATTAAGCCCTATGTCCAATTTCTAAATTTTACACTTGCGGAGAGAGACGAGGGCAGAAATTTGGGGATGTAGAGCAGTTTGAAAGACGTCGATTAAACTTTGGATTTGAATAGTGAAAAATGGCACGAACAAGAGGAGGTCGTATGGGTGGTTCCGTGGACAACATGTAAAGGCGAGGAGGGGTGTTCGGAATGTCAAATCGCTATAATATCTGACTCCACAGCCCTGACCATGCCAATCGGTATCATCAGCTTGCTCGGAGGCTGGTAAAACTAAACTCGTACCTTGATGACATTTTACTTCGACAGTTAGGGTTGTATGATGATATTATTAGATGTTGTGATGTTTTGGGGTTGACGGGATTGGTGACTGGAAATATGCCTGTTTTTGAAGACTTGACCTATGCGTTTTTTGAGTTCGTTGCTTTTTGAATATGATGGTGATGGGTTAGTACAGTTTCATTTAAACGAATGGAGTATGGATAGGTTTAGGGAAATGCTAGGCTTAGTTCAGCCCATTGACAATATTGAGGTTCCTAATAATGAAATTTGGGGAGAGATTACGAATGTAGGAAGCCTCTATGAGGCAAGGAGTGCACGTCCCGGGCAATATTCGAAACCCTGCAGTACGGTATATTAATAGGTTGTTGGCCTCAACAATTTTTGGAAAGGGAACGAATAAAAATATGGTAAAAAGTGTTGAATTGAGAGTGATGTGGGCTATGCTGCACGAAAAGAGGATACTTGTGGGGGCCCTAATGGCACGCCACATGGAGCACGTGCTTAAGACAAAAGGGGAGATTTATGCAGGGGGACTTGTTACTGCCATAGCTAGAGCTGCGGGGGTAGATGTTGACGGCCGAGTCACGAGTGCCAATACTGAGAAGCTAGATATTTGAAAATTCAGAAAATGCAGCTGTTGACGGCCGATAAGACTGGTTTATGTGGAAAATTTTGAAGGAGGAAACCATCACCCTCCCTAATCCAGAGTTCACAACTCTGCGGGGCGAACTGAACTTAAAGATGACATATATGACTCGCTCCCTCAGTTTCCCGAGTAGTATCCGGTCGACCAAGCTGGGTCAATCCCCGTTCCACCACCCGATCATGAGCTGAGCATCCGAGAGCAGTTAGCTTGCATCCAGGGGGATCAGCTGATACTTTCTCGAAAAATAGATGAGATTCTTCGTTTGCTGAGGGCGAAGCAGCCCCCAACTCTCTAATCCAGTGACTTCCTTCGCTTTACCTTATTATGTTTTGCTTACTTGTTCATGTTTGATTTCACGCGTGCATGCAATTAAGTTTGGGGGGGGGGGGGAGAGGATTAGTAGCTGAGTATTTTGTATATACATGCTAGCTTGTTTTTAATTTTTATTTTGATATGTCTTTAATCATTTTCTATTGTAGGGTCTACAAAAAGGGGAGAGGATAGGAACTCACGATGATGACACGAGTGTTTGTGATTTATCGGCGTGTGTTGTTTGAGTAGAAGAAGTCGGCTTATTTAATTGATAAATTCTGGTTAAATTTGCTGAAACTGAATAACCCCGAAATTGTGTGAAAGAATAGCATTGTGTCTGATTTTGTACCCGATTAAGTTGGTTTGTCAAGAATGCTTCGTATGTTTAATTTTTGTGTTTTATTTTATGTCTCTAAAAAGACGGGCTTGTCTTGGTAAAAGATTGAGTAGTTGTGGATACCACCACCTAAGGTTACAAAATAATTATGTTCGGGATAATGATGTTTAGTTGAAAAGAAAATTGTGAGAAAAGATGGTGAGGGGCTGAATCAGCTGCCTGGTCGTAGGGATCCATGTGTGAAAAACAAAACAATTGCAAAAATTTTGCAAATTAATAATAGCACACGAACTAACCTCCAAGTGGTGTGAAGCTGCCGACCTCACCCAAAAAGAGAGAAAAAAGGAAAAAAATTGTAGAATAAAAGAAGGTGGTCCTCGATACAAAGACTAATCCAATGGTCCTACTAGTTTCTTGTTTTGTTAGTATAGCGCGCGCGCGCACACACGCATATATATATATAAAGAAAAAAAAAATAAAGCCTATTGCAAATACTTTAGTTGATCGAGGGGAGTAATATGCTGGATCGATCAATCAGAGGATAATATTATGCCGATTAAATTAAGAGTGCAATTATATTCTTTTAGTGGAATAGAATATAATTAATAAATTAATATGATAAGTCAAGAGTACACTGAACCATATTTAATTTATTGGAGCTTAATTTAATTGGGTCCAACCAGGTTCCTTCGATGGCTCAGTGTGAACTGGAATAAATATTAAGGATTATAATTTATTACTAGAATATTTGGATTATGATATTATGATATTATGGTATTATAGAATATGGATATATCTAGTATTTTCTATACTTATCCAGACATGTTATTTGGGGAGAAAGGATATTGTGATATATTATATATATCGGATACATATTCATTTCTCCTACACACAAGTAATACACGTTATATTCATATCCAAGGAGGTGTCCACACACTGTGTATTGTAGTGCAGTTCGTGAGAACACCGGAGAAGACTTGGAGGTATTGTATTGCAATTCGTAAGAACACCGGATAAGACTTGGAGGTTTTGGAGCGAGGTTTGATAAATCATCGCTACAAAGGTATTTCATAAACCCTTCTTGTATAGATTAATTAATACGTAGAACATATAATAATACAACGATCCTACAACGATGTATCCGATCTTCAATATTCGATATTGTGAATCGGATAGGAATCGTGGATCTAACATCTTGGTATTGGTGTAACCACTTACAAACAACTTTTTCCATGTCTGAAAATTTTGCTGGTTTGTGTCTCTTAGTATCCCTTGTTTTTCTAAGTTAGTCAAACGATACTCAAATGATTTCTTGTGTATGTTTGATATTGTACCTCGACAAATTTTCAAGTGAAAATTCCCATCAAGCCACTGCTGCAAATCTTTCTAGGTGCATGTGGGGTGATCTCTTTGTACGCACATAGTGCTTTATGTATTTGATCTGTCATGGTAATTTTTTACACCTTTTAGATGAGAAGCCATTGTAGTATTGTTATGACTAGGGGTGTGCACGGGACAATACAATTCGGGGATTTAAAAAATCTAGCACCGTCCCAAAGTTCGATTCTTCCAAAATCTAAGATCCGAAAACGATCCAAAACATATAGAGATCTGAACTGGACATCCCAAAATTCGGGACAGTTCGGTACATTTTCAGATCTAACGAATCTAGTGAGACGATTTGGTTTATTACACGATACTCAGTTATTCAGAGATTTTATTAGATTTTTAATATCAAATATAATTTAAAAAAAATATATTAATATGCTTATATATCAAAGTCGCAACTGATTAAAATTAATGTTGGCATAAATGTCAAGTCATAAGTAAACCTTGACATAAGGTGATATTCAAGTAAGAACCAAAAATAAAAAAGCCATACTTTTTCTAGAAAAATTTAAAAGTAGAAGTTATAAAAATGACAATCTTGAAATCAACAATCCAATGAAATACTTTGCAAAATGATATCTCTGATGTGGGGTCTTTAGTTAACTCTGTGAAAAATAAGACACAAGCTTTATATAAAATCTATAAGAAAGCTAATTTTATATACATGCAAAAATCGATATCCTGATTCCTATTTTTCAAGATCTTCTAATAAATTTCAACTATGAGAGGTTTTCTAGAAATTCTAAACCAATCTTGGCAACAAATAATAAATACTTTAGTTGTAGTAGAAGTTAAAGAACTCGTAAAGTGATCCAAAGTTCCGCCACATGTGCTAAATATTGAGAAGCTACAGTTAATGACTGAATGACTAAAAACATGCATCCCTAACAACAAAACTTAATTTCGGATATCGAGCATCATGACGTTTCCACCAATCCAACACATCACAAATTAGTAACATGTTTCCATCGGTTTCCCCAAAATGTTATGCTAATGCAATAAAAAAAAAAGGTCAAAACTAGAAAAAAGAAAGAGAAAAATAAAAAGAAAATAAGAAGATTTCGTAGAAGCGGTGATTCCTATTTCCTTTGGGTAAAAGGATGAAAGTTGAAAATGACGGTCACCGGTCACCTCAGTTGGTCAAACGAGAACTAAGGTAAAAATGTGGGAGGGGGAGGTATATATAAACTAGGGCATATATATATTAACTTTTTATTTATAATTTATACTCCCTCTGTCCCGGTTTATCTTGCACAAGGGGAGTCGGCACGAGTATTAAGAAAAATTATTTTTTGTTTGTTTGTTGACTTTTCAAAGGTGAATTGAGGGTGAAAATTTTGAGGGTGGAGATTATGTTATAACTTTCCTTTTTTAGGCCGTGCAAGATAAGGTGGGACGGTCGTTTAAGGAAAGTGTTTAAGATAAGGTGGGACGGAGGGAGTATTAAATATATCAACTAAACTACTCTTATGAAATTATTAATATATATATATATATATATGTATTTGGTTTTCGGTATGGGACAATTCAAGATATTTCGGTGCATTTCGGTACCACTTTGGTACGGATATTTAATAAATATCCATAACCATACCATAAATTTTTTTGTTACAGTTCGGTTCAGAAAAAGTGAAAATTCAACGGTTCTTTTTTAGTTCGATGTGTTTTCAGTTCGATTTTCGGTACAATCACAACTCCATTTACACCCCTAGTTATGACTTTTTAAACTTTTTATCTTGTTTATATAGTAGTTCTTTCATCAATTTAGTACATCGAATAACTAGAATCGTGTTCCTAATATTTTAGTTTAAGTACGTTGAATAACTAGATTCAAGTTCATTGTATATGTAAGATTCATGTTTTTTCACGAAAATGTTTCTAGTAATAATTTAAGTACATCAAATAAATAGGTTCAAGGGTGGCTATATATTTAGTAATCATGTTTGTTCAAAATATATTTGATATTCACATATTTCATATGTAATTAAGTTTAAGTTTGCTGAATACAAATATCTCTGTTAATTAATAAAATATTAAATCATCGATTAATCAATAATATTAATTTATCGATTAATTAAATCTTGTCAAATTAATGAAATTTTACAGTCCCAACAATATTAATTTAAAGAACTTTTACTGTACATATAAATACAACCGTTAAATATTGTATATCAGTTCAAAAACTTATCATTTATAAATGAGTAGGTCTTGGGTGCATCCAACACACAATAAGCTTATTGTGCACTCCCCAATTTAATTTGGAAATTAGATATATATTAAGGGCTACGTTTAGATACACAATAGGAATTGTGGCGCAGCGGTCAAAGCTCATATGCGCAACCTGTGAGGTCTCGTGTTCGAGCCTTAGCGCGCGCAGGTTTTTTAATTTTTTTCTATTCAAATTGATCTTGGAATTATATATATAACAAGGGTTGTGTTTGGATATCACCAAACTCATAGTGGCGCAGTGGTATAGCGCTGTAGTGCGCACGCTGGGGTCTCGTGTTCGAGCCTCGCGCAGCGCACAACCATGAATTTTTTTTTATTGTGTAAAGCGAATAATATATATATATATATATATTAAGTCATGTTTGTTATCACATAAGAAACACTAGCTTAGGTGGTAAAATCTTAAATTATTAGATATTAGGGCATAGGTTCGGATTCCATCTTCTCCAAATTTTTATATATGTGCACTTTTTATATTATTTTTAAAATGTGTATACCTGTAACATAACATATACTATTACACAATATAACATATACTATTACGCAATATAACATATACCATTACGCAATATATATATTATTAAAAAAAATGTGTATACCTGTAACATAACATATACTATTACACAATATAATGTTGCATATACTACTACACAATATAACATATACTATTACGCAATATAACATATACGATTAAACAACAGAATATATTATTAAAAAATTGTACATGTAACTATAACATATACTATTACGCGATATAACATATACTATTGCGCAATATAACATATACTATTGAACAACATAAAAAGAGGTAAAAACAGAGCAAAATCAGGGTTCAAACCCGCACGTCCCGCGCGCCTGGACCCCGCACGCGCATGTCTCACCGCTGCACCACATGTTATTATTGGGAATTCATCCAAACAAGGCCCTTATATATATTCTTAATTTCAAATTAAATAGGAGAGTGCACAATAGTGCAATTGTGTGTTGGGTGCACACAAGTTTTTGCCTTTATAAATTAGTAAACTGATTTGTAGTTCACGTATCCTATACACATTAAATATTGATCGCCACTTGGAGTTTATTATATTGTTATGTAATTAATTTAAAATCCAGTTCATCTCTACATTAATCCAGTTCATCTCTATATTAATATTACATTATTATTATTATTATTATTATTATTATTATTATTATTATTATTATTATTATTATTATTATTATTATTATTATTATTATTATTATTATTATTATTATTATTATTATTATTTTAAAAGTTGTTCTAACTAGTGCATTGGATGGTGGACAACAAGTACAAATAAGGGTAAATTGCAAAATAATTCACAAATTTTATCTTTATTTTGATTTACAACATGAACTATAATAATTTGCAAAATAATTCACCAATTTGATATTTTTTGCAAATTGGTCTATCGACCATAAAATTGGGCTCCAATTGCTAATGTGAAGTCCGATCACTGGAGTTGGCGCAGTTAATAACAAAATGAATAGGTAAAAAATAGATATATTTTTTTTAAACTAGAATGTAAAAGAGCTCAACAAGCATCAAGTTCTTCCTAAAATAGCCACAATATAATCCTTGTAAAATTGAGCGATTCCTCGTTGAACACCATCTCTCTTTCTTCACTTTGTTCCGTGTGCCTCCAAATTCGACATTAATTTCGTTGAGAACATGATTTGCAAGTTCAACTTGGTCCCCAACCATATGATTAACATTGTTGACGGTGATGTTTCTTTCTCCAACGCTTCAAAAATCATTCAGAGATGATTTAAGTTCCCGAACTTCGTCGTCCTCAACAAAGTCTAAACTGAGGAATAAGGTCACCATAATAGTTACTATAAGATTCAACATTCTCATGGAGCCATTTACAAGTGGAGCTTGGAATGACGGAGTTTAATGCACGAAAGAATCATAAAACTTAATTTAAAAAAATCTTGTTAGAAGATTAAGAATTTTCCTCCACTTCTGTGCAACATCATATTGGGGGGAGTTTTTGAAACAACAATCAATATCTTTTCTTCACAAAGCCCTATTGACTTGCCAACATATTTGTGAAGGATTGCTGGGAGTGAAGTTTTGATTTTATAAATAAAATTTCTATCATTTAATCACTTCATTGCAGCTGAAAATTTTATTTTTATATTTATTTTTCATGTTACTAATTATGCCAACTCAATTTTTAGAATTCACATTTCACACCAGTTTTGATCTTGAGCCCGATTAACTAATTTGAAAAAACTATTAAATTGGTGAATTATTTTGCAAAATTTCACAGTTCATATTGTAATTAAAATGAAGGTAAAATTAGTGAATTGAGAGCTTAGAAATTTCCCATAGCATAGGTCCACCCTGTCTTGTGTGACTGCGTGTGTTTGTTAGATTGCTTGGGGGGCTCACTCTTTTTCACCTTAGGAAAATTGACTGACTTATAGGCTGCGTTTCTGGGCCCTATGATGGACCGAAGAAAAAGAAATAATTAATTTATAGAGGCGCTAGTGAGACTTCAATCAAATGTTCTCTTGCTGCTAGGAGGAACGAATCAGCTGCATAAGAGGCATCCCCATATCCAACAGAGCGACTAGTGGTGGGCAAGAGGGTTATTTTGCTATTAACCCTAAAGGAATATTTGAACTGAGATATAGTGGAATGTGCCCTGTGCGCTGGGACACATCCACGGCTGGTCCATCCATAAAGATATTTTTGTTTAAGGATGTAGTGAGGTAGGATGTGCACCGTAAATATGAAATCAATAGGTCTTAGTGATATAAGTAATGATTGATTGATTGAGTAATGATAAAATTGTGTATTGAAACTTGTAAAAAGTGTATTGAGAATTGTAAAAGGTGATGTATGATGTTAGGTAATGATAAAAATGTTAATTGAGAATCGTAAAAGGTGATGTAGATAATTAGGGATGTACACGAGCCGAATCAAGCCGAACAGTCTAAGGCTCGAGTTCGGCTCGTTTAACTTTTTACTGTGTTCGAGTTCGGCTCGTGTTCGTTCGAACTTATAAAATTCTGTTCGAGTTCGGTTCGTTTTGTAATTACTAAGTTCGCGAATAGTTCGAGTTCGGTTCGTCAAAAGCTCGATAACGTAATAAACGAACATAGTTCGAGCTCGAGTTCGTTAAGCGTGTAATTTTTAGCTCGCAAATCGTTTGAGCTCGGTTCGATAAAAGCTCGATAACATATTAAACAAGCTCGGTTCGATAAAAGCTCGATAACATATTAAACAAGCTCGGTTCGAGCTCGAGTTCGTGAAACATGTAAAATAAGCTCAAGAGCTCGTTAGCAGCTCGTTCAGAATTGCGCTTCAGCTCAAAACCAAAATCAGTACAAGATATTAAATTTCTAAATATTAACATTTACCAACATTTCAAAAAAATGGCAAAACGACAGTTATCGCCAAAATTAATCCTAATCATTCAAGTTCTTGATCGATCTTGACAAAAAGACTTGATAGATCATAGAAGCTAGTAGATGAGCTGCAAAACCACCTCCCTTGTAACTAGACGAAACCTACAATGTCCAAATCAATACCTTGTTACAAACAAGATAAAATTCAATTCAAATAACACAAAATGAATCGGTACTTGAATATATCTTGAAATCATATTATGGAACAAAGAAAAAGGAAAAAGAAAAAAAGAAAAAAAAGCAATTTCCACAAAAAGGCATACCAATTAGTTGCAACAAGAGACCAACTTAATATTGAATTATTGATCAATAATTTCTTATAACTTATAAGTCTTGTCATGAACTCAATAAAGAACTTACCAGGTTATGAGAATGAACATTGTTAGAATGTCTTTTAAGACAATTGAATCTCTTGAATCTCCGAAATTTCCTTCAAGAACATACGAGTCACAATATCAAACTAATTGAACAAAAATCATTAAATAAACAATCTTACAAAATGTGAATTTACTTACTTTCCTTTTTCTCTTGATACCATATTGAGCACGCAACCAATCTTCCCCACAAAGTAGAGCTTGAACTGTTTCCACTCCTAAATTCGCACGGTACGGATCAATAACCCTACCACCAGCACTAAAAGCCGATTCTGAAGCTACAGTAGTTATTGGAATTGCTAGTACATCACAAGCCATCCTCGACAAGATTCTAAACTTTAAGTTGTTCATCTTCCACCACGACAAAGCATCAAACTCATTTTCTTCATCCCAAATAACAACTCCCTCCTCCAAGTACACTTCTAATTCAGATTTTACCTTTTCAACACTATCAACATTCCTAATATAATTAGAAAATTCAGCCCTCATTTTCCGTTTCCCCTTTCCCGTGGTGCCCACGATGCTAGAAATATCATGTTGAACATCATCTTGAACATTCTTTTCAACCCTAGAATTGTGAGACTCAACATACTCCGCATACAATGATTTCAATGTTTCACGGACAGTGACAATATGCTCTATTGCATTAGCTTCGGAATAAATATCTGGAAAACACCACTCAATGAGCTTCATTTTATACCTTGGATCTAATACAGCTGCCACCGAGATTAACAAGTTACATTGGCCCCAATATTTCTCAAATTTCTCCTTCATCCTCTTTGTCAAATCTGCCATGTAGCTATCTTCACCCACACTTACTCCATTCAACAACTTTTTTATGTTATAAAGTTCAGTAAGAAACAAGTTCGCCGCTGGATATTCAGTACCTGAAATTAAATGAGATGGGATATTTATTAAATTCATCATCGTATGTGGATATGACAACTAGAAATAAGTTTCAAATTGGATATTTTTACCTGAAATAAGGTGAGTGACTTCATTAAATTCTTCGAGGAATGAACAAACCACACGAACCTTCTCCCAATCATCCTCACTTGGCAAATTTGCATAAGAAATGTCCCTTTGGCCGTATCTTGGAAAGACATCTTTGAACTCTAAGGCTGCTGACAACATGTAATATGTTGCATTCCACCTTGTGCAACAATCCAATACAAGCTTCTTTGAGGACATTTGCAATTGCTTTGCGATTTCACTAAATATATTGATACGCGTCTCTGAAGCTGCTATATGCTTTACACTTTCACGAACATTGTGAATCACATCTTGAATCTCCGATAGCCCATATTGCACCAAAATATTCAAAATATGTGCGCAACATCTTACATGAAACAATTTTCCACTAAGAGGAAGATTGTTTTTGTAAGAGAGATTCTCCTTTAGCATCCGAACAGCAACATCATTGTACGCTGCATTATCCACCGTAATTGTCCACACTTTATTTTCAAGTCCCCATTCTACCAAACACTTGTGTAGCGCATCACACACAACAACTCCTGTATGAGGTGGTGGAACATCACAAAAGTTCAAAGTTCTTTTTTGCAAATTATAATCAGAGTCAACATAATGACCCGTGACAACCATATATGAAACTTTCTGATCAGACTTCCATAAATCAGTAGTCACACTAATCCTACTCACATCCTTCAATGCTATCATCACCTTCTTCTTCTCTCTATCAAAAGAAGCCATGCAATCTCTTTTTGCAGTGGCACGGCTAAAGCTCTGATAATGTGGAGTTGCGGTCTTCATTGCTATGTTGAAGAGTTCATACTCTACAAAGCTAAATGGTAGCTCATGGACAATGATCATGTGAGAAATGACCTCTCGCATCTTTGATTGATCATACTTAAAACTTTGAACTGCATGAACTGTTTCACTCTCGGTTAGAGTTGTGCTGATGCATATATTTTTCTGCCCTTTAGCTTTCTTTCTTGGACAATTTCTGCTGTGCCTAAGAATATGTGATGTAACACCTGAGGGATTGAGTGTCATTTTTTTGCCACAGTGGATACATTCTGCTTTCTTAGTTCCATCCTTATCTATACCATCGATCTCTTTAAAGTCGTTCCATGCTTCAGATTTTTTTTCTCTTCTTTGCCTCTTTGCTTGATTGACGTCCATGTTGACCACCTCATTGGTCCCTTCAATTTGACTCATCTGGCTTGGGTTTGTTTCATTATTGTCAGCATGTGAAGTCTCTGGGGTAGACATGTTCGACATCTCTTGCAAAAGACATGTATGAATAGAATTTATCAATCTATGCATGTAATAAAATGATAATAAACTGTTATAGCTTCTTAAAAATTGCAATAAATATGTTGAATATAAATTAGTCTATTATATTGAATATAAACTAGATTGAAAGTTTTAAAAAACTAAGATTAAATTATACATAGGGGTTAAACTAAAGCATTTAAAAATTGTGACAAAAATTGTGCAGCTTTGATAATATGCCCAGCTTTGAATTATATATGTGTATGTTTTGCAAACATTTAGCAAAGCACACTAAGTGTGTAAAAGAAGTGTTTTTAATATTTGTAACCAAAAAACTTTTCCTGTACTCACTCATTCCCAGAATCCCATTCACAAACTCAAGGTTCAATTCCAATGACAATCTAGAATATTTTCAGTACTTGCTTCTGTTCATAACTAATTCAGTACTTGCTTATTTTAATTTCATTTTTTGAGAGAGATTTAGCAAAAACTGATTTATCATAGAGAGATTTCAGTGTAGTTCTGTTCAAGAATATAGCATATACATTTATTGATTGTTCAAAATACATCAAAACACTTAAAACATATATGATACTTAAAACCTTAACGTCTCTAAGCATATTTTACGTTCAAGCATGCCTATTGGAATCTTGAAATCGTACAAGAGTTGAAATAAATATTATAAAAATGTTGACCAGACTCGATCATGAAACTAGAAAAACTAGTTGATATAGAGTCAGAGAGTTAAGAGGGTAGGGGTTATGTAGTACCCTAAACTTTGCAGGGAAACCAAGGTTTTGAATGATTCTAGCATACTGAGGGAAAGGAGCTACCCCAAAAAAATATTAATAATAATAATAAACTTTGCCTAGTACTACTTGGCAGATTTACCTACAGTAGCCATCAGCGGCAGCTCGAGAAGATGGAGTAAAGCTTTATTTTCCCTCTCATTATCTCCCCCTCGCCACAACACTCTCACGCTGAACATAAACCCTTCCCTCTGAATTCTGATCTTTCTAAAAACTCCAATTATAAACTAATCATGTAGTCGTGATTTTCCTCTCATATATGTATACACTACTTGCTAGCATTAATCTATTTATTTCAAGCTCGAATTTCAATTTTACTGCATAATTGCATTCAAAATATTCAGAATAACAACAATATTTTTCTAAGAGCTGAAATTCATCAAAAGATAGTAATCACACCTTGAGATGGCAATCTGGGGTTGCCTTTTGTTTCCGATGACGGCCGGCGGCGAACTTGGCTTGTTAGAAATCGAAGTGAAGCGGAGAACTGGAGTAGGAGGGAGAATTTAGAGAGAGAAAGTGAGAAATCTGTGAGGCAACGGCGGCGGCTATGGCTGTGAGGCACCGGCGGCGGCTATCGCCGTGAGACACCGGCGACGGACGACAAAACTCAGCAACTATAGGAAGGAACCGGGAACCCTAATGGTGTTTGAGTTTCAAATTGTGGATTTCATTTTTGAGAAGCTTGGCGGTGGGAATGGTATTTGTTTACTTGTGTTAGAAATATATTACTTATACTTAATATATAAAACAATGAAAGGATTTATCAATATTAACACCTAGCCAACTGGTATGATACTACACTTGGAATTTGGAGGGCATGAGTTCGATTCTCATTGAACTCATTTTCATGCATTATTTAATTTTTTTTTATATATAACATATTTATCGAGCCTAGTTCGCTGGGCTCGCGAGCCCAGTTCGCGAGCTTGCGAACCAAATACCTCTAGGTTCGAGTTCGGCTCGAATTTTTTTTCGAGCTCGATATAAAGCTCGAGTTCGGTTCGTTTAGGCCAACGAACGATTCCGAACGAATATTTTTTCGAGCCGAGCCCCGAATAGTTCGCGAACAGTTTGGTTCGTGTACATCCCTATAGATAATAATGTGAATAATAGGAGATGGAAAGGATTGGATTGGACCCATCCTCAATCCGAATTAGCTAATGTCAGTCCAAATATCCCCTAAAAATAATGGCTAAATTGTTTTGTTAAACTCGGCAGTGAAACGTAGTCGTATTAAGTTGTCATATTCTTCATCTTCCCAATCTTCATCCTGTCCCATACCACACAGATCAAACGCTCATCAAATCTCTCTCTAAAATGGATCTTCACAGATCTTACTCGCTCACTCTTCTGTGCACCCTCTTTCTTGTCTCTCTCCACTTCAAGGTCTGCCCTTCATCTCCATCGCTCATATACACTCACGCACGTCTATTTGGTCAATCTATTGGATCTTCTGATTGTAATTTCTGAAACTGCTGGATGGATTGTAAATAATTGAACTAGATGAAAATTGTTGCTTCGATTTATTTCAGGTGATCTATGGGGATTCTTCTGTTTTTTTCCTCGACAGCCCTACTCGGCGATATCTGCGCCCTTCATCAGATCAGGTAGTTGTTCTGATTTAAATCTTGGACTTTGGAATTCTCTTTGCAAGTGAATGTAGCAGCACGTTAAGATTTTGGATGTATCCGTTTTATGTATCTCCGGTGTAATTATAGGCTTAGCCTCTAAAGTTCAACGACAAAAATTGAGCTGGTATGGGTAAAATTGTAGCTTCAAAGAGTTTGATGCAAGTATTGCTAGTGAAGTTGTTGCCACTGACCTCCCGCAAATCTGAAATTACATTTTTGATTATCTGTCTTGGGTTTTATGGCTGCATTTGTTCTTTGTATTTTTTAAGTAGATAAGTGACAAATACTTAGAAGCTCTTTAATAGCTTTGTACTAGTATTAGATTTACTAAACCGCTTGTTGATGATGTGGAAGCTTTTGTTTAAGGTTCTGCCTCCAGTTTGATCTCTAAAGTGTGTATGGTTCTAATTATAGAATTGTGGAGGGTTCCTTCAAAAATTTGCCCAAGAAGCAAGATAAGACTTATAAGCCAAGTCAATAACAAATAAAAGTCAAGATAATATAAGGGGTTACTTGAAGCTTTGAAGAAGATGAAGAGGCCTGAGTTCATTGATGGCTTGGTTTGAGTAAACAATGGGTGGAGTTTGATGCTGGTAAGTGACTTCAAAGTGATTTAATGTGCGAGCGCATCACACAGAAGTTATTATAGAAGTGAAAAATCTGTTTGGAGTATGAAGCCTTCTTGGCTGGCCTACAAATCAATTTGGCCGTAAAGGGTTGTGAGCTTTGGGGAAACATAAGATTAGGATGTTTTGAGCATTTTTAACCTGTATCCCAAGCACAAAGGATTTATAGGAGATTGTGATTGATGCTACTATTTGTTAAGCTTAGCATGGCGTGAACAGGGGCTTCAAGGAAGATGAAAGATGGAAATTCTTTTTTCTCATTTGCTCTTCTATGAGAGAGATAGCTTTGAAAGTTTTCGCTGTAGCTATTCCTTGAAGGTGTAAAGGTAAAGAATGGATGTGCACTTTGTGCAGTTATTCTGGTTCTTTGTTAAGTTGATTACATAAATTTATGTATCATTGTGGCCTTTGGGAGGCTTTGTTGGTTTCTGAAGGGAATCTTTCTTCATAAGAACAAGTGTTATTGTCTAAATGATGATGCCCGCTTTTATATTAGGTAAGCTTGACTAGAACGAATCATTGATGATTGTTAATTTGAGGCCAAGAAATGATGAGATGATATAGTTTCATTTTCTTTGTTCTGTCTTTGAGTGGGGTTGCATTGTATTGCAACAGAGGTACACCAAGCCAGTCTACGGAAACTGAAGTTTTCTTCGTAGCTAGCATGAAGCAACAAGAACTGATAGTAGATCGACACAAGGTGCCAAGCAATAAAGGCACCTTTAGTTAATGTCCCTTGAAAACGTTAGTGTTTGCAATTCAGTTGATTTCAAGCCAAGTAGAATGGTGTATATCATCTACATTTTCTATATTTCATTTTAGGTAATAAAATGGGGATCTAATGATTGTGTTTCCAAATTCTTAATGCTTTGAATGTAATTTTCATTTGGATGTGGCTCCTAAAGCTATTACATTTACGAATTATAAAATTTAAACCTCATAGCCTTTATACTGGATAAATCCAATATTGGACAACCTTATAAGTTTTATAATTTGTGCTTTTCATTACAGAATTTCTGAATTAGAAATGTCTTATTCAAAGAAATTTTTACTTTTGCAGATTATCTCACTTTCCGCATCTGAAATTGGTGCCACTACATCAGTGTTACTCGGCTTGGCACCCCCTTCTACACTCACTGCTGCTGGCTCATCCAAGGTATAGTACAGCACAATCAGCACTTCATCACCTATACCTGCGTGACTTCATTGTCTGTGCTTACTGGTTTAGCTTTTTGCAGCTAAATGAGGTGCTGATGCCAAACCCTTTCGATAGGCCCCGTGCCTTGTTGATGGTTGAAGTACCAGGAGCTGAAGGTATCCTCCTTCAAATAAATTGATCATAAGCTGCCACCTTTAGTTGTCTTTTGTGTCTTGTACCATTGACTAAATGGTTTTATGTGAACAGACTCTGAACTTATTGCTGACTTACACAAATCTCCATTTAGCAATGGTCTGAGGGTCAATGTTGAAGGTAATCAAAGAGTGGACATTCAACTGCCAGGTACCTGACCTTTGTAATCTGTATATAACTATAATCCTTCACGGTTATAATCTCTTTTGAAATACTCGATGGACGTACTGTGTTATGTGTGCAGATAAAGATGAAGTGTCGATGGTCTCATTAAATGAATTGTCAAGGGATGCTGAATGTTCCGATAAACAACTAAGTGATTTTGTTAGTCTCTCCTCTCGTTTCAAAACTTATTCTTTTGTGAGCTTCATTATAAGGATTCTTTTATATTCTTTTTTAGGCATCTAGCTTGGGTGGATCATATGTTGAAGATGCATCCCAACCTTTAAACGGAGAGTTGGTCATTCCCTTGGCTGATGGTGCCTTTCTCAGACTTCATATGTCAGAGGTTAGAGTTTTACTTTCTAGTGTTGTCATTGTCTACCATGCCTTACTTTATGGCTGAAAAACTTAAAAGACAATGGTTTGATTCTTTTGGATTGGACAGAGGGCTGACAAGAAATTTGCTACGAGTCTTGCATTGCTTATTAACAATGTGAGACGTGCAATGGAGATGCATCAAGTGTTGGCAAGAAGTGAGAGCAGTCCAGCAGAGATAATTACTGGGAGATTTGATGGAATCAAGGTCACTGAAAATATAGTGAATTCTAGTTGTTTCAGAAATTGTTAGATCTTTTTCATTAATCTGCTAATGGTATTCAGCTAACTCTTGTTTCCTGATTACTTACCTCTACTATAACTTTCTTGGTGGGCCTCAATATCTACTACCAGAAATTTTAACATTATCAAATGCTGGAAAGGAGTTGCTTTAAGTTCTCTCTTATTCCCTTGAGCAGATTAGTAGTGCATAAATATGAGTCTAATATATAAAACTTTGAACCGTGTTTTTTATTTTTCTAATAATTTGTGGATCTACATATTTTAAATTTAGCTTGATATTTTATTACCACAGGCTTTACAAGATCATTATGGGAAAGAAGGAATTGCGCAAAGTGGATTGGAAGTATTTGTTAGTTCTATCTTGAACATATTAGAATCCATGCAGGCAGCATACCAAGGTTTGATGCCCTGCTCTTTAAACTCACAACATCAATTACTTGTTAGCTCAGCTTGTTTTTATTTCTCTGCTGTGAATATTGATGTTGAAGAGCTGAATTAGTTTGCTTGTGAATGAGGTTGCTATCCTTTTTCTTGGTTTCCTATGCACAGATTTCACCTGAAATGAAGGATTCTTTAGTGATATCCTTCTTGAACTTGAAAATGTTTTCCAATTTGTTTTGTTAGTTCTTGAAACCAACAGTAGCTGCTTGCAATTGAATCTTGCTTCAAAACTAACCTTGAGGTTTGATGTATCTAACGAATACCCTACAATGTTTTAAATTACCAATACCGGTAAGAGGCATTACAATCACCTCCTTGAGCTTTGTTGCAGTTTTTGGGAAATAATAAGAAACACCAAGGGTGTTATTTGTATGTTTTGAAATGGAGTTGGTTCTTGAAAGATATACGAGCACAATTTTGTTTCTGGCTTTCTTTTTCCACTATGATGTTGGTCTTATGATATTAGTTGTCGTATGACAGGACAAGTTGTTGGGGTCATTGCCCATGGGGGCTTGGTTGAGTCCGAGCCAGAGAATTTGTTCCATGTCACAGTAACATCTCGACCATCTGCTCGTTTATTGGAGGAAACAGAAATCTCCCCTGAGGCAATTAGAATTGCGGAAATTGTGTTTGTTCGTACAGCTTTGGCCTGGATAACCGGAATCATTCTTCTTATCTCCACAGTTTTGGGGGTAAGATGCCATGCGCTATCTTTTGTTTCGAATTATGTCAAAAAAAGAAGAAAAAAATTGACAGTTGAACTGTTGACAGACAAAAAAACACATTTGGTTGAATGGGGTATTGAGTACAGAAAATAAAGGAGATATAAGGGACAACATGTGGTGTATTAGTCATAATTGGGGAATTTGATTTTTGCTAAAAAATGTTTGGAGTTGCTTCAGTGAAAATTGGGGACTTTTTGCTGCATAAAAGTTTGACTCCTGGGTCATCTCAAAGCCTGTTTTGAACTTTAAATGATTTTACTACACTCCTTGTTTCAGATATCCTACACATATATAGGGAAATGTTACCCTGCACACCTTCCTTCATTATATGCTGATGTTGTGGTGACGTGGCGTGTATCTTGCTACCATGTTAGCGAGTGCCTATGCAGGTTCTTATGGGAGGTGTGCAGGGTAACAACCCGTCATGGCACACACTAGTCCTACACTGCATATATGTGATGCATTATTCGATAATATATTTTTTTGTTCGTCTGCAGATCCTCTTTCTTATGTGCATGCCACTTACAAAGGACACCCTTCTATATTCTAATGTGAAGCTCGACTGATTATCTGTACGTCTATTCTCTTTGTTCTCTTCGTGGAAATACCTATGAGATCAGAATCTGTGATTGTGGATCCTGTTCTTGTAACATTTATTTTGTGCGATTAAAGCGTCTTCACAAGCTGTTTGTTCAATTGATTATCTAGTGGGTAGTGCAAACTCGTTATAAAAATGTACTAAACTATTAATCGGGATCCGAAGGCGCAAAATCTAGAAATGAGGTTATGGAAGTTAGAACGATGAGCTATAGTGTGGTTTTTTTTATGATATTTTGGAGGTATCGGACTCGATATTTCCTTGTGTAATTACATGAATTTGTTTCCATACACAATAAATGCATGAATCACTTTTGCTTCGTGTAAATCGTTTATTTCCTGAAATTTGTAATATCAGTTTGTCTTATGAGGTTGAAAATAGCTTGGCATCAGGAGTTTAATTTCTGCATGTATTTCTATATTGCTGCAAATAATAGTTCTTGTTTTTTTTTTTTTTTAATTCTTCTCCACATAAATTAATGAACCGATCGAAGTAAATCGAGAGCTATCGGCCCTTGCATAAAGTGTCGAAGCTTACAAGTCTACTTAAAAACTTTGTTTTATTTTTGTTCTCCAGTAATAAAACTATTACAAAATTGTAAGTATGTTTGAGAATGTTTGTAATTACTTGTGCTTTTCAAAAAGCGGTTAAATTTAGAAATCATTCAAAAATTACTTGGGTGTTGTTTTAAAAAAATGGTTTTTGACAAAAAAAAAAAAAAAAAAGGAAAAAGAAAAATGTGAGCACAAAAAGGGAAAAAAAGAAGCTAAAAATCAGTTTGAGATAAGGGAAATTGCTTTTGATTTTTGGCTTTAAAGTGAGTGTTTTAAGCGAAAAAAAAAAAAAAGGTTGTGTTAACACCTTTTTTAAGAGAGAAGTTCATAATTAAGTTCATGATTACTTAATTGAAGTTAAGTGCAAATACTGCTTCTTTTTAAGGGAGAAATTCATAATTGCTTGATTGAAGCAAAGTGCAAATACTGCCTTAATTGCGACAAAAGTTGTTATTTTCTGTCTCCTTTTTTACTGTGTGCGTGTGGGGATGGGGGACAAATTGTTATTGGTTAAGTTTGGGATTATTGTCCAAAAAGGAGCTCTCTCCACAAACTGAACAAGAAATCAAAAGCATAAAAATAAAATAAATAACATATAAAATAAAGACAATATATAAAATATAAAATAAAGACAATAAGGGGAAAACAACACAAATGGATTCTTTTGTCAAAATCCCAAGCGTCGCCGTTCAAATCCTGAGAAAGCAGAAGCATCGTTCATATCCCGAGAAAGTAGAAGCATAGAAGACACAAAAACTCTTTTAGGCAGAAGATGCCTGGGCAGAAAGAGTTTTCAGAAAATAAAAAGAAAGGAAAAATGGAGAAAGTCCTATCTACCTCAGAACATATAACTGTTACTCTGTAATTTCAAATTCAGTTTTAAATTTTAGCATGATTTCAAATTCATATCTTCAGCTCCTTTTCGTACATCACCCCCTCATTACATTGGTATTTCCCTGTTCGTCCCCTTCACTCAATTCTCTTAAAAAATCACTCGTTCCATTTTTACGGTCAATTTGAATGGATTCCCCTCAGAATAGATTCCGGGTTGGTCCCGGGTTACCAAAATTTTACGTCGGTGTTTGCCCTGGAGTCTACAGGGTTTGGGCTGAATGTGCCCCACATGTTAGGTTTAATGGTGCCGTGTACTGCTCCTATCCCTCCGAGAACGAAGCAATGACGACATTTAATAGTTTCATGCGTAGCTAGAGGGATGCGGAATCTGTGGCAGGTGGGCTGATGTCGGAAATGGCCCATCGCAGAGCACGCCGGTTCCAACTAGGGGAGGCGGATCCTGAGGACTGCCGAATGCCCCACATGTGGCGGAGACAATCAATGGAGAAACGACAACAGGTTGGAGGACCATTTTGGTTGGATTTGCGATGGGCTTCTTTGTATGTATGTATGTTACTTGTTTTTTATTCCGTATGTAATTTACTTCTTGTTTGTTGGGTTTATGTTGTGGTGTAAACTAGGGATGTTAAACGGGCTAGCCCTAGCGGTTTTCGGGCTAATTCGGGTCACGGTTTAGTCGGGCCATTTTTAACGGGCCGAGATATGGTGAATCTAACCCTAACTAGGCCTATCGATTTTCGGGCTAATTGGGCCACTATCGGGCTACGAGTTGTAATTTTAAAAGTATAAATTTAAATCAAAACTCATACGAATATACTTAAATAATACTCCCTCCATCCCGGTTAACTTGTCACAGTTGACCAGACACGGATGTTAAGAAAAAACAGATTTTGTGGAATCTTTGACCTTTTTAAAGGTGGAGATTGAATGTGGATATTTTGAGGATGGAGATTGTTGCCTTTAATTGCCATTTATGGGTGTGACAAGTTAAGTGGGACGGACCGAAATGAAAAGTAGGACAAGTTAACTGGGACGGAGGGAGTATTTAAATTTATCAATTAATCATATAAAAGAAAAAAAATTAACAAATAAAATTTTAATCATAGAAGCAATGAAGAGAATCAGAAAAATATAAGCACACGCATTATATAAGTCAAAATATTTGTTAAGGCTATAAGAATTCATTGTATAAAGCTACTGAATATAGACACCAAAATATTATCTCTAAGTATCATTATCTTCAACTTGAACCATATTAGATGAATGACTTATATATTATACATTTAAAGAAATAGAAAGACTCTCGGAAAAGTGATACGTAAAATTGAAAAATCGCAAAAAAATAAAAATAGATTTATTTCGGGCCGGCCCGGATAAACCACGGACCTAGCGGTCCTGGCCAAAAAGCCCGAATGTTTAAATGGGCTGCAAAATGGGGGCCCTAACCCTGACCTTTTTCGGTTAAACGGGCCGGCCCTACAGGTTTCGGGCCATTATAACATCCCTAATGTAAACAAAATCGATCAAGTGTCTTAGTTCAAAGCATAGAATGAAACATTAGTGTGTAAATATGTTGCGTTGTCTGTGTAGTTGGCCTCAACTAATTAATTTTCTTCTTTTCTGTGCTACATAGTAGTCATCTGATTTAGGGCATGAGTGGCCATCAAACTTGTATTTGACCGTCTCAATATCCCTGTCAAATTTAGGTGCCACCGTGGGGTGAGATGTTGGGGCCTTGAATTCTTTCGGTTATGTCTCATAGGTAGCCAAAATAAAATCCCAAGTAATAGAATAGGCTTATTGTTGACGTAAATTGGTTACAATCACCGCTCGAGTAGATGTTTTTTTTAGACCCTTTAATGCGTAGTTGGGTATAAGTCTAAAGCGCTAGGATATCTATAGCCTCAGGCAACAATTGGATTGTGGGATAAGGAAAGTACCTATACACTAGGTGATGCCACTGGTGTTCAGGCAACAGTTAGGACACCCTGTCCTAGTCTATAGAGCACCTTTATTATTGCGCCAAAGAAAACCCCGAGGCACTAACTAAAGGAGTGAGGAGCCCACCATACTATCCCATTTTATGTTTTAGATTGTGTTATCATAATATTTTGACTCCAGAATGTCCATGTTTAGTGAACTTATCGGTTACACTGAAGTTAGACAACCCCTTTGAGCGGTGTAACTTTACTATTGGACTGTATTTTCTAAAAGTGTGTTACAGTGTTAGACATAACTGTTATTACTGGACATCCACCTTCGAGTGCTTAACAATGTTGTTATATATCGGTCAACAAAATATAATTGGTATTAGTTGGTGTGAGTCGCACGGAGATGATTTTGCAAGGGCCCTGTGGTTTGTATCATTAGTAGGATCTAATCAGGATGTTGTAGTGTAAATAGTGTTAATACTTCGAGGAGCTGCCCAAAAAAAAAAAAAAAAAAAAAAAAAAAGAAAGGGAAGCAAATAACTAGCGAAATCATGCTAAACCTATAAGTCCTCTCAGAAGTCATCTGCCCTAAGGGGGACAATGTCCAACAAGTAACTCTTCGTATGTCATCCTGGAGGTTTTCCCATGAAATGTGGAGATCTAAGGAGCAGCCAAATATAGTTAATACAACTGGAATTAATTGATGTTACGAGAATGAGAATAGGTGTGTATATTAGTAAAAAAGGTGTGATGAATGGGCCTTTTACATTCCATCCAATGAACCATGCCCGTGTCTTATAGATGGAATGTTATTAGATTGTTTTTTGTTTGTCACCTCTTTTTGGACTGTGGGATGAAAAAAATAGAATCCACATATTACTCACTTCCATCCTAAGTTTGGTTAGTGAGGATACCCAAAAAAAAAAAAAAAAAAATAGCTCCAATAAGCATGGACGATCGGGTCGGACAAAGGTCGTGGTCTTCGGAAGAAGAGGTGTACCTTGTCAACCAGTTAGTTGAATTAGGACACCAGGTTAATAAGTGATTCGTACACTTTTCGTGACCACCACATACGAGACATCGCTGCAAAATTATCTCAACGTTTTGGCATTGACATTGATCTGGAGTCAACTTTGAAAAAGCTTCAGACGTTTCGAGACGAGTTCAGCTATTTCTACTGGATGGAGGCGAAGGAAGAGCGCACGGCAGCAAGCTAGTTGAATCAAACAGTTCGTCTATGGAATGCGGAGGTAATTCACGCACGACATTTTATATTACATAACCGTTTACAATATGAGATAGTGGGTTCAGACTACTGTCACACACAAACAATCTTTTGATCTCACTTTAAGTAAACATTTCTCTATTAATTGCTTGCTTGTTGCTATCAATAAATGCTCGTGTTGAGTGTTCGTCGCAGGAGGTACGAAGCTTCCTGAATCCGTTCGCTTACCTCTACAATTCGAAGCATCTGGACAGAATTAACCTGGCGTGGATCCTACGAAACATGAATAACCCAATATATAAAGGTGGGTGGGAGCCGTACCCTAGGAAACCCAGGCCCGAAACACCGTGGTCGGAATGGGATGTCTAAAAGTAGTTTGTTTTGTATCATCAGCTTTTAGAGGCTGAATTAAATTTTAAGGAAAAATTTCTATGCATATACTATTTGTAATCGTTTATATATATGAGAAAACTATTCGTGTCACAGTGAATTTGGTATTGTCCAGTACCCCTAATAGTAAGTGATCTCATAAAAGATATACAAGTAAAATCAGGATAAAACGGTAAAACAAATATTATATTCCTATATCTACAAAAGATTTGAATCATATGAGAAAAGTCTTTGTTTTACCGTAAATTGGTTATTTTCCAGTACCTCGATTAATTAGTGCTTTCACAACTGCATTTCTTGTGAATATAATGAAAGGATTACAACAAATGTTTCAATTTCCCATATATACAGGTTTACAAACAACGAATCTAAAATATTATACTTATCAACATTAACTCAAAAGATGGTATTTCAATGTAAGTTCTCTGTGAATTTATTCCAGACTACATTACATTTATATTTTAATGTTATACCTGACCGATTCGTAATAACAAATAGATTATCGTATGGTTTGGGGAATTTTTTATTTTATGCCAAGTAACATAAAATAACACGGCCACACGTCAACTTATTAATTACAAAATTATTATAAACATTTTTATATTTTCAGAATAAACAATAATACCTTTTCATTAAATTGCTTATGAAACCCCGTTCGATTGTGTGTCGGACTAAACAAGTTTTTGTGGCATGTGTGTCGGGTTATGACCTAATTTTTACGAACTTATTTTTTCTATCAGGATTCTTCCAATTTTTAAGGCTAGTTTAATAGGGGTCTTTATGAATTAAGGGCAATTATGATCCTTAGAAAAGGTCCACAACTTTGAACGCTATCCTGGAATTTTTATGCTCTCTACTTTTACAATCCCAACCGCTTCTCCGTTATAAGACCAGTAACCATTTAGTCATCCCTAACTTACCGAGACTTCAAATGAGCGGGGAGTGGCACTTTTAATTGGGCCAAAACTCAGCGAAGCACATTTCTGGGCCGTCAGAAATATTAAATTGTTCTCCTAATAATGAGCATTATAATTGCAAACACTAGGCCCATTTTGGGCCCAAATGCCTTTAAATGCAGAATTATATTCTAAGATATCTCATGGGCCCATTTCCACTATTATTTATAGTGACGGACACCCTATTCTGACCAACGGATAACATTTCTTCTCTTTCGATTATTCAGCAAAAAACATGCATTTACCCAACCATAAATCAAGAATCATCAAAATTGGGCCGCGCCGACCATAAACTATAATTTATCTTAACTTTTGCGGAAAACAATTCTAATGTAGCTTTTAACCTAGTATCTAAACTAATAATATCTATAAAACATAACATTATTGGAAAATATTCAATGTTACGCGATTTTATTCGAAATGATTAATTATCATTGCTGGGCCACAACAAAATGGGCCTAAGCACGATCGGACCCAAACAAGCAAAACACCATGGATTGAAAGGGATATGGGCTCCTTTTTTGGTAGCTTCTTATTTGTTACTTGGAAATTTAACCTTTTTGATACCTAAATAAAATAAACACAAATATTAGTTCTACTTAACTAAGTTTTGTGTGGTTTAAGTTTTACAGTTTAGCCTGAGACTTCACTGTAACCCATCAAATCATGTCTTCCTATTGCATAATCCCCAAAATTGAAACATAAATAAGGTAAAATTGCTACAAGACAACATGCAATTAGAGGTTTATCACATAACGGTAATAAAAATTATGAAGATTCTCCATCCTTAAGTTGGTGTTTTGGGTGTCAGTGTGTTTTTCACTTCCATTTAACCTGTGGATTTTGTCCATAAAGTAAGTTAGGATAAATATTGATGAGTAAAAACAACGTTAAGTGTTAAGAATATGTAATGTGCTATAGCACAAACTAAACCACCGAAATTTCAGTAACGAGTTAAGAGGTAACACCATCCCTTGTTTGATGCATATGCTGTAAAATAATTTTTGGGGCCAAACATACAAGCCGTCCAAATAATCTGCATCCACGAATACAACCTACAATTTACTACTTCAGATACACTCTAAACCGGAGAACATTACTCACTTACAATTTCTTTGTTCTTTTTATGACTGCTACAATAACCATAAACTTATGGAAATGGTTAGGAAATCTCGTCTTACTTAGTTATTGCATTAATCATTTCCAAGTTCGGAGCCTGTAACCTGTAAATGTTAGCGTAACTAAAAGTAACTTATAAAACGGGACAACAATGGCGCGACTACCGCTGTTTAAAACTTAATAATATTCCACCCTCTATAATACCGGTAAGTTCACAAAAGGAGACCACTTAAAAGGGTCGAGGGTGTGAATTGTCCCACTCCCAATACAAGCAAAAGTTGGAAGTGTGAGCACATGGATGCGACATAATGCAATATCAAAGTACAAACTTAGAGATCATAAAACTAAAACTTATACGAATGTAATAATTGTAGTAGTTCTACATATCACTGGAGCTGGAATTTGGGATCACCACGACGGGAATCTCCTTCGCCTTCTCAGCGTGTAAGATCTCAAGGAAAATGTCATAAACACCCACAAGCGGCTCATCACAGAGTATAATTTCCCTAAGGTCGTCCTCGTTCGCAGCGAGCACAAGCCTCTTCATAAACTCTAGTAGCTCATTCTTGGTTTCTTCATGGGTCGTTCTTGTGCGGAGGTAGAGGACCTCCAGACTCTTTGGGGATGGCGAACATGCGCACTCTTTTGGAGTAGTTTTCTTAGTTAGCGTGGAAGGAATTTTCAGTGTGTCGTGCATATAAATTAAGAATAAATGTGTGTTCTCCGAGTTTGGAGAGCAGGGCCATTTATAGAGCAATGAGTACGCATTAATTGGTTGTATACTAATATCCGCATCTGGGGTTGTAGTCTTTGCGAAGAGTTTTCTTTTTGGGAAATTATTGTACTCTGTATATGACTTGGATACATACCCACAATCCTGTACAAATACTAACGAAGATCTGAAACTTTGTCATGTTAGATTTTGTCATGTAAATTTGGCGGGAATGATACACTGATTTTTCGCCTTAAATTTGGGTGTTGGATGTACAGTATGAAACACGCTTGGGGGGTGGTTCACACATCCTCTGAAATTATTTAGCATGACTGATGATAATAATAGTATTTAAAAAAAAAATTCAGAATAAGAGAAACAAATTTTGTTGGGAAAAGACAATGCAGAAGCGTGTCCCGTTCCCAAAAAAATAATATCACAATGTTTTCACCATAATCTAAGAAGATATGGGGAGTCACCTCCCGTAAGAGGTGAGCACGGTCCGGAGCGGTTCGGAGATATGAAATTTTTTAGGATCGAATCGAACCTCAGAGATATTCGAAAATTTTCAGAATAAAATCTCCAGAACCGTTCCGTTGATCGGTTCAGTTCCTTCCGGAGATCGGATCTTTTGGTCCGGTTTTTCGGAGCTGTTCGGAATTTTTCCTTTAATATTTTTAGAAAACTGCACGAAAGAATTATAGTGTTGTCTTTACAATAATATCATATTGTTAAAGAAAAAGTATAATATTAAACAACTTATAAATTAAATATTAAGACAAGTTTCAAAATCCTAACTTATGAAAAATAATTACAAGTTACTGAAGTAGTTATCTCGTCCAAAGAAGAATAACACTAAATTATGAAGTTATCAGCTATCGATAACCTCTTTGGACATTTATCGATTATTTTTCATCGATAAAGCTCTAGCCGTATACATTGTCAATAAGTAAATGTAAGCTTAATATGACTAACTACAGTAAAATTAAAGTTGACTTCAAGAGAAAAATGTGAGTGCACGAGAAAGATGGAGAATCAGAGACGAAGAGAACGAACAACAAACCACGACTTGGTATACAAGTGTAGGATAGTAACTATCTGCAGTGGGTTCGGGTCTAAATTTTTTACCTTTATATATGAAAATAATTAAATATTGGCAAAAACTTGTATGTGACCGTCACACGGCAGTCACACGGTGTGACGGAAAAAAGTATCACTTTTTGTGTTAAAAGTATCACGTTTATCTGTAAAAGTATTACCTTTTTTGAACAAAAAAAAAGTATCACTTTTTGTAGCAAAAGTATCACATTTATCTGTAAAAGTATCAATGTAGTAAAAGTATCACTTTTTCCTATAAAAGTATCACTTTTTCCTGTAAAAGTATCTATGTTTTCTGTAAAAGTATATTTCGTCACACGTGTGACCGTTCACACACAAGACTCACTCTTAAATATTAGATATAATAACAAATTTTAGTGGTTGAATTAAAGAAATGTAGTATCGAATTGAAACATATCATACTATTGTATTTCTTTATATAAACTATAATCATATTAATTATTCATATATCTATAATCAATAGATGTATGTTTGTTATGAACTTTTTTTACTATAAATATTGTATTCTATCATTAATTACTAATTTTTTATATGAAATACTAAAAAATTAATTATATTATTGTTAAAATTTACTAAAATTCATAATGGTTCAATATTATAGTATAAAAGAAATTAATTAAATGATATATAAAAAAATTCCATAGTCGATTACTTAGAATCGGTTCTACTCAATTTTATTTCGATTTTTCAATTCGGATCGGTTCGGGTTTACAACAAAAAAAATCGGATTGGTTCTATTCGGCTAAAGTCAAATAGTCAACGGATATTATCCGTTCGGAGTGCTTTCGTTGTAGAGTTCGATGCGGAGCGGATTATCTCCGAGACCCATGCTCACCCTTACCTCCCATTGATAAAGCCCAATTCGTTTATCAAAGGAATTCGGGATAAAACCTTATCAATGAACCTGTAAAATGCAAGAAAGATTAAGAACACAAGATATACGTGGTTCGATCCGGAGATCTACGTCCACGGGCGAAGGCAATAACCTTCCGGGGTATTTTTCACTATCACTCATTCAGTGTCGAAGTTCAATCTTACACGTTGTAGTTTTAGAATACAAAAGTGCGAACCCTAAATCCGAGTACAATTCTCCTATTTATGCTATCACAAACAACCCTAACTGAATCCCTATAATCGCGCTCGCGCCCACCAAATCTGCATGGAAGTTGGGAAGAGATCATAGGGATCTCGATATCCAAATATGCCGCGACTGGGCTCAACTGTGTTGGGCTCGCGCTTCTGGGCCCAGTTGACCCGGCTGGCGGGTTAGTCCGACCCGGAGTTACTGGGCCATATGTATCAGATGCCTCCCCACCAGCCGGAGCGAGGTATGCGCTTCGGTTAAAAGTAAGGCATGGTGTAACGGGCGTTGATGTAAAGGCGTAGCCGGCAATGAGAGATGCCAGTTTTACCGTACTGAAGTACCCCCGGTGGTACACGTGTTTCGTGCACACACTTTAGGGCACTTTTAGTGTCATTTTAGTGTCAATAATGTGCATAATCACGTGTATTTAGTGCTTTTATACTCTCATGGGCAAAATAATGCGTTTGTGCTGTTTTTGTGTTAAGACAGGTGAAAAGGGGTCGAAAAAGAACATCAAACGACCGCGGAGTCGAGGGATCGATCGAGGCAACAAAAGGAAGGCTAACTGAAGATCTCGGCCGAGATAGGATGCAAGTCCCGGCCGAAATGAGTCTCCAGGGCATTTATGAAGAATTGCAAAATTGCAAATCTAGGCCGAGAAAAATCTTGCATCTAGGCCGAGATGAGTCTCCAGGGGATTCCAAAAATTCCAGAAATGGAGATCTCGGCCGAGATGCAATCAAATCTCGGCCGAGATGAGTCAAATCCTAAAAAAACCTAATTTTCTCTTTTTACATCTCGGCCGAGATGCAACCCAATCTCGGCTGAGATTAGCCTTCGACCTAGCAGCTGAAAATCTCTTTTTCACGTCTCGGCCGAGACACACTTGCATCTCGGCCGAGATTCCTTACCCCGTTTTAAAATTCTGAATGCGATTTTGCCTATTTTTGACTAGCACTTTCTCTCCTTATATATATATCATCCCATTCGAATTTAACCTAACCTAGAACCCATCCCCCACACATAATCAACCACTTTTCTCCATTGGAAGCAAAGGAATGGAAGGGGGGTTGAAGATCTTGATCTTCAACCCTAACTTTTGGTTCTTTCTATCCTATTTTCATGTTTTCTTTAATTTTCTGTTATTTTGTCTTTGTATTAGGTATAATGGGTGACTAGCACCCTTTTGTTCACCCTTGATTATTGTGGAACCTTGAGTTTAAGACATTTATGTGATTATTACGGTTAATGTTACCGAAAATATTATGTATTTAAGTGTTTTTTGTTATTTGCTGTTATTGACTCACATTTATGAATTTTTTATTGGATTGATCACCCTTTAAGGGATTTGTGAATGTGTTGCTAGAATAGGAATCCGTAATTGTAGGATTTTCGATTCCCGTGTAGCAAACAATAGATTTATTTATTGGTGATAACACAAAGTTCAACCACTAAAATCGAGCTTGCGAGTTTTATGTTGAATTTATCTCGTTGTCCTAGTGTTTAATGCATTTGGTGATTGAATCTAAGAGAGCTTGTTCGAGGATTCGGTTAAACTGAATAGGGTTAGTCGAAGAGCTCGTTTTGATTAACTAAGATTAAGGGACAACAAGGCTATTAGAGCTTGTTAATAGCCTTGAGATAAGGGCTAGAATCACAATTGAATAGGGCATTAACAATAGTTGCATAAATCGTCCAAGACCTCGGTGAAACATGATCAAGGGTGAATCGTTTTGTTATTTAAAAAAACCAAAAACCTATAAAAATCTCTTTAATTGTCTTTGTTTATTTAGGTGTTAGTTGTTATTTCATTAAAATCCCCCACTTCTTTATTGTTTTCTAGCTTATCTACATTATATTTCTTAATCATAATAGCTTAATACATAAAGTAAAATTGTTCGGCCGTTCCTCGTGGGATCGACCCTTACTTGCCACTCTACTAGTTAGAGTAGTAGGATAATGTATAGTGTATTCTTTATACACATTTAATTTGGTAGTAAGAAACGACGCTACCAAATTTTGGCGCCGTTGCCGGGGAATGGTGTAGAACGATTTTGTTTTATGCGTTAAGCGTTAGTTTTATTTACCTAGATAGTTGTTTGTTTTGTTTATTTAAAGAGCATCCGTCGAGCCAACGACGATAAACAAAGGCGCTTGTCGGGAGGCACCCCGACGGTATCTTTTAATATTTGCGTTTTTCAAATTCCTAGTTAGTTGCTTAATAAATGTCTTGTGGCATGTTTGATGTTTTTGTTAAGAAATATGCAGGTATAAATTATAATAATCAAGAGATAGCATAAAGTGGGGGTGAAGGGGAGCAAAATGAAGGAAAAATGCAGGGGAGGCCATCTCGGCCGAGACATACACCATCTCGGCCGAGACCCACTGTGAGCCAATTGCTATCTTTTGCTTATTTTGGTTATGTTGATATTATCTTTATTGAATTTTGATACCTTGCATATTTTTAGGAGTGAGATTATTTCTGTTAAGTTAGTTAGTTGGTTGGTTAATAATTGGTTGAATTCGACGAGCACCGATTTGTACTCTTCTTTTTCCACAAATTTAGTTCGCAACTAAGTTTGGGGAGGGGTTGGGATCGTACAAATTGGCAGCTCGAGAAAGCAATTGGATAAGTTTAGGAAGGAAAAATGTGGCATTGATTTTAATGATGAAAATTTTGACAAATATTTTTGAAAGAAGCACATGGTAGAGTATGATAGACTTGTTGAAACAAAATTGAACATACACTCAAAACTTTTGAACAAAATTGCAGCCGAGTGAGTTTTTGAGCCTTAGAAGATACTTCCATCTTTGGAGTAATTTAAACTTTCTTTCGGTGTGAAATTCATTGAGTGCATTTAGTTGTCTCTGAGATATAGGATTTGGACGGGGCCACCGGAGTGGAATCCGAAGCTTCCTGGGAACGGGTGAAGTTGATGTGGTTGGCGGCGCCATCATTAGGAGAAGGGATGTGAAGTGACGCGTTTGGGAATTCTAAGAAGCGTGTCCCCCACACGCCTAGGTAACTTCCACGCGCGTGACTTCCACGCGCGAATCTTAGACACTGAATTTGAAAAGGCCAGATCTGGACCGTTGATTCGTGAGAACATATATATAAGGCTTGTACAGTAAGCTTCATTATTCTCATTTGCGTTTTGCAAGAGACAAAGAGCGGGAGAAAACGAGAGAATCATCTGTGCCTAGTCGTGATCAATCTTAAATTGAAACCAAGTAAGTATGTCTTCCTCTTCGTCTTCGTCTTCAATTAGAGAAGTAGGGACAACTAAAGCCCCGTTGAACGTACAACCCTTGCGCTTTATTATCCCCGAAAGAAGAGAGATTATGATGGTATATAAGGCAGAAGGTATGGAATCCGGCACCCGGGCAATAGGGTTTAGTGATTGTGGGGAGGAGGACTTTGAGGTTTCCGCGGAGGCGCTGTGGATGTCGCGGGTGCAAATAGAAGCCCTGATTCCAACATTTTATTTCCCCTTTAATTCAGAATACATAGTGCCGGAGCCTAGCGACCGAGCTTGTTGCCCACCCAGGGGGTTCATAAGTGTGTATATAGACCCCCTGAGGATAGGAATTAGGTTTCCCCTCTGGGACTTCGTAGTGCAGCTGCTGAGGTATTACGGTATTGCCTTAAGCCAATTAGCACCCAACGCCGTGAGGCAAGTTGTTGGGTTCTTAGTAGTATGCAAGAGGGCCGGGGTGGAACCGGATGTAGATTTATTTAGATTCTTCTTCCAACTCAAAGCCTTCGGTAAATCGAAGGGGTGGTATTCCTTTAGCCCGAGGGTCCGAGGTGGGTTTAAGGTGAAAAACCTGAGTAAGGTGGAGGGCTGGAAGGAGAAATTTATATTTGTGAAGGTTGACGTGGCCCTCTCGAGGTGGAGGAGGGAGGAAGTAGTGGAGAACGCCCCGGTGGCGGAGCCAGCGCCGGAGGTTGTTAAACTTTTCCGTACCGTGGGTACGTTCAAGACACTCTGCACCGAAGAGGAGCTAGAGGAGGCAGGGTTAAGTCCCTACTACTCGGGAGGAGCAGAGGAGAATCCCACCCGGGGGCAGGATTTGGCAGCCGGGGCAGCCGAGGAGGTAGGAACTCTTAATATGTTTTAACTGTTGGTAACCTGCATGAGATTAACCATTGGTCTTCTTTTGCAGTGGGATGCTTCGGAAAGGAGACTTCGGGAAGCCCAGCGGTGCCCACGGCGGCGAAGAAGAAGGGGACCGCGGCCGAAGTGGCCCCTAGAGTGAGGGTGACGCCGAGTCCGAGGCCGTCACAAGGGACGAAGGACGATGTTGTGGTCGCAGGGTCGACCCCGAGGTCGAAGAGAAGGCCGGAGCCGTCTGCGACTCCGCCGGGAGTGGCCAAAAGACTGCGCACGGAGCCGGCCCCCGAGGTACAGTAGGGATAGCCATTGCCGGAGGGAAAAATTGCTGCTGAAGCTCTTCTTCTGATGTGTTGCTTTTCTGTTTTTTAGGGGCAGGGGCAAACAAGTGTGCTGGGCCTAGAGGGGCCCCATGCCGAGGAGCTACTGCGGCTAGCTCAGGGGATCATGGATCTCGGCCGAAGGAGTGAGAGAGAGGCTAAGGAGGAGTTAGCTGAGGCTGTGAGGGAGTTGCGATCTCGAAACGACAGGTTAACTTACGACCTGTCCGAGGCTCGCAAGAGAGCTTCCTTGGTGGAGAAGGAAGTGGCGCGACTGCGCGAGGTGGAGGCGGAGGCCGGGGTGCTCCGCGGCAAAGTGGCGGAGCTACACGCAGAGCTGAGGGCCAAGGAGACGGCGGTGGTAGAGGGTCAGGAGGCTGTGCTGAAGACCTTTGTAGAGAAGCTGCTGCAGACTAGCACGTTCCTCGACTACCAAATGGGGTTCGTTGCGGTCGGCGACACGGCCACACGCTCTGTGCTGCTGGAAAAGGTCAAGGAGATCTATCCGAATGTGGACGTTTATCGTCCAGAGTTCGGATATGATTACAATTCTGTGGGCGCGGTGGAGGAGGCGTACTATAATGCTCTGGCTCGGGTCCCGGAGTGGCCCTTGGTGAAGGCACTGGTTGAGAAGAAGACGATACTGAGCGTCGAGGAGATCGCTGCTTGCAATGTGGACCAGGACGAAGAGTTCCTGTCCTTTCGGCGGGGAGAATTCACTTCGGAGCCACGAACAAAAGTTCCACCCCCGCGCATGGAAGTCACGGCAGAGACAACGGAGGGTGATGCGGGGGTGAACCAGGCCTTGCCAGAGGAGGAGCACGATGAGGAGGCAGAAGTGCCAGAGGCGGCCGAGGGAGTCGATCAGGGGGATGTCAGTTCCCCACAATTTTGATAAATTGTAAATACCGTAGGTGGTAGGAAAAAGCTGTATTCCGGCTTATAATGTATTCGCAAATGATGTGTATGACATTTTGTTAGATAATGAAGTCTGTTTGAGTAAATATTGTTGAGTTACTGCTCTTCTCTTCGGTGTTGACTATGACATATTAGTACTGAATCTGTGCTGCAAACAGGAGAATACCGAGGAGCTACACAACGTAATAAAGAAGCTCATACGGTCCTTGGAATGGTTCCGCGGGGAGAAAGACAACTCGCAAAAAAGGTCGTGCCTCGGTTGGAGAGAAGGGTAGCCTCGGCGGAGAAGAGGGCAACGGAAGCCGAAGAGGCGAGAGCCAAGTTTGTAGAAAGGGCCAGAGACCATCAGTTGAAGTACTTGTCGACGTGTGCCGAGCTGGATCGACTCTTCGTCCACCAAAAAGAGTATGAGCGGATAGTACGGCCTGCTAACCTTTGAGGAGGTCGAAGAGCGGACGACCGAAATCCAGGGGGAAATACCGCCCTGATGGCAGCCGGTCACACCAACTTCTCCGAGCTGGTTAGGAAGCAGGAAGTACTTGAAATACTTCTCAACATGTACGAGGGCTTAAGAGGTCGTGGCAGGTGGCATCGTACTGCAGAGGAGAATATCACGAGCTCCATCCGAAGACAGGATTCCTTAAAGGCTCCGCGGAGAAGTAAGAAGGGAACGGTCGAAAAAACCGACTGGGATCATAATCCGAGAGCCAACCCCGGTGGCTGTTGCCGAGGAGGAGGTTCAAAAATTAGCTGAGGTAATCTCAGTGATGGACCCCGCGGAATGGGATCCCATGGAATGGGCTAACACTTCGAGGCCAGCGCCACAACTGAGTCCTCGTCACCGAGAAGATCGAGGGAAGGACAACATTCCAAGTCCAGTTCCGAGAGTGAGTCCTCGGCGGAGAGGAGGTCAAAGCAGGAGAAGGACTGTAGTCCAAAGCCGAGGAACCTCCAGATCCCGGAGAACACGAAGGAGCTCCCAGGACGGATCCCAACGCCGGAGCGCGGAGTATTGGCTCGTAGGCCGGAGATAATATTTTGTTGTAATAATAATGCATGTGCATTTGAAATGACACTTAATAAATAAAACTTTTGAAAATATTTTGATGTATATCACAAGTATATTTTGCAAAAATTAGAGTAGCTGAGGACTCGTTTAATACAACCTCTTTGAGGTATGCTGACATTTTATAATGAAATAAGATTGTAGTTAGTACTCGGGAGTACGAGGCGTAAATAAGCCCTTGTGCGGAAATAAGGCACGAAATCTCCCCGGACGGATCGGGCGGGAGTTAATGACCTCTCTGGATAAATCAGGCGAGAGGGGACATATGTCCGGGGACTAAGTGTTGATCTCTCCGGACGGATCAAGCGAGAGACCAATGTGCCCGGAGACAAACAATAATTAGTCTAGGCCGGGGCGTCCCCGCAACGTAGAAGAAAAAACAATAATGTATGAAAAGTTAAAACTTTATTCAAAGTGATTGTCGGAACAATTGAAGAATACAAGGGTATTCGTAAAAAAGAAAATTCCACAATATGAAAATGAAATAATGTACAAAGAACGTAAAGGAAGGAAAGATACTTGACGATCGGAAATCATAGATAGAAACGCCGCAGATTGCTAACGTGCCAGGTTTGGGGTATCGGTGCGCCATCTAGATGCTCTAACTGATAACTCCCGGAGGCATGTGTGGCAACGACGCGATAAGGCCCTTCCCAAGCGGCATGCAGTTTGCCCTCGGGGGCAGCTTTGCTGGCAGAATTTAGCCGGAGCACAAGGTCTCCGACCTGGAATTGAGTACCCCTAACCCGGAGGTTGTAATACTGAGCTGCTTGTTGCTTGCTCTTAGCCTGTCGAATAAAGGATTGCTCTCGGCGGTGTTCGAGCTCGTCTAAGTTAGTGCAGAGTGCTTCCCCATTAGACTCGGGATCGAGGTTAATGAGTCTGGGACTGGACACTCCCACCTCGGCAGGGATGATAGCCTCGGAGCCATAGGTGAGGCTATAGGGAGTCTCCCCGGTTGACGAATGCGGCGTAGTACGATAGGCCCAGAGAACTTGCGGAAGGTTCTCGGCCCAGAGGCCCTTGGCTTGATCTAAGCACTTCTTTAAACCGTTAAGCAGGGTGCGGTTAGTGACTTCGACCTGGCCATTAGCTTGAGGATGAGCAACCGAGGTGAAAATTTGTTTAATGTGCAACTCCTCACACTAGGAACGAAAAGGATCATTTGCGAACTGTTTGCCATTGTCAGAGATAATGACACTTGGAATTCCAAAGCGGCATGTGATGTTACGCCAAACAAATTTCAGGATGTTTTGGCCGGTTATAGCAGTGAGGGGCTCGGCTTCGACCAATTTGGTAAAGTAATCCACTGCAACCACAAGAAATTTCAATCCTCCCGGAGCAACCGGGAACGGACCCACAATGTCGATCCCCCACTGGATGAATGACCAGGCACTTTGTATGCCAGTAAGCTCGGTTTGCGGCAGATGCTTCACTCGGGAATGCCGTTGACATTTATCACACTTTGACACTAAATTATGGGCATCATTAAACAATGTGGGCCAGTAGTATCCCCACCGGAGGACTTTCTTCGCCAACGTCCGCGACCCAATATGACTCGCGCATGCCTCCTCGTGGAATTCCCGGAGGACATAATCAGCTTGGACTGGCCCAAGACAACGAAGACTTGGTTGCAAGTATGACTGGCGGTACAAGACTTCGTCGTGAAGTGTGTACTTTGGTGCTTTAAGAAGTATCCGTCGAGCGAGTAATTTGTCATCGGGCAATGTACCATCCCGAAGATATTGGACGATAGCAGTCATCCAATTGGGATCGGCATTAGTTAAGACAGAGATTGCCAACTCCTTAATTGGAGGGTGGATGGCTTCCTCGACGATTATGTCCGGAGACATATTTGACGGTACCGCGGAGGTCATTTTGCAAAGAATATCAGCTTTAACATTTTCTTCGCGGGGTATCTACTGGACACTAGTCGAAGCAAAAGTCAGCAAAAGTTTAAGTGTTATAGCTAGATACCTCTTTATGTATCATCCTTTGCTGCATAAGTGTCGTTGATCTGACTAGAAACCACCTCGGAGTCAGTGAAAAGCTGGATATGCGAAGCTCTAAAAGTTTGAGCAAGCCGAAGCCCAGCAAAGACTACTTCGTATTCCGCCTCGTTATTGGTCACTTTGAATTTAAAACGTAAGACATACTTGATCTCAACGTCGTTGGGGCCAATGAGGAGAACCCCGGTGCCACTGCCTCGGGATGCAGAGGCGCCGTCCACGTATACCCGCCACTTGCGGGCTTCAGCTTCGAGATCGGAGTGGTGAGCAGGGGAAGCACACGTGACTGCCTCCGGGTTAGTGAATGGTATTTCGACCAAAAAATCCGCAAGGGCTTGACCTTTTATGGCTCGGCGAGGTAGAAATTGTATATCATGCTCTCCGAGCTCGATGGCCCACTTAGCCAAACGACCCGACACATCGGGCTTGGTGAGGATTTGACGGATAGGGTGGTTAGTGAGAACCCTAATATCGCGTCCTTGAAAATAGGGCCGCAGGCGGCAGGCCGCCATGACAAGGGCCAACACTGTTTTTTCTACCACAAAATAACGGGTCTCTGCCCCTTGAAGTGCTCGGCTGACGAATTACACGGGGTGCTGACTCTTGTGATCCTCGCGGACGAGGCCGCACTAATGGCTTCTTCGGCAGATGCCAAATACACATAAAGAGGCTCTCCGGGGACAGGTGCGGACATAGTTGGCAACTGCTTGATGTGTTGTTTTAAAGCCTCAAAGGCCTCGATGCACTGCGGAGTCCATTCGAATTTCTTTACCTGACGCAAAATTTTGAAAAAAGGAAGCTGACGCTCCGCTGCCTTAGATAAAAAACGATTTAAAGCTGCGAGGCCACCGGTTAAACGTTGAACATCTTTCACCGTCTTCGGCGGCTGAAGATCCAACACATCCCTAATCTTGGTTGGATTGGCCTGGAGGCCGTGCTGTGAGACCAAATATCCCAGAAATTTTCCTGATCCAACGCCAAAGGTACACTTGGCCGGATTTAGGCGAATATTATAGCGCCGCAACGTTCTTAACGTCTCAGCAATGTCCCGCACACATGTTATAGGGGAGGAACTTTTAATAACGAGATCATTAACATATACCTCAACATTGCGCCCGATTTGGTCTCGGAAGACATGGTCCATAAGGCGTTGGTAAGTGGCGCCAGCATTCTTGAGCCCGAAGGGCATTTTCTTGAAGGCAAAGCACCCAAAATCAGTAATAAATGCCGTTTTGAGGGCATCACGGCGATCCATGTGAATTTGATGATACCCCTTGTATAAATCTAAGAAGCAAAGTGCCTTATGCCTGGTAATGGCCTCAGATTTTTGGTTGATGGGCGGCAAAGGATAACAATCCTTCGGGCAGTGCTTGTTGAGGTCGGAGAAATCTACGCACATCCTCCATGCCCCACTTGACTTCGTCACCATCACGGGATTAGAAAGTCAGGACGGATAGTGAACTTCGAACAGGATGTCAGCATCCAAAAGCTGTTGAACTTCAGTTCGGATAGCTGCGTTCTTCTCTGGGGCAAATTGTCGTCGCTTTTGTTGTATGGGCTTCACGCCGGGGTCAATATTCAGCTTATGAGTAATAAGGTCGGGAGAGACCCCCGGCATATCCAGGGGAGACCAAGCAAACACTTTAGAATATTCTCGGAACGTTTGGATGATGGCATTGTGCAACAATGGTATGTTCACGGCGCCGACAGTGACAGTTTGTTCTGGCTTTTCCGGATCGAGCAGTACCTTAATAGTATCGTTCCCGAGAGACTCGGATGAACCCGGGGTAAGAGCCGAGGTGGCTATTTGAAATTGAGGCTTAGGAGGAACCTTCGTTGTTTTCCTAATTGCAACATACATGCACTCTTTGGAGATTATTTGATTGCCACGGATGGCCACCTCGCCATGGGGTGTAGGAAACTTCAATGCGAGGTGATATGTGGAGCAGATGGCCTTCGCCGGGGTGAGCCAATCTCGGCCCAGAATCATATTGTATGGAGATGGAGAGTTGACCACATAAAAATCGACAAAGATGGTTTTTATCGCCAGATAAGTACCAAGCGAAGCTGGGAGGATGATTATTCCTTTAGGTTGGACCTCATCCTGAGTGAAGGTCTGTAATGGCCAGGGGGCTGGTCGGAGTTGTTCGCGAGGTATGCCCATTTTTTGGAAACAATCCGTGAATATGACACTGACAGCGGCTCCGTTGTCAACGAAGACTCGCTTGATTGTAACATTGACCACGGCCATATCGATGACGATGGCATCAGTGTGTGGGGTGAGCTCGGGGACGGGATCCTCCTCGGTGAAGCTCACGGTCTCAGATCTGTGGAAGCGCTTGTGGCGTGGCTCCTCGGGAGGAGGCCTACCCGTTTCGGCTTTTAAGGCACTTCGGGAAGTTCCTGTTGGAATGGCCCCATAGATCACATTTATAACGTGATTTGGTGGATTGTCCCAGGGTCCTCCATGAGGTGGTGGAGGTGGCAGCAATTGAGGCTGTTGACGATTACCCTGGTCTTGCCGAGCATAGTTGTTGTACCCCGACCTGTTATTTTGCCACTGAGGTCTGTTTTGTCTTGGACCTCGGTCGTTGTAACCTCCGCGGCCTTGTTGTGAGCCTCCATTTTGGCTTGACCGAGATCTGTCCTCGGTCCGAACGACATATTGTCGCAGGAAACCCCTCTTCAAACAATCCTCAATTTCTTTTCCAAGTTCGCGACATTCTTCGGTGTCGTGTCCGTGATCGTGATGGTGTGCACACCACTTATCGCGGTTACATTTTTCTGCCGGAGCAGTCATCCGTGGACACGGACGCAGATCATTCTTGTGAACAGAAAGTATTTCTGTCCTTGATTTTGTAAGTGGAGTGAGTTGAGGGACATCTCCGCAGGGTTCCAACCGTCCTTTGCTTAGGCGGCTGAAGGCACTAGGCCGAGTACTGGTCCCGGCTTGCGTTTTATCTGGATGCCTTTTGGTAGCATGTTTCTCGCATTTGCGATGGGTTTGCTCCTCGGCTTTGGAGAACCTGCTTACGATGCCGAAGAGAGCCCGGGTCGTGGCAGGGGGCTGTCGCACAAACTCGGTGTAGAGTGGCCCAGGTCGGAGACCATTCATGAAGGCCGTGATTATGACATCATCAGATCGGCTACCGACTTTTAGGCTTTCGGCGGTAAAGCGATCAAGAAACTGGGTAACAGTCTCCCCATCTCGCTGTTCCAGGTTCATGAGATCAGCCAAAGTGGCCATGGGCTTTGCTCGTGTATGGAAACGCGCCCAAAACTGCTCGGCGAGATCCCGAAAAGAGGTAATACTGCCTCGGGGCAAAGAATCGATCCAAAGTCTGGCCTCATCTTGAAGGTACTCGGGAAATACTTTGTACAAGTGGTGTTGTGTACAGCTGCGATTGAACATAGCATACTTAAAGGCGCTTAGAAAATTACCTGGATCTCCGGTGCCGTTGTAAACGGACACTGGGGGAAACTTGAACCCCTCGGGGAGTGGAGTAGCAAGAATCTCCTCGGAGAACGGGGTAATGATCTCCCCGTCAGCATCAAGACCCAAGACCTTGTCCAGCTCGGCGGCAAACTGAGCTTGCTCTTGTTCCAAAGGATCAAGCACACGGGACTTGTCCAAGCGAGCCCGCTTTGGTGCATCTATAGGTCTGCGGCGATCCACATCTTCATGTTCATAACGGGGCCTCGAACCATTAGAACTACGATTCTCCACAAAGATATTGACCGCTATCGGCGACGATCAGGTCTAGCTCGGTGAGGTGGATCTTCATCACGCTAGCGAGATCGATCACGGGGCGGATGTCTTGCCTCCTGGTCGACGCCATTGTCGGCGCGCCCACCGGAGTTAGCGCGCCGATTATTCCATTCCTGGAATAGAGCGGCATGCTCTCGAAGAAAAGCTAGTTGTGCCGGCAGTAATTCAGGGGCGGGTTGCGGATTAACTTGTGCTGGCGCATTGACGGGTGCGAGATGCTGCGCCTCAATGTCCCCTGCAGGTGGGTCCTGATTCTGTTGGTGGGGCAACGGGGGATTTTGATCCACAGGGGGATTACGATGGGACCGAGTAGGGATAACAGATCGACGGGTGTTCACCATGGCTGACGCGACGACGTTGAAGTATACTAGGGTTTTACTTTCTAATCGGTTCCCACAGACGGCGCCAATTGATAAAGTGCAATCCGTTTATCAAAGGAATTCGGGATAAAACCTGATCAATGAAGCCGTAAAATGCAAGAAAGATTAAGAACACAAGATATACGTGGTTCGATCCGGAGATCTACGTCCGCGGGCGAAGGCAATAACCTTCCGGGGTATTTTTCACTATTACTCCTTCAATGTCAAAGTTCAATCTTACACGTTGTAGTTTTAGAATACAAAAGTGCGAACCCTAAATCCGAGTACAATTCTCCTATTTATGCTATCACAAACAAAACCCTAACGGAATCCCTATAATCGCGCCCACCAAATCTGCATGGCAGTTGGAAAGAGATCATGGGGATCTCGATATCCAAATATGCCGCGACTAGGCTTAGCTGTGTTGGGCTTGCGCTTCTGGGCCCAGTTGACCCGGCTGGCGGGTTAGTCCGACCCGGAGTTACTGGGCCATACCTATCACCCATTAATTTCAAAATACATATATATATTACTAAATATTATTACTAATATAAAAATATGAATGATTTTGTCCTATTTTGGGTTTCGTCTTTTTTTTTTTTTTTTTTTTGTGACGCCTATAATACCCTCGTAAAATGTTAAATTTCTAAGGTAGATAAGTAATGTAATAATTATTGTAATTATCTTGATATCTTTATATAATACCAATATATCCAGCAAGATCCAAGATAGGTAAGTTCATCCTAACCATATTCCCAAAAAGTATTAGTATATCAAATTGATACAACGGTCATATATTTGACTTATTGTATTTATGGTGAACTGAGTTTATATTGGCATATAAGTTTATTGGGAAAAGACCATGCAGAAGCGTGTCCCATTCCCTCTTTTTGGATTTAAGATAGGCAATAACTACAAGTAAGAAAAATAAGGAGAACATAATAATAGAGTAGAGACACAAATTTTACGTGAAACACTCAAATCGGGAAAAACCAGAAAAATAAGGAGAACAAAATAATAGAATAGAGACACAAATTTTACGTGAAACACCCAAATCGGGAAAAACCAGAAAAATAAGGAGAACAAAATAATAGAATAGAGACACAAATTTACGTGAAAATCCAAATCGGGAAAATCCACGCTGGACCTCCGTCCGGAATTTCTTCACTGCATATGAGATTACGAAAATTCTCTCTAGTCTCAACTAGATGATGACTCTCAATTACAAGTCAATCTCAGATGACTCACTTTCTCTCTCCCTAGGAGGAAGTCACAATTTCTTTTTTGCAAATGTTCTTCCAACCCTTCACTATTTATAGTATTTAGTGGGAGGTTTTAGAATAATTTTTTAATGCAATATCTCAAGATATTTCTAGAACCCTTCCACACCATTCTAAAAATGGGTCCTTCTAGAACTCTTCCATGCCCTTCCATAGAATTCTAGAGATAGATCATTCTAGAGATTTTGTCATATTGTAATAACAAAACTGACTTCCCAATTATGGAGGAATAACCCAACAAATCTCCCCTTCCGACTTAATTGGGAGGAATCGCCAATCCAACTCCTTCACAACAATCTTCAAATTTCTTGGCCGAAATTATTATTGTCATTATGTCTTACCAATTCATGTCGGTGCGAACCTTCTCAAGTTGTAGGTGATTCTTTTCCAACAGATCTCGAATCTAATGATATCAAACATCTCTATGTTTCAAACGAGAGTGAAATGTGGAGTTCTTGGCAAGGTGTATTGCTCTTTGATTATCACAATTTAACACGTATCTCTCTTGCCTTTGGCCTAACTCAAGTAGCGGATTTTTTATCCATAACATCTCCTTGCAAGCTTCAGTTGCTGCGTTATACTTGGCTTCTGCTCAAGGTCAATGGGCATCTGCTCAAACCTTACTACGAAACATTCCAACAACTGCCCGAAGACATCATACAACTTGAGGACCCGCCAACCAACTGAACGTAACATCCGTCGAGCCAACGATGTAAAACAAAAGAGCTTGTCGGGAGGCAACCCGACATTTACATTTTGTTTTTTTTTTCGAATTCTTTACTTTATTTTATATTGTGAGTTTTTACTATTTTTGTATTGAGTCTGTAGGAACTAGCTTGACCAGACGGCACTAAGCCATAAAATTCGAGGGATAAAGCACGGAACAGGGGGTCACAAGGATGACAATCCACGCTGGTAAGTAAGCTCTGCCGAGATACAAATTCTAAGCCAAAAAATCTATACACGGAAGAAATCTATACACAGAGCTCGGCCGAGCTGCTAATTCTCGGCCGAGACTCAGCCCGGGCAAAAACAGGGGAATTTCCCTGGACATGAATCTTGGCCGAGCCTCAAATTCTCGGCTGAGCCCAACTTTCTCGGCCGAGACGGGTCAAAATTCAGGTTTAAACGTGAACACACCAGTGGAACCCCATTCCCCTTATCCCCAATTTTAGCGACAAATACACACACCTTACGCACATTCACTCAAAATTCCCCTAAAATCAAGTTCTTCTTCCACCATAACACTACAAATCAGTTGCAGACACGATTCCACACACTTATCACCGATTATTTTTGGATTTTGTGCGAAATTTTGGACGAGCTAAAAAGGGCGCGAACCAACTCTATTCAAACTCTTCTCGTCTAAACTTGTTTGGTAAATGAAGCTAACTCCGCCTCTCATATTTTTTCATAGTTAATTTCGATTCTCTGTTGAAGTTTGAGGGATTTCATGTGAATTGTTTGTTGAATTTTTTAGATTGACTCTAGTTGGGTTTAGTCAAAATTTATCTGTTCAAGCATTTTGTTTACATGAACTTTTGGGGATAAATATGAATTCATGTTGATTCTGTCGTGTGTGGATGAATTTTCGGTGATTTTGGTTGAAATTACGAGTGAAAGCTGTTTGAGACATTTTGTCAAACACCTTCCATGCATTGTTTTTTTTTTTTTTTTAATAAAAATTCACTAGTTTCGATTGATTGTATTAGTTGTTTTGAGTAATTTCATCCTATTCTTTTGAGACATAACGGTTCATACTGAAGTGAATCAACTTGATTGGTCATTGTATATGAATTACTTGATATGATTAATTGGAATTAGTTGCAGCTAGATGCTAATTATTGTGCAATTGTGTTTTTGTTATTCATCTCAATTATACTCGTGCCTTGCTTTGTCATGTGTGTGTAGGTTATAAAATGTCTTCCAGGAGAGGTTCTTCAAGTAGGGGCAAGGGTAAGGGCAAAGAGCCCATGACAGAGGACCCCACAATTGAGACTCAAAACTTCCCACCTACTGACAGTCGTTAATACGATTTTGCTTTGGAGAAAGAGTCTCATCAGGCTCATTTTAGCAGGTTGTGTACACGCCCGATTATGCCAACTCGGTTTGGCAACGATGACATCCTCCGCCGACTGGGCCTACTGGAGAATGTCCACACTTTATTGAAGAACGCCGGAGTGCTTGGGTTTATGAAAGTCCAAGCCACATATGCTGGCCTTACTCTTGAATTTCTTAGTACACTAGAGATCACCATAGACCCGGACAAATGTGGGAGCAAACCGGGGACCATCTCGTTCCAACTCAATGGGGAATCGCATGTTCTAACGGTAAGCGAGCTGGAGGTGATATTTGGACAGACCCCCGTCGATCTCATCGAGAGGTAGTCCGTTGAAGAAGCCAGAGTAGACGCACGGAATAGAGCCACATTTGAAGTCTAACAGTTCTGGGGGCGGTTAACTTATGCACCCGGCTTAGTTGATACCCTACAACAAGAATTCAAAGACTTCCTGGATTCGGAGCCCGGTAGTTCGCTATATTCAGAAGCTTCTCGCACTTACTCTCTTTGCGAGAAAAGAGACAGGGGCTGCCCGGATGCAAGAGTTGGACGTGTTATACTCGATTATGCAGGGCTATCCAGTAGAGGGGGCTGAGATATTGGTCGAGCAGTTTGAACAGGTGGTCAAGAGGAAGGAACCAATCTACATTGGCGGTCTCATAACCACAATCGCCACTCATCTCGGGGTTCCACTGACTGACTTAACCCCGGTGTCCTCTCGATATCAGCTCGACTGGGAGAGCATATGCGGATGGTAGTCCGATCTTTTCCGAGTGGTGTAGCTCGTACTCTGGCCAACCGGACGATTATCTTCGTGATCCAGACACACGGCCCATTCTTGATATTGCCCAACACTCCGTTGACATTGGTCAACGGTCTTTGAGACCGCTAGAATTTGGCCTTGTCATCTTCGGCCCATTTAGCAGCATCAAGGATACCGGACTATGATGAGGTCAGGAAGTATCATGTGGCCCAGGTGGCTAATGTAGAGGAGGAAGAGGGTGTTGAGGCAGCCGAGGAGGAAGAGATCGGAGCAGCAGTTGAAGAAAGCAGCCGACCAACTAGACCTGGAAAGAAGAGACAGTCTACTTCCATCTTGAGCGAGGCTGAGTATCATGAGCACATGGAGGAATTGATCACCTCCCTCCAAAATGATGTCTCACTGATGCGTGGGGAAATGCAATCTCGGTATCGAGTGGAGGATGATCGATGGGCACAACAACAGCTTTAGCATCAGCAGATGATGGAATGGCAGAAGGCACAAGAGGACCGATGGACACAACCACCACCCTATTGGGGTCAAGGCTACCCGCCTAACCCACCACCGCAGTAGGAGCGTTGTGAGTAGCACAAATTCGAACCACTCTCGTCCCACAACACTTTAGGTTTTTCACCTAAGTTTGGGGGAGGGGGTGTAAGTGGGTCGGATTGGTTGCATTTCCTCTTTTGTTGCTTTTTGTTTAGTTTTTGTTGTTGCTAGAGTAAAAATTATGTCGGACTTGTGGGTGCTGTCATAGTTGGTTGATCGTCTGGCCTATGAGCCAAATTTTTGGTTGATCGCCGGGTCAGCGTGCCTTTATCTGTGTTAGCTAGTTAGTTTATGTTTAGTTGTTTAATTTATTTTGTTTTGCATTTGAGTCTAGGATTGAGTCGAGCCCAAGGTTGTAATTCGTGTGTACTTGTGTGTTTAAGGTAAAATTTGGGATATTGTTAAGTGTGCAACGAGTTCATGATGATCATAAATTATGCTAAATTTGAAAAATTAACATATAATAGAGCATGACATGTAATGAAGATAAAATTGAGCTTGGTCTTGAGACTTGTGATCACCTATAACCCTGTGAGTTTTTGAGCCAAAAATTTGTACTCCCATCTTTGGAGTAATATCTACATTCTTTCGGTGTGAATTCTTTGATTATGTGTAGTCGTCTCTAGAACTTGCCAGAAGTCTCTATTGTGAATGTGTCGGACATGATGTAATATAGGAAAAAATATTAGGCGGTTTTTTTATTTTTAACCTATTATTCAGCCTTTAAATGTTGCCCACGTGACCAATAAAATTTTTCGTTGTTAGCACAATTGAGCTTTGTAGCTTTTTCGTTGATAGCCTTACTTTACAAGCCATATCCTTTCTATATGAAACCTTTGGCCCAATTGAACTAAGAGTGAGTATGAGGGAGGAGGATTGGAAGGTAGTCGGAAGCTTTGGGATTGATATGGGTGAAATTTGAGAAGTTTTGAAGGAAGAAAGGGAATATAAACGATATGTGCAAGAATCGAGAATAAAGTAACCTCTCCGAGTTGCTATGTTTAGAAAACCAATTCATCCCACTCTTTTCCCCGCAAACGTTGGTTTTCAACCAAGTTTGGGGGAGGGGGTGTGAAGTGTGAAGTATTGGTTATTGTTTTTTGTTCTAAGAAAAAAAAAAGAGGAAAAGCAAAAGAAAAAGTCGTTGTAAATATGTGATTGGTTATGTTTGTTCAAGGAGAGGTTAGTATGTAGTCTAAGAAGTGCTTAATTGCTTGAATTAATGAAAAATTGGGTAGTCCCAAATTGTGGTACCCGGAAATGAAGCATGAAGAAGTGTTTGGGTTATTGTAAAGACTTTTTGTTGGGTGAAGGAACTTTTTTGTGAGAAGTTTGCTGAAATTGAAAGAGTGAGGATTGAGTGATTATTGTGAGGGGTGGTTGAGTAGGAAGACTCGATTAGTCCAAAGATTATTCACTTTTATCCAAATATTTTCCACCCTACCTTAAGCTACATTACAACCTAAAATAAAGACCTTTTGATCTTATGTTACACATGTCAAAGTACGATGTCTGATTTAGATAACGGGCAATCATATGGTAGGCGTTGCATGTAGTCTAATGCGAGTGAATTGAAATTATCCTATACACTTGAGAGATGAGTGATACACTTAACCGGTAAGGATCACTTGTTGAAAGTATCGAGTCTCGGAAGTAGTTTAAGTTGCTATGTCGGATATGCTCGGATTATTGTATTGTCTTTCTCAAGAAAAAATGTGTTCTGAAACTTTGTTTGCCACTTAAGTCGCCCTTAACACGTGTCTTTTGTGTTTTTCTTTGCTTTATTTTGTTCGGGACGAACAAAGGTTTATTTTTGGAAAAATTTGGTACACGTAATTATGCGTGCATAATAGGTCGAATTAAGTGTCTATTTAGTGACATTTGCATGCATAAGTGGTCGTGTATTTCTCATATTTGCATTATTGGACGGTTTAGTGTCTATGATTTGTTTTGAAGCTATTTGGGTAAGATTAGACCAAAAAGTCAAACTTGACCAAGAAATGATATGAGAACAAGTCCCGCAAGTAAAAAATCGAGAAAAACCGAGAAAAACCGAGCCAAAAACTAAAGGAAACTGAGCTTGGCCGAGCTAGTGAGTCTCGGCCGAGATAGAAGGTCAGGGAGTCCGGATTTTGGCCATAGAAGATTCTCGGCTGAGCTCAACTTTCTTGGCCGAGAAAGATATACACAAGGCTCGACCGAGCTAGTGAGTCTTGGCCGAGACAGAAGGTGGCCCAGCCCAGTTTTGCGCACGGATTAATTATTTTCCAACCCAAATTGAGTCAAATTCATCCCGTCTATAAATAGAAGATCCAAAAAGTTTGAAAATTATACTTGGGGAATTAATTGAAGAGCTCGGACTTGGAAATTTTGAAGAACACGAAGACTAAAGATTCGGCACTTCGGGTTTTATTAGTTTAATGTTTTCGTTTTATATTTTTCTTAGCGATCACTATGATCGACTAAGTTTTATATTTCCCGTCTTTGACTGTGTTGAACCCTAGACTGATGTTTATGTAAATAATCCGGTAATTGTTTGATTTAATTATTTTCTGAGATTACTTATGTTATTGGTTTACTCTATCTTTTATATGGTTGCTATTGTGGATTGATCACCCTGATAATAGGCATATAGATGTAGCTAGGTCATAAATACATAATCCGTAATTGTTATGCGTTTGTGTCCAAAAGTAGCAAAAAGTGGTTACTCGCTAGGATAACATAAGTCGCGGTCACTTGTACAGAGCTTGTGAGTACAATACCATAACTACTCCATTACCTTAGGTCTTTAAGCATTTGACAAATGGTGTTCTAGTGATCGTATCCTAGGACTACTTAATTGAATAAGATTAATTACTAAGAGAACATGTAGTTAATTATTCTTAAGGGGTAACAAGAGTTAGCTAAGCGTACCTGTTAATTCTTGGAGTAGGGGTTTCAGAACTAATTAGTCAAGCAATTGCATTAGTTACATGAATATTCAGACTAGGGGGATACTGGATTAAAGGCGGGAATACATTTTATTCATATTTTAATTCATTTTAATTTGCTAGTTTGATCATTTAGTGTTTAGTTAATTTGCATCAAACAAATCCCCCTTTATTATAGTTATATTTATATTATTATAAGTACTTATATAAATTTGGTTAGTACAATAATTCGATTAGTTCCTGTTTCCTGTGGGATCGACCCTGACTTACTCTACCTACTAGCTAGGAAAGGAATAGTTAGATAATAATAATAATCTAATTTATCTGCACCTGACAGTGCGGGTCATGAGCCAAGATATATGCATTGCTTTGTGTATGAATCAAGTTTGGCTCTCTCATTTTTGGGAGTATGAACAAATGCATGATACCTGAATACTTTCAAATGGTTATAAGAGACCTTCTTTCCCAACCACACTTCCTCCGGGATATCTCCATCCAAAGGAGCTGATGGTGAGAGATTGATGATATCAACAACAGTCTTCACAGCTTCTCCCTAAAATGTTTGAGGTGACTTGGCATGAGAAAGCATGCATCTCACTCTTTCTTCGATTGTGCGGTTCATTCTTTCGGCCACCCCATTGGAGTATTTATGGGAGTGCATGAGCTTGGTCAAGTGGGAGAAAATTAGATTTATGGGCCCACAAATGTTTAGGAGAGCAGGAGCTCCGACTCGATCGAATCCCAACATGGCTCGGTCGGGCGCTCAAATACGGGCTTCAACTCGGCCGAGCCTCAACACGGCTCGTTGGAGCGACGACCTTCTATCTAGTTTGTGTACTTTCTTCTTTGTTTTAGGCTAGTCTAACTCTATTTTGGGCCGGTATAAGTCCATTCTCGAGCCTAATCACTTTAGTTCTCCTTGTTGGGCATGTTCTTCACTTTATTCAGCAATGGAACTTCACAATTAATCCAAATAAGCTCAATTTTGTACAAAAAATGCTATAAAATCTACAAACACGTGAAATCCATAAAGTACATAAAATATAAGGTCGACAAGTGCAATTTTACATATTTTTTTACATCATTAATAAACTACCTAGCCTTGTTCTCAATTGGTGCTTTTTTTTTTTTTTCAAAACCTCGAGACTTTTCTACTCTGAAACCTTTTGGATGCTTAGCTGATGCAGCTACTATCCATCATAATAAATTAAAGTTTCACTCCAAAACCCACAAATGCATTTTATTGGCTATGCCCTTGGCTAAAAAAAGGTTACAAGTTATATAGCCTTGATACTCTGAGCACTCTTATCTCCAGATAAGTGAAATTCTTTTATAATATCTTCCCCTGTTCCTCTACCATTACCAATACAGAATCAATACCTTTACTCCTTATTCCTCTCACAGAGCCCATTACTCATGATCCTTCTCCTGTTGTTCCCTTTAGAGCTGCAGAATCTATTCATATTCCTACAAGAGCTCAATGAAAGAGAGCTCAACTAACTTGAATGAAAGATTATGTTGTTGGAAATATTGACTATGATTCTCCTATTAATTCTTCCTTTGTCACCTCACCTTGCAACCCATGCGTACTTTACTCAAGTATCAACTAACAAAGAGCATTTAACTTATAAAGAAGCTACTGGGCAGCAGGGAGGGGTATAGGCAATGAATAAGGAACTGGAAGCTCTTGAGAAGAATGAAATCTAGGATCTTGTTACACTGCCCCCCAACAATACTCCTCTAGGTCGTAAATGGGTAAAAAATCAAATTGCATCCAAATGGTTCAATAAAAAGATTGTAGGCTAGATTGTTTGCTAAGAGATCCAAGCTTCTCACCTGTAGTAAAAGTGGTTATTGTTAGACTTTTATTGTTGTAGCTACCTTGAGAGGATGGCATAATCATTAGTTTGATATGAATCATACCTTCCTCCATGGCCACTTACATGATTGGGCTCGTTTGATAGGCATGTTAAGATTAGGTAAGATAGTTTAGGTAAGATATGTATCGTAGATAAGGGGTGATAGTTTAGGTAAGATAGTGTATTCATGTGTTTGATAAACTAGTTGAAAATCACTTTTATGTTAAATTGGGTGTTTGGTACCCAAGATTATAGCCCATATTAAGTTGCTACTTTATTACAAATTTGCCCTTACAAAATTAAAAAAACTTAAACACGATATTTCTGTTTCCTTCTTATTGCGTAGCAGTGAGAATGAATTAAATCTAGGGCTTTCTTCAACAACAAAACCCTGTGTGGGAAGAGCTTCCATTTACGACTCATAAATCGCCAACATTTTTTGGCGAATCGGGGCTTCCGGCTACAAGCATTCACTATGAGTTCCCATAACCCAGGTATTTGAATATTTTCTTGAATACCAAGAATAAGTGATTTCGCGGTGAGTCGGGTTAATCTACATTACCGAATTGGACGAGTCTCAGTAGCACGAGTTTATTCTGAAACATGTGTTTAGATGATATATTTTGCTGCTGCAGATTTAATTTTGGGCTCATTTGAAGTGTGATTTATTTTCATCGTGAAAAATTACATATTGACTTTTTGTGTTTACAATTGAGGATTGGGGTTATTTTATCTAATCTAATAGCTTACATTTGAGATTAGCATTTGGGTTTGTTGATTCCAATAACCATGGAAATATTTGGGGTAATTAACCTGATCTGTAAAATCAATCTGCAATTTGTTGTTGCTTGAAAACAAATATGCAAGTTGTTCCATATTTTGACTATTAAAGGTAAAGTTATCCTTACAGACTTCAATCCCCTAATTTCTTCTCGTGAATAAGCTTGTTAGAACTCACTTTTTGTTCGCCTTATATTTTTAAAGGGGTTCAAACTAGTAGCTGCAACGTGGGTCGGGGTAGGGGTAACAAATCCGATAAGACTAGACGCTTCTGGTCAAACGAGGAGGAAGCCACACTTATCGCAGCTCTGAAGGAACTCGTAGCACAGGGCTGGAAAACGGACAATGGCTTCAGAGCTGGTTACCTCGGCAAGTTGGAAGTTGCAATGCAGAAGGAATTTCCCGGGACAGACCTGCAGGGAATGCCGCACATTAATTCAAAGCTTACTACTTGGAAGAAAAACTACGGCTCTCTTTCGACCATGCTATTGCGCTCTGGTGTCGGGTTCAATCTGAAGGGTACTCACATGATAGACTGCGAAAACGATTTGTGGAATCTCATCGTAAAGGTTGGATCAGCTATGAAGTGTATTCAATTTTTCGTCATATCTTCGTGTGCCTTACGTATATTAACTTTCTGATATTAATATGTGGCTTCTCTTTAAAAGCTACATGTGCATCCTATACAAATATTACATATACCCCTCGTATGAGCTTTCATAATCGAAAATCAATTTTGGTTCAGATTACTTGTATTCGATGGTCGTGTGTGCTGCGATGAAATTATTGAATTGTGATTTCATATTTGTAAATAGAGCAAGATGGGGTATGGTTTAATATTTATTTTAGCCAATTTTAGAAAGTGGTACTACCGGTGGCTTTTTGTTTCTTATTTTTGGACAGAATGATAGTAATGCAAGGATAATGCGCTTTAGGTCGTGGCCTTTGCTGGAGGATTGGAAAGAGATTTTTGGCAAGGACAGAGCAACGGGCGAGAGTGCTGAAGATGTAATGGAAGCTGTTAATGACTTGATGAACGAGGACAATGTCGCCGAAGGTGGTTGTGAGGGCGATTACCATGTTAACCTCGACGGGATAGTGGGAGATGATGAAGACGATAGTGTTTGTCAAGGCGACAAAGTGGCTCCAACACAAAGATCAACTGGGAAGAAACGCAAACACAACGATGGAATTGATGGGGTGTATGAGTTACTTGGCCAGCTTTGTCGTAACACTGAAGTTCGATTGGAGAATCTCGCGAATCGGATCGGGTACGAAGTTGATTTGGGAAAGGCAAAGACCAAGGTGTTTGATCTTCTCGGTGATATCCCCGGCCTGTCCCTAGATGACAAGTTTGATGTGTGTGAGATGCTTGCCGACAAGGTTGAGCGGCTTGAAATTTTCATGGGTTTACCCGAAGTGGCCCGACCTCAGTATGTTGAGCGCTTGCTTCGCACAAGGAAGGAATAGAGAAATCTGATTGTGGGCTCTTTCAAAGAATTATGACTTTAAGCTTTTTGTAGGGCATTTACCATTTTCTGCTTGATTTCTGTTAACTGCCTGTTGACTTTTATTTAACTTATTGGCTTATTTTAATTTAAGTACGTGAAGACGGTATATGTAATTCAGTTTTTGTGGGGAAATATTTCCTTAGCGTAACTACTTCAAGTGATTGCGGGTTTGTATCCCTTTTGCAAAACATTATTGGTAATTACAGTGGGTTTTTTTTTTTTTTTTTTGGCTAAGGGAGTTTGCATAGTTTGTGGGTTATTCAGATGCTTAATTTGAGTCATAGTTTGTTTACGCCTAATTGTTTAGTGCCGTTGTTTAGATGTGACATTGTAGTGATCTAAAAATTGTTCACAAATCACACTGGTGTGAAGTTATGAGCAGCAATCCTAAGGGGCCTTAAAAAAAAGATTAACTTATTTTGCAAGGTGCATCTGTGCAAGCATTACCAACTTCAATATTTAGAAACCAATTACAATTCACGTGAACAACGATCATACCCTAAATTTGAAGTACGCAGCTGATGAAGACAATCAGTAACGTCCATCGCTGCAAGCAAGATAAAGACGTAATGCTACTTGTTTTCTTAATGACTAAACAAGAAACAAAGGAATACCAGTCCTAAAAGAAAGAAAAGGGAATACCATAGACAACGAGACATCGTTGTTAATCCCAATTCCATCTCAAATACCTATCACCATGGTTCTCATCTGAATGCCACACTTTTTTATGGTATCTTACTTGAACGGCCTAAACCACCATTTGCTTGGGCTTGACGATGCGCATGAGCTTGAACCCGTTGCCTTAGAAGTGCCGCCCTTCTCTTTCGGTTTCACGGGGAATGCGTTACGCAGCGGGAATTTGCTTGGTGCATTCGGTTCAACTTCGAAGTTGTGTGACTCTTTGTTGTTGCTTGATTCTAGAGTGGTCGAGTCGGGGTCCTCATCAAATAGCCTCCTTCGAATTCTGGGCAAGTCAGGTGGCAAAGGAGACATAACTTCATCTTCGTCTGAAACCATAATATAGTTTGCCGGCGGCTCTCCAAAATGGTTACTTGAGTCACTAATAGTAATGATTTCATGTTCGACTACTTTTGTATTGTTACCACTTCCAAATAGCGTAACTAGCTTGGTAAATTCGGGCTCGGCACTATGATAATACGCTTGAGCGAAAATATTTTTCTATGAAAGAAGGACAAGACAATGTAAAGAGTTTGAATATTATTTAAAATTAGAGCTTTTCAAAATGATTAATGGTAGCAGTCAAAATGTCTAACCTTGAATATGTCTCTCCAGGCTTCTTCGCCGGCAATCACAAAGTTGAGGCTAGGCACCCAATCGGCATTTGGGTCTTCAATGACCTGCGTGAAAGTGTGGTAGCGCGTCTCCAATAATGCCTGCCTTTCATACACATCATCCCAAGTTAGATTTTTCTCGAAAGTTTGATTGACGACACCACGGGCAGTGAGTATAGCATGGAACGACTTAGTCGGATCTGCCCAGTTCCCCTGTTCTCTTTGACTAACAAGCTCAGTCAAGAAGCAAGTATCCATTTCCGCTGTCCATTTCGACCCATAGAAGAATTTTGCTTGTGTGGGTATTTTATTGAAAGCCATAGCATTGGTTGGGAATTTTGCTGAACGTGATGCCCCCTTTTATACAACCCATTGATATAGAGCTATCATTATTATTTGGACCAATCCTTTCAAAAAAAAAAAGAATCAACAGCTTTATAAACTTGATTTTGAGAATCTTACTGCATTGACAAGCCAACTCAAATGTGATAGGAGAAATCTCGTACCACCCTATCTGCCCTCTACTAGAAATATTCTTACTTCCTCACACCATCCACAAGTTATAATTTAATGAAATAATACACAACAACTATACCATCTTACTGCAACAACCAAATATTGATAGATAATGGATGTGTTCTTTTAATTCTACCATTGAATAAGTAAAACTCCAAAGAAATATTCAATGCGGGGAGCTTTTACTACATAGTTTTACACGAGTTACATTTATTGAAAACAATTTAAACACTATTAATTTCACTTAGAACCCATTCAACCGTCATTAGTTCTCAAACAAATAGCGAAGCTTCTCGTAATCCTCTTCCCCAACGTAGTAGTAAGCCTTCGCTAGCGGGGTTGCCTGTCACATGAATTTATCAGTTACTTATCCCCTAAAAATAGGTCGTGTTACGTAAAAAGGTGTGTATATTGCGGTCAGAAAATTATTGGTATAATTTATTTTACCTTGAACATTTCGTCCGTGAATTCTGGGGCGTGATCAATTATGTTACTCCCCCTATCCCAGCTCACACCTGAAAGACTTATGAAATTGGTAAAAATACGGTACCTAGTATTCAATTTGCGATATCGTTTTGAAATGTCACACATTGTGTAGTCTCTCGCAAAGTTCTCATTAATGGCTAATCGGGCAACTGGGAGCGCATCTCTTTGCAGGAACCCGCCTCTGAGGTGGTCATACAGTGTGTTGATAAAGAATTTATCAATTTCTTCTGACCAATCCTCACTGTAGAAGAATGAACTTTGTTGTTGGACTATTGGATGCTCCATGTGTATCCTGAACCTAAATTAACTTAATTTGTTGTTAGAATAAAGCTAGTATGTTCTTCTGGACATGATCATAGATTCAGTTTTAAAGCCATGCCATATATTTGAGTACATTTGTCACGGGTGTGAATTGTCCTTGAATCCCTGGTTGACGTAGATGCATCAATATTCAAAGTATTCACGTGATTATTGTACTATCAGAATAAAACTGTGTCCAAGTAGCAGCTTATTTCACAATCACCCCTACAACATCTTGACCTTTAATTTGTCCTATTTAAAAATATAATTGAATTTTGTATGATAGAATACAACAATCAGGAAGAAGTACAACACCAATTGAATTTAACATCTCAAAATTACCTTTTCTCGAATACACCATATGAACATAATGAAAAATATCAGTTCCATTATCATACATCTAATATGTGAACCATACAGGACAAATCATCATAACTTCTTCATGAATTTGCACACACACTATTACATTAACTTTCCAATGATTACACCTAATAAGACAAGAACCATTGCCATGAAGATGATTGCAATTTGTGCTTCAAGGTCGCCACGTAGTCGGAGGTGAGGTTCATGAATTTCTCGTATAACACTTTTGGGTTGCGTAACATCCGAAAACGTAGAACTCGAATTGGGCTTTGCTTTATAACTTTGTTTCAACAAGAAATTTGGGATTCGATCAACGGACACATTCTTGTGATATTCATCGCACCACATGAAGGATTTATCATGTTTGATGTTGTTCGGGCACTTGTAGTAATATCTACCCGGGTGTACCGCATCATTACCGGCACATTTCACCGACATCCTACCGCTCCCGCATCGACACTGGGGTACCAATTTCACATCGTCCTGTGTGGGTTCCATTTACCTGTAACATTCAGACGAAATAAATGAACAATCATAGCATCAATATGTATTACACCAACAATCTTCACTTATTATAGAACATGAATTTGTTCCTAATGTATTTGCATACATGCAACCACCAATTTGAATTGATGACTCAAATATTCGAAATAAGGAGCATGGGTATTTTCAGAGAAGGACCATAATGCACCACAAGGTTCTAAAGTCAGTGAACCCGCAACTGAAAACAACTCAAAGTACTCCTAGATAATAATGTATTACAAATCCAAGTAAACAAATCTGGAAACATCAACTAAATCGAAGCAATCACAAGAATTGAAAATCTTAAAACTATCTAGTACGACTCCACATATCTTGTGCAAGTTGGTCTCGCCAGCCATTCCATTCCGGAGAGCTTTCGACAGCATCTATACACTCGTCAACGTCTTCATCGTCATCTTCTGCAGCCGGTAGAGCATCGAGTAACTGCTCTATAGGATCAACTAGCATTTCAGACCTAATGAAATTGTGAAGAAGAAAACAGGCCATAATTAGCCTGTTTTGGACTTTGACTGGGTAATAGGTTGTGCTCCTAAAAATGCCCCATCTCATTTTCATGATACCAAACGCACGTTCAATCACATTGCGAGCCTTTGTATGCCTCATATTAAAGACTTCTGAGGCATTTTGGGGACGATTCCTTGTTGGTCCCCACTCTTTCAAATGGTACCTAACTCCTTTGTAGGGCGACAAGAATCCCCCACTATTAGCATAGCCGTTGTCGCACAAGTAGTAATTTCCTATAAAGGGAAAAAAAATAAAGAAAAATATTGGGGGGGGGGGGTGGAGGAGGGAAGGGGGTTGTTGAATTCTCCCATCAGATTGGCATTTTTATTAAAGAACATATCGTAAACGAGTTAAACAACAGTATAGTATGTCTACCCTTGGGGACTTTCAGTCCATGTACTCTAGTAAGCGCGTCTCGTAACACCCTAGCATCCGCGGCTGATCCTTCCCACCCCGGAAGGACACACACAAACTTTAAGTTTCGATCACAAACCGCTAGAGTATTCGTAGAAATCTGCCCCTTTCTTGTCCTATATCGTGGCTTATCGACATTTCGCACCATGATTGGAATATAGGTGCCATCTAAAGCTCCTAGGCAGCCCTAAAAATTTCAGAGGTATACAATTATTCAATAAAATATAAGTTTCCCAAAGAAGCCCTATATGGACAGCATGCTGGTAAAGAGAAACTTAATAGTAGATTTATGTATATGATAACTGAAGATGTAGTACCTTGAACCACTTCCATCGAGGGTCCGTGCAGTCATCGGGGATAGGATCAGGTTTCACCAAGAGAATCCCATGTAATTTCAGAATAGCCTTTAAAACGACATGAACATAACGCGATACAGTTTCACCGGATCGCCAGAAATCAAATTTCTGAATCCTATTTTTTTTATGGTGTGAAAGTACACCTAAGAACACAGCTACTTGTTCTTCAACAGTAACATATTTACCGTCGACTAGACCCCCTAATTGTCGTAATAAGAAACAAAGGCGACCAAAAGTGTTGCGATCCATTCGCAAGTTTATGACACAATCCTCATCACTAACCCGTACCATTCTATTCAAATGTTTCACCTGATCTGGTATTCTATCTAGCATTCGATACCTCTCCACAAATTCACTACGCCTTCTTTTCCTAGTTGTAATTCTAGACATTATGTCGACAATTATACATACGTTAATTAGGGTATGGTGCAAAATCTCTTCTACTAATACCATTATGATTGCATTTCTTTGTCCGGAGCGAGACATCTCGTAACTTGAATAGAAAGATTAAGTAAGGTGTCCACACCAAATGCTGCAACAGAAAAAATATAAAGATATTGGACTCATAATCTAAACCGTAAAATAAATTCGGGTCGGAGGAAAAAAAAAAAAAAAAAAAAAAGGACTTCTTGCAAAGAAGAAATTCTGTGAGAGATCTCCAGAGGGTGGAACTCTATCACCACGATACAACCAATTATACAAACAAAAAATCAAAACGTTCAAACTAAATTAAACTAACTACTTTCATATTACAGTGGACTAACAAATACTTAACCAAACATCACCTTCCATCAGCCAAAAAAGGTACGAAATGAGGATAAAATGAACAAGAGGCAATCCATATGCATTCAGATTCTCGTATATATCATTTGATTGAAGTTGATATTCTAAAGCATTCAACACAAAGTCTTACAAAAATCAACAGCCATCTGTTTTAGTCCCACTATGGATTAGCAAAACTACACACATTTCAGCTTAGGGCAAAGTTCCATCAACCAAAAGCATCAATATATATTAAGATCAAAACTAGAAATCAAAATAAATTTAAATATTGCTATGGAATTTGTACAGAGAATTGTGCCGTAGCAGCCTGCCCAAACACTAATGCATCAGAACCCTAAAAATCGGAGATCTGTACTTTTTAAATCCCCATCATTATTAATATTCAAAGAATATTGAAGCACAATCACCAAAATAAGTAAGATTGATACATATTATATCCTTCAAATCTGCAGTATATAATACACCCAAAATAATTTATCAAATACTATGAAGATGTTACCTCTTTTGCAGATCTGGGTTCCGATTCGTATCAGTGATTATTAACACCAACAGAAAGCAGAAAATCGGAGTTTCCTCCTAGAATCTCGTCCACAATGTATCAAAAAATAAGAAATCAGATCAGTAAATAAGAAAAAGTTATAAAAAAAGCACAAGACGAAATCGAAGGGGTAGGAAAAAGTTATGTTTTTAAACCTTAGCTCCAATTTCTGCAGATCTTGAAATCCCTCGTCGGCAACCCTAATATGGGAGTGAACGAAAAAGAGAATGGGTTGGAGAGAGATTGTGGTCGTGAATTGATGACGAGGTTCTTTTTTGATAGTGTTAATTCATGGCAAAATGGTAATTACAAATGCTAAACGGAGACACTGTTCAGAACTTCTTTACCAATCGTGGGGTCTCCGCCCAGATTAATTTGCTGAAGCTGAACAGTAAAATAGATGCGGGCCTTGTCTAATCTCGGGCCAGACAGCTTATTCAAACCGACTACCAAACAACCATATTACCCATGATAAATAAGCAATCTAGGCCTAAACTAGCTTACCAAACAAGTCCTAAGTATACATGTATCCTTCACTGGGGTACACCAAAGCATTGCCTGGACAAGTTTATAAATTGAAGAGGAGTTTGTATGGCTCAAAGCAAGCCTATAGGGAGTGAAATAAGGATTTCATTGCTAAGATAATGCAGTTTGGTTTTTATAAGTCAACACATGATCACTGTCCTTTAATCCTCGCTAATGCTACTGATTTCTTAGATGTGCTTGTGTATTTGATAATTTGCTACTATTAGGTATTAATTCTACTTTACTCAAGCATCTCAAGAAAATTTTAGAACAATACCATTAAAAACCTCGGTATAGCAAAGTGTTTCTTGGGTATGGAATTGGCCAGAACTTCAACTGGAATATTTCTTTGCCAAATGAAGTATATCTTGGATTTGCTAAAAGATACAGGGCTAGAAGATTATAAACATGTGGCGAATCCTTTGCCTCAAGGTTTACATCTGCAGGAGCATCAAGGGACCTTATTACCTGATCCAGATAAGTACAGAATGCTCATAGGCGACTTCTATATCTAAACTTCACCAGGCCTCAATTCTTATAATCAGTGCAGTAGCTCAGCCAGTTCGTGACCAAGCCCTACACAGCTCATATGGAGGCAACTTATGATGTTCTACGATACATCATGCGTACTAGCTCTTTAGGTTTGTCCTATTCCAACTCTCCTAAGTTCCATCTTTTGTCTTACAATAATGCTGATAGGGCATCCTATAAGGATACTAGGAAATTTGTCGCATGGGGTGTTCCTGGGTGATTTTCTTATCTCTTGGAAAAGTAAGAAGTAGTCTACAATGGCAGAATAGTAGGCACTTAATTACAGTGAGTTAGAGTAAATTTCCTATATATATGTGCTCACTTTCAGTTGAATATTCCTCTTCCCATTCCTCTAATGTGTGATAATCAGACGACCATGCACATTGTTTCCAATCCGGTATTCCACGAGAGAACACAACAATTCGAAATTGATTGCCATGTAGTTCACAACAAATAAGAGGAAGACTTCATCTCTTTAGAACATATCTCTTCTAAACTACAACTTGCATATTTGTTTACTAAGTTCTCTGCTCCTACTCGATTGTAGTTTCTTTTGTCCAATTTACGCATGCAATTGGCTACCCCATGCCCAACTTGAGGGGGAGGGGGGTTGTAGGACTACACACTACTGGAGATGACTAAGATGCTTCTAAAACACTTAGTTAACATTTGAAAAGTGATTATGTTTACTACTATATAAGCTTCCAAGTTGTACCTTTTCTCATTGACTCTGTAACATATTTTTCTATGAAATAAATGGCTATTCCTCTGCTTTACTATCTAACTATGAGCTGCTACATTTACATCATTTGAAAGAGCTAGTTTTGAGAAAATGACTATATAATTGTCAACCTAGTTTTGAGGAAAGGGATGTCTATTGCTAGGGTATAAGATCTAACCAATAATTATTATGATTTTGTATTCACAAGTAGCAGATAACAATTAATATGAAATATGATAGGGGTAGCATGAATCTATATTATCTTGATCGAGCTTATGAATTCGGAGTCTAATTTGTTCTGTCGTTTTACTAATTAAAGCGTTTTACAACTTAAATCTAGAGAGCTTAAGGTTGTTTGCTTAAACATGTTAATTAAAGATCTTGTTTTAGTTAACTAAAAATAAAGAGACGGTTCGGATTGATATATCTTGTTATTAGTCTAGGAACAAAGAATTGAGAGATAGATTGAGAGATGCATTTTAATTTATTTAGTGAGGGCTAAGAGTATACAGATACTAAACTAAGAATGGGTGCTTTCCTTAAATTGATCGTTTTCAAAAATTTTATTTGTTTTCAGTATTTAATTTATTATTTGCTCGATAGTTATTTAGTTTAATTAGATTAATATCCAACCAAACACCCTCTATTTTATTAATTAATACTAGGAACTTGATTAATTCACTCGCCCCCCTACAGGATTGACCCGTACTTGTCACTGCTACTAGTTAGTATAGGATGAATAAGGTAATTAATCTTGGTGCCTCGACAACATGGTTAAAAAAATTGGGGGATGTGTGCACTAAATCTCTCTTCTACAATCTCTCTTTTCTATTCTCCACTCTGGACCTTCCTTTTCATATATAGAGCTTGGATGTGTGCCCTTAAATCAAAGTTTATACATGGGCCAATCAATTAATTAATGGGACGGATGAGGTTTTCACAAGTTGTTGGCGTCTACTCTGATATTGGATTGCATATTGGAACATCTAATATACAGTTCATTGACCCAATGTGTGAAGTCCGCCCTTTATTTTCTGGTCCAAATTCATTGCACTTTAGTTTCTTAGCCTGAACTCGTTTCTCATAGTCTAAAATTGCTCTAAAATTATAAAAATAAATAAGAAAATGACAATTGAAATATTCGATGTCAAAATGGTGCGTAGAAAAATAATAAATACATTCTAAACAGTTTAAATAATGTACAAATTTCTACTTATCATCTTACAATAAATCACCTCATCTATTTAGTATGGAAAATTTGAAAATATGAAAATAATATTGTAAGAATGACTTTGAGGTATAGTGCTTTATTCACCCTTGAGTCATCTAGATCTATATACATATAAAAGTCAAATGATGGGCATTTTTGTGATTCACTTTTTCCCGCCTAAAAATTGTCTTAAATGCATTCTTCATTTTTACTTTTAATTACTTATTTTTTTTCTTTCAAGTTAATGAAATGTTAATCTTCCTTTCCTTAATTAATCTAATTAGGATGGAATGTTAAGTTTCATTTTCCTAATTTAATTTTTCTATTAATTAATTTGGGTAATTCCTTAAATGCGTGTCCAGACTTGCAGAATTTTAGCTTTGAGTCTATACATTATTACATTTTTATACTTAACAATTGTAACAATATATTGCATTACATACCTTATGCCGAAAAATTATTTTATATATCTAATATATCAATTAAATTTTTGGGCCTAAAAATACCCGATTATGTATATTAAAAAATTCATGCTTGCATTATTGTGTTTCAAACATCTTACTTAGCGTGTTTGTATTATTACATGGAACATTCAATCCAATACTACCTTTGCTTTTTAGATGCATTTTTATCTCTGGATAAGAGAATTAAGAGATTGGAGGAATATACAATAAATCCTCAACTATATTTTATAAGTTTCTTCCTTCATTTCCTCTATATGACCTTTTCTATTAATTATGTTAGGTTAGAAAAATGCAGAATTTTTAGGGATAGTGATAGGGGTAATATTGGAATAGGAGGAGGCTTAAAAGACATCCATTTATAAATATTTCAAAAAATATATGAAATAAAATTATGAAGAGGTCAACAACTGATCTGTTTTTCCATTATGTATGCAGGCATGTTTTTTCTCTAAGAATTTATTTGATTTTTTTTTTTTTTGAGAAATCTCTAAGAATTTATTTGATTGTTTATCTATATGTGTATAATTGATTTTTTTAAAAATAATATAAAAGGATTATGATGAGCTTCTTAAATTGTGGATGATGTTTCTTTGTTATTGATAATTGCTATTGTTATTCCATCATGATTGGGCAAGAACGAATAAGTTATAACATTAAGAAAAAAAAAAAATGGTGATAAAACATTCAATTTTATGAATTATAACGAATATATCTTGCTTATTTAGGTTTTATACTTTTATCTTACAACTTAATGTTTAATAATGTCAAAACCTTAGTACAAATCTTAGATTCTCATGCCAGCAAAAATGATAAGACTTATTCAACAATATTTATATCATTTGTTAAGGTCTCATTTTATATAACAAACCACATTTCTCTTTATGTGAAGTATTATGAACAAATGTCAATCACTGTTAATTATATGAGTAGTTTCTACAACGACAAACTGCATAGGATTGTAAATCTTAAAACTTAGAATTTACTTCATCTGTAACTAAAAATATTGGTCTTTTTTATTTATTTTTCAAGAGATACATTTTATAATTAGGTTGATTATAAATATTTGTGGATCAATTTTTTTTACAAGTTTGGTAACTTTAATAAACTTATAAATATACGTACCCAATATAATGGTTAAACTTTTAATTTCGACAAGTCTGCATTATCAGATATCATTTTTTTAGAGTATAAATTATCAATTATTATTAATAATACAAAAATTATTATTATTCTAAAGTGCTATAATTTTAAATTATTATTTATATTTAAGATAACATGTCACGCATCACACGGGAGCATAACTAGTATATATATTAGACTATTAGTGCGTGGAAAACTGACAATCAAATTCCACTATACTTGTCACGATTTTAAGGGAATTATCTTTAATATTTTTAGGGTTAATTACGTAGAAATTCACGATATTTTGGTCAATTATCATTTGCAATATGACCTTTTAAATATAATGTAAAAAATCACCATTTTTCTATTTTTTTCAATTAGATGCATGGGGGCCAATTTTTTTGGCTCTAACTACTTACGAGGAGTCCACAATCGGATTATGGTCCACCAATTTGTTGCTAATGTGGAATTAAATATTTTTTATTTATTTTAAACCTGTATATTAACAAAACTACGTAAGTCATATTTGTAGCAAGATCGACGTGGAATTTAAATACGGATCAGGGATTGTGGAATCAAATAGGATCTAGAATTGAGATTTCATTATGAGCAATCAAATACAATAAGAACTTCTTTATGGAGTTCCACAATGATATCAATTTCACCCAACAATCTAGAGCAGCGGCGGCGCACCTTTCCTCACTATATATACTGAGCAAAACCCATCTTTCGAGAAGCTCTGTCATATACTCCATCGTGACGATGCTATTTTACATATCTGTCGGGCATGGCTGCTCCTTCCACGAGGCAAAGGAGGCGGTCGCTGCAAGCCACGGAAAAATGTGATATTTAGGGGGCCCCAATTTTTTTATAATGTTATATCTATACTATACTATATAATATAACAAAATCCGCCAAGAATAGTAATATCAATAATTTCCCGCCCAAAACAACAATATTAATTCTGGAAATCTTCAATGTTATTAATTGGTTAAGCCTTAAATATGGTATAATTGGCTACATTAATTGGTCATACCTTATATATGGTAAAACATTTAAACATTATTAAGAATCCCGAATTGCCTACATGGTAATAAGTTGTAATATCCAAAGCAACTTCCTTTTTTATGGTCCAATTATAGCTGCATTACATTTAAGGCTGATGATAATTTACACAAATCTCGGTACATAACAATTATAAATACGTGCATAATAATTATAATTGTTATTATTGCCAAGGCAGGAAATCATATTCTAATTTACAATGATTGTGATTGATAAGTCTTGATGTATTGGGCTCGGTAATGAAGCCAAGTTGAGTTTTCTTCAGGATGGTGTTTATATATTGAGGAATTATGATCAATATATATACATATCATAACCAATTGAAATTTTTCAATACCCATTGTATTTCAATCTGTGTAGTTCTGAGTGTCAGTAAATCTCTCTTCTGAGTTCTTCCCGAATGGAAACCAACAATAAACACTCTAATAGTGTGATGTCTGGACTACGGTCTAAAAAGACGTGTTTAAGCGTGTACAAGTTTCGAGACCCCTACAACTTATGTGTAAATTTGTGTTTCGATTAATTCCATTTAAGCGTGTTTGGTAACGATTTATTAACAGATATGTTATTAGCTTATGTAGATATTACGAAGACATATAGCATTAGCTAAGTCAGTATCAACATTCCAATAGATTTACCTATTGCCGAGCATTAGCAGTTTATTGCATTAGATAATATTGTCAATAGTTCACACAGATAAACATCCACAAATCAATCCACAGTTGAATCGCTTAATTAATGCAATAAAACTAATGCGAGAAATGGATGGATTATCCACCATCAAAATTCTAATTTGTATCTGAAGCTCCTTATATTATGTTAAGATTAAGGTATTGGGTTGATTTTTTAATTAAATTACCATAAAAAACAAAGATTGTACCACTTTACTAATTATTCAGCAACAAAAGTACTTTATCACACATTACAGATATGTTTCCGGTTAATATGGTTTGTGCATTTTTCGTATGTATGACAACAGTCTAAGAAAAAAGTTAAACTTCAACTTTAACTTTTAGTCATGCAAAATATATACATTTGTATTGAATGGATTCAGTAACATCATATAAATTACTCCTTAAAATTAGTAATGAATTTATGAACTTATTTAGAATACTATGAGATCACAATATTTGGTTTCATCTTAAATTGTGGTAACATCAGTTTAATCTTTTATGATCAATTTTTTTTTTTTTTTTAGTCTATACCTGCTGATTTTGTTGGACAGTTTCCATCTGGTCTACTAGATGAGGTATGTGTACGTAACCTCCACTGTACAACGTTCAGTGTGAAAATTTAAAAGATTTAGAGTCACTATTTTTTCACATATGGTTGGACAAATTTTGTGTTTGGTAACGGTATTGCGGAGTCGGATTTTATTGTCTTCTTTTATGTTGCTTATCAACTGTTCGAGGTATGTGTGTTTAAGTGCGAGACATGTCTCAAGACGAGGATTCCTCAAGCAGACGTCCCAAAGTTTATACTTGGTAGTTGATATTTTTTTAATAATTGCATTTGTATTAATATTTGCCAATTTGTATATGAATTATCATTTAATTTATTTGATTTAATCAATCTTACATAATATAAAAACAAAAAGGTCCAAAATTAGAAACCTAAGTTTTTTCCCGCCTAAATCACTTACCTCTTTTGGAAATCCATGCCTAATACCTTGAGAAACCTCAAATAAAAATAAAAAAATAAAAACGTGTTTCTTACCTATTAATGTTAATATTTGCTGATTGCAAAATTTGTGCATTAATTCCGCAGTTAACTCACAAAAAATGGCAAGATTCTCCCTTTATTGCGTTTAGTAAAACATCCTACTCATTAAAAGATGGAAAATATGATAATATAAATATAACAATGATCTCCACTCAACAATTTGTGTAATCAAGTATATCATTAAAAAACGTAATCAATCAAATTATTAAATGCACATTCCATATATTATCTCAATCATTAAAATATGAAATTACAATATAAATAAAGCAGAATTTGTATTATCAATTATCAGATTTGAAGATATAATTACGGAAAGGTAACAACTATATAACTTTCGGATTATGGTAAGTTGGAGCATGAAAATGAAAGTGCTGAAATATTTTCTGCATTTCTGGAGAGAGATGGAGTATCGAAGTATTTGCAGAAAGAAAGTGCAGACACATTTCCAGAGAGGGAGAGGGGTATTTGGGTAGTGCGCTTTTCCAATGATCTAAGAGAAAATGAGAAATCAGACAAAGAAAAAATAATTCCAGAGCAAGGGAGATAAGAGGGATCGAATGTTACAAAGTTTTGCTTGAAAGGTTAGTCATATTCTGGAGACTACTGGACAAAGGTCAGGCACAGTTTGATCTATTCCTCAAGTAACCTGCGTTTGGTCACAAGCATGTTTATGTTGCAATTTGTAGGACCAAAACAGGAAGAGACTGAAGTTTGTGTTTAGTGTATACTTTTATTTGAAACTCATATTCAATGTAAATAGTTCAACTCACAATAAATATTCAAATCTAAGCACAATAATCAATCAACAAACAATTTTTTAATTTATAATTATTATATCATATCAAAATATTCAATATCGGTATCAAATTAAATACTAATTAAAGAGGTTTGCTTTTAATCTATAACAAATAAAATAAATGGATACAAAAAAATTATTAGTGCCTTTAGCATGTTAGAAAATTAAAACATTTGAAAGAGAGAGAGAGAGCTACAAAAGATAAAACAGATCTCTAAATTGTTTCCATCCCTAATGTGGGCAAATGTGTTCCTCTATTATTTATTTTTTGTTCTTTATAAAAAAATCAAATATTATCTATAAATCTAGAAACTAAAAAAAAGTTAGTTTTTACTATTTCATATTGGAGGAAAGGTATATATGGATTTGTTTATAAAATAAAAATAAAGATTATAAAAAAAATTAACTAATACTTTAAAAACATTTGTAAATAAGTATTTTTAAAAAATATTCTTAATATTTATTTAATTTTTATTTGTTTCTATGACCTAATCAAACAATTCAACTCATATTACATAAACAAATCTAACCTAAATAATCGACAAACAATTGTATATATTTAGTATAACTTATTTTAAAATATGTTGTGTATATGTCAAATTAAAGGTCATGAAAAAGATTAATTTGTTATATTTTGCACTGACAAGGAAAAAGAACTAGATATCATTTGATATTTCATTTATTTTATTTTAATTATATAATAAATCAATCAAAAGTTGTCACTTATAATTTTTTTTATTAAGCAAATTGTCAATTGCCTACAAAATTTAAATTTGGAACTAATTTTGGGAAGATTTTAACATATATATACAAATCTCTTATTATGTTAGTTATGATTTAACCCTAATATTTTTGGAAAGTGAATTGAGCGGAAAAATATATTTGGTTTTTTATTTTTTATAAATGGTTCTCTTTTATTATATAGTAAGATTTATATATTTATGTATTTAACGAACTATGTTACATGAACCGTTATGCAATTTATGTATGTATACATGTATATTTACGACATATCTTACGAATATATATATGTATACATGTATTTAAGACATTTTATGACCGTGCATCGCACGGGTATTATACTAGTATGATATATATAAATGTAAAAACTGTTCATGTTTGTTTTGGTGGTAAAGTGATAGGAAATGTGCTACCAAAGTTTAAATTCTATTCTTAGCTTTTGTAGCTGCTTTTGCTTAAATTTTTCAAATACAAGATATATAATATATATTTAATAAATGACAATCAACGCTATATGTTCTAGCGGTGAGAAATTTAACTTAGATGATATAATAACCAAGTAATGAACATTGGTTTTGACATAATTAGTTTAATTTTTTTTTTTTTTTTTTTTTTTTTGGTGCTCTTTTTTAGACTTGAAGCAGAATACTCTGACATATTTACTTTACTTTGTCATTTCTTTCTTTCTTTTTCGGCCCTCTTTTTAATAAACGAAGCATAATAGGGTTCGAGCAAATGTTTTATTGATTCATATTTATTTTAAAATGTATGATAGAAAATTGGGGACCTCATTTTCTTTAACTCTACTCAGACCCCTAAATTGTTAGGACCGACCATGTTGTTGAGCAATTCATGAGGAAATTGATCTGCTAATCGAGAGCAAGTGGCAAATGAATAAGAAGAGAAAGCGAAGGCGTATCCATGAACTCGGTGTAAGCCTGAGAGGACTTCTTTATGATGTATCTGTTGCCGATGACGGTGGTGTTAGGAATTAACCCACACACAATCACGAAATTGAAGAAAATAAGAACGAGAAAATAGCACGCGATATTGGTTACGCAGTTTGTTACGATGTGTAACTACGTCTATGGGCGATACCAAGCCAAAGATTTCACTATATCAACCAACAATAACAATAATGAGAGTGTAACTATTTATAATAGTCTAATGGACCAAACTTGAAGCCCAAGCAAACTCTACGCATGCTTAACTACACATCTTTTGTCGCGGCCGCGATACTTTCACAGTGCCGAATTCACTATCGCAAGCACATATGTCGCGATCGCGACTCATACCTGTCGCGGCTGCGACCTTTTTGACGAGAATCAGGCTCCATACACAACAATCTCCCACTTGGAGACTGATCACTCTTAAAATCATCATGTCTTCTTGTACTCTTCTTCTCCTGTATCCGCTTAGTATCGTCTAGTCTCCACTTAGCTTTCCAAGACATGCCGTACATCATCGGAATCAATGGCGGCCAATTAAAGTTATGCATAACTTCAATTTCTCTAAGGTCACCACCTTAGTAAACATATCAGGTGGATTCTCACTTCCAAGTATCTTCATAAGCTGCAGAGTCTTCACCTCTAGTAGATGTCAAATGTAATGATACTTCAACTCTACATGTTTTGTCCTCGAATGAAACGCCGGATTATTCGCCAAGAAAATTGCACTTTGACTATCATTGTAAAGAATGTTATTTTCATGTTCCTTCTCCAATTCACCTAAGAAACTTTGCAACCAAACCATTTCCTTGCTCACTTCCGTCAGAACCACATACTCGGCTTCTGTGGTGGATGAAACAACAACCTTTTGCAACTTGGAAGTCTAAGGGATTGCAGTACCCCCAAAAGTAAAGACATATCCGATAGTACTTCTTCTCCCATCCGGATCATTTGATGACAAATCAACATCAACATAACCATGTAACTCGGTACTCTCGCTACTGAAACACAACACCTTGTCCATGGTACCTTTCAAGTACTGCGAGATCCACTTCACTACTTCCCAATGCTGCTTACCTGGATCACTCAGGAACCGACTTACTACTCCCACTGCAGGCACAATATCTGGCCTAGTACACACCATAGCATACATTATGATGTCAATTGCCGAAGCATAGGAGGTCTTCATCATTTGGGCACGTTCCTCCTTAATACTCGGAGACTTCGACATCTTGAAGTGACTTCCCAGCGAGATTCACAGGCTTCGAATTCTCCATGCCGAATCTTTCCAGGACCTTCTGGATGTAATCCGTCTGTGAAAGATATGATCTCCTTGTCGTTCTATTCCTCTCGATTCTTCTCATACCCAAAATCTGTTTAGCTTCTCCAAGATCCTTCATGGAGAATCAGTTGGACAACTAGCTCTCCAGCTTATCCATCTCACTTGGATCAACTCCTGCAATCAACATGTAAAACCAGGATGAAGCTCTTGTTAAACCTCTTGTAGTAACAACAATGATCTGCATAGCATCTATTATAACCAATTTCCAGCATGAAACTGTCAAACTTCTTGTACCACTGTTTCGGAGCTTGCTTCAACCCATACAAGCTCTTTCTCAACTTGCACACAAGTTCTTCCTTTCCTTTGGCTACGAATCCCTCCGGCTATACCATGTAAAGATCCTCCACTAAATCACCATGAAGAAATACCGTCTTTACATCCATCTGATGTAACAACAAATTTTCTACAACAACCATACTCAACACCATGCGGGTAGTCGTCAATTTCAAAACAGGAGTAAATATATCGGTATAATCAATACCAAAACACTGCTCAAACCCCTTTACAAACAGCCTAGCCTTGTAGCGTTTGCTACCATCAACTTCACTCTTGATTCTGTAGACCCACTTGCAGTGCAATGCTTTCTTGTCTTTTGGGAGCTTAACCAGTTCCCAAGTGCCATTCTGGTGAAGAGATGCCAATTCATCATCCATGGAAGCTTTCCATCTTCGCGTATCACCAACCTGTTATGCTTCTACATAGCTTTCAGGTACACCACCATCAGTAAGAAATAAATAGAATTTAGCGGGCGAATACCCTATCAGGTGCACATCGCTCTCTAGCCGGTCTCTGCAGCTGAACAACATCCAGAGGTGGTGGTGGAGTTCTTGGCTCATCCTGAAGAACCTTCTCTTCATTCTGACCCTCCTTATTCCCGCTCGAGTTTGAGATGTCTAAGTCGACTAACTTGGATTTAGAGCTGTCAGAACTTGATGCCTCCAATTTATCCTTGTACATCACCTATTCATTAAGCTACATCTCTATTACGAATCACCTTTCGGTTCTGCTCATCCCAAAGCCTATAACTAAACTCATCGTCACCATAACCAATGAACGTATATTTAATACATTTAGCATCTAACTTGCTTTTATCAACAAAACTAACATGAGCATATGCAACACAACCAAAGATACGTAGGAAGGACAGGTTTACCTCCTTTCCCGTTCATACTTCCTCCGGTATTCGATTTTCCAATGGAGTCGATGGGCCTCTATTGATCAGGAATGCAGCTGTGTTTACAATATCCGCCCAAAATATCTTTGACAACCCGATTTTCAGCATCATGCATCTAGCTCGCTTATTCAACGCTCTATTCATCCTTTCTGGTACTCCGTTCTGTTGGGGAGTTCCTCGCACTGTCTTCTACATGCGAATCCCATTCTCAACACAATAGTCTTTAAATTCCTTGAGGTCATACTCGCCTCCATTATCAGACCTAGACACTTCACCCTTAGCCCTGTCTCAATTTCAACCACGACTTTCCACTTCCTAAAAGCATCAAACGTATAAGATTTATTTTTCAGAAAATAAGCCATACTTTTCTTGTGGAATCATCGTTGAATGTCATATAGTATGATGATCCTCCAAGGGACATCACAGGCGCTGGTCCCTATAGATCACTATGGACCAACTCCAACTTTTCAGTCTTCAAGTTTCTGCCGACTCTTGAGAAACTCACTCGCCTCTGTTTCCCAAATACATAGTCTTCACACAGGCTAACTTCCACAGTCTTCAGGCCAGGTAGTCTACCTTTCGAATACATCACCTTCATTTCCTCTCACTTATGTGGCCCAACCGACAGTGCCACAAATCCACCTCATTTACTAAGTTTGCAAGATCAATGCCGTCTTTGGAATTCATTTGTCATATACAACGTACCTTCCTTCTTACCTCGAGCCACTACCATAGCTCGTCTGGTAATCTTTCAATTGCTGCAGCTAAATGTTACCACGTAACCCTCCTTATCAAGCTGCCCAATTGAAAGTAGATTCCTCTTTAGTCCGAGAATGTATCTGACTTCATTCAGCACCAAAGTGGATCCGTTTGAGGTTGCAACTCGTACGTTTTCTTTTTTTACGATTTTCAGGAGTTCATCATTTGCAAGATACACCTGTCCAAAATCGCCAGACACATAATCATTCATAATTTCATAATTACCACATGAATGAAACGACGCTTCGGAATCCAACACCCAAGACTCCATGGGACTAGACACACTCAAGACCAACGCATCACCATCATCTTTCTTCTGTGGTTGCGTTCGTTGTCTTCTTGTCTGCTTGATCCCTCTTGTTCTTCTTTTGTGCCTTACGCTGATTTCTGAAGCGACCGAACTCATCACAATTCCAGCACTTGATTGCACTTGTATCCTTCTTGGATTGGCTCTTTCCTCTGGATTTGAACCTTCCCCGATTTTGCCTTCCCTTCGGCCTGTCTCTATTCTCGGTGTTCAATGCTGACCCAGAAGTGGATCCTAATTCTTTCTTGCGAATCTCTTTACTAATCATCAGATCCCTTACCTTGTCAAACTTCAGCTTCGGTTCTGCGGCGCTAACTGCTGTCTCTGTACTGGCCCAACTATCTGGCAGAGACGAAAACATAATCAAGGCACGTAGTTCATCGTCAATTTTAATCTCCACCAAGTTCAACTGTGAGGTAATCATGTTGAACACGTTCAGGTGCTACTGCACCAGTGTACCTTCCGTCATCCTTAGGTTGAACAATCTCCTAATTAGATGTACCTTGTTCGCCGTCGATGGTTTCTGATACATCTCCTCCAAAGTCGTCAACATCTCCCTCGTCGACTTTGTTGCAGTCGTGTGATAAGCGACTTCCTTAGACAACGATAAACGTATCGCGCTCATCGCCTTCCTGTCCAATAACGTCCACTCTTCTGCATCCATCTCCTCGGGCTTTGCTTTGAGAGACAAGTGCAGATCTTTACCGTAAAGGTAATTTTCCATCTGTATCTTCCAGAATCTGTAGTCAGAATCATCAAACTTCTCGATCGACATATTTTCTTCCATCGTGATGCTTCTTTCGAACCCTGAGCTTTTGATACCAGTTGTTAGGAATTAACCCTCACACGATCACAAAATTGAAGAAAACAAGAATGAGATATAACACGTGATATTGGTTACCCAGTTCGTTACGATATGTAACTACGTCTGGGGACGATACCAAGCCATGGATTTCACTATATCAATCAACAATGACAATAATGAGAGTACAACTATTTACAATAGCCTAATGGGCCAGTCTTGAAGCCCAAGCAAACCCTTGCCGCTCCAACTGTCGTGGCCGCGTTCCATCAAACTCTCTTCATGCTTATCTACGCATTTTTTGTCGCGGCCATGATACCTTCACTGTGCCGAATTCACTATCTCAAGGACATATGTCGCGACTGCGACTCATACCTGTCGCAGCCGTGACCCCTTTGACGAGAATCAGGCTTCATACACAACAAGTGGTGAATAATTTAAAATTCACCATATATATTGGACTCCGAACAAAAAGAAAGAACATAAAATAATAGTTGTCCCAGGGACGGAGCTAATAGGGGGTTGGCGGCGGCGACCGCCCCCCTCGAATTTTTCGACTAAACTATGTATATAATATATAGTGTAATTGTAGATAAAGAACGGATTTCGCCACCATCAAATTCCAAAACTTTGTCATATATCTCAAAACAATTATTTCAACCCCCTCATTATAAAATCATGGCTTCGTCCTTGAGTTGTCCACCATAAAAAATCAACCTCGGGTACAATTGTGATATTTAATTTGTGAGATTCTTTCTTTGCTTCAAATTGGTAGTCTTCAATTACGATATTTCTTCAGGGAATGAGATAAAACTTTGCGAATGGGAGCGATATTTTTGCCTCAATCTATCTCAAAGATGCATCTTTAGGGGATTCTCTATTTATTTTCTTTGAACTCCTGCATGAATTTTTAGAGTACAATTTGATTTCACATAAGTTTATATTGCAAATATAAAGCACTGCGATTTTGTTAGTTTATGGATTAAAAGGTTGGATAATTCCACATATAAAAATAGTTGGTTCCATCACCTATTTCGGGCTCCATGTCAGCAAAGGAGCGAGAGATTGAACCGCATGTATCCAATTGAAAAAAATTGAAAAAAAATTCATTTTTGATCCGCTAAGTTAGGGAGAGTCCAAAACTGGTCCATAGTAACAAAATCCGTATACGGGAATTAATCGGCAACCTCAATAATTCACAATTCGGGTTTTAATCGGGTATTATACGGCAAACATTCGGTAACTATTCATTCATCGACATGATCTCGGAGAATTATTCGGGAATAAAACGGGATTAATTCGTTAAATATTTATATTACTAAATTTAGTATTCTTTTCTAATAAATGTTGAGTAACTTGGATTAATTAAATCAAATAAAACTTATCTAATTAAATTTGTTCAAGTACAATAACGTAGACATTCCATTACCTATATTTGTGTTTCTTATGTAATAAATCAATGCCACAAATCCATTATTTATAATTCAAAAGTAATTGAATGATGGATAAAACTGAACATACTAATCAATATAAACAAAGTCAAGAATTCACTGCATTAGAAATAACAAAAGAAAAAGTAAAATAATAACCAAAGTAAAATGGAAAAAACAAATCAAATAAAAACTATTCCAAAGTAAGTTGGAAGTCATTTTGATCTGGCTCAATGTCTTCACCCGAAGATGATGAGGATTCTTCAGTGTCATTTTTTTCTCCTTCATTGAAGTAAAATTCATCCATCTCATCATATGCATTTATGTTCTCAAGAGATATTGGTGTTGTGTCATTATTTTCCTTATTCTTTGAAGTTTTCTTCATATGCAAATTCATTCGAACATACACCAAATTGTGAAGGTTTTTTGGCTCCAAGCGGTTTCTTTTCTTTGTATGTGCAGCCTCAAATGCACTCCAATTTCTTTCACAAGCCGAAGCACTACATGGTTGGCTAAGTATTCTGATGGCTAGTCTTTGTAATGTTGGAATCTCTGCTCCAAATAACTCCCACCAAATTCCTAATAAAGATTATAAAAAATCAAGTAAAAAAAAAAAAAACAGTAGTTATTTTATTTTTAAATGCTTAAGACATGCCATTATTATTGAAATAAAAAGAATTAAACACATAAATTTTAAAACTTACTTGGATGTGCATCAGTTAAACCATTTATTGCTAACTCGGCGAATATACTTGGCTTTCGACCAACATATTGCAAGATTTCCGTAGTTAGATTCTTCCGATCTTCAGCATTAGGCACCATTTTTTGGATTATCCTCTCAAGAGCTGGTTTTGTTTCTTTATCCATTGTGATTTGCTTAGAGTAATACAAACTTGGATTCAAGACAGCAGCAACAATATACAAGTCATTGGACATATTTCTTTCCCATCGAGCATGTATTATTTTCCAATAAGGCATAAAATTTTCAACATTATCTTTATAATATGCCTTGATGGACTCCTTTGCTTTGTTCATAGCAGCATACAAATAGCCAATAGTAGAGCCATCACCATCAACCATCCTCAAAACTTTAACAAGAGGCTCGACAACTTTTATTATTTCCTTACCTCTTGTCCAAAACTCATTCTCCTGAATTATTCTAGTTACTTCTTTACCATCGCTAGTATTAAATTGAGGCATATTCCTCCAATCATTAGAAGCAACCATGAATCGCAAACTTTCTTCTACCTTAAGAATTCCTTGTAAGCAAATAAATTGTGTAGCAAATCGAGTCATACCTGGACGTTTTAGCTCTCTTCCACTAGTGTGAGTCCTCATCAAGTCCAAAATTTGTTGGTACTTGTAGATGAACTTAACAATTTTTCGAGCTTCTTCAAGAGTCAATTTTACAAGTGGGACCTCGTCAATGTCCTCGAGAATCAAATCCAAACAATGTGCTGCACATGAAGTCTTCACAATGTGAGGATATTTTTGCTCGATCATATATCCAGCAGCAGTATAGTTAGAGGCGTTATCAGAAACAAATTGCACCACATTGGCTGGTCCTATTTCTTCGATTCCACTGGATATAAATTTACATATATATTCAGCTGTTTTCCTGGATCCCACTGTGCATTCTGATTTCAAAAAGACCACCCCTTTTGGACTAGCAACAAGTAAGTTAATGTGAGGCCTTTTCCGTCCATCAGTCCATGTATCAGACATCAATGTGCAACCACTTTCAGCCCATGTTGACCTTACAGAGTTGACATACTCATTCTCTTCTTCTTTCAATTTAGCTAACACCTTTGTTCGAGCTTTCTCACTACTTGGAGGCATATATCCAGGACCATGTTCTGCAATTTTCATACAAGCTCTGATGAACTCTTCACTCCTTAAAATATTGAAGGGAACATTATTGATTATCATTGCCTCGACCAAAGCATCATCTGCAATTTCCTTTTCTTTCTTCCGTGTTATTGAAAACAATGTTTGTTGCTTTAGAGATCCTTCCTCTTTTGAATGTTGTGTATTTGCCAGATTTGAAGTGGTGCTAATGCATTTTTCAGCTGCACTAGACATGTGGAGTTTTCTTTTACTCCCTACCCCAATTGTTTCAACAGCCTTTTTTGCTATTTCACATATCTCATCACTAACTGTCGTGCATGGTCTCACATCATTGCATCCAATTTTGGCAAGATGATATTTGATCCTTGTAATGCCTCCTCTAAATGTAGCTTGGCATATGCTACAACGAACTCTATCGCCTTCACTTATGGCATACTCCCAAAATTGATCCTTTTGTCGTGGCATCTCGATAGCAAACCTAAAATATAACAATACAAAATTAAACACACGAGTATTAACAGTGTGGAGAAAGAATCATGTTGTTATAATTCCACAAATAATTCCTCTGTGCTTCTCTAGTAAGTGATGCCTAATGAAAGTAATCAACAAAATAATGTGATTGCAAGCACTATCAAGGTAACAGATTGTATAAATAGATTATTAAATTATGATTGCTCTTGTAATCATGGTGATCAACAAGATTCTCAAGGATGAAAGTAATATAGTTAAAAATGAAACATCTAAATTTAAACAAAATGTTATGCATGCATGTGACATACGTGTGTGTGTTTTTTTGTCTCATTTACAAAATCATGCAAATATGATAAAATGGACTACAATTAAGAGATGGGAAATGGGGATATCTAATTCACTATGATTTAAATGTCAACAACAATTTAAAGATTGAGCAGACTATACAAATTATCAAATTTATTCATATATTAAAGATAATTCCAATTGTACTTCCTTTGTGCTTCTCTAGTACTGAATCTTAATATAGATAGACAACATCACAACATAAAGACATTGAACAAATTTGGTCTAGATTCAACAAATAATACTACAAAATCTTGAAACCAAAAGGTTACATTAAATAATCCAATAGGTTGTCCATTTTGTACTAGCTTTTCACATCCCAGGATATAGATGACAAGCAAACCTTGTATCTAAGCCAAGTTAAATGTGGCCCCTGCCTCCACAATCTGAACACATAATATTCCCAGTTCCTCCACAACCTAAACATCGAACTTTAACTATGATTCCTTGGCTCTCCAAGATAGATTCCACATATAAGCCTGATCCAGCACAAGTGGTACAAAGAGTCGCTCCTTTAGCCTGACAACTCAAACATTGAGGATTTTCTCCAACATCCTTCTCAGTCAAAGATAACCCAACAGGCTTCTCGATTATTTCCTCAGGAATAGTTTTGTCGTAACAAAAAAGAGATTCAAGACTACTTCTTTGCCTATGCAAATCGCCAGCAGCACATTTTACAGTCCTAGAAATCGACGAAAAACAAGAAGAGAGAAATACGGCGTCGTTCCGGTGACTTCCATTCTCTAGTACTGAATCTACTAATGCCTAATGGATTTAGTAACAGAATAAGCTAAATAAGAAGTAATCAGAATCGGCTAAATTTAAAAAAAAAAAAAGTGAGAGAAATTACTTTCATAATTCATACAAGCCAAACATCGAGCACCTTGTGATCATAATATTAAAGAGAAAGATAAAAGCAATTCTTGACAACAATGGCTCTGAAAATTACTCTGAAAGAATCTATAAAGTATATAACTACATATGCAGATTTATATCACATTTTGTACCTTGAATATTAAGATATTTGACCTTCTTGAATTTGAAACATGCAACTGAATGAAGGGTGGCTTTTCACAAACTTGCAGTTGCAGAGTTGCAGACTTGCTTGAAGTCACGAACAACACAAATGAAGAAGAGAAAGAGAATTTTTTTTGGAATACTCAACGTTAATGGAAAATTAATATTTTATTTCAAATTTTAAATGATCAAAGATATGGAGTTGTGAATTTGAGATTTTTGCGTATATGATATATCTGATGGAAATTTGGAATTGGAAGAGAATCAATTCCTTGGTTTTGTAGCTCTGAATCCTCTGATACGTTGCGGAAGTGAAGGAAATAGGTAGTTAAAATTTGAAGCTAATTTTGGTTTTGTCAACATAACAGATCTTCCTTCCACACTAATAAACAGGATCCGCCGACATATACGTTATTTCTCGCGTTAAATTCGTATTGTGCGCGAGATATTCATATTATCGCGAAACAAACGTGTTTTATACTTCTGACCTTCAGTTCGCGTATTTCTCGCGATTTTTTTAAAAAACCGGCGAATTTTGTTACAAAGCCACTAACTACAAAATTCTAAATTTTAGTCCAGTAACTTTGGGCAGAGTCCAATTTGAGGACAAAATTCGCTTAAATTGACTAAGTTGGCCGGAAGTACTCATGTGCAAGGCATGTGGTCGTCCAATTTGGGGCTTTCCGGTTCAGGAAGTCACCATCATCACCTATCTCACCCTCACACTCTGCCTTCGCTACTTCCCCCTCCTCCCCACCGCCGCTCTCTGCTTTATCACTGTTGTCCACAACCTATTCTCTGCCTCCTCTTCCTGTTGATGATCGTCGGCTGCACCCTCTCAGCTCTCTATCAAACACCGTCACATCTCCCCATCTGGCCAATCTGCTTCCCCGTCAACCAAACGCCACCGCGGGGCACACATGTTCTACTTCTCGAAGATTATGAAATTTGTCAACACACGGTGATGGTGGTGACGTGCTACCTGTGGTTGGCGACGTCGCAATGTCTATTTCCGGTGGTGTTGGTGACGAGCGCAACTTCCACCCGTCAACTAAATCCTCCAACTTAGCACCTGAATCAGAAAGCCCCAATTGAATGACCATGTGCCTTGCATGTGAGTAATTCCTGTCAACTTAGTCAATTTCGGCGAATTTTGTCTACAAATTGGACTCTGCCCTAAGTTAATTGACTAAAATTGATATTCTTTTAGTTGATGAACTAGTTTTGGACTCGCCCTAACTTAGTGCACCAAAAACGAATTTTTCCCTGAAAAACATAGAAAGGTGATGAATTTTTGCGCTATGTTTCAAAGGTCGTGTTGCAAATGATAAATGACCCAAAGGTTATCTTTTGCCAAAAAAAAAAAAAAATTAATATCTCTGTAAAAAATTATTTCATATGTTTTTTTTGATAACATAAAGAATTAATGAGTTAATAATTCCATTAATAGAAGTTACTACTTCCGTTTTTATTTAGATATCCTTTTACGTTAGATAATAAAATTAAGTATGGAAAATTGAAAAATAAACTCTCTACTACATTATATAAATATGGTAGATTAGATAATTAGAGATTTTTTAGGAATAATTATAGGGATAGTATTGGAATAAATGTGGAAAAAAGCAAAAAAGACAACTATTAATAAACAAAGTGTAAAAGCTAAAGACAACTAAAAATAAACGGAGGTAGTATAATTTTACATCATGTGTAGTTGAGTCCATTAAACTTACTTACCTTAAATATAATTTCTTTTAGTTTTGAAGTATCTGAGTTCTTTAATATCATATAAAAAATTACAAAACAGTAACAACTACAACACCAAGAATAATGATAATAATAACACCAATAAAAATATTCCCGTGCGATTTATTAGCCGTGTGGCAAAAATCCCGACTAACTCCAATTAATTTCCTCCTATGCGATAAGCTTCCATTGATAGCCTATGTTTATTTCTCGATTCCTCCCCGCCTAATCATGCCTACGCAGTGATCAGCCATGCATAGGCCCCGATTGGTTGTTAAACTCCACTCCACTGCCTAACTAGCATCTTGCAGGGAGCTTGGAGATTACCGAAATCGAAACTGAATAAGTTTTGAATTGAAAAAAAATTGTTGGCTATTTGATTTTTTTTTCCTGAAACGAACTGGACCGATTATTTTTTTGGTACGGATTTAGATATTTCTCTTTTTCGAACCTAAAATCATATTGAACTATACTAAGATGTACCGAACTTTACTGAACCGAATAACTAAATAAAATAACGAATTATAAATTTAAAATTATATTATACATAAATGATTGTTGGGGAATCGGAGATTATGCCAAGGATCTATTCGGGATGTAATTTGAATTTCTATTTTCAATAATCAAACAACAATGATATGAACGATCAAATCACATAATTCATGTAATTGAATAAACAACAAATCACACAACAAGTCCTAAACGTGCGGAACTAAGGGATTATCGTATTTTTATCTTCGAATCAGAGAGACACTGTTGAGAACTAATCAGGTGAGAAACCAAACAAACTTTTAACTCTCAAGGAAGGATTAATATTCTATGGAAAAACAGCCACATACTTGTGTATTTCAGATGGCATATGGGTAGGGGTGTGCGAAATTCGGTTATAACCGAAAAAATCGGAAAAAATCGACCAAAAATTGTCGATCGGTTCGGTTATTATTGTGCTCGGTTCGGTCATCAGTTATGTGTTATCAAAACATCGGTTAAGTCGGTCGGTTTCGGTTTTGAAAAATTAAAAACCGAATTAACCGAAACCGACCGAAAATTTACCCATATATAAACCAAGCCCTAAAAAATCCGTTAAGTCGGTCGGTCGGTTGGAATGTTGCATTTTGATAATGCTTGAAAACAGGTCTTTTGCTTTGTTTCTGTCGGTTTTCGTCGGTTTTTTTAGTAATCGGTCGATTTCGATTTTGGTCGATTTTCGATTTTATCCTCATAGACTTGAAAAGAAGAATTTTATTTATTTACGTCGGTTTCTGTTATAACCAAAAAATCGATCGATTTCGTCGGTTCGGTTAGAGTTCGATTGTTTAGAAATTTTCGGGCGGTTCGGTTATTGTTTCAATACTAGTCGGTTATGGTCGGTTTTGTAATTTCGGTTGGTTCGGTCACCGAAAACGACCGATGCACAGCCCTACATATGGGAACCAAGATTGATCCCCTATTTATAGTTGTAGGGATCGAAATCTTGGCCTCCAAGTAAGGGGATTGGATCGAAATCCTCTCCCACTTGGGAGAGGAAAATATGGATAAGATCATATTCCTTTAGGAATTAGATTTATCCATATCTTTTCTTTCCTATCTTCTACTTCAAATTAATGTTTATCCTCTTAGTTAATGGACTTGTATTGGGCTACTCAAAGGGCCTTTAGGAGGAATAAGATTGGGCCTCCCAATAGTCCTAGATATCCATATTGAGTCATCAATATTGTTCTAGTTCATTAATATTAATTCATTTCACTAAAGAAATAATATTGAACTACCCATCATAATCCATATTAGAAAATATGGCTCCCGGTTATTATTTTCCGTGTTTAAGATTCAATGTTCACTAATTAATTTAAGCTACTAAATGCTTTAATCAATTAATAATCTTTTATTCCTTGAGAATGAACAACTCAATATTATTATCATATCGGAAGTTAATCCACTGTACAGGTTTGATATGATAAACATTCTGAGCCCATCAAGGGGGCATAATCTTACCAATGCACAATTTTCTGTATTAATTTCAGAATCTGTCATATAATTAATAATATTGCCCAAGGTATAGAGCATCGAGTCCCATTAACTCTTTGCCCAAAATAAATCAAAGCAACATTAATTAATTATATACAATCTCAATTAAGTGACAGAAATTAAGAAATCAATAACCACTGGGATCTAGTTTTTCCATCAAATTAGTCTAGAAAAACTATATCGTTGTTGGTCCAATTCAGCGCAACAAATGCACTAATGTAATCTCTTGGTCAAGACAAACCAATCCGAGTCTTACACATCAACTTTTACCAATGGATTGTTCAATTTCATCTAAGTTGTGAATCATTATACTTATTACAAGGAACCGACGGCGTGATCTTATGTGATCTACTACACACCACATTGTCACAATGTATAGTATTCAAACAATATGTAATAGATATATATATAACATTCATAATATTTAAGGCAAATAGTGATAATTTATTCTCATTCATTAAAGTGCAAGAAACAGTATATATACAAAACAACACTTAAAAACATGTTTTATCACATAACCCTAACAATGATTAATCTAAATAAGAATTAAAATTAAATAATCCATGATTAGTTAGTTATATTTAACATAAATAATTAAAGAAATATTATATTTAATTATTATATGATTTTCAAAATATAAGTTAGTGAATTGAGAACAAGTTTGATGTATTAAAATTATTTATTTTGACTGGATGTTAGCATATTTTGTTCAAATTGAATATGTTATTTGAAAGATAAAAAAATGTCTAGTTATCCGAACTTGACAAAATTGAATTAAACTATTTTATTAGTGTTGATACGCAAAATTCTTATCCAATTAAAATGCGCCACGTAATAAAATATACGTTGAATATCAATTTTATATTGATTATTTTTAATATTAGGAATTTGGTAAATAAAATTCCTAAGTTAAATAGTCAATTTAATTGGTGATTTACTATATATTTTATTGACCAATGGGAAGTCGCCACATGTCAAGATGATGTAAATATTACTAAATTAAATTAAATTAGTTTAGTAATTATCCAAGAAGATGAGGATAAACATCAAGTCATGGTGGACCAATCAAAATGCTTCATGTGTCAAGTTGTTGCAGTAATTATTAAATTAAATACAATTAATTTAATAATTATATTATGGATAATGATATAGTGAAGGACCAACCATATCGCTCCATTAGAACTCAAGTCTATTAGGGTTTTTTCATCCTACAATTATAAATAGGGCCTCATTCTCTACCAAAAATCACAACAACACAAGCTCAAGAAAGGTGGTACAAAACCAATATTGAGATTAAGGCGGTACAAAGCCAAAACCCGGCGTTACAGAGCCAAAATTCGGCGTTACAAAGCCAATCTGGTGTTACGAAGCCAATCTTGAGATTTTCAAGGCGTTACAAAGCCAATCTCAAGATTTTCAGCGTTTGATCCGAGATCAAGGTGCTAAGCCCCTCCGATCGGCGTTTTCAAGTCAAAATTTCGAAGGTGTTCTTCGTCGTTCGTCAAGATCTTCAAAGACGTTCTTCGCATATTGAATCAAAAGTATCGTTTAATTCAAAATCAAGCTCACAAGCCTTTGAATTAACGTTACTCAAGTCAAAGTTCAAAATCAGGGAAAATCAAAGTCAACTCCAACATCAATCAATCGAAGAGAAGAATCAGAGGAGAACTAGAGATATGAACTCACAAGTTGTAAACATTATCCATTTGATCCGAGAAATTCGATCTTGTAATTCTTTTTTGTGTTTATTTATTTATACATAAAATCTATTATTACAAATTTGGCACGCCCAGTGGGAGATCTCTACCTCTCATCTCTTTTCCTCAACCAACAACTGAAGATAGTGTTATGGCGCCTCCTCATAAGATCACGCTGACGAAAGTCACTGCAATAGATTCTCTAGCTGCAGACGTCAATGTTATCACAAGGAGTATGTCAAGCAACTCGCGATTGTTGGTATCTTCAGAGAGAAATACTTCTTCCGGGGCTACTAAGAAGGATTTTCGAGACATTATTGATAGCAATAGAGATGAAAAGGACAACTCTGCATGTTCTACTCCTCGTTCTTCATCAAGTTCAGAATCAGCTCCGATCATGACAACAAATGCTTCAACTCTTGAAGAACAACTTTTGAGTTTGACTAAAGTTATTGAAGGTCTTACGAGACACGTCCAAGAGCAAGGCTCTAAGATAGAAAAGCTGATGAGCAAAGCCGACAATGGTGATACAAGTCGCGCTCCTGCGAAAGAACATGTTGAGGACCAAGACGAAGTGGAAGAGTCTGCGGGACATCAACATCAACCAGTTGAAAATGAGAGAACTTTGAATGAGCTGCAAGTCTCCGCTGATGGTTTGGTCCCTATTGACCAATTGAAAGAGATCATTTTGGGAACCATCAAAGAGAAGTTCAATGGGGACGCCTAAGTCATCCGTAACTTACCCCAAACCATACTCTCAGAGAATTGATAAGTTGAAGATGCCGATAGGTTACCAACCCCCTAAATTCCAGCAATTTGATGGTAAATGTAACCCAAAACACCATGTTGCACATTTTGTCGAGACATGCAGCGACGCCAGAACTTATGGTGATCATCTTGTGAAGCAGTTCGTCCGATCCTTGAAGGGGAATGTCTTTGATTGGTATATAGAGTTAGAGGCGAACTCAATTGATAGCTGGGGGCAAATGGAGCATGAGTTTCTCAATCACTTTTATAGCACAAGAAGGACTGTGAACATGATCGAGTTGACAAACTCCCGCCAGTGGAAAGATGAGCCCGTTATTGACTATATCAATCGATGGAGAAACTTGAGTCTCACTTGCAAAGATCGACTATCTAAAAGTTCACCAATCGAAATGTGCATCCAAGGCATGCAATGGGGCCTCCGATATATCCTTCAAGGGATTAGGCCGAGGACATTTGAAGAACTAGCAAGTAGAGCTCATGATATGGAGCTGAGGTATGGCTGAAGTTGGAGTCGATGGACCCCCCATTCACGAGTCTCATAAGTTCAACAATGGGGGCAAGTCTTTCGCCAAAAATCAAAATAGAGACTCCATGGTTGTTAGTGCGATGCCCATCAAATTTCGAAGAAGCAATGAAGCCACGAGAAAGAATGTTCCTCAAGACAAGGAATAAAGGAAGTCAACTTTGAAGGAGAAGCAGCAAAGGACTTATCCGTTCTTGGACTCCGATGTCTCTGGAATATTCGATGATTTGATCAAAGAAGATCTCATCGAGTTGCCAGAAATGAAGCGGCATGAAGAAGCTGGACAAACTGATGACCCAAAACACTGCAAGTACCATCGCTTGGTAGGACATCCAATCCAGGATTGCTTCATATTCAAGGACAAGGTCATGCAGTTAGCCCGACAAGGGGAAATAGTGTTAGACGAAGGCAATGCAACAACAAATCTTACAACTATCTTGGAAGATAATGGCCTTGGTGACACCCCATGCTACATGACGGACAAACAAGGAAGCAAATAGGAAGATGTTGAAAAGACCCTACTTGAACTTGAACATGGTGTACGAATCGGTCCCTTAAACGAGGAGTTCTTGAAATTCACTTGAGCCTGATGCAAAACAGAAAAAACAAAAACAAAAAAACAAAAACAAAAACCAAAAACAAAAACAAAAAAAATGAAAAAGAAAAAAAAAAGGACAACTCCTGGCCCGCATGAGTATAAATTGTGCACGACGGCCACCAAAGGTAAAGCATGTGGTTAAAATGCTAACTTACTCCACTTTGGCTAAAGTGGCTAAAGAATAGTCACTCCTGACCCGCATGAGTATAAATTGTGCACGACACCCCACCGCTCCAAAAAACAAAACACAAAATGAAAATTTAAACTACGTTATGACTTGATCCCTCTCACCGGGGTATGTAGGCAGCTTAGAAATATTTTAAGTTCAGTCATATCTATTGTGTTTTCCTCTCCTAAGTTGCTCTAAGTTTAGGGATCCAAGCTCCAAGTCTGTCAAGTTATCTGATTTCGTCAAATTGGGTTGTCAATCTCAACCTCAGATAAATCAACATTTACAAGTCAAAAATGTCAAATCCGTCCAAGCCCACAATGTTGAAGATTCAACTTCCAAATTCAAGAACTCAGGGGTATGAGTATAAACTACCAACAAGTTTCAAATTCAAGTCCGAGGCTCCTTGGCATGAGCTTAAAAGGTCTACAAGTCAAAATCAAATCAAGAACTCTTTGATATGAGTATTAACTATCAACAAATCCAAATTCAAGTCCAAATGAAGAACTCCTTGATACGAGTATAAACTATTTACGAATCCAAATTCAAGTCCAAATGAAGAGCTCCTTGATACGAGTATAAACTATCTACAAGTCCAAATCCAAGTCCAAGTTCAAGAACTCTTTGATACGAGTATAAAAATGTCGATATGTCCAGATAAATTTTGAAAGTTAGTTCGGAACTTATCCACTCCAAGACACATCGTCCGTGAACAAGTCTCGAGGGGGTATTTGTTGATACGCAAATTTCGTATCCAATTAAAAAGCGCCACGTAATAAAATATATGTTGAAAATCAATTTTATATTGATTATTTTTAATATTAGGAATTGGGTAAATAAAATTCATAAATTAAATAGTCAATTTAATTGGTAATTTACTATATATTTTATGGACCAATGGGAAGCCGCCATGTGTCAAGATGATGCAGATATTACTAAATTAAATTAGTTTAGTAATTATCCAAGAAAATGAGGATAAACATGAATGCTTCATGTGTCAAGTTGTTGCAGTAATTATTAAATTAAATACAATTAATTTAATAATTATCTTATGGATAATGATATAGTGAAGGACCAATCATATCGCTCCATTCAGACTCAAGTTTATTATCCACCAAAATTCACAACAACACAAGCACAAGAAAGGTGGTACAAAACCAATCTTGAGATTAAGGTGGTACAAAGCCAAAACTCGGCGTTACAAAGCCAAAATTTAGCGTTACGAAGCAAATCTGGTATTACAATCTGGTGTGTTACAAAGCCAAAATTTGGGGTTACAAAGCAAATCCGGTATTAATCTGGTGTTAAGTCAAAATCCGGTATTACAAATCAAAATTTCGAAGGTGTTCTCCGTCGTTTGTCAAGATCTTTAGAGACGTTCTTCGCATATTGAATCAAAAGTATCGTTTAATTCAAAATCAAGCTCACAAGCCTTTGAATTAACATTACTAAAGTCAAAGTCCAAAACTGGGGAAAATCAAAGTCAACTCCAACATCAATCGAAGAGAAGAATCAGAGGAGAACTAAAGATAGGAACTCATAAGTTGTAAACATTATCCATTTGATCCGAGAAATTCGATATTGTAATTCTCTTTTTTTTGTTGTTTATTTATTTATACACGAAATTTATTATTACAATTAGATCCGAAATTTCGAACTGAAATGTCCTGAAAATATTAATAACCGCATCGTACCGTTCTAATTTTTTGGATTGTCTTTTCGCCCATGAGATCACCTGTTACACTTTGGTGTTACATATTATGTTTCACTCATTCACTAACCGACACATGTATGGTATGATGTCACAATTAACATGTGTCACTTAGTGAATTAAGTATAACAGATGATGAAATACCTACGTAACAGGGAATCCGAATTGATCTTTTCGTACTCATTTTTAAAATAACCGAGATCCACCCTGTACGTGCATACTCCTAGTAGGCGTAGGGACTTCTACGATGAATCACCAACGGATCTGGCTTTCCCGCCACATTATATTAATTTACGTTTTTTTTTCACCGCCCCCATTAGTGTAATGCAACAGTAAAACAAGGCTTCAAAAATATCTTCTCTTAAGCTAAAAGGCTACCATCATGAATATCAGTCCTCCAACCATATCCCGATCAGCTGCTCAAAAATCTCCGCACACCAAATGTTGCCTTCTATTCTGCCTGTTACTTCAAATCCCGCGCTACCTTTTCTTCACAATCCCCATTTCCTCGCACTTTCCTTCAGACCGTTGTCCAAATCCCACGTATGCTTCACATTTTCACCCTCAAACCAAAATCCCATCGGCGAAGAGGCGCGATGGCTCAGGGAAGAGCAGCGGTGGTTGAGGGAAGAGCAGCGCTGGCTCAGAGAGGAGTCGCGATGGAACGCCGAGCGCCAGGCCTTGTTGCAAGAGATTAGCAGCCTTAAGCTCAGAGTACAGGAGATTGAACGCCTCAATTCTGTACAGGGCGCCTCTGTTACGGAAACTGTTGCCAATATTGCAAAATTACTGCAGGTATATAAACACGTGCAGTGCTGCTTCTTGTGTTTTAGGATGCATGAAAATCCCTTGCATCTTCCTGCTATTTGAAAACCATTTGGTTTCAGCACTTGAAAGCAATCTAATTGAAAGAAATTAAAAAAAATTAGTGCAAATTAGGAAAATTTGAAGCCTGGTTGCAAATTAGAAAAGCAAAGGAACGTGTATTTGTGTTTCTGATGGTCTCATCAATACACATCAACTGAAGGTGGCGTCGACGTAATTAGATGTCAAAATATGTGGTTCATGTTGTAATTGAAAGAAATCATAGTTCTTGACAAATACTAATAAATTTAAAAGTCACGTTGCAACTGGAAAATTGAATCAAAGGTCAGTGAAATTTTTGGTAATTAAACCCTTTATGTAATTATAATAGTTGAAAAATGATCTTAGTAATGAATTTGATTGTGAAAAACTTGTGGTTCTATAGCAATCACATTATGATTTGATGATTATAGATATTTCAGTTCTTTTTTGTAGCTTCTCAAGGAGGGAGATTTAGGGAAAAATGTGAGTAGGATTTCTGATAGTGGGACAATGGCGGTGCCATTTATGGTTGAAGCATCCAAAAAAGAGGAGGAAGTTGTCGTAAAGGAAGTAATCAGTATTGCAGATAAAGAGGGAACAATAAAAAAGAGAACGACATTGAGAACAGGGTCAGAAGGAGATGAGGTCCAAGCAATGCAGGTATGAGTGTCACAATGAGAATTTGGCAGTTCAGTAACCAACTTGTTTTGTGCTTCAAAGTTTTTATTTCTCCAGTTTTTTTTTTATTATCTCATTATGGTTTAGATGTGTGGTATTAGGTATGCTCTATTCATAATGCTAAAATCGGGCTACAGTGCTTCAGTTACAGTTCGAGTAGTTGGGAATTATCTAAAATTTGACATGAGGATTCTTTTTTTCTGTTTCCCCCTAAATACCTACAAGCTGACATTTGGAATATTAGTACTTCAAGTCGTCAACCTCTATCACATAAAGCTGTTGAGGATAGCTCCTGCTGCGGCCTTCACTGCCATTACTTTCTAAAGAACTGATTAAATGCTCAAATGCTTCAGTTTTATAACAAGAAGGATTTACTTTAAAATACAAATAGAACTGAAGGTTATACATTTGATTCATATGTATCTTGATTGGCTAGTATTCGAGGAAAATCAATGGAGTATTTATTAATGCATTATTTATTTTCCGTGGTTGGTTTACTATGTTACTTTTTCTTTCTTCGTCCATTTCATGATAAGTCAAAGATATATGTGTGTGGGGTGGTGGGAAACTTTTTGACATCATTAGCCTTCCAATGGCACTTGTCAACCACATAAAGCATACCAGCTACTAGAGGCACCTATGGGGATTGGGGCTGTTCTTAATTTGGGTGATTGTGATTGATTTTGCACCGTACTCCATTATTTACATGTTATATTTGCATCATAGCATGAGAATTTCCTGATAGTCTTCTTTTTACCATTAAGTTACAAGAATAAATATGTGCCATCGTTATTTATTTGCATAAATCATGCTTCATCTTTTGTGTATAGTTCTGTTCATATCTCATTCCTTTGGCTTTAATGGCATGTTGGCAATGCTGATATAAGGTTTCTGGTTTGATTTAATAATGTATATTCTTTTCTCATATTGTCTGTGATAGGAAGCTTTGCAGAAACTTGGATTTTATTCTGGTGAAGAGGATATGGAATTTTCTAGCTTTGCAAGTGGAACTGAGCGTGCTGTAAAGACCTGGCAAGTATGTTACATATAAAGAAGTATACCATAAATAATCTTATGCACTTAAATCATTTTGTCGATTTAAATAGTGTCCTCCTTTTTTGCCTATTCTTGGCAGGCCTCTGTAGGAGCACGAGAAGATGGCATTATGACTGCAGATCTTCTGGACAGCCTATTTGGGAGTTCTGGATCAGGGACGGCCACAAATCAACACCATAAATCAACTGTGCCACACAAGGTATTCTTACAGTCTGTTACGTAAATCGTTCTTTTGGTGTTCTGAGTAAGGATTGTGGCTGACTAGTGTAATTATTGGCTGACTAGTGTAATTATTTACTACTAATAGGCTATCTAGTTTACTGTTTTGGTAAAAGGTTGGGCTGTCTTTAGGCCATTTATTCTTCATTGATAACAGTATTTGGCGCCTTTTATCTTTGGCTTTGTCATTGCTTTGCTTTTTTTCCTTCCACTCCCCAACAGTGGCCAAAAAGCAACTGGCAGGCATCCAATTCTCTTTTCCTTTTCAATCTTCCATTTGTTTTTCTTGTTTTGTTTCTTTTCGATCTCTATCATATTATGTGTACGATCAGACATTTTCCTGCCTTTTCCTTACTGCGTCACCCTTGATGTACCATGGTTTTCTTCCCATGTGCAGCAGCTGTGGGTGGTTAAGTGATAGTCAATAGTTTGTTTGTCTTGGGGGTTTAAGCTGTGAATAATATAAAGATTTTGGGTTGATGATTGCTCATTATCCCAGAAGTGCGTGGAAACAAGCATGTCAATCAGCAAAATGGATAGATTTTGTTTAATTTTGTGTGGTTAAGGTGAAAACTGAATGCATGTGTTTACAGTAAATAGTTGGAGAGGAATTAATATAAGTGATATAGAACCACTGTCAAATCCATTTTCCTTTTGTTTCCAAGTTCGTCAGAAAACCAGGAATATGCTACTTGAAATGCATAAAATCCTAAATTTTCTTTATCTTTGCAATCATCATATTCCAACCAAAAATAGAACTTCCATCACAATGATTATGGAATCAGTGATATTAGCAGAACTAACCTTTTATATCTCCCCTTTAGGTAAATATCAAACTATTGGAAGAAAAATGTTGTGCTTGCGAACGAAGATTAAGCTCCACTTCTGTTCTCTTGTTTCATTTCACTGTGAATGCAACAGCAACCTTATTGTCTCTGTGAAGTGGGAAACACGATGAGATTAGTAAACAGCATAATATCCCATTTACTTCCCTTTAAGTATGGCAAACTTATGAAATCCAAAGTGGCTTGATATAAGAACTAGTCAATGGTATGGTTACCAGATCAACTTGGTATGTTTCAGTTCATATAAACTCCTTGATTAGATTGATGGCACTTTAGAACATATACTAGTTTGAATATCGTTCATTCTGTCAAGGACAAAATAGTCTAAGCCAGCTGGGAGAACTATCCGTTACCGTCTCTCTGTAAGTTGTAGTTCCCAGGATGAGTGTTTGATTTAAATACAACTTAATTTTGATGTTTGATAAGTGTATAGTGCAGTACTGTCATTGATAAATGTACATATTTATTATTATATTCCTCAAACTTGTTACTCCTCCGTCTTATATGTATAGTCAAGTATTCCCTTTTTAGATGCCCCAAATATATAATCTAGATTCTATACATAGTAGCATTTATTTAGCTCATTTACTAATATACCCTCAATATGAACATTAAATAGTATATTTGATTTTATAATACTCATTATATATGGGTATATTAGGAAATTGATTTGATTATTTGTTTTTGCTAATAAGTTTTTTAATCCTTGTGAGAAGTCAATCAACCTATATATGGAGGGCGGAGGGAGTACTTTATATAGTAGAGGATATTTGTCAACCAAATATGCTCATAGATAAGATCTGTCGTTGGAGCTTTTGAGCCATACCAATGCATATTGCATAACATACTTTTGTCGACTACTAGTGCAATCATGGGATGTTCTCATCTAAGAACATGCATATTTAATGTTACAACACTGGATATTCATTAAATACTTATGTCATTTATCTCTCTTCCTCTCTGTGCAGGGAGCAAATGGAGCCCCAGTCACTTCTACCGTAGATATGTCTAAAGGTCAGCAGACTGTTGTAACAGAAAAAGGTGTAACAGGAGCTGCGGTATCTCGAGAAAGAGTCTTTCTTCTAGGAGAGAATCGATGGGAAGATCCATCAAGGCTTTCTGGTGGAAGCAGAAGTACTATAGCCAAGAGTGGAAATGCTTCAACCAAGTGTCTAACTTGTCGTGGAGAAGGCCGTCTCCTGTGCATGGGTACATGTCCTCTTCCGAAATTACTTTAAAATAAAAATCACAATAAAATCTAGTGTTTAGAGCTAATAAATTTTGTTTATCTTGCAGAATGTGATGGAACTGGAGAGCCAAACATTGAGGAACAGGTCAGAAAACCTTCTAGTAATTGTAACACGATCACTGTACTTATTTCAACCTCGCTAGAGTTAGTTTCTGCATCTCTTGGTTTAATTTAGATCTTCATCTACTAGGCTTCCTCTGTTAATTGTCCTATGTCTTAACATTTACTGATGAAGGTGAGTTGTGTGGTGCAGTTTCTGGAGTGGGTCGATGAAGAAGCAAAATGTCCCTACTGTGAAGGTCTCGGATACAATACGTGTGATGTTTGTGAGGGAACAACGTTGGCCGCCTCCTAACTAGGTACTTCTATGCTACCCATGTGAGCACCTGTGTTTTACTGGATATGTGACATGTGGCACATAAAAAAACACAATGGCACATAAAAAAACAAGAAATCAATGGTCAAATTTCTCTTTTTCATAATTTGCTACATGCCACATATCTAATGAAATACAGGCACTACTTGTAAGCACAGCAGTTTTTTTCATCCTACTCTCATGGGTCTTATTCACACATTCTGAATGTGTAACATGTAACACACTAACACAAAATCAAGAAAAATTTAAGCATTGATTTTAATTTGTGTGCCACATGATACTCATCCAGGATGTGTGGATAAAACTCAAGGGAATAGGATAGAGAGGTAGCATAGAATTTCATGTACTAATATATGCATGGTTTTCCTGTCATTTCAAATGAGGTCAGAATCTGCTGATAGCAAGATCATAAATCTTTTGTACAGAAACAAGAGGTTACATGTTTACCTACTAGTGGTTGGAATAAAATTTCTTCGCTGAGATGTAGATTTAAGTTTATTAGTTTTACAACTGTTACATGAAGGAAAGAATGATCTTCTAGGAAGTATACACCAATTCCTAAATCTGTAAATCTTTGTTCTTGAAGCCTGTTTCTTATTTTCCACTGGAGTTGTCAAGAACCGATGTTTAAGGCTATATTTATTTGTGAATTGGTCTGCATGGATGAGGGATTCTACATTCGTTCTGGGATTTATCTTTTGGGTATGGTGAGTCCTACCATGCCCTCTTTCCTTTCCTAATTCTTGAACGTAATAGTTAATGATTGAAAATGTAAAATATGTACATATTTTTAATACATAATCCCCCTACCTATAAAAGTATATGTGATTTCTTACAAAATAATGTATGGACAAAATGCCCCTATATTTGTATCTATAAGTTAAGGTTAAACAAGTAATTTGTCATATAATTAAGTTGCACTATGTTTTGTTAGCATATAAAATGAAGCTAATTAGATAGCATCAATTATAGAACCCAAATAGGATGTGGACACCAATGTTGTCATTCTCATTTTGTTATTAATTAAGCAATTAAAACAAACACTTGTGATTACACCCAGTTGACGAAGTCTATACAAAACGCGTTTAAGCGATTGTCCTCCATTTTTTTGTTACCACTTATTTAATTTTTCCCTATATGCTAAAAGTTTGGTGTTGCATTTTGTGATGGAGAGTGAATGAATTTGGATGTCTAAAAACTACGACAACTGGGAGAGGCTGGTGACGGCCGTGGTCCGGCGGCAACGAGATTGGGAAATAGCGTTGGCTCACTCCACAGATACTAGTAGCATCAGCTCATCATTATCTACTCTCGATTTTAGTTTAAGCTCCATTTCTCAATTCGATCACTCACTTCCACCTGAGAAACAGGAATTTGTATGGCGAACACTTGGTCTGGTATAGCTTTTTTCTTTTAACAATTTCTGGTTATTATCAACATTCATCTATAAAATATTGAGAAATCATTGAAACAGAGGTATTTTGTTGATGAAACGAGTGGAAACAACTGTTTCTTGCTGGGAGTGGCATACCTCAAGATCAAAGCCTTTGGTGTTGACAAATTTTCTAGAAAATTTCACATGGAATCCAGGTTTTTCAGTTTTGCCAAAATAATAGATTTGGTTATGTAACTAAAGGTATGGTGGCATTTTGTATAGTACTTAACTCTCAATTTTAGGACTAATTATGTTTAATTCCAAACTTTTCACTTCAAACTTGCACGTTGGGAATTTTGTTGGAAAATTTATGTTCCTTTCTTTTTTGGGATATCTAAAATAAACAGTTCCCTTTCCCTACCAAAAAAAAAAAAGTTCCTTTGCATAAATGTTACTTTTCATAATATACCCCCACCCTACTATATAAGTTATTAAATTTTTATTTATATTCAAAGTCTAATATTCATCATATTAAATAAGGCTATAATAAAAATGTTCACATGTAATAAATAAATTTCTCAAACTGTGTGAAACTTGAAGGAAGATGACTATCTTTTTAGATAGAGGGAGTACTAATCAACTTGCCACCTTGTGTTATATGTAGTGGGCTAGAGACGTCCGGTTAGAATCCTTTAGTCCATAATTCATGTACCATTCCTATCCCAGTATTAAAACTATGTCGTTTTGTTGAGAATAATTATCTTCCCAAACTTTAATCAGGTCTCGCCAAGTATAAAATAACGAAGTTTCGGTGATGACATATAAGTGGTACATGACTTGTGGACTAGAGGATCCTAATGCAACCTCCTAAATAAAATTTGATATTTTACAACTGTAAAATTCTTAACTAGTAGTCTATTTTGTAGATTCAGGGAAGTAGCGGAGATTATATATAATAGAATGATCCATATAAAAGGGGCAATACCAGTAAAATTATTGTCGAGGGATGTTTCATATTCGGCATATCTTGTGTTTGGGTGGATTGATAAGCAATCCCAACCGGATAAAGCATATTCGAGCATAATAGTAAGTGGTGAAAGGAAACAAAATAAATTAGTGTACTTTGGAGAAAGCGCAGAAAGAAAAGATGGGTGGATGGAGATACATTTAGGAGAATTCTGTGTTGATAGAGACAATGGAGAGTTACAAATCAAATTAGTTGACATTGATGTGCCTTGGAGGACTGCCCTCCTCATTGAAGGTATTGAGTTTCGCCCTACAAATTAGGTTAGGTCTTATATCGTCTATTTAAATATACACACCACATATATGTGTTTGTATTTGTGTGAATATAGATGGTGATGCTATAATTGGCGCTCTAGATCATTCTTTACGTTAATGTTCTCCAAATGCACAAACTTATTTTTACTTAGATTATTTTCTTGCCTTAAGCTATATTTCTTTTCTTAATAAATATATTCTCACCCCCATTAAGTCCAAATTCTATTATTCGCAACTACTTTTTTGTTCAATCAAACAATGTATTTAGTCTTTGCAAATAGGAAGTGTTTTTCTTATTGACAGAGAGAGCAAGTCCGTTTTAGTCTTATTCACGGGTGGTGGCCAATTCAGATCTTTTACTATACTAGTAGAATCATACGTGCATTGTACGTGGTACACGTGAATTTATAAAAATAAATTATCATAATCTAATTAAATTGAATTAGCTAAAAAAAATTAAGGTGTACCATGAAAAAACAAATAATTAGATGGTTAATAAACTTAGAATCATAACATACATATATATGTATACACACACATTTTTTTTTTTTTTAAAAAGCATAAAGACTTGAGAAGTTTTTGCTTGATTTATAATCTGCTACTTAAATGGTCTTATAAGTGTGTATGCATGAATTATTATTATTATTTTGTTGTTCAGTTTATTTTTTTTTTATATTTAGGCTTCTATTTCGCAAAGTCCGTTTTGTTGCATATAGTATACATGAATTTTCATAATTATAGTTTCTAAACTTTAATTAAATAGACGAGATAAATTGTTGGTGTTCTATGACTAAATAATTAATTAGATGATTAAACATATATACTTGGAATACGTTCAATATTCTATTTTTCATATCAGTCAAATTAAAAGAGGTTTTGCTTGATCTATTATCACATTATATGTGTAAGCTCTTATTTTATGTTATCTTGGATACTCATTGTTATTGGAAAAAAATTCATCTTAGGTGGATGTTGTCAATGATTTCTAGTAAAAGTGATCAGATGCACATAACCATAAAAGTTAGTGAGCTTTATAGGTATATGATTAAATTTGAATTTTACCCAATAATGTTAGATGTCAGAACTAATAAGTAGACAACAGATTTTATTTGTTGTCCAGTTATAAATAAGTTTGTTATTAATAGTGTTGTTGTTAAAAATACCTTTTTAACTACAAGTAAAAACCATGGTCTGTTCCATGAAAAACAACACTTTATATAACATATATAATATGTTGTCTTTGTTAATTTTAACTACAATATGTATCTGTTATTTAATCTTAAAATCGTTGTTTTTGTTAGTTTTAGCAACAGTTTTTCCCCGTTGTTCTACAATTTAAATCGTTGTCCATTTAGTGTTGATTTTCGAATTTAGCAGCTCTTTTTAGCAGTTGTCTTTTATCTGTTGTTCTTCATTTTAAATCGTGTATATTTAACAGACAATTTATTAAAAATAATTATAAATTAAAAATAATTATCCGTCTCTCAAATATGCATTCATAGATCAAAATAATTCTTTCCAATCCAAGACAAAACTTGATTATGTAATATCTAAAAATGTGCAATTCATCAAAAAGGGTAACATGTGCACTCCTTGCAAATTTACGCCACAAAATATTAACTAATTTGAATCTAAGACTTCAAAAAATATTTGAAACTTCACATCAACTTCTTCAAAAGATATGTACCTTATTTGCCTTCCTGCCAATGAAAACATTATAAACGAGTATGTTAACAAAATAATGAAGCCGAGGCATCAAGACAAAACATTAAAAAAAACATTTAAGACAATTATATGTGGTTCTATTCATTTTGAAACCACATTAATCATAAACACATAAATCATTCCTACGAATCCAGATTAATCATAAACACATAAAATCACCAGCTGCCCAAGCTCAAATAATCACATGAATAAATAAACAAATTGGTGATCTAAATTATCATAAACCAAGTTTTGATAAAAAAAAAAAAAAAAAACGTGTAAGGTGAAGTGAGACAAAACTAATCTAGTACAATTAACGTACCTTTCAAATTTAGTCATCATAGACGTAATCTTGGACACAGTCTGCCCACTCCCTACGAACTTCATCAATGCCTACCATACTGTATTCCGCTTATTTAAACTATTAAGCACAAGAAAAAATAATTAATTTCATTTTACGAACGCATAAAAATAATAGAAAAGTAATATTATTTATGTAAAAATTACATTAGTTAACAATACCATCGATCATAGAGAAACCCGATCAATGTTTTCAATTTCTTCAATGATTTGTCTCATGAAACGCATTACATAGAAACTGCATTAAACATCATCGTGTTGACGAGGACCCTAAGTTAAAAAAATGTTAATAAAAATACATGTAAACCAAGTTACATATGTAGTCATAGCTAAAGTAAAGTGCTTACAGGTATTATTTCTCATATTGGCTGTTTTTTTCCTTTCATACCCTTGGCTTCCTTAAAAATTGTCAATGCTCTTCATACTTTTAAAATTGTTTAAGTCAGAATGTCACTTACTAAATAACAATTTTAATTGATAAAAAATATCTAGACTTACTTGTCCACAATATATTTCCAATCGGAACTTCGAATTCTATGATTCATAGGATCCATTAAGAAGACAATCTCCTTGTAAGGGTCAATGGCGCTGAGAATCCAATGATACCTATGCACGTACAATAATGAGCCTTTGCAGCTATAAAATGAGAAATATAAGATTTCGTAATTAGAGAAATAGTTCTTACCCAACATTGCTTGGCACCAAGACTAGCTGATTTGGTGATAAACTTATCAGCCTATCTACTACAAAATGTGCCCTTTTATTCAGTCTTTCAGCCTTTTGGTCTTCAGTCTCTTTCTTATCTTGGAAATATGGGATGCTATTCGGATCCATAAAACAAAATTTATCTTCTATGCCCTTTTCTTTCATCTTTCTAAAAAGATGCCTAGTATTTCAGGAAACATACAAGGTTAGTACAAATAATCAATGAAAACTCGAGTTAGCAAAGAATATTTAAAATTTAAGGATTACCATATGTAGACAACTATACAATTGCATGTAACTGGTTGCAACTTGTAGACAAAACGGATATCCTCTAGTTGCACATGAATTGTAACGTCCACCTCAAACACGTCATAATCAAGTGGGATTTGTACGATTTTGTACTTTAAAGCATGGTTGGCATAGCAAAATAACATCTTCAATGATTTCGGAACATTTGCATGCCTTTTCACTTGAAGATTATGCTTCTTTTTGGGTTTCTAATATAGTGAATACACATGTTAGAATGTTGTTTTGCTTCAATTATATATATTCACATTTACCTTTTCTTTCAAAACTGCCAAGTGCCTTGGCCATGCTACAAAAGTTCCCATAGCATCAATAAGCAATTCACACTCACCCGAGATTGGGATAGGCAAAAGTGTTGATTTGTTCACTACTTCATCGACGGATAGACACACACAGTTGTTTGGGAATGGAGCAGAATGCATTTTTTCCTCACCAACAAGAACAATAGTTCCAAATGCAGCAATGGCATTGGATGATTCTAACCTCAAACCCACTGGATCCCCATATTACAAAGAGACATACATATAGTGAACCATATTTTCAATGATAGGTAACGTAAATGAAATTCGGTAATTTTACCTGCAAAGCTACATCATCAACTTCAAGAATCTATACATCATTCAAATCTTTGTCATGCTCCAAATCAGCCTCCAAATCTTGCCCATCTTGTTTTGCCACCCCTGCCTCTTGTTTTCTGATGTGTTCGTGTTGGGCAGCGATAATCTTCTTGGTCTCCATTAATTCCCTTTTTTTCTCATTGAAGAGAGTCAAGTCAGGATTGTTCTTTCCTTTGGGATTGTTGAGTAGCTTGCTGGACTCACATAACCTCCAACTCCCATCACACGGCCAGGATGTTCTTTCGACTCAAGTGACCGTGGGACGATACCGTCATTTACTCCCGTGATTTTTAGCGTACCCCGTCTCCTTTCTTCTATAAACTTATCCTGTGATGCATAAACAAAGAAGCAAAAAACAATAAAAAAAAAAAAAAAAAACCAATAGATTATCACAATCAATAGTATTTGGTCGTCTAATGATTAGAGAAAGTCAAAGTGGCAATTAAGTGCTTGTGCAATAGTCAGTATGTATACCAATTCTTTTGCTATAGGCTTATAGAGCAATTAATATAAAATAATGTCATATTGATATAAACGTACTTACAATTTTCTTCATTGTTTCTTTAAGTTTTTTGTCTTTAGAATCAAATTCCCCTTTTTTGTTCATGTGTGCCCTCTTATATAGAATTGTTGTGTTTATTTCATCATCGGAACACAATTCATCAGCCTGTCAAATAAGAGAGAGAGAGAGAGAGAGAGAGAGAGAGAGAGAGAGAGAGAGAGAGAGGGGGTTTAGGGTTTAGGGAGAGAGAGAGAGAGAGAGGGGGTTTAGGGTTTAGGGAGAGAGAGAGAGAGAGAGAGAGAGAGAGAGAGATGTTAATTATGGTAACTGTAAAATATTTTTTGAAGACAAGGAAATCAATGTGAAAATATAATTTCAATGCTTACTATTTCTTCAGCTAAGCTTGAATAACCCTTGCGAGCAAGTCTATGGGGGTGCTTGATTGCCTTTCTCTTCACTTTTTGTTCCTCACTCTGTTTCTAGGATGTAGAAATAAGTAAAAATTATGAGATACTTAATACAAGTTTGGGATGAATGTTGGTATTAGGAGAAAAGCCATGTAGGCTTTGGATTTGGCTGTCCATCGGGTTTGGTAGACTCTTCGGGGTGCTATTGATTCAGTTTATTTGAGATGTGTATACAATCTGATGAATTCAACAATATGAACAATAGAGAAGTAGTCACTTATGTCTTAGAAGATATGGTCTCAGAAAATTACCCGTTTCCTAAATTTAGGAGACAACATAATTCACATTAAAAAAAAAAAAAATTGATTTGAGAAACAAAATGTTATTGAAATTGGGGAAATTGGGAAAATTACAATGAAGCTTTACAAGGAGCAGAGGTTTCCCATATGACTCTGCACAATCTTTAAAAACTCTAAATGAAAACAATGCTTAGAATTCAGGTAAATTCCTTCCTAAAGGATATAAGTTTTTAGGCATTAGTGTTTCAAACAAAATACAAGTGAAGGATAGAATTACATAACTTGGTACAGCTATGAGTTTGGGTTCCAAACTCTCCACTCATGCTTTCTATTTCATGTCAAATAATTTAAATTCTCAAAAAGTATTTTATCCCTTACATTATGCATGTTAGAGATGCATAAGAAAAAGAAAGCAACTCATAAGAAATGCAGAAACTTATTTTGTAGACAAGATTATTGGGTGAATCTGATGTCTCATTGGAATCAGTCCCTAAGGATTTTATATGAGAGTTTGGAACAAGCATAAGCTACAATTTAGAAGTGAAAAATCATTGTCTTCCTATTGGCTGGACTTATCACTTCCTAGGCTTCATTACTTGGATTTTATAGGCTTGATTGACATAGATAATTAATGCCTGCTTGGCACCCAACTCTTTTATCTTTTCTATACTTGAAGTTCAATGTGACATTTCCTATGTAGATGATTAAGAGTACAATAAAAGATTTTGTGAAGGGAGCAAATCGAGACTGAGTCTAGTATATATTCTAATGATGAAGGAGTATTAGGATATTAAATTACTGATTAGAACCTTCCAAGACTTTTAGAAATTCTTTAATAGATGATTATTTAATCCAAGCCGCCACATGCTTCTTGTGTAAGAATAAAACACATATATATTTAGAAGTACTCTTACCATGAACTCTTGAGACATGCGATTGATCACAAAAGATAACCAATCCTCTTGTGTACTATCATAATCAACAGGTGGCTTCTTCAACTTCAGAATTGTCCATATTAGCATAAACATGTTTCTGAGTTAGAGTGGTTTTAAAGCCGCGCCACTTATCATTTGCAGACATCAAACATGATCTCTTCCACCACATAGGAACATTGTATGTTAACTAAAAAAAATCAGAAATATGATATAAAAGATGAAAACTAATATTGTACTTATGATGTATAATCACACAAGAAACAGAAATACATACTAACATGCATATTGAAAAGCATATTATGGAACAAGGTGTTTACTTACGTTAACCAATTTCCATATCAATTCCTTAGTCTGCCGGGGCACGCGCTTCCATGAGTCGTAGTTGATATTGACTTTTCCCCGAGCAAGGACGCCTATATAACTTTTCATTTCAGCAGCCTCTGGACCTATTGGCACTCCACTGTTATTGAACCTAACATCTTTCTTGAGGCCCTTTCCTCTTTGAACAACCAACCTATCCATGTGTGTATGACCTTTTTTCTTTCTTCTAATTTCCTGAGTAACTGCGGACTCCACACCAGTTGTGTCCTCACTCTCATCATCATCATATGCTGCTTTATTCATCCATTCTTTATCCATTTTTTATATTACTAGTCATCAAAAAAATTAAATAAGAGTTGTTTATATCACAACAAAGAATTAAACTTATAAAAGCCACAACAATTAATGGTAAATACTTGAGAAATAAGCCCAAATAAGTAGTTAGTAGTATAATTAAACATATAAAAGTAATGTACCTTTCACTAACAAAAGCAGACAGCGGTCTTCAAAAGCAAGCTTAGTGGGTAGTCAAGGACTCTACTAACCAACAAGTGTCAAGTAAAGAATCTGCAAACAAGGAACGAGATAGCCTAAGATTGTGCCAAAAAATTAGTATGAATATATCACATCAAATTAAGGAAACATCAACCGAGACATCATTCATTCTTTGTTGAAAAAGAATATTAAATTTCAGAAGTGGCTTTAATTTAATAATAGAATAAGAATATTAAATTTCAGAAGTGACTTTTAATGGTATTCATCAAATCTGATTGGAAGTAAAAGCACATTGTTTACTCATGAATGTGCTGCCAAAGGCTGATGGCTGCACATTGTTCTGCATTAGCAGATTGACATAAAAGTTTAAATGATTCAACCAAGTGAAACTAGAGTTAGAGTCGAGCAGTTATAGTTGTTAGCTAGAACATTAAGACAAGAAGTATGTACACTTGTACAAAAATCTGAGCTGCAATTGAAACAAATGAGCTGCTTTCATTTTATATTTCTAATTATCTCATCTTTTGCATGGTATAATAGCTAGGAAAGTTTTCTGAGCTGCTTACATATGAATCCTAGTGCGTTCCTACCTGTTCATAACATGATTTGTACAAAAAACAACTCATAATCTCACGTTTACCCCTATGTCCAATCTCAAATTGTAATTTTAATTCCTAATTCTTATTTGTAGAACCCTTATCTTAGAATACTCATTTAATTCTTCTTTCTCTTCTATTCCCAAAACAAAAGAAGAATAAAACTCATTTCTCTTCAATTTTCGGTCAAATCTTACGAGGAATCATTTTGTTAAAAACAACACCCTTTGGAAAAAACAATGATAATTTTCAGGAAATAAACTGGTACCTTCTGAGAAAATAATAATAATTCATCAGAAAAACTAATACTTCTACCTATAAAGATTATTTTCCAACAAATTAATACCTTTGATATCATAGAACAAAATAATGATACTTCTTGAATGTGATTACCCATCTTAAAGAAAAGTGCCTCTAGTATATACGCATACATCTAGCAATCACAGTAATACAAAGCAGCTCTTGATAGGGCCAACATATGGCATATATCATATAATTAAATACTTATCATCTAATCTAATGTGATAATATAAACACACTTTTAGCGGGAAATGCCTATAATGTATTCACTCTCCCAACTTTAAAACTAACAGTTGCTAGATCCACTGTAGACACTTCTTCAATATGCCCACAAATGGGGTATTGAAAAAATTCCTGCATTAATGAATCTGATTGAAAATTAAAGCTCACAATGGCAGAATTACTTATAATTTCTTTGTTAAACTAATTAATAATGATAGTGTGAACTAAAATGTAACATCACTTACAAAAGAATTCTGTAAACTAGTCCAGACTAGCTTTTCCAGAATTGATCAACAATATTATCCCAATCATCAGATAGAGAATGTTTAAGCTTAAGTTCAATCAGCAGTAAGATATCTTTGAAATGCTCAAATCAGCCATCCAACAAAAGATGGTACATGCAACACACCTCAAAATGACGGAAGTTATCATTATTTTTTTAATTTTACCCTAATTAAACATTTTTAAGCATAAAGATAAAATTTAGGAGAAATATTGAAATACCGAATCAACGGAAGAAAAATCCAAAAATATTTTGAATCAACCCTTACAAACATAAAATAAAAAACAGCTCATGAAGAGAGAATGAACTTAACAAAAATATTTTGAGTTCAAAATCTTCAATGCCAATAAAAGAAGAATCAGAAAAGTCAAGTTAAAAAATTATTTTCTGAATCCAAAATAGAATGCACAGAAGAAAACCGAAAAATAAGTAACACTAAATGCCAAATAATTCGTCAAGTAAGAATCAAATGAAACTTTAAAACTTGTTACCTTTCTTTCGATTCAAGAATTTGCAGAAGAAACCTTCATCGAAGTCTCAAACTGGACAATAAACCACATAATTTAACTATTTGTAAATATCAAAGCAGACAATAAACCAGATAAAAATTCATTATGTGCCCTAGCTACAAACAATGCCCTAGCTACAAATTCTGAATTATCTATAACTACAACGAGTTCATCCGCTTACAGTTTCGAATCAAACAAATTGACTAAAAAGTAATAATTAACAGGTCACGCAGAGAGGAGAAAGTTGAGAACAGTAGGAATGTGATCTGTCAAACGATAAAAAGCAATCATAGATCGAACAGGGAACCAGCCTCCTTAACTTTCTTCTCCATGTTCTTCGACACCAGCTTGCCTTCAACACATCAGCTCATTAGATTGAAGAATCTTCCATGAAATTTTTTCAATGGAAGTCAAATAACTAATCAATTTATACTTACGCTTGAACCTTAGGACGATAATGGCAATGATGATTCTACTGAAAAACTTCATTCCTTTTGTGAAATTCTACTGAAATTGCAATTTGAGAGAGGAGCGAGAGAGAAGGTTAGAAGCATGCGCTCTTGCACGCTTTTCAGATTTGGGCTTTTGGGTGGATATCTGATTTGGGCTTAGTGAAGTATCAATCATTCAATGGGCTTTATGAAATAGTGAATTGTTCAATGGGCTTTGTTATCAGATTTGGGTTTTTGTGTGGATATCTGATTTGGGCTTAGTGAAATAGCCAATCATACAATGGGCTTTATGAAATAGTGAATTGTTAAAAGTGATGATGGAGCCTAAAACATTTAATCAGGTCAGACCGAACAAAAATTTAATCGCACCTAAAATTAGTTGGCCCTGTCCCATCTTATGACCCTATAATATATTAAGATTATCGGGTCGGTCCGATAATTCCAATAAAGACTTTATTTAAATAAAATGCAATATATAAAATAAAATACAATCTAGAAAATAAAATTAAAATTATTATTTTATTTCAAATATATTATTAATTGTTAAAATTGCATTGAAGACTTTATTAAAATAATAATTTTACAACATAATAAAAGTATTGTAAATTAAAATGCATTTTTCCAACAGTTTCCAAAAAATGTTGATAATAGTGTTATCTATTGGAGCAATGTATTGTCAATAGACAACAGATTTGGGCAACTGTCGTTAGAAATGTTGTCTATCTGTGGGAAAAAGCGCTAATATATGACATATGTTGAAAATCGTTGTAAAATTGTTGTCTATTAGCATGTGTTGCCGCTAATAGACAACAGATTGCAGTAAAATTGTTATTAATTCATGAATAGACAACACTGCTGGAAAACTTGTTGTCTTTTAATTGTTGTCTATTTATGAAATTGTTGTAGTGTTAATTTTTGTTAACTTAAACTAAGGACCTTCTAAGATCTTTAAAATGTTCTTGGAGACTTACTTATAAACCTACTTGTTTCTATTGTGAATCTTTTCACTTTTCTTTAGAGTAATAGTTTTATTGTTTCTTCTTCCTCTTACTTTGCAAATTTAAAAATCATTTTTGAAGTAGATTTTTCATCCTAAAGATATACGCTAAAGACCACAATTGATAATCAAAACAATTTTCGTTTCATATTTTTCTTTATTTTGAAATTAATATACTTAACGTAGAATGAAGATCCTGTAATTTATTATATCTTTAGTAAATGTTATATATATATATATATATATATATATATATATATATATATAGACATTTTTTATAAATTTAGATTGATTTAGAATTAGGGTCACTTTCTTTAAAAGAACATCAACACTAAAGAACTTTTTCCTTGATTTATGATCATGCCGCGTAAATATAGTATTATTTTTGCGTATACATGTTTTTTTGTTCTCTTTTGCTTTATTTTTTACATAGACTTCTAGTCCCATTTGTTCATTATATTTTACATTGTACACATGAATTTTAAAACTTTATTTTTTTAATACTTTGATTAGGCTAGAAAAATTCTTGGTGTTCTATGACTAAATAATTATTTTAAATGATTACATATACATACCATATTTTCGGTACTGTTTTTTCCACATCAATACAAAAGAGTTTTCGCATGATATATTATCACATTATATGTGTAAGCTCTTATTTTATGTTATCTTGGATATTTTAGTTTTTTGAAAAATCTCATCTTAGGTGGATTTTCAATGATTTCTAGTAAAGAATACCAAATGCATATAGGCACAAAAGTTAGTGGACTTATATTTAGAGGACTAAATTTTCAATTGTACCCATTAATTTTAGATGTCAAAGGTATAAGCCACAAATATACATATTTATGTAATAATTTTAAGTGATTAAATTTTTGTTTACTCAAACTAGGCACCTCCTGAAATCCTTGAATGGTTCTTGGACACCTACTTAAAAGCCTAATTATTTCTATTGTGAATCTTTCCACGTTCTCTTTAAATTAATAAAAAAATTATTTTTATTGTTTCTCCTATCTCATTCTTTGAAAAACATAATTTTATTATTTTTCCTAAAGAATTTAAATATATTTTACATCCATAATTAATTTAAAGCCACATCCATATATATATATATATATGTATATATATATATATATATATACACGAAATGTCGATAATCATTAACTTAAAAGTATGAAAATAATATCGAATAAATTCAGGATTGTGATGATAAGCATCTTAATTATCCAGTTTAATGGTGAAATATTAGGGTTAATTACGTGAAACTTCACGACCTTTTGATCAAATATCATTTGCAACGTGACTTTTCAAACATAACATAGAAATGTATCAATTTTATGATTTTTTTCAATTCAATGCACCCGAGAAAAAGTTTTGCTCCAATTGTTGACGTGAAATTCAAAATTGGAATTTTGGCTATCACAGCTACAGACGTGCAATCAGACAATATTTATAAACCTCTAAATAAATAAAAATGACAACATTTAACTATTAGGTTTAATGATAAAATAATATCGTTTTCATGTAATTAAGGGTTAAAAGAATTCATACAATTACATGAGCGTAATAGGATGGATTAAAATCTCAATTTCATGCTACATGTCAGCAATTTGAGCCAAAATTTTCTCGAGTGTGTTGAATTAAAAAAATTATAAAGGTTGTGCATTTGTATGTGATAGTTAAAACGTCATGTTGTAAATGATAATTGACCAAAAGTTAGTGAATTTTTACGTAATTAACCCGAAATAATACAGTCTCATTTAGTTAATCAGGAGAAGGCTCCATAATTCAAACATAATTTTTTCGGATAAAAGAATCATATTATTCAAAATTCTTGACATACAAGATTCTCATCCCAAAAACGAAAAATCTGGCTCAACCCAAACAGACGGATTGACAGAAGTAAAAGAAAAACACGCCAAACAATGCGCAACACCATTATAATCTCTAGATATATGAAAAATAATGTAAAAGCCATACTCATACACGAGCCACTTAATCTAAACCACAATAATTTAAAGAATCCACTTGCTCCGTGACTGCATGCATAACAAACAAGGAATCCGGAGATCGGAGGACGCTTGGAAGACCAACTAAAAACAGAGATCGGATGTCGCACAAGGCGTGGAAAGATACACAAAGGCAGGAAAAAATCTCACAAAGGTAAACCTGAGGAGGGGAAAGCAAAAAAAAAAAAAAAAAAAAAAAAAAAAAAAAAAAAAAAAATCAAAATAATAAATCAATAGCCTGTTAGAAAGTATTCCCCCATCCTCCTATGATTGGAGGATGAGGGAAGAAGGAGGAAGAGATCTAGATGGAGGCTAGAGTTTTTTTGGATGGAGACTATTTTATTTGGTTTAATTCAAACATAATTTTGAAATGCAAAGGTATTGATCATGAAATTACAATGCCTGATATCAATGATTTAGAAAATAATGCTATATAAAATGAAAGGTGATCCTCTATAAACTCAATCCATAACACAAACAAATAAACTTAAATTAAATAAAATTCCACCCATGTAAAATCTCATCTACAGAAATTCAACTAAACAAATAATAAAATAAATATATCATATAACATCAGATAACAAGAACTTAAATATATATAGGTGATTCATTTGGTTGTTCACTTTTTTTTTTTCTTTTTTTTTTAATGGGAGTTTTGTTATAGTGATAGATATAGGTAATTTTTTCACATTTATTATCTTGGAATTAATTAGTGAAACTTAATATATGACAATTTGTTTGTTTGACCTTAACTTATAGTTATAGATGTAGGGGTGTTTTTGTCCATATATATTATTTTGTAAGAAACCACTTAAACTTTTATTGGTAGGGGGATTTCGTACAATATCCTCTACTACAGTAATACAAATGCATGACGCATAGTCATTGATGATGTATTAACTATGTCATATTGCACACATGTCATGCATTGATATTATTGTAGTAGAACATTTGTATTGGATGACAGAAGTCCCCCTTTAAGTTACAGTCACGGAGAAATATTTAGCCCTCCTCAGATTCTAGAAACTTTGGCAAGCACCCAAAAGAAATAATTCACCCCCTCAAAATATAAAAATTATGATTCGGTCCATACTTATTGGATTGTAAACTAACTACACATCATGAGTTTCCATGACCAATTAAGTTTGGTTTCATAAATTAATTACACATAATAAAATTGTATCACATTCTCCAGTTTAGTTGGTCACCACTTGGTAGAAAAGTAAAACTCGTTGTTCATGTGTCAGTAATCTAATAGTATTACCTCACAACGTTATTAAAGAACACTAAGTTCCACAATAATAATTGAAAATTACGTCGAAGTCACACCATTTGCGGGTCACATGACTCGGTTTCATCTCCACGACCCAGCTCGCCCATTGTGCCCTAACTGTGGTATATAAGTCATATCTGGTAAAATCCACAAGTGAACTAGATATAAAGATGACGAATATGATAATATATAATTGAAGACAACTGAGCAGAACATCTGGCTCATGTCACCACTCATGTCTGTCTACCTTGGTCAACTAAGGTCATTTCGTTTTTAAGAAACAAATTTACCAATAACCTCAGGCTTTCCCTCATGCATTTCTCCGTTCATGGTTCGATATTCTAGTTTACTAGGCGTAGAGAAACCACACCAATCCATTCTGAATTTGGTGGTTAAACTCTATTGTTGTGTTGATATTGTAGGAGGAGGTCCTTCCTTGACCTTCTGGCATTAGGCAGGCGTCGGCCTCCACATATGGTCTTAACACTTTGCGGAGAACTGTGTTTTTTGTAAACAATCGCCCTTATGAATAAACAAACTAAAATTACGTAAACTCTAAATATACACGCCCAATTGAGATGTGGTATGATTGCGTCGCGATGTCAAAGGACACGATCTATTAGATCATTGTATCGAGTAGTTGGATTTGCATGCGGAACAACACCAACTATGAGAGCCCACTAATCCGCATACGGTGTGTGGACAATGACAATTGTGTACCATGTTTAGTAGCTCAATATGGATAAGGAGGCATTGAATACATGTGGTGGGATAGACCAATGGTTAAAGAGCCCTAACATAGTTAGGTTAAGAGATAATTGAACATGCCAGTACGCTATTAGGATCTCATATAGGCCTTTATGGCCCTGGCCTCAAAATGGACCTTTATGATCTTCTAAAATATTTGTTTATCCCATGACCCCTGCCCAAGTTGGTCGTATATATATGACTCACTATTAAGAACAAAATAACAATAGGTAAATGATGTTGTGCAACATTAGTCAACTACAAACTCAAGTTAATGGATCTAATCATCCACGAGATGTAAGAACTTTCACATACTTTGACCAATTCAAGGTAAAAATATGGTAGCACGCTTAACGAAACTTGAATAAAGTTGAGTCAAAAGAACGTGATTCATGAATTGGTATCTCTTTGGGATCTACTCTAGTTTTTATTTTAATTAATTTGTTAATATTCAATTTTCATTTATAAGATGAATATTATCTATTCAACAATTTGATTGGTAATACGAGGTGGTATCCAAAAAAGAAAAGTTCGACATTGTTAGGATTTTAAAAAAAATTAGATGCGGTTACAAATTCATGATCTGACATGTACAAAATGAAAACTTCATTCTTGATTCGACGAGAATTTTTACGGGCCATCGCATGGAAAACTATAACTGAGATCCTATTAACTTGGAATAACGGGCATTTAAAACACATTTTACTAAGTTCAATGTAAATGTATGTAAATCCAGAGTAATAACATGATGGACCCCAAAAGTAATGGAATGCATGAAAAAATTTCTTGAGTCGAATGGAAATTTGCCCTCGAATGCAAAAGCAGAAGAGAGCTCGAATGCAAGACCCACTCGTCGAGCAAGGAAAATCAACCTTAATGATCTGAAGGTGCCAAGTAGAAGATTAAAAAGAGGAAAAATATCGTAACACTCAAGGAATAACTACACTTGTTCTCTGACTCATTGCAGGTTTATCTCACTCTAAATAATAACTTGTGAAAGGACATGTCATACATAAAGTTGACACAATGGAAATATTTGAATTAAGGAGGAGTTACATGCTAACATTTAAGTGTAATGCCCGAGTATAGTGTCTGCACATCATAAGATGTGTGAGATTTATGGTACACTTTATAAAAGTTGTAATATATTGATTATTAATTTTTTTAAGATGAACCGTATATTAAACAATATATGGTGTACAATCACTATCTTCAGGGTTGTATAGGGTCATCCCTCAATTGAGAGCCTCCCATCCTATTCACATGCATTTTTTTCCCAATTGGAAAAAGATGAACAATTGTCTCAGTTCGCATAGATATCAATAGTTGAGGTTCATGCTACATACTCCCTCTGTCCCATCCGAATTTGCACACTTTCATTTTCGGTACATCTCATACTAATTTGCACATCATTAAAAAGAAAAGTTTTCTCACAATCTCCACCCTTAAACTCTCCACCTTTGAAAAAATCAATCAAAAATTTAAATCATTTTTTTCTTAATATATGTGTCGGGTCAACCGTGCAAACTCCTACGAGACGAGGGAGTAGAAGGTATCATTTGGTTGCCCTTCCTATCTCCCGGTCTTACAAGAAAGTACACAATTTGGGATTATTTTGAAATAAAATTTCACTTGTTAAATTTGGGATTTTTTTTAAAAAAAATTAAACATTACTAGCTTCGTCCCGCTCTAACTTTCCTACTTTTCTTTTCGGTTGGTCCCAACTTAACTTTTCAGCCCATAAATGACAATTTTCTCTCACAATCTTCACCCTCAAGATCTCCACCTTTAAAAAATTTCACAAAATTTATTTTTTCTTAATCTCCATGTTCGATCAAGATAGGAAAGTTAAGCCGGAACGAATGGGGTTAAATGGTAAAGTTCGGAAATACTCCTTCGATCTCATCATAATGAGTACGTATAAAAAAGAAAAAAGGAAAAAGGTATCCACCAATGAGGATCTTGTGTTTAAATGTTGATGTTTTAGTCCAACTAAACATTTTAATTTTTCTTCTCACACACTATTACATATGATTGAGTGAATTAAAAATAAAATAAGCTGATAAGTGAATTAAAAAAATTCAGAGTACAAAAATAAAAATAAAAATTGTATACTTTGAAGCGTGACTCAGAGATAGTAGAACAATTCCTTGAGAAGGGAGCCCATACAATAACTTCAAGTGAATTTCTGGGGCAAATTTGGTGACCGGTCAATTAAAGCAAAGAATAAAATGAAAGTTTGCATATCAGCATTGCATACAAATACACTGCGGAATAGGAGAGAGTAGACAAGATCCGTATTCCGAATCTTCATCTCGTATGCTATCCAATCAGTAGGTACATAAATAATGTTCTACTAAGAAACTAGCATATAACCAGCTTTATTCAATAGACGCAGCTATAGCGTCTCTCAGACAATATATAATCAAGTCTCCAATCAACTTCTACCAGCTTTATAATTGTAGCGACTAAATGTAATTCATTGCTTTAGTGTATAATGTATCCAACTATTCAAGCCTACAGATTGGTCCTCGGTTTACCAGCCGCCACCCGCCTCGTCACCGACCGCATTGTCACGAATTCCTCAGCAGCAGAAGGGTGGATTCCGACCTGACAAACATCAACTAAATGATATAAGAAGATATTCTATATACCAACTCCACCTATTTTGAAGTTTCTTCTTTCCACAATGGGTGGTTCTTCAAAAGTTCAAGAGCTGGCAAACGGTTCGAGAAAGCAAACCGAACCACAACCAAACTGTATCAACAGTTGGGTAAACCCCCCTCGACCCTCTTTCATTCCAAACCAAAACCGTATATTTACTGTACGGTTTTGGTTTTCACTTTTCAGAAAATTTAACAGCAGTTCAAACCGAAATTGGTGGCAGTTTTTCGGTATTTCTTTTTGTAGTTTTTCTCCCATGCCTCTCAATCTCAAGTCTCAATTTCTATAATTATATTGCCATAAGTTATAATTTATACTTTAGCTTAGTTTGTTGATTGTAACTTTTCATTTAGTATTACGACAAATTTTCCCTTGGACGGATTTTTGAGGCGTTGGTTTCGGAACCAGAACCGGAACCAGCAGTTCCCCTTTTTGGGCACCTCTAGTAAGGAACTAATAAAATTTCATTGCAAAATAAAATGATCAAATACATAGTAAACATTCTCTAGTGCCGCACAAACTCAATTTGTCATTATGTCTTCGTAAGCAGCTCAAAAAGAGTGTTATAAGCTCAATAAAAGTTTATTAAACGTACCGTACTGTCGAATTGTGATTTGGTAGCTCCACATTTGAGTGCAATGGCAATGCCCTGTCATAGGCATAAACAAAAGTTAGTGAAACGATGTAGAATATATAAGCATAGTTAGCATAGAAGTGATTTTTCTTTTTTAAAGTTTAAACTCTGTTAATCATCTTTGACTTAATTTTTTTCGGTTCATAAAAAGAGAGGATGTAATGAGACCCTAGATAAGAGAACTGATGAGGACCTGCATGATTTCAGGTGCATCGGGCCCACACATGGAGGCTCCGAGAACTTTATCAGTCTCAGCATCAACAACAAGCTTCATAACAGTTTTCTCTTGCCGCCTGTAATTTAAAGATACAGAAACTGAATATCAACATATAAACAGCGGAAAGCCATTCAATACCTACAAAAAGATTATGTGGCACCATTTTCAACTGAATCATTTACGATTCCATTAAAGGCGATAGCATTGAAATCAAGATGCAGCTATATAGTATCATGACCGTGTATAGTGTATACTGGCCAACCTTGTAAAATTTAAAATCAAGAGTTGCACTGAAGAGTATTCAATTGTCGAGGATTTTTGTCTTCAGTTTGTTAGATTCAGCCCACATAAACAAGTAAATTAAGTCGATCCGCATAAGCAAGTATATTAAGAATACAAAAGGAAGTCCAAAGCATCGTACCCGGATATGGTGTTCTTCATTGGATTGAATGATGATGTGAAAACCAACAAGTCACCATTTGCTTGCTCTATAGCCTCTTCCTCACTGAGACCAACCACAGAGAGTGGTGGTATGCTGCCAAGCAACACATCATAAAAGATTTAATAGAGATGGAAAAGACGAGAGAAAAACACACATACAGTGAAACAAAAAAACAAACACTCCACCCGCCACCCAAAAATGCTTACAGAATCAGGTCTTAGATTCTAAATTCCAGTTTAAGGAAATATTAGCTACTTAGTGAGGGACTACCGGTTGAAGAATTGAGGAAAGCATGGCTTTAATAATTGATGTAATTGCGACTATCTCAAGGCTAGAAAATCAACCAAGGACAGCTCAATTTAATCATATAATGTATCAATGGAGTGGCAAGGATACTATGAAACAATATCCAATCTATATGACCCTAATAATAGTTGAGTATATATTTCCCGTCCCAAAACAAATGCTCCTATTTGAGCCACAGGCCAAAATGGAGTATTGGACCGACAATAGTGGTTGAGAGTTAGTGCAGACACCAGATTGACTCAGACGACAAATACTTTGAGAAGAAGGAAATGTTGTGGAAGTCCCCAAAGGAAATGCAAGCTAAACTATTTATAGTGAAAAGTATAATAATGAAGAAATAAGAAATTTTGCCTTCTTTTAGGCCATCCCAAAGATTCCAACTTTGCAATTATGGAATTTTTCATGAGACTTTAATCTATAACTTACATAATCTGCCCCCAAAAAATAGATAAAAGACAAAAGAAAAAAGAAAAAAGAATACAAGGTTTCACAAAAATAGTGATGGCAAATTTGCTATACCAGAACACAGCACAAGGAACATGGCTGTAGTCAGCAGCTGTAGGCTGTCCACCAAAAACTGTTTTCTGCCAACAACGCAAGAGATCGCTTAAGTAAGATAAATCTAAGAAATAGAAACTATATATGTATTTCAGATTTTCTGAATCAATGTTTTTATAGAAACGGAAACAAAAGCATGGAAGATTTCAAGATACATACTGCAAAGCAGGTTCCTTCCATTAAGGCAATAGGAGTGAGGTTCATTCGGTTTGTAACATCACCTATGGCCCATATGCTAGGGATGTTGGTGCGAGAGTACTCATCAACCTGACATGAGAGAGTAACAAGAACAAATATTGGAACCTAAAACATGATTACCAAGCAAGAAACTAAAATTCTGTATAAACAAGGTAAAAAAGCAAAATGATAAAAGCATGAAAAAGCCACTGCTAATCAGATCAGAAATTTCAGAAGCTTGAGAAGGCCTCGACGCATAAACTTGAGTGAACCAAATTTAGTTTCACCACATCCATCTAAATTTGATTATTTAGACACCATGATAATACTCCTATAACAGATTAACAGTATCTAGTGTTTATCCAGCTAACTTCAGGTTTGCAGAGTGGAACTCACCTTCACAGCTCCGGCCTTATCAACTTCAACCCCAACCGCTTCCAGGTTTAATCTTTTTGTGTTAGGAGACCTACCTGTAACCAGTGTCAGGACAAACGTTCATCACAAGTTCTCTTAAAGATTGCAAATACAATAAAAAGTATCACAAGTCCAGCAAATGAAAAAAATCTTCTGAAAATTATATGAACTACAACATAAAATATCAGACAAAACAATTAAATTAACTCACATACAACAATTCCCGATACCTACTTTTTAATCAATGATGAATCATTCCCTAACTAACTCTTACACATATCACATCACCTTTCTCACATTTTATAATATAAACAAACCCCAACCCAATCTACAACCAACAACGCCAAACACCCCTTTATTTACTCAAACCTCTTTGCAACACTTTATTTACCCCAGCCTACAGTACTTCAGCCACCCCCAATTTAAGCAAACACACTAGTTTGGAATGTCACCAAATTTTTGCAATTTGCCATGCTGGAAGTTTAAACAGTACATGATTAGTGGTGCATATTAATGAGCAAAGGCTTTAAAATTACCAGTGGCAAAGAGTACAACATCAGCGACAATTTCTTCCCCATGGTCAGTGCGGACTTTTACACCCTCTTCTGTTTTAACCAGCTACATAAAAAAATTACTGTCTCAAATAATTGAAAATAGTTGGATATACTAATACAATAATATTAAAAGGTAACACAAGGATCCGAATGATCCAGGATACTAACAAGCATCAAGGCACCTTTGTTTTCTATCACCAAGTTTGTTTCATTTTATTTTGTGTGCATTTTCACATATGTGAAAGGCAAGGGAAAGAAATCGAAAACAGAAAAAGAGAAAGACCTCAGTTAAGCTAGTCCTGGGATGCAGGTTAATACCCCTCCCTTCCAGATTTCTTGCAACTGCTGCTCGCATTTCATCATCAAACCCTCTGCGATAAGATTATAAGTAAAAGGGCATGAGATACATTATCAACAGTGTACTTGGGGCTGTGAGATATTCGGTCAATCACGAGTTTTTTTCACAAACAGAGAACAGGGCTATCTATTCTGCTTTCAATTATTTAGCCTGCTCCTTTAATTTCATGCTTTTCAATTAAGATATCTTTACGAATCACAGTTTGATATCAAATTATAATCAGAATATCTTACTGTGGGTTCTCCAAGATCGTTGTAGGAGCATCACCCCCTACATTACTAAAGTCAGTTGAAAAACATTTCTATCCCTTTGGATATCCAACCTACGCGAGATGGGAACCCTTTAAAGTGTAAACCATGAATATATTATAATAGAAAATAGAAATCTGGAGAACAAACTCCTATTTTCCTTATTCCCCAACAACCCCCTTCACTAAAGGTGGTCTCCTCACAATTTCTTCTTATAGATGAACCTCGCCGAGCCCACTAATATCTGGGTCAGCAACCCAAGAGAATTGAACAAATAAGCCATAACGTACTCCAACTCAGTATCCAACATAGAAGAAGCCTCCTTTAAATTAATTAATAAAAGTAAGAAATAAAAAATAAAAAAAATAAAAAAAGAAAGGGAAACTATCATAGAATAAAATGAGGATAAATATTCTTCAAAAATATTAGAGATTCTAAATAAGGAAAAAGGTGATATCAAGTTAACCTACAAAATCACAGGTGAAAAGATAACAATGTAGTCCATGTATAAAATCACATCCAAACATATTTTTTTGTCAAGGACTCGGAGATATTAAAACAAGCATAATACAATAAAAATAAAATAGAACTGATACAACTTAATTCTATACAAATCCACACACACAGACACACACTCATGCAAAAATAATAATAATAATAATAATAATAATAATAATAATAATAATAATAATAATAATAATAATAATAATAATAATAATAATAATAATAATAATAATAATAATAATAATAATAATAATAATAATAATAATTAAAAATAACAGCAACAACAAAATTGATTAATTTTTCGCCCATAGATATAGTAGTTCGTAGCAGAAGCTCCATAATGAGGAATTATCAAGATAACATTTTGTCTCTTAAATCATCCAAGAATCCCACAAGAAAATACCCACAAATGACATTTGTCATGTCAACTTCTTAATTCAACACTCAGTTCCCTTCCAATTTTGTGAATCTCTATCCATATCACACAAAGATGACAGCATCTGAAGGGCTAATGCCATGCCAACACTTGGGTACAACCAATTGTTACAAGCCATTGGATCTGACATGATTGACACAAGAGATTCATTTTAAGACATGTCCGTTGCAATCCAATAGCTCTAACCCACTATCCATGCGGATTTGCACATGAAGCAATATATATTTGCATGGATATATGTGTGAACACGTGTGTGTGTGTGTGTGCGCGTGTGAGCCAAAAAGTTCATCCAAATAGCAGGCAGTAAAAGCAAAGTAAAGTTGTGAAAGTCAAAGGAGCATGACCTCAAAGGAAGTTCTTTTCTGAAACACAAATCCACTGTTGCACCCATTCCTCTCCATATGGAGGCAAACTCAACAGCAATATACCTACATTAAAGAAAGGAGAGCCATATAAACTCTTATGAATTCAAATAGATGTGCTAAGAAAAGCATGAACAGGCAGTATACCCTCCGCCAAGTATAACGGCTCTCTTAGGTAACTCTTCCAAACTCAATGCCTCATCTGATGTGATAGATAATTCCTGGATAGAAACCACAACCGAGATAAGCATCACCATAAATAACAAATAGGCGACTCAAACAAACAACATTCATGCTACATAAGAACAATGTGAAATTGCTAAGACCAACAAGTCATGGCAAAAGATTAGGCAGATGTCGAAAATCTATATATGCAATTGTTGCCAAAATATCAGTTAGAGTGAAATGAATAAGATCCTTGCTGGATAAAAATCAGAACTACACCAAAGTATTGTGATTAAATCCACGTACATTAATTTGAGTCAAAGCTTAGGCCAGCCAATGTTATAAAACTAGAATAACTAACATACCTGGCCTGGGATATCTGGACGCTGAGCCCGACTTCCTGTGGCAATCAGAATATGTTTTGCTGAATAGCTAATTTTTGTTCCATCCAATTGAATAACTTCAACTTCATTAGGACCGATGATTCTTCCCTCTCCTTCAAATAGCTTAACTCCAGCATTTGCAAGTAACCGCTTGTAGATCCCATTTAGTCTAACTATTTCTTCAGTCTGAAAGTGTATAAAATGGACCGCATGGGTGTAGATTATTATGACAAGATAAACTTGTTAATATTGAGAGAAACTTCTACCGAAAGCAGTTTATTTAGTTGAATACTATATGTGATGTGCCACTTTAATTGGACATCAACAAGCATCAAAATTGTCAGAACAGTAATAAAAATCAACATTCACTCTCACATGAACCTATTGATAGATAGCCTTGATTTTCACATAATAGCTATGCATAGATAATTCCATTTCCTTGCATCAATTGTACTGTACATTCAATCTAAAAAAGTGATTTCATACAACAAGCAGGTAAAACAAACGAGATTCTCCATGAGTCTAAATGTCGATAGAAAATAGCGTAAATCCAAATCTAGATCTAAAGGGATAAGTCATGTTTCAATAAGGTGTAAAACTAACAAATGGTGGGGTTTAAACCATGTCAGCACTGTCTGCTTTGTGGCGATGCAGCGCGGATACACCATTGGTGTTGTCATACCCTCTGCATGTAAGAAATTCCAATTCTAGGTCTATACATCTTATCCATATGCTTATCTTCTTATTACTACGACCAGATGTTCAAGAAAGAAGTCCATAAGTTGCAGAAACTGGATGTAAACATGCCCAATTGAAAAGACACTAATGTTTGTACAAGGCTTAAGCTTATACATGTGAATGACAAGCTTAAGATTCTTAAACAGAATTTTCCTATACATTTCACTGACCTTCTTCTGTAGAAGTTTCTTCCAATTGAAGTCGATTCTCTCATTCAGTTCCCAACCATAATTCCTTGCATCCTGCAAAGCCAAGTATACTTGATCAGACTAATTAACTTTACCAAAATACAAACAGTAATGATATACACATAGCGCTGACAGATAGATAACTGAATATGAACGGAGAGAATACTAAAGAAAGAAAGAAGGCCTAGGAATGAAGGACTCCAGAACAAAGTACGCAACACATATAATAGTATCCTAGAAAAAGGTGGATAATCTATTGAAATCTACAGTGGTTCAGTAAATTAAGGTTTCCCAGCAACCTACTTTGGTCAACCAGCATTCAGCAACAAAAAATGATGCAAAAGATTTCAATAGTTCATACATCTTTTTCCACACATTCATGGAAATACGACATTCCAACAGAGAATATAAACCTAAAAAACAAGAAAACAAGAATACACTCTGTTTTAAAGCACTACCAAAGTCGAACTATCATCAGAAAAGAAAACTAGCTGAATTAGCACAAAGAAACAAAAGACATAAATGAACAGAGTTCTTTGAAAGCGCAGAACATTCGTGTCATATCTCCTAAATCAGAATCTCACCTCCAGCTCAGGTCCATAACAGGCACCGTAGACCAAAATCTTTTTAGGAACACAGCCACGAATCACACACCTGAAATTTATTAAAGCATTAGTATTAAACTTCATTTCTGATCCCATTGCTTTAAAGCGTCTGTGAAAGATAAAAATAACAAGGACAGTTAAATAACTAACATATACAAAGATATTCTTCTTATCCAAAAGAACATATTAGCCACCACATATTTGCCTCTGAAATTGCTAATCATGAACCCCCTCTTTACTCTTTTTATGACTCTTCCATTATGAACATAATTAGGATTACTGGATCAGTCAACAATCATCCTTTCTTCCATAGAATTTTGAATACCTACATTCGTGATTTTATGCCACAGCAGATGGGTAATAATAAAAAAAACTACAATGACCAGCCACAGTTCAACAAGGATAAAAGTAGGATTCGATCCAATCTGAACTAAAAGAATATTATATAGTAACTTAAACAAGTCTCTCCAAAAAAAACTTATGCCATAGTAAGTCCAAGGAAAATTACAACTCAAAAGTATACTACCAGACCAGACCACTAAAATTCATGCCTGAAAATTAACAAAACCGTCCCAATTAACACCAACTCCAGTCATTTCATGTGAAACAATAAAAGCATTGAACAGATGAAAGTCGCTCAACAGACAGAAGTTAAGTGATTAGTAAAGGGTACATAAACATGAGCCACAGCGAACGCCACAAATTCTAGACATTTCTATATTCAGTGTCTGTAAGAATATCAATTTATTAAAATTAAATCAGATATATGCACTGCGACAAGGAAAGCGAACTAAACAAGGATTAAGGAAATAGAGCAGTATCTAACACAAACCACAATGTTTTAATATAATCCTACAAACCAATCCATATTCAGAAAAGTGGAAATGCTTCACTTATAAAATAATGTGGGTACAATTTTTGTAGACTTACGTTCCCCCAACTCCGCCAATAACTTCAGAGCTGATAGGATGAAATGGAAGCTCGCAGATACCTACCTAAAAACAGAATTAAATTTATTGTCACAATCATTACCTGAGGAACACAATGCAAAGAAAAAAAGAAAGAGAAATTCTGCCGTACAGCCAAATAGAAAGGGAATATGGTAAGTAATACAAAATGGTAAAACATAAGTAACAATTACGTTGTATCACATCCTCTTGTACCTTGGTGTCCGCTAGCATGGACAACAATGCACTGAGGCACGGCCCGTTAGAACACAGTAGTGCAGAAAAAAAAAGGAGCTTGATAGCTCCCGTCTTTCCAGTTATGGTATTTAATAATCTACGTACATACACTCAAACTGAATCCACTCACCTAGCCAAGTACAAAAGAATCATCGGAAATATAATGCTACATGCCAAATTCAATAATCATAAATTCAAAAAGTGAGATCTAAAGACACACGGAAAGGAACAAAAACAAATTAGTTTTTTCCACAATTGAATCAGTCAATCTTCTAAGTCCTAACTAAGCCTTTTAATGCACTTCTACCATGAACGAAGATGAACATAAAATAGAACTAGTTAACAGTACACCAAATATCTTATTATGCAAAGAAAATAGCATTATCGAGAACTCAAACCTTAGCTCCATTTTGTGCAGAAAACCGTGAGGCGCGAACCCCACCACTTCCTGCACCAATGACAAACAAGTCGAAGTCATAGTGACTCTCCACCTCATTGGTTTTGTCCAGCTTCCCATCGATAAGCATCTTTCTTGCCATTATGAATATACTGTGTACCAAAAAGCCCACAAAAAACAGAAACTAAGAAAAAATGAAGTATGTCGTACAAAATAGTCATGTGAAAGCAGCCCTTTTCACAACTGAGAAAATTCAAGTTCAGTAAAAACCAAGCCAAGATCACATAACCATGATCAACTTATTGCTCGTCATAACTAATGGCTTTCACCTCCATAAATCAGAAAACCTAGTTTCCAAAATAATGCAAGAAATTGAACAACAGCTTCTTTAAGTACTTCGAATCATGCTGATAAATTGAAAATTTTTACCTGATTATATTGTTTAGGTTCTCCTTCTATAAACCCGGTTGTCACCTCCCTCAATTTCTCTCTTTCCCTTGTTTCTTGAGAGTTACCTCTTCTCTATATGAAGAGCACAGAAGTTTATCGGTATAGATCGTCACAGTACCCTTTGAGAATAAATTCTATGAAGAAGTTCTAGAGGGTTTTGAAATATGACTGAATGACTACCATTCAAGGCTGGTGACTGAGGCGGCCACGAGTTAGTGCGTGTAGTGTGTGGGGTGTTTGGGGTCGATTAATGGGAGTCTGAAAAGTAAACCATTTGTAAATCATTATTGGCTTGTACTTGTATTAATGTTTTGCTCTATGTCGGTACGATTTTATTATCAATTTAATTGTTTCATAAATGTGCTTTTTTGTTTTTCTATTAAAGTGCTATTTTAAAAAATTAAAATTCTCGCTTGGGCGATTTAATTTCTTTATTAATTTTGTCTATTCAATCATATATAGTAGAATAATTTATTTATTTATTGGTGAAGTTGAAAATTTGAAGTTTTCTTTTAACTAGGAAAATTACACATAGAACTTTTGAAACATAATATCTTATATTTAGGTAGAACTAACCAAAAATCTCTACATTCTGATAAATGATTTCTCATTCATAGAGATATCAATCTTGATCCGCCTCACTTCAACACGAGACATTTGGGGCAGGGCAAAATTTAACTCGTTCTAGAACAGGGCAGGTCAACCCCGACTCCTGAACGAGTCAGGTCTGATCATGATATCTATGGTTGATCTGCCCCGATTCGTCACATTTAAAATACTTAATAAACTTCTATATATATTATGAACATGTAAAATTATATATATGTGTGTGTGTGTGTGTGCTTGCTTCTAATTACAAAATAAAAATATAATCAAAATATCTAATGATTAAATAAGAAAAAAAATGTTAAAATAAAGCTAGTTTAAAGAAAAATGGGGGCAAGGCGGGGCTGGCCAGCGTCGTGTCGGCAGGGCATGGGGCGAAGATCACTGACCATGGTGGGGCACAGGGGGTGGGGCGGATATATCAGATTTTCGAACTGACCCTCCCTGTTGGCACACCTAATCATATATATATATATATATAAATGATTGGGAATCATTAATTTAAGAAATACTTATTTTCTTAATTTAATCCAATTTTTGACATATTTGCAAGAAGAAGAGATCGCGTCATTTCGAAGTTCAACATGCTTTAAAATTTAAAAAATTACTAAATAAGGGGTTATTCTATGGTGCCTTTCATATATTACTACTACTAATTTAAGGTAATCGTAAAATTATCTAGGAATTGTAGAAAGTATAATAATTTTTAACAAGTAACCAAAATAAGGATGAGAAATTGTATCCCTAAAATGTTTATAATTCCTTAAGGTTGCATTTGGGTGGGAGGATTTGAGGATGTATTTGAAATTCATAGTCTCAAATTCATTAATGTTGCTTGGATTAACATGAACTTGGAATCCATGATTTCATTTCGATTTATTTTTTAAGGATTTGAGTGGATTTCAAATTCATGCATTTCAAATTCCTCCATCCAAACACAACATAAGCTAACATATTACCTGTTAAATATGAGAGAAAACAATTTCCGGCGTTGGTAGTGTTGGTGTTATGCAATGATAATAAACAAGAGTAAATGGCAATCCCTTTCATCAATCGGTTATATCTCTTGCGACCAGTCTTTATTTATGGACATTTCAATGTTCTTATGTCTAGAACAAAAATGAGAATATGACATAAATTCTTTGTTTGATAAAGATGACAAGATTTTTATTTCACAAGCAACGTTATTTACGAAGAAGTCTACCAAAGTCTAAAATACTATATATAGATATTAACATGCACATTGCTCAATGTAACCGTTTTCTTATATTGGTACAAAAATTGTTCTATATTTTGTTTCATATATATTTAACATATGTTAGTTGAACTATCATTAGTAAGACTAGATTTTCTTATATTACATTCTAATAACATATTACTGTAGATGCCGAATGATCGGTATTGCCTAGCCCAATGATCGTCTTAAGCTGGAACTATCACGGGTTTGGGAACTGGGCAACAATTCTTGCATTCAAGAAATTCCTGTTAGAGGAGCAACCATATATCTTATTTCCAATGGAAACGAAATCTACTCAAACACAAATGGAGAGCTTAAACACTCAAACTTTGGGGGTTGTGGGGGTACTTCACAGTTGATTGCATGGGCCAGGGAAAACCCGTACTGGTAGCCTTTGTGTCCTATAGAAGGATTCTGTTGATTTGAATAATTTTTCTTTTACAAATAACCATATTACTCTCACAGCTCAAAAAGAGGGTAATCAACAAGAATGGTGGATGACTTGTACCTACGGGTGTCCCGAAGCCACTTACAAGGTTAAAACATGTCAACTAATGAGAGAGTTGAGTTTGATTGTTACTGGGCCGTGGTTATGTCTTAGGGATTTCAATGAAATACTTTGGTCGACGGAGAAAGAAGGCGGCATAGTCCATAGTGTTAATTCGATGTCTCGGTTTAGAACTACAGTTGCGTATTGTAGGTTATATGACCTTGGATCTCCCAATGGCCACCGATTTACTTGGACAAATGGTTATATGGGACCAAATAACATACATGAGTGTCTAGACAGGGCGATGGGGAATGTGGAGTGGCGAAAATTACTTTTGGGTGGCCTATCTAAACCGTTTTAAATCTGATCACCATGCAACTACTACATTTCGGTATAGGACCATTAAAGTGGAAAAGCTTGATTGACAAAAAGAGACGGATGCCGAAACTCTTTAGATTCGAAAACATGTGGAAGAATCACGAGCAATTGTCAAAAGTGATAAATGAGAGTTGGGGGAGCTCTGATGGAGTAGTGAACTTGGCAGAAAAGATTGAGAAATGTGGGGTGCACCTCATCTAGCCGGATAAAGTTACTTTCGGTAGTGTTCAGGAAAAAAATGCTAAACTTTTAAAGAAAATCTTTGAATTACAAAAAGCAACCCAGTATGAGGAGGTTGTCAAAGAATGCAAGGCATTAGAGAAAGAATTATACTCTATTTATGAAGTGGCATAAGAGATGTGGTTACAATGGTTGCAAGCGTTGTGGATTAGAAGAGGATAGGCACACCTCATTTTTCCATCACAAAGCAAGACAATGGAGGAAACAAAATACGATAGACCGAATTATGGATGAAGGGGGTCACTGGGTTGAAGAAGAGCCAGATATAAAAGGCGTGTTTATGGGGTATTATGAAGATTTATTCAGATTTGTACCGACACAAAACATTGAGAGAGTTCTTGAATCTGTGGATGAAGGGGGTCAACCAGGAGATGAATGCGAAGGTGACATCACCTTTTACGGAATCAGAGGTGTACGTGGCCTTAACGCAAATGCATCCTTCCAAGGCCCCAGGGGCAGATGGGATGTCTCCTTTTTATTTCAGAAATTTTGGCCTATTATTTGTGTTGATTTCGTAGCTTGTGGATATTTTGAATAATAATAATAATAGGGACCCAACCTATTTAAATAAAACTTTCATCTTCCTTATCCCGAAAGTTAATATACCAAAGCCTCCTAAAGATTTTCGTTCTAATAGTCTTATTGTAGTTCGTATGATTACTAAAACTATTGCTAATAGGACGGAAATGACCTTGCCACAAATTATTTCTCAATCTCAGAGTGCTTCCTTACCAGGTCATTTGATTACTGATAGTGCTATGGTCCCGTTTGAGGCATTTCACTCCATTGAAAAAAAAGGATCGTCATGGTCATCTTGCTCTAAAACTTGATATGAGCAATTATGATAGGGTTGAGGGTGTTTCTGCGAGCTATTCTGTTGAAATTGGGCTTTGATAATAACTTTGTAGAATTTATTATGTGATGTATGATGTCTTTCTCATACTCAATTTTGTTGAATGGTGTGCCTACTGATACTTTTGTTCCGGGTAGGGATCTTCGTCAGGGGGACCCCCATTCACCTGATTTGTTTCTATGTTGCGCAAAAGGGTTTTTGTCTTTGCTAAAATATGCGGAGATAAATAGCTCCATTCATGGATACCAAGTTACACGTAACGCTCCGTCTATTTCACATCTTCTACTTGCGAATAACAATATCTTGTTCTTTCGAGCTAACAAAAGAGAGGTAAATAAGGTAGCCGAGATCTTGCAACTATACGAAGATGCTTCGGGACATAAAATAAATCTTGACAAATCAGAAATGGCAGTAGGGGGGTTGTTCTGGAGGATAGACGAATTATGTTATGTGATAGATTGGGGGTGAGGCATGTGGAGAAACACGACAAGACTCGGGCTTGCCAATACTAATAGGCCCGAGAAAGGAGGTGGTCAGTGTAATTGTAGACCGGGAAATAAGTCATCTTAAGGGGTGGAAGGATAAGTTTCTACCACAGGGAGGTAAGGAAGTGTTGCTTAAAGCAATACCTACTTACACTATGTGTCATGTTTCCAATCTCCTATCTCGAGTTTTGAGGCGATTGAGAAAACAATGATGCGATTTTGGTGGAGATATGATAGTGTAGAGCAAAGAAAATTTCATTGGGTGAGTTAGGCTAAAATTTTAACATCGAAGGAGCATGGAGGGATGTGATTTCAGATATTGAACTTGTTCAATCTTGCCATGTTGGAAAAATAATATTGGCGACTACAAGAAGAGTCGAGGTGATTAGTAATACAGGTGTTTCGAGCTAAATACGGTGAAGCCTTCTGGCTTCTTGCGAGTTGGTCCAGGCTAGAGGGTTGGGTGGGGAGATCAAATAAATATTAGACAGGATAGTTGGATTGGAAGTGGACGAAAGCGTAAATCGGTGAGTGTGGATGAACATGTGGTAGCTGAAACTAACTTTAGCTCCTTAATTAATCCAATAACAGGTCAATGGGACGTGATGGCAGTGAACAACTGCTTCAAACATGATGAAGCTGCTCATATTAGGGACGTCTGTGAGCATTCGTCGCCTACCTGCTAGGAGGATTTGGAATTTTACATCTCATGGTAGAATCAGGGTTCGATCCGTTTTTCGACTTGCAGCGGACACATTCTCGACTCGACATGATAATAGACCGATGGCTAGCTAAATGGATAAAACATGGAAGCAATTTTGGCACCTGAAGTTTCCACCAAAGGTACATATTTTCTTGTGGCGAACTCTTTGTAATGCATTACCAACTAAATGCAATTTGAATAGGCGAGGATGGGGAGGTGATGTGGTTTGTGAGTTATGTAGGGATAGCATTGAGACGTTGGAGCATCTTATGCGGGAATGCCAGATAAAGAAACACATTTGGAACTTAGTTCGATTCGGCTTGATATTGAGCAACATAATTTTGGCGACTTTAAGAATTTTTTATGGACGTGTATGGGAACTATGAAGGTAGAAAGAATAATTATGGTTGGATTGCTTACTTGGAATATTTGAAATGGACGTAACAGGTTCTACTTCGATAATCATGTGTTCGATTGGGAGGTTATCATTGCAAAATCCCATAGCATGAGTATTGAATTGAACCGAGGCGGACCAAAGACATAGGAAGTATCGAAATATTGCATATGGTGAAGCATCGGGAAGGACCAAAGGGAGGGGGCTTGAAATTGAATAGTGATGTTGCGTGTGGGACAAATAGCTTGGTGGGGTTCGGATTTGTGGTTCGGGATGATCGATGAGAGGTTCTCCCTGCGGGTTCGAAATGTATGAGCTCGGGGGACAATGACGACACTTGAAGGACTAGCTCTTATTTGTTGATTACTAATATAGTGGATAGCGGAATTACTGCATTCTGCGTAGAAAGTGATTGCAAGGGGTTAATAGAAAAGTTACAAGGTAGCACAAATCTCGATCCATATGCAGAACTGATAATTGAGAATAGGCAAAAACTCGTATGTGACCGTCACACGGTGTGACGGGAAAAAATATCACTTTTTGTGGTAAAAGTATCACGTTTATCTGTAAAAGTATCACCTTTTTTTAACAAAAAAAGTATCACTTTTTGTAGCAAAAGTATCACCTTTATCTGTAAAAGTATCAATATAGTAAAAGTATCACTTTTTCCTGTAAAAGTATCAATGTTTTCTGTAAAAGTGTATTCCGTCACACGTGTGACCGTTCACACATAAGACTCACTCTTGAGGATATTAGAGCAATTTATCATGCTATTAATTGCTCTAACTTTCGCCATGCTTACCGAGAGGCTAATACAGTTTCACATGCTCTAGCTTGATATGTAACAGAGGTTGGAACAAAGTTTTTCTGGGTTGAAGAGGTTCTTACCTCCATTCCTATTTCAGTCGAAAAAGATGTAAGCCATTTGCCGACTACTTTTGATTAATGAAATCTCTATTTCACCGCAAAAAAAAAAAGAGAAAAAAATAACATATTAATATATAATGATAGCTCTTAAATGCCTTTATAATGTACTTTAAAAAAAATCTAGTTATTAGAAAAGAACTCACTTATTCCCTATAAAAGAAAAAGTTTTACAGACTCGTGAAAAAAAATTTTGGCTACTCTACTAGTTGATTATTAAAGCTTTGAAATCTGAATAATATGATCTATTGGAATGTCAAAATGGTGGTTTCATAAAATGGTACACCATGTAAGTTATTCTTATCTACATCAAAATATAGAACAAACATTTGATAAAATAAAAACAATTAGTTTTGTTGATAACCGCTAGTGTAAATTAACATGCTTTAAAATAAGTAGCCTTTGTGAATTTCTAATTGAGATTAAAAAAAAATTGGAAGTTACATACGCAAAAAATATTTGAGACTTTGTAAATTAACATACATTAGAAAACAAACATACAAAACTATCATTATGTAACATCACTTGTTTCATCATTTTCCATAATCTATAACATCATTTTTACCTAGTGGAAATGGTGCACCGTATCATGTTAGAGGGAAAAAAACCATCACCTTGACTCTGTTACCAATATTATGCCCACAAAGTTATGTGCTTCCTAATTTACCCCTGCTTTATTTTTGTTGGAGGATAAAATAAGTGACTGTCAGTCACCGACCATAATATCGTGTAGACTCAAGTGAAAAATATCGTGTAGATTCAAGTGAAAAATATCGTGTATCGTTCAACAACAATATCGTGTTCTCATAAACATCTTCGAACCTGTCGTGTACCAGGGTTTTGTGTTATCATGTACACGACATAAAATTATCGTGTACATGCAAAACTAATCTCGTGTCCATGATAATTTTATCTCGCGTGCACGCTATTTGTTTCTCGCGTACACAATAATTTTATCTCGTGTACACAATTTTATTTTATCGTGTACCCAATGATTTTATCTCGTGTACACAAATAATATTTCATCGTGTACACGATAAAATATTGTCTAGTAGAAGACCTATTTAACTGTTCACATTTTAAATTTCTTACCACTTATTCGTACAACTATATTGTGTTCATCTAAAACCTCCGAAAAAAATCTCTCGTGTTCATCCAAAACTTCAGAAATTATCCTGTGCAATGAAGATCTCATCCATGGCTGATGAGAGGTTGGGGTCTCCTGTATGAGAGCGGATTGCGGACAGCGGTGCTTCATCCAGTCACGTTGCCGGAGACGACGATCGAAAGTCACACAACCAGACCGACACTTATTTTATTTCTGGCCCCAAATGAGAAGAGGTTAGATTCCTCAGCATTTAGACGAGATTAATTATGTTGTTGAACAATCAAACATGATATAGAACACGATGGGTTAGCATAACACGATATGAATAGTGTAGGTTAGGTTTTGAGGCCTGTATATGCAGACGATAAAGAATTTTAACTGTACACGATATGAACATGATTGACTAGGTTTGAGGCATGTACGTGTACATGTACACGATACAAAATTGTAATGTACACGATATGAACACAATAGATTAGGTTTTGAAGCATGTGCGTGTACACGATATAGAACTTTGACTGTACACGATATACGAATATTTTAACACTAGATTTAATTATTCAACACGATATTATGTTTGCATGTACATGATTGGAATGTATAGTACACATTAATATTGCATTGCTTGATATTTGTAGTTCATACACGAGAGTATATTACTACAGGGAAAAATCCGTTTTTGGTCCACTAACTTAGGGCGAATCCAAAACTGGTCCACTAATTATGATATTATCAATTTTAGTCCAGCAACTTAGGATCGAGTCCAATTTGAGGACAAATTTCGCTGGAATTGACTAAGTTGGCCGGAATTAGTCACGTGCAAGGCACGTGGTCGTTCAATTTGGGGCTTTCCGGCTATTTGTCCTCATATTGGACTCGGTCCTAAGTTACTGGACTAAAATTGATAATATTGTAGTTAGTGGACTAGTTTTGGACTCGCCCTAAGTTAGCGGACCAAAAACGAAAATTTTCCTTGTTTTGTCCCATAATCCAAGTTTAACAGATTACATTGATTCTTTGTCATTTTTTTTACCTAGATTCAAATGGTTCTTGCCTTGATTCAAATCGTTGGAGTTTTTGTAAGATACTTATATCGAAACCCAACAGTGGCAATCGTTTTTGTTACTCCAACACAAAATAGTGAGGATCCTCTGTTCGATTCTTTAATATAAAGTTAGAGATTCAGTCAAACCACACCTCTTCTTGGTTTTGCGTGGTTTGATCTTCTTCCAAATCAGCCTCATCGGAAATTTTCATCAAACACTTCCTGGATTTTGCATTGTGACCCACACCACCATATTTTCTACATTTCTCAACACCTGAATTGGAAAGCCCCAAATTAAACGACCACGTACCTTGCACGTGAGTAAGTGTAGAAAACGTGGTGGTATGGATCACAATGCAAAATCGAGAAACTGTCCGATGAACAATTCCGATGAGGCTGATTTGGAAGAAGATCAAACTGTGCAAAACCAAGAAGAGGTATCATTCGAATGAATCTCCAATTTTATATTGAAGAATCGAACAGTGAAGCCTCACTATTTTGTGTTGGAGTAACAAAAAAGATTGTCATTATTGGGTTTTGATATAAGAATATTAAAAATCTCCAATGATTTGAATCAAGGCAAGAACCATTTGAATCTAGGTAAAAAAAAATGATAAAGAACCAATGTATTCTGTTAAATTTGGATTATGGGACAAAACAAGGAAAATTTTCGTTTTTGGTCCGCTAACTTAGGGCGAGTCCAAAACTGGTCCACTAACTATAATATTATCAATTTTAGTCCAGTAACTTAGGGCCGACTCCAATATGAGGACAAATCATCGGAAAGTCCCAAATTGAACGACCACGTGCCTTGCACGTGAGTAATTTCGGCCAACTTAGTCAATTCCGGCAAAATTTGTCCTCAAATTGGACTCGGTCCTAAGTTACTGGACTAAAATTGATAATATCATAGTTAGTGGACCAGTTTTGGACTTGGTCCTAAGTTAGTGGACCAAAAACGGATTTTTCCCTATTACTATACAATAAAAATGTTTAGAACACGATACAATGTACACGATAGGACTTAAAAATGCTCACAAATTATTTCGGTAAAATATTATCGGGTACACGATATCATATTTTATCGGTCGTGTACTCGATAAAATATTATTATGTACACGATAATATTTTATATGTTGTACACGATAAAGAAATAGCGTGTACTCGATAATATATTATATGTTGTACACGATATAATAGTTAAGGTACCCGATAATATTATATCGTGTACCCGATAATACCCGATTATATTATATCGTGTATCCGTTAATATCATATCGTGTACGTACATGATATAATATTAATGGGTACACGATATAATACTATCATGTACCCAATAATTATTCATTTTTTTTTTTTGTTTTTTCACTTTAGTGCCCTTTATTTGTTGTTTGTTCAAATGTTTATATTTAATAATATTTATCACAGATTAACACCAAATTATTATTTTTTATTTTAATTTAATCGACAAATTAACATAATCGTGTTTGCTTCACTCGATCGTACTAATCAAAAGTTATTTCTAGTTTTCTGTTTTTTAAATTTTTCTATGACATAACTCACTCACAAAAAAGTTTATAATGTGTTTAATATGTTAATCCAATAAATAGATCTAAATATATTGCTCAATTGACCAGATAATAAAAAAATTATACTTGAGAAAAATAGCAAAACATGTCCATTATATTAGTGAATGACTATTTATAATGATATTTAGAGAATGGTAGTTTATGGCCAACATATATTAATGTAGTTAAGAATGTTAAACCTAAGAATAGTAGCCTAATTGGTTAGATGATTAATTTTAAAAAATGCATTTAATTAAGTGTATATAAATAGTCTTTAACGTCTAATTTGTGTGACGACATAATATTAAATTAAATATTATCTTTTTATGTTTGTGTTATCATGCATTTTATTGTATGTCATTAATATTGGGAAAAACAGGGTGTTTGGCCTTGGAGGAGGCCTATGTTACTCCGTCGGAAGGCAAATATTAATGGATATTTCAAATTTGATGTCCTGAACGAGATTAAGACGGAGTTAGCACTCGCTGGTGGTTCTAGATACGAGGATTTTGAGTGATCTTGCTTCAGCAAGTTGTTATAGATTCCGACGGATTCTACATTTCCTCTGGCCGCTCTACACAGTTTGATAGTATCAAAGGTGGTTAAGCCAGGTGGGCCAGATGACGAGTCGTGGTACAGATTTGGGGGACGATATGTTAGATTATCGAAGTATGAGTACGCTCTTGTTATTGGTCTCAGGTTCGAAGACAGTACGTTCGACCCTAACAATGCCCCATAACTTCTCGATGACGATTTTTATAACACGATGGTCCGTACTAGTTGAGGGATGATGAACTTGGTTGATCTACGCAACATTAAAGGGGGATATTCTAGAGATAATCCAGCATATGATGTTTTGATCGCTACGGTGCTCGTGATATACCTCAACTTGTTTGGCTGGGATGAGAGGCAGGCTACAATCGACAGATGGGTCTTGTTCCTAGTCGAGCGTCCGGAGATATTTGATACTTTCCCGAGGGCGAAGTACATGACTCGATAGTTGCGCGCAATGACTCTTAATCTGGAGACTAGCTGCGAAAAAGGGGGTTGTCTTAGATACAACTTCTATGAGTGCGAGCTAGCATTTATGGTACATATTTTTTATTTGGTAACTTAGTAAATGAATATCTTTTAAATATTGATTTGCATAATAAAATTAATTCTTTCCTTTTGGCCTGACATTGCCTATATTGTTTGGGTTTTACAGGTCTGGGCTCTAGAAGCTATTCTGGCGTCGAAACCGCAGTGGCAAGCATGGTTCGACAAGGGGTGATTTTGCTGGGGCATATTTAGACGAGGGTGAATACAAGTTTCATGCGATGGAGTTTGTTTTCCGTGAGACCAATGTGCCAACGAGCAGGATGCCGCGATCCCCGATAATATAAACGTTAGTGGTAGTTCATGCGTTGAGACGCATGGCTAGGGTAGCCCTCTTTGTGTATTCAGTAGGAAACTCTATTTTGAATGTGTTTTTTATGTTTTTAATGCGTGGACTGTATGTGTTGTTTTAAACTAGAGTATTTGTGCTGTTTTTTTTTATGTAGAGATGCAATCGTGTTATTTTTCTTAAAATAATTAAAGTCAATCAAATCAACTGAGTTATTATGATTCTCACGAGTACTGAGAGAAGTTTACTAGTAGGAAACGACACCCCGATTACAAAATACGTCTAAATGGATAGAAACTAAAATCTCGAAAATGTGATGGTTGTATAACATTAGTTGGAAAGTGAGTTAGAACGTCCACACACTTTTGTCGATGACTCGATACATTCTTGATGCTAGAAGTTGATAAGCCAAATAGGATGGTATAGGGCAACAATAACTCACCAAACGACAACTAGGCATCGTGGAGAGTCCTAGTCGATGTAAACAGGATTTGAAGAGGAAGACCCACTAGCACCACCATTTTTCTTGCCCAGATTGGTAAGAAATGCAAGTAGAGTAGGGTTTGGAGCGTGCAGCCCCTCCACCTTAAAGATGATGGCGTTGTCGTCCATATGTTCAGTGGAGAATACAAGTTTGTCCCCAGCCTCCAGAACGTTCTTCTCCACAAATTTTCCTCCATCTAGTGTTGCTAAACTTTGGGGTTATGTAATACAAGTTCCAAGTCTTCTTGTAGAACTTCAGGGTTACCTCAATAGTGGAACTAGGAAGACGAGGGACGACCTCATTTTGTATTTTCTGCGTTTTGAAGTTTAACGATGTAAATAAATGGAAAAAAAATTACAATTAGTATGACAAATGATGTTGAGAGCATGTAAAATGTGAATAAAATATAAATATATACACACCATCAAATAGTATGGGGACGTCTCTCTCTTTCGTAGCAAGACATCGAAAAAGGGCTTTGTGCCATCGATCCATGGACTTTCATCGTCACTCATTGTCTATGAATTAAAAGGAATAACAAACCTTATAATTTATGTTAAGGGAAAATCGTTGTCTTAAATAGATCACAATTGAAGGGTATTCATGGAATAGTTTCAGTATACAGTAACATATACAATAATTGCATTCTCACAGTAACAAAGGTAGCTGTTGTGCAAATACTTTGATTAAAGTTGCAGGATTCCACTCTATAAGGAAAAATCATTACTTATAGTTTAGAGTTGACTGCAACAATTCTAGAGTAGATATCCTATGCAGTGTGGTCATCATTGAAAACAGTAACTTCGACATGTGCATTTAAATTGTGCACACATTTAAATGCACTATGTTGATGCGTATAAAATGTATTTGTTTTAGATAGACAGGAGAACATGACTGTCAACACGAACACGAAAACCAATTGTTAATAGATGATACAAGTGCAAAGAAAGGGTCAGGAATTAGGTGATGCCTACTGTCATCGACCGACGATGCGATTACATTATTGTCAACATAACAAGTATAAAATCAAACGTGGGTGTCATAGCAAAATAATTACCCAAACATCAATCAGGCACCGTATAAGGGCCTTTTTATTTCTAAACATAATGTCAAGAGGATGGGCTACTGGCACTTCCACTCTCTTTCCTAAATTGATAAGAACTGCAAGGTAATCTAGGTCGACATCATGCATTTCCTCCTCCTGGAAGATGATGGAATTGTCATCCATATGTTCAATGCAAAACCTGAGGTTGTCACCAATCTCTAGTGCATTTTCTTGCTCGAATTTTCTCCATCCAGTGTTTCCAAACTTCGAGGTTATATAGTCCCCCTGGTAGTCCAAGTACCAAGTCTTTGCCCTGAACTTGAGCCTCGCTTCGTCAATAGTCCTAAGAAGATGCGGAACGATCCCATTTGGTATTTTTCTGCGTTTATGATTTACAAAGGGTTATAAGTAACACTTATTTGATCTTTGTTCTTGTATGTGTGTAACATGTAAAAAAACTAGTAAACGACTTATACTTACCATCAGATAATGGGGGGACACGCTGCTCTCTCCTAGAGAGACAACGACAAATGACTTAGGACTGTACCACATAGATCTCGAGTCGTTACTCATTTTCCTACAAATAAAAGAAAAAAGGACGACTTAGTTTAGCCGTGAAGGCACAACAGATGCCTTAAATATAGAACAACTCATGCGTAATCATGACTATTATGGGTTCTACAATAATAGGTACATTAATTTTGCAATGGTATCAGATCATCATCAATAAACAAGTGGGATTATGTAAAGTTGGCATGAAAACACGGTTACAATTAAAGCTGCAAATACAAATATCATATAAATTCAATATTGAAGGTTTATGATTATCTGCAATAATACTTTGGGAGATATATGGTACAATTTAATCAACTAGTTTACGTTATGGCTTTTAATTTGAAAATCGTGAACACACTAATCCATGCGATCTGCTAGTAGTAATAAAATGAATCTATATTAGGTGGCCAGACAAACATCTTGTCCGAAAAAATTTGAAATAACGCCAAACACTGATATGACCAAACAATGGAATAAAATCACACACGGATATCACTGGACATTGCAACAACTCGGTAATAGATAATGACCTTACATAGTTTTAGATCAATAATACAAAAACAGGGTCCACATAAGTAGCAATGTATCCTATTTTGATTTGACATGTCTAGGGGGCTATTTTACATTGCAATGATTTGTCATTGTATAGTCAAACACAACTATCGCACAAAAATGAGGGGGCTTATTGGTGGTTAAACAACACATGTTAACTGACACTAAACGACAAAATTGGGGGCTTCATTTCCAGCAATTAATTTTCTATATAAAGGCTCATATTTCTCTTAGCTACAATGATATATCCTTTTACTCCAATTAAGGAGACAATGAGTGACGACAAATGTCCTAGGATCGATGGCAACTAGACATTTTTTTATGCATACATTAGGAAAAACAAAGTTTTCCCTGACTACCTGATGGTAATCCTAAATAAGTTTAATTTGTTATCCATAATGTAAATTCTCGATCTTCCACTGTCATTTGAGACTGCATTTTTCCTTTTTTTTGGTATTTATCATAACATTTAAAACTTAAAAGAAAAAAATACCCAGCCATGCCATGCCTAAATTACGGAGATGTGGAATCAACGCTTAAGTCGAATCATCATATCACACAAGTTTTTTTCGCATTGTCACATCTGTTAATAGTTGATCAACAGAGGTCCTTCATTCAGTTGTGTGTTGTTTTGTTGTATGGGCACATCCGTAAATGACCACGGTGCCACAACTCTTATTACTCTGAAACAACTAATCAAGGACTCACTTGTTGGGTCTAATCAGTTGTTTAATTTATCTTTGTATTTAAAACCACCACACCTTTGTGTACTGAAAATCTTCCAAAAATACTGGTTATTTCCACCTTCTGTTTGCACACAACAATCAGTAAGATAAAATACACATTTGCAAGTTATTTTTGCTCAAGTAATAACATGTTTAAGGAACCATTCGACCCCAACCCATTTAATTGGTCCCCCTTACCCGCTCCATCATCCGACATCCGAAGTGGTTCTGAGAAGTACCAAGACTATGCGCTTTACAACAAGGCACTAGTTGATGCCCTACTTGACGAATTCAATGCTAGAAACTAGAAGAATGGAGAAGCGAGTATTTGCCTGCTAGTTACAAGGGATGTCTTGAAGGGTTTGTTCAAGGAACGCAAGTTCACTTACATAGATATGAAAAAAAAGGTTGAGGCGCTCCAGGATCGTTACAACACGTTCACAACCATGCTTGCTATAGGTGGAACATGAGACCCTAAAATAAAGATATCGTGGTTGATGACGCCACTGGGACTAAATGCATAACCATAAGTTAAATGAAATTAAATATGTTATGTAATCTACACATTTGTACTTATTTTGAACCAATTACCTAATTTTTTTTCAATTTGCATGATTTCAGATTCCATCTCACTCTCATATAATGGATAGCGAACCTCAGATTGATGCACTTGAGAAGTTGTTCGTGGCCGAGTGAAGAGGCCCACTGTTTCAGCTGAGGGGTGTTGCAGGATCCTCTATAGTAGTGCAGCAAATTAGTTCTATTCATCGACAACATGAGCAACGAGGAAGCCTAGGAGCAACAGTGATAAGTTTTTTCTGTGTCTCCCTTGGGAAAAGAGAGGTTTTACCACTACCATCATTAGCCGAGGTTATTATAAATGAATTACAAATCACTACTTAGCCATCAAAATGCTTCTCTAGTCAGATCTCATTAACAATATATATTTTTTTAATTGGTTACAAATCCAATAGCAAAAAAATCCCAATTTCGTTGTTTAGCGGCTTCCGAGGGCAACTGTGGAAGCTACCCTTCTGTTATGTAGAAAGACATGGAAACTTAATTATCAAGACAACCACATTACCCCAAATTTTTGTAACAGCAGGTGGAGGAATTTTATTCTAGACAATGGCCTAAATATCGGTACAACGTTACTCTTCTCAGATGAGCATCTGACATTGGCTCAATTGTTTTCGAGATCACCGAATTAAAACCACAGGACCCGACTTTCTTGCATACATGACAACTTTGGGTCATTACAAGACGGCCGAGTGGCACGTTGTCCTCAGATCCCGAGTACATTGATTAGGTTCTACTAAGATACGTAGTCTTTGTTTGATCTACCGTTTCACGGATGAAATGTTCTTAGTCTAACTTATGTGTATTTTATCTTACTTTTACACCTGCACGCCACATTAGCTTGCTGTTGGTTGCTTTTCTTTGATGTTCAACCATTTTTTGTGCTTGTATAAAGAACTTATTTATGAAGGTGTGATGGTGTTTCATACACTTGATTCAATAATTACAGTCCATGTTGGGCAACCCTATGTACGCCCATCTTAATTACTGGTTGATTGGACATGAAAGTACACATACCGATGCGAAAACAAATAATGCCCCTAAGTAAACTACCTTTAACCCGGAAAAAAATCCTCGACAATATCAAAGTAGTATGAATGCTCAAGCATGTGACGATATCGGATGAAGTCACTTAAAGACAACATGTCATGGTAATTCCGGCAACGAGAACTGTTTACATTGAGACCAACTTGGCTGATTGGGTTGCTGTAAAATTTAGTTGCCTATCATATATACATTGACACAATTTGCGTCTTACTGTAAATTAAGACTCTCAATACCTTTGAACTCCCATATCTGAAGCCAACCAGCAACATCCTGAATGATGCCTTTATCAAACCGCAGACCACGATCCACACCGTTTGATCTTTAAGAATGGCTCTTCTACAACGAAGAGTGGACAAAGAATAGCTTACCTGGCCGCAGAAACTTGCCGTGGAACTTTCATTCTCTGTGGCATTCATACATTCGTGTTTACTGATGCAATTATTTCTATGATATGCATAATAGGTTGATTTCACTAAATTACTTTAGCAGTCGACTAGAAAAGTTGCAAAAAATGCTACACATTGTTTAAAGCTTTAATTTGACTAGAGGGTGTTGTCCACGACAAGCAAAATAACACTATGCACGTCCCGCCAGATGTCTGGCAGCAACAATTCGAGGTTATATTTCTTTAAAGATACATCTCTGGCAATATATTATATATATATATATATATATATATGTTTTGCTTACATTTGTTTTTTTTTTTATATATTTATATATGGTATTTGTACCTATGTTCACTAAAAATGTGATTTTTTCAAAGCATGACCTGTATGCACGAGCTTACCGTGACAAAAGTGAAAGCATGTGGAGTCCATGTAGATAATTTTTGGCATTCCTCCCGACCAACCAACTCATGGAAACTAGACCCGGTGGCCAAATTGATTGGTTTGGCCCTTGATTCTGAACTTTTTTAGATTAAGGAAATGCCTCCTTCCATACCCCCTTCTTGACATCGATGTAAGGCGTTTTCCACACTATGATGGATGAATGCACTTGTTCCCTTAAAAAAAGTCATTGCAATTTGTGGGAGGATACATCGTACTGCAGACAACAAAACAATATTTATAATTTGCAACTGCAACTACTATTGAGCACTGAAAATTAGAAAGGACAGATTAGTGAATGTATAGGCAGCTAAATCAGTTGATAATTCAGCAAAAACACACATTGAGACAATTGGCGATTAATAAGGGAAGATTAGGGAATGTATATGCAGCTAAATCATTTGATAATTTAGCAATAACACACGTTGATGTTAGGAATTAGGGTGCAATTAACTGAGAATTTAATAGGGCGAAAAATAAATGACACAAACTTGTGAACACAGTTTGTCAAGAATGACTCCGTCTGGGGGTGCTACCAAGCCAGAAGATGACTAATAATTTTCGTGATCACAAAAACAATTATCAGAGGGTTTTTTATAACCCAAGTTACGTTGTATCCCCTAAAAACCCCTTCATCTCGAATACTACTTTAAGGCCCAGAAAATTAGGAGGCCATGAAGTAGTTGCTCAGGCTCCCTAACCCAACAATATTTCAATGATACCTCTCACTAGTAGTAGTGCCAAGCCTTCATCTCAATTTCCAAGGCTAGTTGAAGCCTTGCATAGCTTCAACTTCTCTACGGTCACAACCTTAGTCAACATATCAACATGGTTCTCATTTCCTCAAATCTTCATTAGCTACAAGATCTTATTCTCCACGAGCTATCTCAACTCAATGTGCTTCGTTCTCAAATAAAAAGCTGGATTTTTTGCTAAGTGAATAACACTTTGACTATCACTGTAGAGAATACTATCCTTTTGCTCCTTCCGCTCACACAAATATTCTGCAACCATACCATCTCTTTACTAGCCTCGGTCACTGTTACATACTCTGCTTCTGCAGTGGACTGTGCTATGATCTTCTGCAACTTACAAGCCCAAGAAATTGCTACACCACCAAGAGTAAACACATATCCGATTGTACTTCTCCTTTTGTCAAGATCAATTAATGCTAAATCTACATTAACAATCGCTTCCAATTCAACCCTTTTGCCTTCAAAACATAAGGTTATCTCTGTAATACCTCTCAAGTACTTGAGTATCCACTTCACTGTCTCCCAATGGTGCTTACTCGGATTACCCATAAACTGACTGAGTACTCCCACCGCATGTGTAATATCGGATCTTGTATACTCCATAGCATACATTAGACCGCCTACTACTGAAGCATATGGAGATTTCTGCATATGAGCTCGCTCCTCTTTTCTACTAGGTGAATCCTTGTTGGATAGCTTGAATTGGCTACCCAGAGGGACACTAACAGGCTTTGCATCTTCCATATTGAACCTCTTCAAGACCTTCTTGATATGCTCAATCTGCGAAAGATAAAACTTCCCTGCCACTTTATCATGCTCAATATGCATACTTAGAATTTGCTTGGTCTCTCCAAAGTCCTTCATAGCCAACCGATTATACAACTGCTTTCAACTTGCTCATCTCTCTAGCATTAGAACCTGTTATCAACATGTCATTAATATGTAGTAACATAATGATACAACCATTGTCATACCTCTTGAAATAACAACAATGGTCAGCCTCACATCTATTGAACTCAATCTCATGCATAAATCCATCAAACTTCTTGTGCCACTGTAATGGAGCTTGTTTCAGATAATACAAGCTCTTCTTCAATTTGTAAACAAGCTCACAGTTCCCTTCTGATAAGTATCCCTTTGGTTGCTCCATGTAAATAGTCTCTACTAAGTCACCATGAAGAAATACTATTCTCATATCCATCTACTACCAACATCAAGTTCTCCACAGCCACCATACTCAAAACTAACCGAAAGGCGGTTAGTTTTACAACGTGAGTAAAAATGCTAATAGTTATGCTTAAATCCTTTCACAACCAGTCTTTCCTTGTATCGCTTGCTTCCATCTACCTCCTCTTTAATTCTGTAAATCCACTTGTTGTGTAGTGCGGCCTTTTTCCCTTTGGGAGCTCAACTAGTTCCCAAGTTTCGTGTTCAATGAATTTATCTCATCATCCATCGCAAGTTTCCACTTGCCACCTATTTACTTCGTGTAGCCTATGTGTAATATTCAGGCTCACCACCATCAGTTAATAACAAGTGATAAAGAGAGGGAGAGTACCTATCAGGTGATCCATGTTTTCTTGTGGACCTCCATAGCGGACTTGTTGGTTGTGGTGTATGAGGTTCTTTGTCAACAACCACTTGGTCGTCATGATCCACCTTGCTCCTACCTGAGTTCGAAATATCTAACTCAACGACCTGTTTCTCAGGACCAACAAATTTAGATGCACCCAACCTGTCTTTGTACAAATATGCTCATTAAATATGACACATCGACTACGAATTACCTTACGATTTTGTTCATCCCGAAACCGATAAACAAATTCATCACACCATGTCCAACAAAAAACTTAATCGATTTAGCATCTAACTTCTACCAACAACATCAATATGGATATATGAAATACAACCAAACACTCGGTGGAAAGATTATTTACCTCCTTATCACTCTAGGCCTCCTCTAGTATGCAATTTTCCAAGGGAGTTGAGGGTCCTTTGTTTATCAAGTTGGTTTTAGTATTAACTGTAGCTGTCCAAAACATCTTTGGGAGCCCGCAGTCACTACTACAAAAATGTTAAAATACTACACTGCAACAACAATGGTTTATGAGAAAAAATCGTTGTCATTTAGCGAATAACAGTTGTTGTAGTAACAACCGTTGTCTTTGTGCGAATTTTTTCGCTTAAAGACAACGGTGTTTAACAACAGCTGTATCTTCTATTGTTTAATCACTGTTGTCTATGGGCTTTTTAGTTTTTGTGAGGTGATGTTCAATATCATCAAGTGAGCCTATACTTTGTAATATGGTGTGTTGGGAATGTGGAACCGGAGTTAGGGAGTGAAGAACCGGCGGTTTAAACCGGAGTTTATCAGCAAAAAGACAAACTGGTCATGATCAAACCGGGTTCAAGTTAGGTGAGTAACTGCCATTTGTGACGAAGCAGAATCAGTTAGTGATGACTCAGAACCGTCACATTTGTCCTGTAGCTCAGCGTAACTTATTGCAGTTATAACTTCCTATCCAGTTGCATTCGAGTTTCAATCCATATATCATTGTAAAGCTCTCATTGAGGAGAAGATCACTACGTAGCATTATCTCCTGTATTGTTAGATTAGAGAGAGTATTTAGAGATAGAGTGTTCGTGCCCTAATTTGCATTCAGAATTGGGCATTTCATTTCTTGAGCTAATTCTCTGTAATTGATTGAAGTTCTTAGTGGATTGAGGTGTGCCTTGCCTCCGTGGATGTAGTTCATCTTGAACGAACCACGTTAAAACTGTGTTTGATCCATTTCTATTTCCTGTTCTGCGTAAGCTGCGTTCGGCCACAACTCTGGACGAACAGAAAGAGTTTCTTCATTCGTTTTCAAGTTCTTTGGTGTTGTGTGTTCAAGAGTTGTTTTCACTAACAAGTGGCGCCGTCTGTGGGAAACAACTCTCACAGCTTGAAGAAGGGAAGGAATGGCTGGTATGAAGATGGACTTTGAGAAGTTTACAGGGAGAAATGACTTCACACTATGGAAGATCAAGATGAATGCAGTTTTGGTTCACAATGGCCTTGATCTTGCTTTGATACCTCTTGATTCTTGGGAAGAAAGTGAGAAACCCAAGTTTGTATCCGTGGATAAGAAAGCCCTTAGTCTTATCTTTCTGTGTTTGGGTGATAAACCGTTAAGAGAGGTCTCAAGATGCAAGAGCTCCTTAGAAGCATGGAAGAGGTTGGAAGAGTTGTATCAATCTAAGTCAGTTTCCAACAAGCTGTTCTTAAAGCAGAAGATGTTGGCCTTCAAGATCATTGAAGATAAGGTAATTTCTGACCAACTTGATGAGTTTATTAAGATGGTTGAGGAATTGGAAGACCTGGATGTGAAAGTGGAGGAGGATGATAAAGCATTGATGGTGTTAAACATTCTTCCAAAATCCATGGAAAGTTTTAAGGATGTCTTGATGTATGGGAGAGATGAGCAGCTATCTTATGATGGGATAGTGAAGGCTCTGAGGTCTAAATGCTTCCAGACTCAAGATGATAAAGGCATGGTGCAATCTGGAGAAGGTTTGAATGTTAAATTCAAGAAACCTTGGCAAGGGAAGAAGGGACAGAATTCTAAGGACTTCAAAGCAGGAGATTCTAATCCAAAGAAGGGAAATGAATGGGTGGAGAAGAGGAAATGCTTCAAGTGCAAGCAGCCTGGTCACTTGAAGAAGGATTGTCCTAAAAGAAACAAGAAAGGTGGAAACCAAGGGGAAGAAGCTGCTGCCATTGACCTTCAAGAAGATCCTCCAGAGGTATTGAATGTTACTGAATCAAGAATGGTGAAGGAATGGGTCTTGGACACACTGCTCCTTTCATATGTGTGCACACCAGTCATGGTTTGATGAATTAAAGAGAGAAGATGGTGGAAATGTTCTCCTGGGCAATGACCAGTCATGCAAGGTCAAAGGAATTGGATCAGTGAGCATAAGAATGTTTGATGGTGTGGTCAGAATCATCTCTAATGTAAGATATGTTCCTGGCCTTAAAAGAAATCTTCTATCTCTTGGTTCTTTGGTAACTAGTGGTTGTCAGTTTAGCTCACTGGATGGCTTCTTGCATATCACTAAACATGATAAAGTGGTGATAAAAGGTAGACAGCATAATGGGTTGTTTATCTTGGTTGGTTCACCTGTTGTTGGGAGTGTTGATATGGTCTTGAGCAGTTCTGAGCTTGTTAAATGGCACAAGAGGCTAGGACACATAGGAGAGAAAGGGTTGAAGGAATTGTCAAGAAGTGGTGTAATTGGAAACATGGGAAATCAAAACCTGGAGTTTTGTGATCAGTGTGCTTTGGGCAAGTCCAAGAAGCTGCCCTATGGAAAGGGTGTTCACACAACTCAAGAGCCATTAGATTATGTCCACTCTGACATATGGGGTCCTGCAAGGACAGAGACTCATGGTGGAGCAAGGTATTTCATGTCTTTGATTGATGATTACAGTAGAAAGGTGTGGATCATGTTGATGAAGAATAAGAGTGATGCTTTTCATAAGTTTAAAACATGGCTGATTCAACTGGAAAATGTCAAAGGGAAGAAGCTGAAGCACCTTAGGACTGATAATGGATTGGAATACCTCTCTACTGAGTTTACAAACTTCTGCGAAGAAAGAGGAATCAAGAGACATAGGACTGTCCCAATGAATCCTCAACAGAATGGGGTTGCTGAGAGGCTTAATAGGACTCTTCTTGAAAGAGTAAGGTGTATGCTGTTGGACGCTGGGTTGCCAAAGGTATTTTGGGGTAAAACCATTGCTACAGCATGTTATCTCATTAACAGGTCACCCTCATCAGTGATTGGGTTCAAAACACCTGAAGAGGTGTGGAGTGGACAGAAACCAAGTTATGAAGGTTTAAGGGTGTTTGGTTGTCTTGCTTTTGTCCATGTCAAGCAAGACAAGTTAGATGCAAGAGCTCTAAGATGTGTATTTCTTGGATATCCAGATGGAATAAAGGGCTACAGATTGTGGTGTCTAGAGAAGGGAAATCAGAAGATAGTCACAAGTAGAGATGTAAAGTTTAATGAGAATGTGATGGCTTATACTTCAACAGGCTCTAAGGAAGAATTTGATGGTGCTAAAGAGACTGAAGAGATATCAATTCAGGTGGAGCATCCTGCTGAAGATGATCACACATCTCAACAACAACAAGAGAATCTACAAGATAGTGATTCATCATCTGAAGAAGAAGAACAAGCTGGACCTTCACAAAATGTGAGAGAATATAGCATTGGAAGGGACAGACCTAGAAGAACAATCAATAGACCTGACTTCTATGGTCAAGCAGGGAGTGTTTATTATGCCTTGAGTGTTGCTGAAGACCTGGAATCACAAGAGCCTAGCAGTTTTAAAGAAGCACTAGATTGTGAAGAAGGAGAACACTGGATTCAGGCAATGATTGAAGAGATGGAATCCCTGGAAAAGAATGAGACCTGGATATTGGTGGATAAACCAAAAGGTCAGAAACTTGTGAGTTCTAAATGGATATACAAAAAGAAGTTAGAGACTGCAGGATCCAAACAAGTGAAATTTAAAGCAAGATTGGTGGCTAGGGGCTTTACACAAAGGGAAGGGATTAATTTTAATGAAGTTCTCTCCCCAGTAGTAAAACACTGCTCAATCAGGTTGCTTTTATCAAAGGTCACTCAAGAGGACATGGAACTACAACAACTAGATGTAAAGACAGCATTCTTACATGGAGAACTCATTAAGAAAATATATATGAAACAGCCAGAAGGCTTTGTTGTTCCTGAACAAGAAGACAAAGTTTGTTTGCTGAAGAAGTCACTGTATGGACTCAAACAAAGTCCAAGACAGTGGAATAAGAGGTTCAATGACTTCATGATCAGTGTTGGCTTTGTAAGAAGTCTTTATGATAGTTGTGTTTACTTCAACAAGTGTTCAAAGCAAGATAAAGTCTTCCTTCTTTTGTATGTGGATGATATGCTGATTGCCAGCAAGAACAAGAAGAGTGTACAATGGCTGAAGGACAGACTTAACACTGAATTTGACATGAAAGATCTTGGAGATGCCAAGAAGATTTTGGGCATGGACATTCTGAGGAAAAGAGAAGCTGGAGTTCTTTGGTTATCTCAAAGGCAATATCTACAGAAGGTTTTGGAGAGGTTCCACATGCATGAATCCAAACCTCTCTCCACTCCAGTTAATCTGCAGAAGAAACTAACCAAAGAACAATGCCCAAAGACTGAAGAGGAGGTCATACATATGAGCAATATTCCTTATGCTAGTGGAGTGGGCAGTCTCATGTATGGTATGATTTGTAGTAGGCCTGACTTGGCCTATGCTGTTTCTTTAGTAAGCAGGCTCATGTCAAACCCAGGTGTTGAACGTTGGGAAGCTTTGAAGCATGTGATGAGGTATTTGAAGGGTTCAGTGAACTTGTCACTGAAGTTTGAGAAGAAAGTGAATGGAAGCACTGTTGCATTGGAGGGGTTTGCTGATTCTGATTTTGCAGCAAACATAGACACTAGGAAATCTATTTCTGGATTTGTGTTCACCTTATTTGGAATAGCCATCAGCTGGAGAAGTGTACAACAATCAGTTGTAGCACTTTCAACTACAGAAGCAGAATATATTTCTCTCACTGAAGCCATCAAAGAAGCAATCCGGCTTAAAGGAATTTTGAGAGATTTGGACATCAAGCAAAAGTGTGTGGTGATTTACTGTGATAATCAAAGTGCTCTACACCTTGTGAAACACCAAGCATTTCATGAAAGGTCAAAGCACATTGATGTTAGGTTGCATTTTGCTAGGGATATCATTGATTCTGGTTCTGTGGAAGTGAAGAAGGTACACACATTGCATAACCCTGCTGATTTTCTTACTAAGGGTGTACCTGGGAACAAAGTGGAGCATTGCTCGAGCCTGCTGCAGCTTGAGCAATGTCATGAAGAGCATTGACAGACAAGGCAGTGGTGAGGCAGTAAGAGGCACACATAATTCATTGAGGTGGAGATTTGTGAGGTGATGTTCAATATCATCAAGTGAGCCTATACTTTGTAATATGGTGTGTTGGGAATGTGGAACCGGAGTTAGGGAGTGAAGAACCGGCGGTTTAAACCGGAGTTTATCAGCAAAAAGACAAACTGGTCATGATCAAACCGGGTTCAAGTTAGGTGAGTAACTGCCATTTGTGACGAAGCAGAATCAGTTAGTGACGACTCAGAACCGTCACATTTGTCCTGTAGCTCAGCGTAACTTCTTGCAGTTATAACTTCCTATCCAGTTGCATTCGAGCTTCAATCCATATATCATTGTAAAGCTCTCATTGAGGAGAAGATCACTACGTAGCATTATCTCCTGTATTGTTAGATTAGAGAGAGTATTTAGAGATAGAGTGTTCGTGCCCTAATTTGCATTCAGAATTGGGCATTTCATTTCTTGAGCTAATTCTCTGTAATTGATTGAAGTTCTTAGTGGATTGAAGTGTGCCTTGCCTCCGTGGATGTAGTTCATCTTGAACGAACCACGTTAAAACTGTGTTTGATCCATTTCTATTTCCTGTTCTGCGTAAGCTGCGTTCGGCCACAACTCTGGACGAACAGAAAGAGTTTCTTCATTCGTTTTCAAGTTCTTTGGTGTTGTGTGTTCAAGCGTTGTTTTCACTAACAGTTTTATAAATAATTTTTTAGTTTTATGCATTGAAAGACAACAGTTATTGCGGCCGTCGATTCGGTGTTGTGGTTACTCTTTTATTTAAAATTTTAAACGATGCTTTTATATACTATAACCTTCATTACCCTTTCTTTTCTACTTTTAAGACCCCAAACCACAAAGCCTTGTGTTACCGTGCCCTTCCACCACTACAAAAAGTTCTTCTTCTCCATTGAGGGCCGCAGTACTGGAACATCGTCATCTTTCTCCTCCAATGAAGGCCACGTTACTAGAATCCTGTCAACGGTGATAATGTTTCATGTGCAGCAACTCTTATTCTCGACTGTGTTGTCATATTACTCTATTCTTATGCTTGTCGTAATTTCTTGGGGAGAGGGTTGAATGCGCCAGTCTATTAATTTTTGTTTGAATTAGGGTTCCCGTTCTATATCATCAAACTGCTATTTGGGGAAAAATAAGGATTGGAGGTAGATCTCACTTCTTTTTAATCTTATCTTTTCCTCCATTATTGTCTCAATTTTTCTTAAATCCCATGAATAACAGATCTGAGTAATTATTTTACTGTATTTTCTAGATTCAAAGGAATGGCAGAAACAAAAATATTAAAAAGAGGAGCAAAATATTGTCTGTGATGGGGTGGTCGGCGATTTACTGGTTGTAACGAAATAGTGAATTATCTTTTCTTCTTCTTCTTCTTCTTCTTCTTCTTCTTCTTCTTCTTCTTCTTCTTCTTCTTCTTCTTCTTCTTCTTCTTCTTCTTCTTCTTCTTCTTCTTCTTCTTCTTCTTCTTCTTCTTCTTCTTCTTCTTCTTCTTCTTCTTCTTCTTCTTCTTCTTCTTCTTCTTCTTTCCGTGAAAGTATTTTATCTCTTACTGTTATTTTGTTGGATACTTTGAGGTGTCTTTAGTGATCGAAGATAATTTTTTTCTGATGGATTCCATGTGGTAGTTTGGTCTTTGCCAGGGTGCTTGTTTTCTTCAATTGTATTGAGAAATGGAAAATTTTGGGATTCTTGATTTTGTTTTAGTATTTTGGACTATTAAACTTGGCTATATAGTTTTTCTCAACCATAATTTCCATTATAATTTATAGAAATTCCTCGAGGCATTACTAGAATATGCATAGAGAAGAACAAAAAGTAGGCCAATTTTGACAGTCTCGGGTAATATTCTCTATATTTTGAATGTTAGATTGCAATCAGGTTGAACTAATCACTAAGCTAGTAGTATGCTGGGATTTCATTGTTAACCTTGCCTTCGGCAAAATCGCCCGGTGTTGTTGTTTCCCCTTGTTTGCCGCTGCTGCTCTCCCTTGTTCTCCACAGATGGTCTTTACTTCCGCCTAGTGATAGGAACAAGGGTGCCTGTTCGGTGGATGTAGAGAGAGATGGGGAGAGTTTTAATTGTTGCACGCGTGTGTGTATATGCATGTGTGTTCAAACTGTATGTGTGTGCATAACTGAATTATGTTGAGGAAGGTGTATTTGGTGTGTGACCCGTGTTGGTACGTGTATATGTCGTGTGTGTGCATGTTAATATGTGTGAATTTGTGCTCAATTTATTATATGTGTAGGTATGTAATTTATTGCATATAAGTTGTGTGTGAAATTGTGTATGGTTCTGCGTGTTGTGCTTTATGTTCGACTGTGTGTAAGTAAGTGTGTGCAAGTGTATTTTAGTGTATGTATATCTGATGGCCTAAACTGTGGAAGAGAAGAAAAGAGAAAGGTGTAAGAAATCGAAACATACATATACGGTGGAAAAGGTGTGCGGGTCTACGTGCAGATTAAAAATGAGATAGATAGATTTTGAGCTAGTGTAATGGTGTATGGGAGTTAGTGGCATAATGTGAATTTGTGTGTGTGTATTCTAGTGTGGTTGTGGGTGTGTGTGGGTGTATTGCTTGTTGGACAATGGAGCAGCTCAAGGCCCACAACATAAGAGTATTTGTGGAGTAGGCATTAGTAGGGCAAGGCATGTTGGAGAACCCAACAAACAAAATATTTGTACCGTCCCCGATTCCAGTGGAGGTTTCGCTGATTCAGGTAGTTTGCATAACCTGGTTCGGAAGCTATATAGAAGCTACCACTAGAGCAAATTATTGGGCCTATCTTCGTCACATGTCTTCATATTTTAAAAAGTTGTACAAATTGTATATTTGTAAAGAGAAGATCCATTAATAGTTATAGTTATGGGCTTTAATGTTAATTTTGTGCATTTATATTTGTTACATGCTTATACATTCTAGTCATGAGCTAGCAATCTAAGTGAAGGAGGTCAGTTGATAATAATTTAAGAACAAAATAGTACCATAGTTAAATCATCATGTAGTTATTTATCTTTCTTTTTGAAAACTAACTGATAAAATAACAAAGAATTAGCTTCATCATCTAGATCCAACCCTTAACATATTAAATTTTATAGGATACTAAAATGATGAAATGAAATGTTGAATACTCACTTGTTACCTTAAAAACATGCTCGGTTGTTAGAAAATGGTGACTACATGTATATTTTGGGCATTTTGAGTTTTAAAAAAACAAATGTTAGTTTGATAATGATAAATAGAATGACAAAGACAAGTTTGTTAGTTATTGTAGCTAATATAAATACACACATAATAATGGAAGTTGAATTAAGTACACCAACGCATTGGATAGTTATTGTTATTTTGAAACAAGTGCTAATAAGATTTGGAGAAACTGGTGTTTAGTTGTTCTCGATAACGCGATCTTTAGAGTGTTATTGATTAGTATTACTTTGAATTTTCGGGCTTTTGGTTTGAGGTAGATTGTGGACTAAAATTCGAAAAAAATGTTGGTAGTTTTTTGCAATTTTCTCAGTCATTTTGTCAAACAGGATGTGTGCATAGCTATTCTCCTAATATTTGTGTAAAAAAATCTATAGTATTGATACAATGACACACAAAAAAAAAAAAAAAAAAAAGATGCTAAAGGAAAAAAAACAAGCCTAGGTTGCATAAATCAATGTACGGCTATTTAATTTTCTCAGGTGGTTTGGGAGACCATAAAGGAAGTTTAGGAGATGATCAAATATAGAATAGCCCTCTGGTTGTCGAGCCATAGCTTATTTAAAGTTTTTTCTGTATCTGATTTAGCTAGGAGTTGGAGTATTGCCATGTAGCTATTATACCTTTCTATAGCTGTCACTATTATACCAGACGATGGACCTGGCCCTCTTGTTAATTGCAATAAGATTATATATTTCTTATAAAAAAAAAATCTCAGGTAGTAGAAATAGAAATATTAAACACTCTTCCACTGTTAATATAGTTAGAGAGGAAGGATACCATTAGCAGTGCACCTACAGATGCGACTCACATGCAACACTGAGCACCCTACCTTACATCAATGGAGGTTCATATAGTAGAAAGAAAGCCCACAAGGATGTTGACAATATATAATCAAAATTGGAAGAAAGCCCACAATGGAGGTTCATATAGTAGAAAGAGGGTCCTTTGTTTATCAAGTTGGTTGTAGTATTAACTGTAGCTGTCCAAAACATCTTTGGGAGCCCGCGTCACTACTACAAAAATGTTAAAAGACTACACTGCAACGACAACGGTTTATGAGAAAAAATCGTTGTCTTTTAGCGAATAACAGTTGTTGTAGTAACAACCGTTGTCTTTGTGCGAATTTTTTCGCTTAAAGAGAACGGTGTTTAACAATAGCTGTATCTTCTATTGTTTAATCACTGTTGTCTATGGGCTTTTTAATTTTTGTGAGGTGATGTTCAATATCATCAAGTGAGCCTATACTTTGTAATATGGTGTGTTGGGAATGTGGAACCGGAGTTAGGGAGTGAAGAACCGGCGGTTTAAACCGGAGTTTATCAGCAAAAAGACAAACTGGTCATGATCAAACCGGGTTCAAGTTAGGTGAGTAACTGCCATTTGTGACGAAGCAGAATCAGTTAGTGATGACTCAGAACCGTCACATTTGTCCTGTAGCTCAGCGTAACTTATTGCAGTTATAACTTCCTATCCAGTTGCATTCGAGTTTCAATCCATATATCATTGTAAAGCTCTCATTGGGGAGAAGATCACTACATAGCATTATCTCCTGTATTGTTAGATTAGAGAGAGTATTTAGAGATAGAGTGTTCGTGCCCTAATTTGCATTCAGAATTGGGCATTTCATTTCTTGAGCTAATTCTCTGTAATTGATTGAAGTTCTTAGTGGATTGAGGTGTGCCTTGCCTCCGTGGATGTAGTTCATCTTGAACGAACCACGTTAAAACTGTGTTTGATCCATTTCTATTTCCTGTTCTGCGTAAGCTGCGTTCGGCCACAACTCTGGACGAACAGAAAGAGTTTCTTCATTCGTTTTCAAGTTCTTTGGTGTTGTGTGTTCAAGAGTTGTTTTCACTAACAAGTGGCGCCGTCTGTGGGAAACAACTCTCACAGCTTGAAGAAGGGAAGGAATGGCTGGTATGAAGATGGACTTTGAGAAGTTTACAGGGAGAAATGACTTCACACTATGGAAGATCAAGATGAATGCAGTTTTGGTTCACAATGGCCTTGATCTTGCTTTGATACCTCTTGATTCTTGGGAAGAAAGTGAGAAACCCAAGTTTGTATCCGTGGATAAGAAAGCCCTTAGTCTTATCTTTCTGTGTTTGGGTGATAAACCGTTAAGAGAGGTCTGAAGATGCAAGAGTTCCTTAGAATCATGGAAGAGGTTGGAAGAGTTGTATCAATCTAAGTCAGTTTCCAACAAGCTGTTCTTAAAGCAGAAGATGTTGGCCTTCAAGATCACTGAAGATAAGGTAATTTCTGACCAACTTGATGAGTTTATTAAGATGGTTGAGGAATTGGAAGACCTGGATGTGAAAGTGGAGGAGGATGATAAAGCATTGATGGTGTTAAACATTCTTCCAAAATCCATGGAAAGTTTTAAGGATGCCTTGATGTATGGGAGAGATGAGCAGCTATCTTATGATGGGATAGTGAAGGCTCTGAGGTCTAAATGCTTCCAGACTCAAGATGATAAAGGCATGGTGCAATCTGGAGAAGGTTTGAATGTTAAATTCAAGAAACCTTGGCAAGGGAAGAAGGGACAGAATTCTAAGGACTTCAAAGCAGGAGATTCTAATCCAAAGAAGGGAAATGAATGGGTGGAGAAGAGGAAATGCTTCAAGTGCAAGCAGCCTGGTCACTTGAAGAAGGATTGTCCTAAAAGAAACAAGAAAGGTGGAAACCAAGGGGCAGAAGCTGCTGCCATTGACCTTCAAGAAGATCCTCCAGAGGTATTGAATGTTACTGAATCAAGAATGGTGAAGGAATGGGTCTTGGACACAGGCTGCTCCTTTCATATGTGTCCACACCAGTCATGGTTTGATGAATTAAAGAGAGAAGATGGTGGAAATGTTCTCCTGGGCAATGACCAGTCATGCAAGGTCAAAGGAATTGGATCAGTGAGCATAAGAATGTTTGATGGTGTGGTCAGAATCATCTCTAATGTAAGATATGTTCCTGGCCTTAAAAGAAATCTTCTATCTCTTGGTTCTTTGGTAACTAGTGGTTGTCAGTTTAGCTCAGTGGATGGCTTCTTGCATATCACTAAACATGATAAAGTGGTGATAAAAGGTAGACAGCATAATGGGTTGTTTATCTTGATTGGTTCACCTGTTGTTGGGAGTGTTGATATGGTCTTGAGCAGTTCTGAGCTTGTTAAATGGCACAAGAGGCTAGGACACATAGGAGAGAAAGGGTTGAAGGAATTGTCAAGAAGTGGTGTAATTGGAAACATGGGAAATCAAAACCTGGAGTTTTGTGATCAGTGTGCTTTGGGCAAGTCCAAGAAGCTGCCCTATGGAAAGGGTGTTCACACAACTCAAGAGCCATTAGATTATGTCCACTCTGACATATGGGGTCCTGCAAGGACAGAGACTCATGGTGGAGCAAGGTATTTCATGTCTTTGATTGATGATTACAGTAGAAAGGTGTGGATCATGTTGATGAAGAATAAGAGTGATGCTTTTCATAAGTTTAAAACATGGCTGATTCAACTGGAAAATGTCAAAGGGAAGAAGCTGAAGCACCTTAGGACTGATAATGGATTGGAATACCTCTCTACTGAGTTCACAAACTTCTGCGAAGAAAGAGGAATCAAGAGACATAGGACTGTCCCAATGAATCCTCAACAGAATGGGGTTGCTGAGAGGCTTAATAGGACTCTTCTTGAAAGAGTAAGGTGTATGCTGTTGGACGCTGGGTTGCCAAAGGTATTTTGGGGTAAAACCATTGCTACAGCATGTTATCTCATTAACAGGTCACCCTCATCAGTGATTGGGTTCAAAACACCTGAAGAGGTGTGGAGTGGACAGAAACCAAGTTATGAAGGTTTAAGGGTGTTTGGTTGTCTTGCTTTTGTCCATGTCAAGCAAGACAAGTTAGATGCAAGAGCTCTAAGATGTGTATTTCTTGGATATCCAGATGGAATAAAGGGCTACAGATTGTGGTGTCTAGAGAAGGGAAATCAAAAGATAGTCACAAGTAGAGATGTAAAGTTTAATGAGAATGTGATGGCTTATACTTCAACAGGCTCTAAGGAAGAATTTGATGGTGCTAAAGAGACTGAAGAGATATCAATTCAGGTGGAGCATCCTGCTGAAGATGATCACACATCTCAACAACAACAAGAGAATCTACAAGATAGTGATTCATCATCTGAAGAAGAAGAACAAGCTGGACCTTCACAAAATGTGAGAGAATATAGCATTGGAAGGGACAGACCTAGAAGAACAATCAATAGACCTGACTTCTATGGTCAAGCAGGGAATGTTTATTATGCCTTGAGTGTTGCTGAAGACCTGGAATCACAAGAGCCTAGCAGTTTTAAAGAAGCACTAGATTGTGAAGAAGGAGAACACTGGATTCAGGCAATGATTGAAGAGATGGAATCCCTGGAAAAGAATGAGACCTGGATATTGGTGGATAAACCAAAAGGTCAGAAACTTGTGAGTTCTAAATGGATATACAAAAAGAAGTTAGAGACTGCAGGATCCAAACAAGTGAAATTTAAAGCAAGATTGGTGGCTAGGGGCTTTACACAAAGGGAAGGGATTAATTTTAATGAAGTTCTCTCCCCAGTAGTAAAACACTGCTCAATCAGGTTGCTTTTATCAAAGGTCACTCAAGAGGACATGGAACTACAACAACTAGATGTAAAGACAGCATTCTTACATGGAGAACTCATTAAGAAAATATATATGAAACAGCCAGAAGGCTTTGTTGTTCCTGAACAAGAAGACAAAGTTTGTTTGCTGAAGAAGTCACTGTATGGACTCAAACAAAGTCCAAGACAGTGGAATAAGAGGTTCAATGACTTCATGATCAGTGTTGGCTTTGTAAGAAGTCTTTATGATAGTTGTGTTTACTTCAACAAGTGTTCAAAGCAAGATAAAGTCTTCCTTCTTTTGTATGTGGATGATATGCTGATTGCCAGCAAGAACAAGAAGAGTGTACAATGGCTGAAGGACAGACTTAACACTGAATTTGACATGAAAGATCTTGGAGATGCCAAGAAGATTTTGGGCATGGACATTCTGAGGAAAAGAGAAGCTGGAGTTCTTTGGTTATCTCAAAGGCAATATCTACAGAAGGTTTTGGAGAGGTTCCACATGCATGAATCCAAACCTCTCTCCACTCCAGTTAATCTGCAGAAGAAACTAACCAAAGAACAATGCCCAAAGACTGAAGAGGAGGTCATACATATGAGCAATATTCCTTATGCTAGTGGAGTGGGCAGTCTCATGTATGGTATGATTTGTAGTAGGCCTGACTTGGCCTATGCTGTTTCTTTAGTAAGCAGGCTCATGTCAAACCCAGGTGTTGAACGTTGGGAAGCTTTGAAGCATGTGATGAGGTATTTGAAGGGTTCAGTGAACTTGTCACTGAAGTTTGAGAAGAAAGTGAATGGAAGCACTGTTGCATTGGAGGGGTTTGCTGATTCTGATTTTGCAGCAAACATAGACACTAGGAAATCTATTTCTGGATTTGTGTTCACCTTATTTGGAATAGCCATCAGCTGGAGAAGTGTACAACAATCAGTTGTAGCACTTTCAACTACAGAAGCAGAATATATTTCTCTCACTGAAGCCATCAAAGAAGCAATCCGGCTTAAAGGAATTTTGAGAGATTTGGACATCAAGCAAAAGTGTGTGGTGATTTACTGTGATAATCAAAGTGCTCTACACCTTGTGAAACACCAAGCATTTCATGAAAGGTCAAAGCACATTGATGTTAGGTTGCATTTTGCTAGGGATATCATTGATTCTGGTTCTGTGGAAGTGAAGAAGGTACACACATTGCATAACCCTGCTGATTTTCTTACTAAGGGTGTACCTGGGAACAAAGTGGAGCATTGCTCGAGCCTGCTGCAGCTTGAGCAATGTCATGAAGAGCATTGACAGACAAGGCAGTGGTGAGGCAGTAAGAGGCACACATGATTCATTGAGGTGGAGATTTGTGAGGTGATGTTCAATATCATCAAGTGAGCCTATACTTTGTAATATGGTGTGTTGGGAATGTGGAACCGGAGTTAGGGAGTGAAGAACCGGCGGTTTAAACCGGAGTTTATCAGCAAAAAGACAAATTGGTCATGATCAAACCGGGTTCAAGTTAGGTGAGTAACGGCCATTTGTGACGAAGCAGAATCAGTTAGTGACGACTCAGAACCGTCACATTTGTCCTGTAGCTCAGCGTAACTTCTTGCAGTTATAACTTCCTATCCAGTTGCATTCGAGCTTCAATCCATATATCATTGTAAAGCTCTCATTGAGAAGAAGATCACTACGTAGCATTATCTCCTGTATTGTTAGATTAGAGAGAGTATTTAGAGATAGAGTGTTCGTGCCCTAATTTGCATTCAGAATTGGGCATTTCATTTCTTGAGCTAATTCTCTGTAATTGATTGAAGTTCTTAGTGGATTGAGGTGTGCCTTGCCTCCGTGGATGTAGTTCATCTTGAACGAACCACGTTAAAACGGTGTTTGATCCATTTCTATTTCCTGTTCTGCGTAAGCTGCGTTCGGCCACAACTCTGGACGAACAGAAAGAGTTTCTTCATTCGTTTTCAAGTTCTTTGGTGTTGTGTGTTCAAGCGTTGTTTTCACTAACAGTTTTATAAATAATTTTTTAGTTTTATGCATTGAAAGACAACAGTTATTGCGGCCGTCGATTAGGTGTTGTGGTTACTCTTTTATTTAAAATTTTAAACGATGCTTTTATATACTATAACCTTCATTACCCTTTCTTTTCTACTTTTAAGACCCCAAACCACAAAGCCTTGTGTTACCGTGCCCTTCCACCACTACAAAAAGTTCTTCTTCTCCATTGAGGGCCGCAGTACTGGAACATCGTCATCTTTCTCCTCCAATGAAGGCCACGTTACTAGAATCCTGTCAACGGTGATAATGTTTCATGTGCAGCAACTCTTATTCTCGACTGTGTTGTCATATTACTCTATTCTTATGCTTGTCGTAATTACTTGGGGAGAGGGTTGAATGCGCCAGTCTATTAATTTTTGTTTGAATTAGGGTTCCCGTTCTATATCATCAAACTGCTATTTGGGGAAAAATAAGGATTGGAGGTAGATCTCACTTCTTTTTAATCTTATCTTTTCCTCCATTATTGTCTCAATTTTTCTTAAATCCCATGAATAACAGATCTGAGTAATTATTTTACTGTATTTTCTAGATTCAAAGGAATGGCAGAAACAAAAAAATATTAAAAAGAGGAGCAAAATATTGTCTGTGATGGGGGTGGTCGGCGATTTACTGGTTGTAACGAAATAGTGAATTATCTTTTCTTCTTCTTCTTCTTCTTCTTCTTCTTCTTCTTCTTCTTCTTCTTCTTCTTCTTCTTCTTCTTCTTCTTCTTCTTCTTCTTCTTTCCGTGAAAGTATTTTATCTCTTACTGTTATTTTGTTGGATACTTTGAGGTGTCTTTAGTGATCGAAGATAATTTTTTTCTGATGGATTCCATGTGGTAGTTTGGTCTTTGCCAGGGTGCTTGTTTTCTTCAATTGTATTGAGAAATGGAAAATTTTGGGATTCTTTATTTTGTTTTAGTATTTTGGACTATTAAACTTGGCTATATAGTTTTTCTCAACCATAATTTCCATTATAATTTATAGAAATTCCCCGAGGCATTACTAGAATATGCATAGAGAAGAACAAAAAGTAGGCCAATTTTGACAGTCTCGGGTAATATTCTCTATATTTTGAATGTTAGATTGCAATCAGGTTGAACTAATCACTAAGCTAGTAGAATGCTGGGATTTCATTGTTAACCTTGCCTTCGGCAAAATCGCCCGGTGTTGTTGTTTCCCCTTGCCGCTGCTGCTCTCCCTTGTTCTCCACAGATGGTCTTTACTTCCGCCTAGAGATAGGAACAAGGGTGCCTGTTCGGTGGATGTAGAGAGAGATGGGGAGAGTTTTAATTGTTGCACGCGTGTGTGTATATGCATGTGTGTTCAAACTGTATGTGTGTGCATAACTGAATTATGTTGAGGAAGGTGTATTTGGTGTGTGACCCGTGTTGGTACGTGTATATGTCGTGTGTGTGCATGTTAATATGTGTGAATTTGTGCTCAATTTATTATATGTGTAGGTATGTAATTTATTGCATATAAGTTGTGTGTGAAATTGTGTATGGTACTGTGTGTTGTGCTTTATGTTCGACTGTGTGTAAGTAAGTGTGTGCAAGTGTATTTTAGTGTATGTATATCTGATGGCCTAAACTGTGGAAGAGAAGAAAAGAGAAAGGTGTAAGAAATCGAAACATACATATACGGTGGAAAAGGTGTGCGAGTCTACGTGCAGATTAAAAATGAGATAGATAGATTTTGAGCTAGTGTAATGGTGTATGGGAGTTAGTGGCATAATGCGAATTTGTGTGTGTGTATTCTAGTGTGGTTGTGGGTGTGTGTGGGTGTATTGCTTGTTGGACAATGGAGCAGCTCAAGGCCCACAACATAAGAGTATTTGTGGAGTAGGCATTAGTAGGGCAAGGCATGTTGGAGAACCCAACAAACAAAATATTTGTACCGTCCCCGATTCCAGTGGAGGTTTCGCTGATTCAGGTAGTTTGCATAACCTGGTTCGGAAGCTATATAGAAGCTACCACTAGAGCAAATTATTGGGCCTATCTTCGTCACATGTCTTCATATTTTAAAAAGTTGTACAAATTGTATATTTGTAAAGAGAAGATCCATTAATAGTTATAGTTATGGGCTTTAATGTTAATTTTGTGCATTTATATTTGTTACATGCTTATACATTCTAGTCATGAGCTAGCAATCTAAGTGAAGGAGGTCAGTTGATAATAATTTAAGAACAAAATAGTACCATAGTTAAATCATCATGTAGTTATTTATCTTTCTTTTTGGAAACTAACTGATAAAATAACAAAGAATTAGCTTCATCATCTAGATCCAACCCTTAACATATTAAATTTTATAGGATACTAAAATGATGAAATGAAATGTTGAATACTCACTTGTTACCTTAAAAACATGCTCAGTTGTTAGAAAATGGTGACTACATGTATATTTTGGGCATTTTTAGTTTTAAAAAAACAAATGTTAGTTTGATAATGATAAATAGAATGACAAAGACAAGTTTGTTAGTTATTGTAGCTAATATAAATACACACATAATAATGGAAGTTGAATTAAGTACACCAACGCATTGGATAGTTATTGTTATTTTGAAACAAGTGCTAATAAGATTTGGAGAAACTGGTGTTTAGTTGTTCTCGATAACGCGATCTTTAGAGTGTTATTGATTAGTATTACTTTGAATTTCGGGCTTTTGGTTTGAGGTAGATTGTGGACTGAAATTCGAAAAAAATGTTGGTAGTTTTTTGCAATTTTCTCAGTCATTTTGTCAAACAGGATGTGTGCATAGCTATTCTCCTAATATTTGTGTAAAAAAATCTATAGTATTGATACAATGACACAAAAAAAAAAAAAAAAAAAAGATGCTAAAGGAAAAAAAACAAGCCTAGGTTGCATAAATCAATGTACGGCTATTTAATTTTCTCAGGTGGTTTGGGAGACCATAAAGGAAGTTTAGGAGATGATCAAATATAGAATAGCCCTCTGGTTGTCGAGCCATAGCTTATTTAAAGTTTTTTCTGTATCTGATTTAGCTAGGAGTTGGAGTATTGCCATGTAGCTATTATACCTTTCTATAGCTGTCACTATTATACCAGACGAGGGACCTGTCCCTCTTGTTAATTGCAATAAGTTTTATATATTTCTTATCAAAAAAAAATCTCAGGTAGTAGAAATAGAAATATTAAACACTCTTCCACTGTTAATATAGTTAGAGAGGAAGGATACCATTAGCAGTGCACCTACAGATGCGACTCACATGCAACACTGAGCACCCTACCTTACATCAATGGAGGTTCATATAGTAGAAAGAAAGCCCACAAGGAAGTTGACAATATATAATCAAAATTGGAAGAAAGCCCACAATGGAGGTTCATATAGTAGAAAGAGGGTCCTTTGTTTATCAAGTTGGTTGTAGTATTAACTGTAGCTGTCCAAAACATCTTTGGGAGCCTGCAGTCACTACTACAAAAATGTTAAAAGACTACACTGCAACGACAACGGTTTATGAGAAAAAATCGTTGTCTTTTAGCGAATAACAGTTCTTGTAGTAACAACCGTTGTCTTTGTGCGAATTTTTTCGCTTAAAGAGAACGGTGTTTAACAACAGCTGTATCTTCTATTGTTTAATCACTGTTGTCTATGGGCTTTTTAGTTTTTGTGAGGTGATGTTCAATATCATCAAGTGAGCCTATACTTTGTAATATGGTGTGTTGGGAATGTGGAACCGGAGTTAGGGAGTGAAGAACCGGCGGTTTAAACCGGAGTTTATCAGCAAAAAGACAAACTGGTCATGATCAAACCGGGTTCAAGTTAGGTGAGTAACTGCCATTTGTGACGAAGCAGAATCAGTTAGTGACGACTCAGAACCGTCACATTTGTCCTGTAGCTCAGCGTAACTTCTTGCAGTTATAACTTCCTATCCAGTTGCATTCGAGCTTCAATCCATATATCATTGTAAAGCTCTCATTGAGGAGAAGATCACTACGTAGCATTATCTCCTGTATTGTTAGATTAGAGAGAGTATTTAGAGATAGAGTGTTCGTGCCCTAATTTGCATTCAGAATTGGGCATTTCATTTCTTGAGCTAATTCTCTGTAATTGATTGAAGTTCTTAGTGGATTGAGGTGTGCCTTGCCTCCGTGGATGTAGTTCATCTTGAACGAACCACGTTAAAACTGTGTTTGATCCATTTCTATTTACTGTTCTGCGTAAGCTACGTTCGGCCACAACTCTGGACGAACAGAAAGAGTTTCTTCATTCGTTTTCAAGTTCTTTGGTGTTGTGTGTTCAAGCGTTGTTTTCACTAACAGTTTTATAAATAATTTTTTAGTTTTATGCATTGAAAGACAACAGTTATTGCGGCCGTCGATTAGGTGTTGTGGTTACTCTTTTATTTAAAATTTTAAACGATGCTTTTATATACTATAACCTTCATTACCCTTTCTTTTCTACTTTTAAGACCCCAAACCACAAAGCCTTGTGTTACCGTGCCCTTCCACCACTACAAAAAGTTCTTCTTCTCCATTGAGGGCCGCAGTACTGGAACATCGTCATCTTTCTCCTCCAATGAAGGCCACGTTACTAGAATCCTGTCAACGGTGATAATGTTTCATGTGCAGCAACTCTTATTCTCGATTGTGTTGTCATATTACTCTATTCTTATGCTTGTCGTAATTTCTTGGGGAGAGGGTTGAATGCGCCAGTCTATTAATTTTTGTTTGAATTAGGGTTCCCGTTCTATATCATCAAACTGCTATTTGGGGAAAAATAAGGATTGGAGGTAGATCTCACTTCTTTTTAATCTTATCTTTTCCTCCATTATTGTCTCAATTTTTCTTAAATCCCATGAATAACAGATCTGAGTAATTATTTTACTGTATTTTCTAGATTCAAAGGAATGGCAGAAACAAAAAAATATTAAAAAGAGGAGCAAAATATTGTCTGTGATGGGGTGGTCGGCGATTTACTGGTTGTAACGAAATAGTGAATTATCTTCTACTTCTTCTTCTTCTTCTTCTTCTTCTTCTTCTTCTTCTTCTTCTTCTTCTTCTTCTTCTTCTTCTTCTTCTTCTTCTTCTTCTTCTTCTTCTTCTTCTTCTTCTTCTTCTTTCCGTGAAAGTATTTTATCTCTTACTGTTATTTTGTTGGATACTTTGAGGTGTCTTTAGTGATCGAAGATAATTTTTTTCTGATGGATTCCATGTGGTAGTTTGGTCTTTGCCAGGGTGCTTTTTTTCTTTAATTGTATTGAGAAATGGAAAATTTTGGGATTCTTGATTTTGTTTTAGTATTTTGGACTATTAAACTTGGCTATATAGTTTTTCTCAACCATAATTTCCATTATAATTTATAGAAATTCCCCGAGGCATTACTAGAATATGCATAGAGAAGAACAAAAAGTAGGCCAATTTTGACAGTCTCGGGTAATATTCTCTATATTTTGAATGTTAGATTGCAATCAGGTTGAACTACTCACTAAGCTAGTAGTATGCTGGGATTTCATTGTTAACCTTGCCTTCGGCAAAATCGCCCGGTGTTGTTGTTTCCCCTTGTTTGCCGCTGCTGCTCTCCCTTGTTCTCCACAGATGGTCTTTACTTCCGCCTAGAGATAGGAACAAGTGTGCCTGTTCGGTGGATGTAGAGAGAGATGGGGAGAGTTTTAATTGTTGCACGCGTGTGTGTATATGCATGTGTGTTCAAACTGTATGTGTGTGCATAACTGAATTATGTTGAGGAAGGTGTATTTGGTGTGTGACCCATGTTGGTACGTGTATATGTCGTGTGTGTGCATGTTAATATGTGTGAATTTGTGCTCAATTTATTATATGTGTAGGTATGTAATTTATTGCATATAAGTTGTGTGTGAAATTGTGTATGGTACTGTGTGTTGTGCTTTATGTTCGACTGTGTGTAAGTAAGTGTGTGCAAGTGTATTTTAGTGTATGTATATCTGATGGCCTAAACTGTGGAAGAGAAGAAAAGAGAAAGGTGTAAGAAATCGAAACATACATATATGGTGGAAAAGGTGTGCGGGTCTACGTGCAGATTAAAAATGAGATAGATAGATTTTGAGCTAGTGTAATGGTGTATGGGAGTTAGTGGCATAATGTGAATTTGTGTGTGTGTATTCTAGTGTGGTTGTGGGTGTGTGTGGGTGTATTGCTTGTTGGACAATGGAGCAGCTCAAGGCCCACAACATAAGAGTATTTGTGGAGTAGGCATTAGTAGGGGCAAGGCATGTTGGAGAACCCAACAAACAAAATATTTGTACCGTCCCCGATTCCAGTGGAGGTTTCGCTGATTCATGTAGTTTGCATAACCTGGTTCGGAAGCTATATAGAAGCTACCACTAGAGCAAATTATTGGGCCTATCTTCGTCACATGTCTTCATATTTTAAAAAGTTGTACAAATTGTATATTTGTAAAGAGAAGATCCATTAATAGTTATAGTTATGGGCTTTAATGTTAATTTTGTGCATTTATATTTGTTACATGCTTATACATTCTAGTCATGAGCTAGCAATCTAAGTGAAGGAGGTCAGTTGATAATAATTTAAGAACAAAATAGTACCATAGTTAAATCATCATGTAGTTATTTATCTTTCTTTTTGGAAACTAACTGATAAAATAACAAAGAATTAGCTTCATCATTTAGATCCTACCCTTAACATATTAAATTTTATAGGATACTAAAATGATGAAATGAAATGTTGAATACTCACTTGTTACCTTAAAAACATGCTCAGTTGTTAGAAAATGGTGACTACATGTATATTTTGGGCATTTTGAGTTTTAAAAAAACAAATGTTAGTTTGATAATGATAAATAGAATGACAAAGACAAGTTTGTTAGTTATTGTAGCTAATATAAATACACACATAATAATGGAAGTTGAATTAAGTACACCAACGCATTGGATAGTTATTGTTATTTTGAAACAAGTGCTAATAAGATTTGGAGAAACTGGTGTTTAGTTGTTCTCGATAACGCGATCTTTAGAGTGTTATTGATTAGTATTACTTTGAATTTCGGGCTTTTGGCTTGAGGTAGATTGTGGACTGAAATTCGAAAAAAATGTTGGTAGTTTTTTGCAATTTTCTCAGTCATTTTGTCAAACAGGATGTGTGCATAGCTATTCTCCTAATATTTGTGTAAAAAAATCTATAGTATTGATACAATGACACAAAAAAAAAAAAAAAAAAAAGATGCTAAAGGAAAAAAAACAAGCCTAGGTTGCATAAATCAATGTACGGCTATTTAATTTTCTCAGGTGGTTTGGGAGACCATAAAGGAAGTTTAGGAGATGATCAAATATAGAATAGCCCTCTGGTTGTCGAGCCATAGCTTATTTAAAGTTTTTTCTGTATCTGATTTAGCTAGGAGTTGGAGTATTGCCATGTAGCTATTATACCTTTCTATAGCTGTCACTATTATACCAGACGAGGGACCTGTCCCTCTTGTTAATTGCAATAAGATTATATATTTCTTATCAAAAAAAAATCTCAGGTAGTAGAAATAGAAATATTAAACACTCTTCCACTGTTAATATAGTTAGAGAGGAAGGATACCATTAGCAGTGCACCTACAGATGCGACTCACATGCAACACTGAGCACCCTACCTTACATCAATGGAGGTTCATATAGTAGAAAGAAAGCCCACAAGGAAGTTGACAATATATAATCAAAATTGGAAGAAAGCCCACAATGGAGGTTCATATAGTAGAAAGAGGGTCCTTTGTTTATCAAGTTGGTTGTAGTATTAACTGTAGCTGTCCAAAACATCTTTGGGAGCCTGCAGTCACTACTACAAAAATGTTAAAAGACTACACTGCAACGACAACGGTTTATGAGAAAAAATCGTTGTCTTTTAGCTCTCATTGAGGAGAAGATCACTACGTAGCATTATCTCCTGTATTGTTAGATTAGAGAGAGTATTTAGAGATAGAGTGTTCGTGCCCTAATTTGCATTCAGAATTGGGCATTTCATTTCTTGAGCTAATTCTCTGTAATTGATTGAAGTTCTTAGTGGATTGAGGTGTGCCTTGCCTCCGTGGATGTAGTTCATCTTGAACGAACCACGTTAAAACTGTGTTTGATCCATTTCTATTTCCTGTTCTGCGTAAGCTGCGTTCGGCCACAACTCTGGACGAACAGAAAGAGTTTCTTCATTCGTTTTCAAGTTCTTTGGTGTTGTGTGTTCAAGAGTTGTTTTCACTAACCAGTGGCGCCGTCTGTGGGAAACAACTCTCACAGCTTGAAGAAGGGAAGGAATGGCTGGTATGAAGATGGACTTTGAGAAGTTTACAGGGAGAAATGACTTCACACTATGGAAGATCAAGATGAATGCAGTTTTGGTTCACAATGGCCTTGATCTTGCTTTGATACCTCTTGATTCTTGGGAAGAAAGTGAGAAACCCAAGTTTGTATCCGTGGATAAGAAAGCCCTTAGTCTTATCTTTCTGTGTTTGGGTGATAAACCGTTAAGAGAGGTCTCAAGATGCAAGAGCTCCTTAGAAGCATGGAAGAGGTTGGAAGAGTTGTATCAATCTAAGTCAGTTTCCAACAAGCTGTTCTTAAAGCAGAAGATGTTGGCCTTCAAGATCACTGAAGATAAGGTAATTTCTGACCAACTTGATGAGTTTATTAAGATGGTTGAGGAATTGGAAGACCTGGATGTGAAAGTGGAGGAGGATGATAAAGCATTGATGGTGTTAAACATTCTTCCAAAATCCATGGAAAGTTTTAAGGATGCCTTGATGTATGGGAGAGATGAGCAGCTATCTTATGATGGGATAGTGAAGGCTCTGAGGTCTAAATGCTTCCAGACTCAAGATGATAAAGGCATGGTGCAATCTGGAGAAGGTTTGAATGTTAAATTCAAGAAACCTTGGCAAGGGAAGAAGGGACGAAATTCTAAGGACTTCAAAGCAGGAGATTCTAATCCAAAGAAGGGAAATGAATGGGTGGAGAAGAGGAAATGCTTCAAGTGCAAGCAGCCTGGTCACTTGAAGAAGGATTGTCCTAAAAGAAACAAGAAAGGTGGAAACCAAGGGGCAGAAGCTGCTGCCATTGACCTTCAAGAAGATCCTCCAGAGGTATTGAATGTTACTGAATCAAGAATGGTGAAGGAATGGGTCTTGGACACAGGCTGCTCCTTTCATATGTGTCCACACCAGTCATGGTTTGATGAATTAAAGAGAGAAGATGGTGGAAATGTTCTCCTGGGCAATGACCAGTCATGCAAGGTCAAAGGAATTGGATCAGTGAGCATAAGAATGTTTGATGGTGTGGTCAGAATCATCTCTAATGTAAGATATGTTCCTAGCCTTAAAAGAAATCTTCTATCTCTTGGTTCTTTGGTAACTAGTGGTTGTCAGTTTAGCTCAGTGGATGGCTTCTTGCATATCACTAAACATGATAAAGTGGTGATAAAAGGTAGACAGCATAATGGGTTGTTTATCTTGATTGGTTCACCTGTTGTTGGGAGTGTTGATATGGTCTTGAGCAGTTCTGAGCTTGTTAAATGGCACAAGAGGCTAGGACACATAGGAGAGAAAGGGTTGAAGGAATTGTCAAGAAGTGGTGTAATTGGAAACATGGGAAATCAAAACCTGGAGTTTTGTGATCAGTGTGCTTTGGGCAAGTCCAAGAAGCTGCCCTATGGAAAGGGTGTTCACACAACTCAAGAGCCATTAGATTATGTCCACTCCGACATATGGGGTCCTGCAAGGACAGAGACTCATGGTGGAGCAAGGTATTTCATGTCTTTGATTGATGATTACAGTAGAAAGGTGTGGATCATGTTGATGAAGAATAAGAGTGATGCTTTTCATAAGTTTAAAACATGGCTGATTCAACTGGAAAATGTCAAAGGGAAGAAGCTGAAGCACCTTAGGACTGATAATGGATTGGAATACCTCTCTACTGAGTTCACAAACTTCTGCGAAGAAAGAGGAATCAAGAGACATAGGACTGTCCCAATGAATCCTCAACAGAATGGGGTTGCTGAGAGGCTTAATAGGACTCTTCTTGAAAGAGTAAGGTGTATGCTGTTGGACGCTCGGTTGTCAAAGGTATTTTGGGGTGAAACCATTGCTACAGCATGTTATCTCATTAACAGGTCACCCTCATCAGTGATTGGGTTCAAAACACCTGAAGAGGTGTGGAGTGGACAGAAACCAAGTTATGAAGGTTTAAGGGTGTTTGGTTGTCTTGCTTTTGTCCATGTCAAGCAAGACAAGTTAGATGCAAGAGCTCTAAGATGTGTATTTCTTGGATATCCAGATGGAATAAAGGGCTACAGATTGTGGTGTCTAGAGAAGGGAAATCAGAAGATAGTCACAAGTAGAGATGTAAAGTTTAATGAGAATGTGATGGCTTATACTTCAACAGGCTCTAAGGAAGAATTTGATGGTGCTAAAGAGACTGAAGAGATATCAATTCAGGTGGAGCATCCTGCTGAAGATGATCACACATCTCAACAACAACAAGAGAATCTACAAGATAGTGATTCATCATCTGAAGAAGAAGAACAAGCTGGACCTTCACAAAATGTGAGAGAATATAGCATTGGAAGGGACAGACCTAGAAGAACAATCAATAGACCTGACTTCTATGGTCAAGCAGGGAGTGTTTATTATGCCTTGAGTGTTTCTGAAGACCTGGAATCACAAGAGCCTAGCAGTTTTAAAGAAGCACTAGATTGTGAAGAAGGAGAACACTGGATTCAGGCAATGATTGAAGAGATGGAATCCGTGGAAAAGAATGAGACCTGGATATTGGTGGATAAACCAAAAGGTCAGAAACTTGTGAGTTCTAAATGGATATACAAAAAGAAGTTAGAGACTGCAGGATCCAAACAAGTGAGATTTAAAGCAAGATTGGTGGCTAGGGGCTTTACACAAAGGGAAGGGATTGATTTTAATGAAGTTTTCTCTGCAGTAGTAAAACACTGCTCAATCAGGTTGCTTTTATCAAAGGTCACTCAAGAGGACATGGAACTACAACAACTAGATGTAAAGACAGCATTCTTACATGGAGAACTCATTGAGAAAATATATATGAAACAGCCAGAAGGCTTTGTTGTTCCTGAACAAGAAGACAAAGTTTGTTTGCTGAAGAAGTCACTGTATGGACTCAAACAAAGTCCAAGACAGTGGAATAAGAGGTTCAATGACTTCATGATCAGTGTTGGCTTTGTAAGAAGTCTTTATGATAGATGTGTTTACTTCAACAAGTGTTCAAAGCAAGATAAAGTCTTCCTTCTTTTGTATGTGGATGATATGCTGATTGCCAGCAAGAACAAGAAGAGTGTACAATGGCTGAAGGACAGACTTAACACTGAATTTGACATGAAAGATCTTGGAGATGCCAAGAAGATTTTGGGCATGGACATTCTGAGGAAAAGAGAAGCTGGAGTTCTTTGGTTATCTCAAAGGCAATATCTACAGAAGGTTTTGGAGAGGTTCCACATGCATGAATCCAAACCTCTCTCCACTCCAGTTAATCTGCAGAAGAAACTAACCAAAGAACAATGCCCAAAGACTGAAGAGGAGGTCATACATATGAGCAATATTCCTTATGCTAGTGGAGTGGGCAGTCTCATGTATGGTATGATTTGTAGTAGGCCTGACTTGGCCTATGCTGTTTCTTTAGTAAGCAGGCTCATGTCAAACCCAGGTGTTGAACATTGGGAAGCTTTGAAGCATGTGATGAGGTATTTGAAGGGTTCAGTGAACTTGTCACTGAAGTTTGAGAAGAAAGTGAATGGAAGCACTGTTGCATTGGAGGGGTTTGCTGATTCTGATTTTGCAGCAAACATAGCACTAGGAAATCTATTTCTGGATTTGTGTTCACCTTATTTGGAATATCCATCAACTGGAGAAGTGTACAACAATCAGTTGTAGCACTTTCAACTACAGAAGCAGAATATATTTCTCTCACTGAAGCCATCAAAGAAGCAATCCGGCTTAAAGGAATTTTGAGAGATTTGGACATCAAGCAAAAGTGTTTGGTGATTTACTGTGATAATCAAAGTACTCTACACCTTGTGAAACACCAAGCATTTCATGAAAGGTCAAAGCACATTGATGTTAGGTTGCATTTTGCTAGGGATATCATTGATTCTTGTTCTGTGGAAGTGAAGAAGGTACACACATTGCATAACCCTGCTGATTTTCTTACTAAGGGTGTACCTGGGAACAAAGTGGAGCATTGCTCGAGCCTGCTGCAGCTTGAGCAATGTCATGAAGAGCATTGACAGACAAGGCAGTGGTGAGGCAGTAAGAGGCACACATGATTCATTGAGGTGGAGATTTGTGAGGTGATGTTCAATATCATCAAGTGAGCCTATACTTTGTAATATGGTGTGTTGGGAATGTGGAACCGGAGTTAGGGAGTGAAGAACCGGCGGTTTAAACCGGAGTTTATCAGCAAAAAGACAAACTGGTCATGATCAAACCGGGTTCAAGTTAGGTGAGTAACGGCCATTTGTGACGAAGCGGAATCAGTTAGTGACGACTCAGAACCGTCACATTTGTCCTGTAGCTCAGCGTAACTTCTTGCAGTTATAACTTCCTATCCAGTTGCATTCGAGCTTCAATCCATATATCATTGTAAAGCTCTCATTGAGGAGAAGATCACTACGTAGCATTATCTCCTGTATTGTTAGATTAGAGAGAGTATTTAGAGATAGAGTGTTCGTGCCCTAATTTGCATTCAGAATTGGGCATTTCATTTCTTGAGCTAATTCTCTGTAATTGATTGAAGTTCTTAGTGGATTGAGGTGTGCCTTGCCTCCGTGGATGTAGTTCATCTTGAACGAACCACGTTAAAACTGTGTTTGATCCATTTCTATTTCCTGTTCTGCGTAAGCTGCGTTCGGCCACAACTCTGGACGAACAGAAAGAGTTTCTTCATTCGTTTTCAAGTTCTTTGGTGTTGTGTGTTCAAGAGTTGTTTTCACTAACAAGTGGCGCCGTCTGTGGGAAACAACTCTCACAGCTTGAAGAAGGAAAGGAATGGCTGGTATGAAGATGGACTTTGAGAAGTTTACAGGGAGAAATGACTTCACACTATGGAAGATCAAGATGAATGCAGTTTTGGTTCACAATGGCCTTGATCTTGCTTTGATACCTCTTGATTCTTGGGAAGAAAGTGAGAAACCCAAGTTTGTATCCGTGGATAAGAAAGCCCTTAGTCTTATCTTTCTGTGTTTGGGTGATAAACCGTTAAGAGAGGTCTGAAGATGCAAGAGTTCCTTAGAATCATGGAAGAGGTTGGAAGAGTTGTATCAATCTAAGTCAGTTTCCAACAAGCTGTTCTTAAAGCAGAAGATGTTGGCCTTCAAGATCACTGAAGATAAGGTAATTTCTGACCAACTTGATGAGTTTATTAAGATGGTTGAGGAATTGGAAGACCTGGATGTGAAAGTGGAGGAGGATGATAAAGCATTGATGGTGTTAAACATTCTTCCAAAATCCATGGAAAGTTTTAAGGATGCCTTGATGTATGGGAGAGATGAGCAGCTATCTTATGATGGGATAGTGAAGGCTCTGAGGTCTAAATGCTTCCAGACTCAAGATGATAAAGGCATGGTGCAATCTGGAGAAGGTTTGAATGTTAAATTCAAGAAACCTTGGCAAGGGAAGAAGGGACGAAATTCTAAGGACTTCAAAGCAGGAGATTCTAATCCAAAGAAGGGAAATGAATGGGTGGAGAAGAGGAAATGCTTCAAGTGCAAGCAGCCTGGTCACTTGAAGAAGGATTGTCCTAAAAGAAACAAGAAAGGTGGAAACCAAGGGGCAGAAGCTGCTGCCATTGACCTTCAAGAAGATCCTCCAGAGGTATTGAATGTTACTGAATCAAGAATGGTGAAGGAATGGGTCTTGGACACAGGCTGCTCCTTTCATATGTGTCCACACCAGTCATGGTTTGATGAATTAAAGAGAGAAGATGGTGGAAATGTTCTCCTGGGCAATGACCAGTCATGCAAGGTCAAAGGAATTGGATCAGTGAGCATAAGAATGTTTGATGGTGTGGTCAGAATCATCTCTAATGTAAGATATGTTCCTGGCCTTAAAAGAAATCTTCTATCTCTTGGTTCTTTGGTAACTAGTGGTTGTCAGTTTAGCTCAGTGGATGGCTTCTTGCATATCACTAAACATGATAAAGTGGTGATAAAAGGTAGACAGCATAATGGGTTGTTTATCTTGATTGGTTCACCTGTTGTTGGGAGTGTTGATATGGCCTTGAGCAGTTCTGAGCTTGTTAAATGGCACAAGAGGCTAGGACACATAGGAGAGAAAGGGTTGAAGGAATTGTCAAGAAGTGGTGTAATTGGAAACATGGGAAATCAAAACCTGGAGTTTTGTGATCAGTGTGCTTTGGGCAAGTCCAAGAAGCTGCCCTATGGAAAGGGTGTTCACACAACTCAAGAGCCATTAGATTATGTCCACTCTGACATATGGGGTCCTGCAAGGACAGAGACTCATGGTGGAGCAAGGTATTTCATGTCTTTGATTGATGATTACAGTAGAAAGGTGTGGATCATGTTGATGAAGAATAAGAGTGATGCTTTTCATAAGTTTAAAACATGGCTGATTCAACTGGAAAATGTCAAAGGGAAGAAGCTGAAGCACCTTAGGACTGATAATGGATTGGAATACCTCTCTACTGAGTTCACAAACTTCTGCGAAGAAAGAGGAATCAAGAGACATAGGACTGTCCCAATGAATCCTCAACAGAATGGGGTTGCTGAGAGGCTTAATAGGACTCTTCTTGAAAGAGTAAGGTGTATGCTGTTGGACGCTGGGTTGCCAAAGGTATTTTGGGGTGAAACCATTGCTACAGCATGTTATCTCATTAACAGGTCACCCTCATCAGTGATTGGGTTCAAAACACCTGAAGAGGTGTGGAGTGGACAGAAACCAAGTTATGAAGGTTTAAGGGTGTTTGGTTGTCTTGCTTTTGTCCATGTTAAGCAAGACAAGTTAGATGCAAGAGCTCTAAGATGTGTATTTCTTGGATATCCAGATGGAATAAAGGGCTATAGATTGTGGTGTCTAGAGAAGGGAAATCAGAAGATAGTCACAAGTAGAGATGTAAAGTTTAATGAGAATGTGATGGCTTATACTTCAATAGGCTCTAAGGAAGAATTTGATGGTGCTAAAGAGACTGAAGAGATATCAATTCAGGTGGAGCATCCTGCTGAAGATGATCACACATCTCAACAACAACAAGAGAATCTACAAGATAGTGATTCATCATCTGAAGAAGAAGAACAAGCTGGACCTTCACAAAATGTGAGAGAATATAGCATTGGAAGGGACAGACCTAGAAGAACAATCAATAGACCTGACTTCTATGGTCAAGCAGGGAGTGTTTATTATGCCTTGAGTGTTGCTGAAGACCTGGAATCACAAGAGCCTAGCAGTTTTAAAGAAGCACTAGATTGTGAAGAAGGAGAACACTGGATTCAGGCAATGATTGAAGAGATGGAATCCGTGGAAAAGAATGAGACCTGGATATTGGTGGATAAACCAAAAGGTCAGAAACTTGTGAGTTCTAAATGGATATACAAAAAGAAGTTAGAGACTGCAGGATCCAAACAAGTGAGATTTAAAGCAAGATTGGTGGCTAGGGGCTTTACACAAAGGGAAGGGATTGATTTTAATGAAGTTTTCTCTGCAGTAGTAAAACACTGCTCAATCAGGTTGCTTTTATCAAAGGTCACTCAAGAGGACATGGAACTACAACAACTAGATGTAAAGACAACATTCTTACATGGAGAACTCATTGAGAAAATATATATGAAACAGCCAGAAGGCTTTGTTGTTCCTGAACAAGAAGACAAAGTTTGTTTGCTGAAGAAGTCACTGTATGGACTCAAACAAAGTCCAAGACAGTGGAATAAGAGGTTCAATGACTTCATGATCAGTGTTGGCTTTGTAAGAAGTCTTTATGATAGTTGTGTTTACTTCAACAAGTGTTCAAAGCAAGATAAAGTCTTCCTTCTTTTGTATGTGGATGATATGCTGATTGCCAGCAAGAACAAGAAGAGTGTACAATGGCTGAAGGACAGACTTAACACTGAATTTGACATGAAAGATCTTGGAGATGCCAAGAAGATTTTGGGCATGGACATTCTGAGGAAAAGAGAAGCTGGAGTTCTTTGGTTATCTCAAAGGCAATATCTACAGAAGGTTTTGGAGAGGTTCCACATGCATGAATCCAAACCTCTCTCCACTCCAGTTAATCTGCAGAAGAAACTAACCAAAGAACAATGCCCAAATACTGAAGAGGAGGTCATACATATGAGCAATATTCCTTATGCTAGTGGAGTGGGCAGTCTCATGTATGGTATAATTTGTAGTAGGCCTGACTTGGCCTATGCTGTTTCTTTAGTAAGCAGGCTCATGTCAAACCCAGGTGTTGAACATTGGGAAGCTTTGAAGCATGTGATGAGGTATTTGAAGGGTTCAGTGAACTTGTCACTGAAGTTTGAGAAGAAAGTGAATGGAAGCACTGTTGCATTGGAGGGGTTTGCTGATTCTGATTTTGCAGCAAACATAGACACTAGGAAATCTATTTCTGGATTTGTGTTCACCTTATTTGGAACAGCCATCAGCTGGAGAAGTGTACAACAATCAGTTGTAGCACTTTCAACTACAGAAGCAGAATATATTTCTCTCACTGAAGCCATCAAAGAAGCAATCTGGCTTAAAGGAATTTTGAGAGATTTGGACATCAAGCAAAAGTGTGTGGTGATTTACTGTGATAATCAAAGTGCTCTACACCTTGTGAAACACCAAGCATTTCATGAAAGGTCAAAGCACATTGATGTTAGGTTGCATTTTGCTAGGGATATCATTGATTCTGGTTCTGTGGAAGTGAAGAAGGTACACACATTGCATAACCCTGCTGATTTTCTTACTAAGGGTGTACCTGGGAACAAAGTGGAGCATTGCTCGAGCCTGCTGCAGCTTGAGCAATGTCATGAAGAGCATTGACAGACAAGGCAGTGGTGAGGCAGTAAGAGGCACACATGATTCATTGAGGTGGAGATTTGTGAGGTGATGTTCAATATCATCAAGTGAGCCTATACTTTGTAATATGGTGTGTTGGGAATGTGGAACCGGAGTTAGGGAGTGAAGAACCGGCGGTTTAAACCGGAGTTTATCAGCAAAAAGACAAACTGGTCATGATCAAACCGGGTTCAAGTTAGGTGAGTAACTGCCATTTGTGACGAAGCAGAATCAGTTAGTGACGACTCAGAACCATCACATTTGTCCTGTAGCTCAGCGTAACTTCTTGCAGTTATAACTTCCTATCCAGTTGCATTCGAGCTTCACTAATCACTAAGCTAGTAGTATGCTGGGATTTCATTGTTAACCTTGCCTTCGGCAAAATCGCCCGGTGTTGTTGTTTCCCCTTGTTTGCCGCTGCTGCTCTCCCTTGTTCTCCACAGATGGTCTTTACTTCCGCCTAGAGATAGGAACAAGGGTGCCTGTTCGGTGGATGTAGAGAGAAATGGGGAGAGTTTTAATTGTTGCACGCGTGTGTGTATATGCATGTGTGTTCAAACTGTATGTGTGTGCATAACTGAATTATGTTGAGGAAGGTGTATTTGGTGTGTGACCCGTGTTGGTACGTGTATATGTCGTGTGTGTGCATGTTAATATGTGTGAATTTGTGCTCAATTTATTATATGTGTAGGTATGTAATTTATTGCATATAAGTTGTGTGTGAAATTGTGTATGGTACTGTGTGTTGTGCTTTATGTTCGACTGTGTGTAAGTAAGTGTGTGCAAGTGTATTTTAGTGTATGTATATCTGATGGCCTAAACTGTGGAAGAGAAGAAAAGAGAAAGGTGTAAGAAATCGAAACATACATATACGGTGGAAAAGGTGTGCGGGTCTACGTGCAGATTAAAAATGAGATAGATAGATTTTGAGCTAATGTAATGGTGTATGGGAGTTAGTGGCATAATGTGAATTTGTGTGTGTGTATTCTAGTGTGGTTGTGGGTGTGTGTGGGTGTATTGCTTGTTGGACAATGGAGCAGCTCAAGGCCCACAACATAAGAGTATTTGTGGAGTAGGCATTAGTAGGGCAAGGCATGTTGGAGAACCCAACAAACAAAATATTTGTACCGTCCCCGATTCCAGTGGAGGTTTCGCTGATTCAGGTAGTTTGCATAACCTGGTTCGGAAGCTATATAGAAGCTACCACTAGAGCAAATTATTGGGCCTATCTTCGTCACATGTCTTCATATTTTAAAAAGTTGTACAAATTGTATATTTGTAAAGAGAAGATACATTAATAGTTATAGTTATGGGCTTTAATGTTAATTTTGTGCATTTATATTTGTTACATGCTTATACATTCTAGTCATAAGCTAGCAATCTAAGTGAAGGAGGTCAGTTGATAATAATTTAAGAACAAAATAGTACCATAGTTAAATCATCATGTAGTTATTTATCTTTCTTTTTGGAAACTAACTGATAAAATAACAAAGAATTAGCTTCATCATTTAGATCCAACCCTTAACATATTAAATTTTATAGGATACTAAAATGATGAAATGAAATGTTGAATACTCACTTGTTACCTTAAAAACATGCTCAGTTGTTAGAAAATGGTGACTACATGTATATTTTGGGCATTTTGAGTTTTAAAAAAACAAATGTTAGTTTGATAATGATAAATAGAATGACAAAGACAAGTTTGTTATTTATTGTAGCTAATATAAATACACACATAATAATGGAAGTTGAATTAAGTACACCAACGCATTGGATAGTTATTGTTATTTTGAAACAAGTGCTAATAAGATTTGGAGAAACTGGTGTTTAGTTGTTCTCGATAACGCGATCTTTAGAGTGTTATTGATTAGTATTACTTTGAATTTCGGGCTTTTGGTTTGAGGTAGATTGTGGACTGAAATTCGAAAAAAATGTTGGTAGTTTCTTGCAATTTTCTTAGTCATTTTGTAAAACAGGATGTGTGCATAGCTATTCTCCTAATATTTGTGTAAAAAAATCTATACTATTGATACAATGACACAAAAAAAAAAAAAAAAAATGCTAAAGGAAAAAAAACAAGCCTAGGTTGCATAAATCAATGTACGGCTATTTAATTTTCTCAGGTGGTTTGGGAGACCATAAAGGAAGTTTAGGAGATGATCAAATATAGAATAGCCCTCTGGTTGTCGAGCCATAGCTTATTTAAAGTTTTTTCTGTATCTGATTTAGCTAGGAGTTGGAGTATTGCCATGTAGCTATTATACCTTTCTATAGCTGTCACTATTATACCAGACGAGGGACCTGTCCCTCTTGTTAATTGCAATAAGATTATATATTTCTTATCAAAAAAAAATCTCAGGTAGTAGAAATAGAAATATTAAACACTCTTCCACTGTTAATATAGTTAGAGAGGAAGGATACCATTAGCAGTGCATCTACAGATGCGACTCACATGCAACACTGAGCACCCTACCTTACATCAATGGAGGTTCATATAGTAGAAAGAAAGCCAACAAGGAAGTTGACAATATATAATCAAAATTGGAAGAATGCATTTTTTTTTCCTCCCTAGTTTCCTTTTCTTTTCTTTTTTCTTACTTACGTCGTTGTATTCTTATTTACTTATTTTTGTTTATTAATTTTCAGGGGGTAAGAGTTAATAATAATTAGGGAAAATTACAGAATCACATCCAAACTTTTCATGCATGTTTTTGCACTTTGGCATATAAACTATTTTTTGTTGCAATTTACCATCTGAACATATAATTTTGTTGCAGATTACAATCTGAGAGAAATCTCAGCCGTTCATAATTGGAAAAATCAATGATTGAGGTTTGTTCCATATGACAATTTGCAACAAAATTTTTTTATATAACAAACTGGAAAAACACGAAAAGTTGGAATGGTACAATGTAGTAGTAGTAGTAGCAATAACAACAACACCAACAACACCACCACCACCACCACCAACAATAATAATAATAATAATAAAAATAAAAATTCGTAAGTAATTCTTGGGCATTTACACGTTTCTGGCTTCAATAGTAATGAATATTATTATCCAGTTTAGCTTTTGTGACTTCTTGATGTTGATGTTGGATTAATGAGGTAAGAGTGTAGGAATAGAAATGTCAGTGAAGGGCAGAGGAGGTTTTAGTGTAGAAAAGTTGTTTATTATTATTAAAAGTCATGTAATTCATATTACATAGTCCCTATATTCATAATTGCATGAGTGGCCACTTAAAGACAACCTCTCTTTTCTATTTGTGTACATTTTGGATACCTTCGGTTTAATTTGATTTTTCTTTAGGTACCCTATTTCATTTTGTAATAATAAATCATAATATGGGTTTGTATTTTGATGATTTAGTTCTGAGCATCGTACACATTTAGGCTGTGAAGATTGGGGACTTAATCTACTCATAAATCGGGTTGGAATCGGGTCAAGAAACGGATAAAAAAGGAGCTGAAAACTGAAGTGAAGGAAAACTGCCATATGGCAGTTATAACAGAAATTGACAACGGTTTCTGTTAAAACCGTTGTCAAAGGTAGTGTGTAGAAGCAATTTTTGGTGATCAGTTTTGTGCGCTGTTTTGGGTCATTTTCAACCGTTTTTCTTCCTGAGCTTATATATGATGTTGTATTTCTCATTTTCTCATGTAACACACACCTAGAGAGAGAAGGAGAAGAGATAGAGATAGAAAACACTTGGATAAAAGAATAGGCTTTATTCTTTGAGTGTTTTTCCTATGTTTTGCTGTTGAAGTATTTTCAGCAGCGGTTTGATCATCTTGTAATCATTTTCTTGAGTGTTAAAGAAAGCTGGAAACCCCCTCCGTGGATGTAGGTCGTTTTGGCCGAACCACATAAACCTTGAGTCGTTTTCTTTTCGGTTTGATTCAACATTTTCTTGCATTGTTATTTTTGATTCGATTGTTTGATTATCTCACAACAATTGGCGCCGTCTGTGGGAAGATTGAGAACTGAAGCGGATCAAGAGATTAACAATGGCGGCAATGAAGTATGATGTTGAGAAATTCAATGGGAAGAATGATTTTGGTCTTTGGAAATTAAAGATGAAGGCTCTCTTGGTTCAGCAAGGGCTTGCAGGTGCTCTCAAGGGTGTTGATGGCTTCTCGGATAAGATTGGAGCCAGTGAGAAGGCAGAGTTGCTGGACAAAGCACATTATGCCATCATTTTATCCCTAGGAGATAAGGCGCTTAGGGAAGTCTCAAAGGAATTAACAGCAGAAGCTGTCTGGAATAAGCTTGAAGAGCTTTACAAGAAGAATACCATGGTAAACCGTTTGTATCTCAAACATAAATTGTATTCATTTAAGATCCAAGAAGACAAGGCCATGGATGACCAGCTAGAGGAATTTAACAAATATCTGGATGATCTTGAAGGAGTTGATGCCAAGATTGAAGATGAAGACAAGGCCATCTTGTTACTCAATGCATTGCCAAAATATTATGAGCATCTCAAAGATGCTATGATGTATGGGAGAGAAACCAAGATATCTCTGGAAGAAGTACAAACTGCTCTGAGGGCCAAAGAATTGCAAAGTTCATCAGATGGAAAACCAGACCCTCAAGCAGAAGGGTTACACATCAAATCTGGAAGGTTTCAAAAGTTCAAGAAAGCCTCAACAACAAGTGATCTGGGAAGGAAATCACAACAGTCAAAGCCAAAGAATTTTGAAGGAAAGGAGACCAGGAAATGTTTCCACTGTAAGAAGCCCGACCACCTCAAGAAGAATTATTTTGAATTCAAGAAGAAGAAGGAAGAAGGCTCAAATAAGCCAAACACAGCAGACTTAGCATAGGGTGAAGAAGATGCTGATGTATTGAATGTTGTTGAAGGCAGAACAGAAGATAAATGGATTCTGGATTCAGGATGTAGTTTCCATATGTGCCCCAATGCTGGATGGTTTCAAAACCTTAAGGTACACAAACATGGCTCAGTAATGTTAGGAGATGATCATGCATGCCAGATTGAAGGAATTGGTGATATTAGGCTTAAAATGCATGATGGCTCTGTGAGGACATTGTGCAATGTGAGATATATTCCTATGCTCAAAGGAAACCTCATAAGTCTTGGAACACTGGAAAATAAAGGGTGCAATTTCAAATCCATGAATGGGCAACTGTTTGTGTACAAGAGATCAAAGCTGGTAATGAAAGGCATCAGGAAATCCAGTCTCTACTATCTCATTGCAGAGACTTTGACTGGAGATGCAAATAGTATTGTTGCTGATGATTCACAATTATGGCACAAAAGACTTGGCCACATGAGTGAGACAGGGATGAATGAACTACTGAAGCAAAGAGTCATCACTCACAAAGGGAGATTCCAGATACACAACTGTGAAACCTGCATCCTGGCAAAGAGCAAGAAATTGCCATACCCTATAGGTAAACATACCTCTAAACACCCCCTGGACTATGCTCACTCTGATCTTTGGGGACCTTCAAAGGTGGAAACAATGGGGGGTGGAAGATATTTCTTGAGTATAATAGATGATTATTCAAGAAAACTCTGGATTTTTATTTTGAAGAATAAGTCTGATGCTTTTAATAAGTTCCAAGAATGGTGTAAAGAAGTTGAGATGGAAAAAGGGGTCAACACTAAAATGTTTAAGGACAATAATGGATTAGAATTTCTGTCTGAAGAATTCCAGAAGTTTTGCGAGGAAAGGGGCATAAAGAGGCACAAGACTGTTCCTGCTTATCCTCAACAAAATGGAGTTGCTGAGAGGATGAACAGAACAATCCTAGAAAGAATCAGATGCATGTTGATAGAATCTGGAATGCTTTAGAAATTGTGGGGTGAAGCTGCTGCTACAGCAGCATACTTTATAAACAGAAGTCCATCCACTCCAAATCAGTATGTAACTCTATATCAAAATTGGAGTGGAAACTTACCAGAATACTCACATTTACGACCATTTGGATGTCTGGCTTATTCTCATGTTAAACAAGACAAATTAGATGCAAGGGCATTGAAGTGTATGATGTTGGGATATCCACAGGGTGTAAAGGGGTATAGGTTATGGTGCTTGGAAGCTGGGATGAACAAGGTGATTATAAGCAGAGATGTGAAGTTTTGTGAAGAACAAATGCCAATGAAACCAAGATCTAATGCTCCACTGGAAGTGACAGTAAGAAACAATGGTGCACAGCTCAAGGTGGAGCATGATGACACAGATGGAAAATCTGAAACTGATGAAGACACAGACTCAATCCAAGAACAAACTGATTCTGATAAGAATCAATACCAACTGGTTAGAGATAGAGAAAGGAGGGTTGTGAAGCCATCCTCAAGATATGGCAGTGATTATCTCACTGCATATGCCTTAAGTGTTGCTGAAGAAACAGAATACTCTGAGCCAAGAAATTATAGAGAAGCTGTCAATAGTAGTGACAGGGAAAGTTGGATCATTGCTATGCTATGCAAGAAGAAATGGATTCATTGGAAAGGAATGGGACATGGATATTGGTTGATAAACCTGCTGGGCACAAACTTGTCAGCTGTAAATGGATTTTCAAGAAGAAAATAGAGTTCAGTGGGACAGAAAGGATAAGATTCAAAGCAAGGTTGGTTGCAAGAGGCTTCACTCAAAAGGAGGGAATTGATTACAATGAGATTTTTTCTCCTGTGGTGAAGCATTGTTCCATAAGAATGCTTCTGGCAATGGTGGCACAAATGGACTTAGAGTTGGAGCAGTTAGATGTCAAGACTGCATTTCTGCATGGTGAGCTTAAGGAGACTATTTTCATGCATCAACCAGAGGGTTTTGAGATGCCAGAAAGTGAGAACAAGGCATGTTTGCTCAAGAAATCTTTATATGGCCTTAAGCAGAGCTCCAGACAATGGTATATAAAGTTTGATGAGTGCATGAAAAGGATTGGATATACAAAATCAAAATATGACAACTGTGTTTTCATGAGGAAATCTGGGGATGAAATTCTGAGCTTCTTACTGTTATATGTGGATGATATGCTTGTAGCAAGCAGGTATCAATCTGAGATAGAAAGGCTTAAATCAGATTTACAGGAAGAATTTGAAATGAAGCAGCTTGGAGAAGCAAGAAAGATATTGGGAATGGACATATGCAGAGACGAAAGGAAGGGGTTATTGTGGCTTGAGCAGAAGAGCTATGTTGAGAAGATTCTCAGTAAATTCAAGATGAATGAAGCTAGGCCAGTAACAATTCCTTTGGCACAACATTTCAAACTTTCAGAATCACAAAAGCCCAAAACTGAAGAAGAAGAGTTTGAAATGTCAAAAGTTCCTTATTCAAATGCTGTTGGCAGCATAATGTATTTGATGGTGTGTTCCAGGCCTGATATATCTCATGCAGTAAGTGTTGTTTCCAGGTACATGTCTAATCCTGGAAAGCAGCATTGGGAAGCACTAAAGTGGATTATGAGGTATTTGAGAGGGTCTGCAACCAGAGGAATCATGTTTAAGAGAGTTGATGTTTTGAAGGGTTATGTGGACTCAGATTATGCAGCAAACCTGGACAGCAGGAAATCACAATCTGGATATGTGTTTACATTGTTTGGTTCAACTATCAGTTGGAGGTCTATGTTACAATCTGTGGTGGCATTGAGCACTACAGAAGCAGAATACATGGCAATGATTGAAGCTGTAAAGGAAGCTGTATGGCTAAAGGGTATGATTTCTGAGTTTGGGATAAAACAACAGTCTGTAACAGTGATGTGTGACTCTCAGAGTGCACTTCACCTAGTAAAACATCAAGTCTACCATGAAAGATCAAAATATATTGATGTTAAGCATCATTATGTTAGAGATATAATTGAGAAGGGAGATGTGAATGTAAAGAAGGTGAGTACAAAAGAAAATGCAGCTGATATGCTTACCAAGGCTTTACCATCTGATAAGTTCAATTATTGCTTGGATTTTATCCAAGTGGTTCAATGCAATTGAGGAATTATGTTGCAGAAACATGTTCAGATTTGGACATGGTTGAGGGAGTTTTATGTTGGTGTTAAGGTTCAAGATTGCTTGTTCAAGGTGGAGTTTATTCGTATATAAGTCAGGTCGAGATTTGTGAAGATTGTGGACTTAATCTACTCAGAAATCGGGATGGAATCGGGTCAAGAAATGGATAAAAAAGGAGCTAAAAACTGAAGTGAAGGAAAACTGCCATATGGCAGTTATAACAGAAATTGACAACGGTTTCTGTTAAAATTGTTGTCAAAGGCAGTGTGCAGAAGCAGTTTTTGATGATCAGTTTTGTGCGCTGTTTTGGGTCATTTTCAACCGTTTTTCTTCCTGAGCTTATATATGATGTTGTATTTCTCATTTTCTCATGTAACACACACCTAGAGAGAGAAGGAGAAGAGATAGAGATAGAAAACACTTGGATAGAAGAATAGGCTTTATTCTTTGAGTGTTTTTCCTCTGTTTTGCTGTTGAAGTATTTTCAGCAGCGGTTTGATCATCTTGTAATCATTTTCTTGAGTGTTAAAGAAAGCTGGAAACCCCCTCCATGGATGTAGGTCGTTTTGGCCGAACCACGTAAACCTTGAGTCGTTTTCTTTTCGGTTTGATTCAACATTTTCTTGCATTGTTATTTTTTATTCGATTGTTTGATTATCTCACAACATAGGCCTTGTTTGGTGTTGAATTTGGGATATGTAAAATAGATAAAATGAGGTAGGATTGCACTGTTCATTATATTAGTGATGTTTAGTTTGAAGTATAAAATGGGGTAGGCTTGCACCATGTAATTACTCTAGCAAAAAAGTGGGTTCAAATATGTTTGGTTTGATGTATAAAATGGGATAGGTGCACCATGTAATTACTATAGCAAAACAGTGGGTTCAAATATGTAGATAAATATTAGTCGAGATAAATTGTCACAACTGTTGTAGGATAAGTTTGATTTTAGATCAGGTAACTAAAGTACCAAATGGGCAATTACTTGGGATAATGAACCTATTCCTAGCTAATCCCTTAAACCAGACAAGGCATTATATTTTCTTTTATATATGTTAGTACGGCATAATGCACAATATATACAGGATTCTTATGCTATAAGATGTATGTGGCTTAATATTATCCATCATTTTTTCGTCTTATTTTTAGTTATGTTCCTATAGAATATTAGATCCTGGATTGAAATACCTTTAGATGTTCATTTTGGTAATAGGGCTTTTCCATGATATATGATTATGATTTCTTTATATGTATGTATTAGTGTATATAGTAAAAAGAATGTTTATTATTGTTTTGTGGAACATATTCATCCATTTTTTTGTAATATATTCTGCCCCTTTTTTTATGGTTTTCTGTATTTTTTTATGAAATCTCAAAAGACAAAACACCCCACCTGAAAATTCAACCGCGCCCTCTGCCTAGCTGCTCCCTTGCCGGCAGTCAATGTTGCCCCCTTGCCGGCGGTACCTGCTTCAATTCTATCCATCCTTGGACTTAAAAACGTGAGTTGTTGAGTCAATCAATCTTTGTTTTTCTGAATTCCCTAGTTTAGGGAAATTAGAACCAACCTCTTTTTAGTTAAATGTAGTCTTATTTATTTTCAATCTTTAGGAAAAGATTTTGCTCTTGCTCTTTTTTCTATTCCGCTTTTGTTTCCTCTTTTTTTGTAATTGTCATTGTTGGTCTTGTTGTTGCAGGTCACCTTGCACTTGGATCGGGTATATTGTTGCCCTTTGTGATGTCAACCAATGTGGGTTGTTGGATTAAGAAAATAAGCGAAAACCTCAACGTGCAAGCTTGGACTATAGATAGAGAAGTTAGTTTAGAACTTTAACCACGTGTATTGTTTTTTAATCAGAATTGAGAATTTAACTCTATTCCGTCAGCTTTGTACGAATACTATGGTGAAATGCTTTAATAAATTTAGAGTAACTTTTCTTATTTGATGTCCATTTATATTTTTATATTTTTAAATTTGACATGCAAATAATAAAAAAGTAAAATCTATTTTCACAAACCAAAGACAACGGTTAAGTACTGTTTTCCACCATAGTCTTTGTTGTGAATTACTATGTTTCAGACCGTAGCCAAATAAAGTTAACAACCGTGGTTATACGTACTGTAGTCGTAGATGTTAGATCTACTACTAAGGTTTTCAACCATACTCGTTAGTATAATTACTACGGTTCATACCGTAGTCAAAGAAAGTCCCAACTATGGTCATACATACCGTAGTCGTAGATGCTACTAGTACGACAACGGTTCACAACCGTAGTCTTTATTGTTAACTACGATGGTTCATTAACCGTAGTAATTGGTGGTAAGTCTATGACTACGACATCTACTACCACGATCGCAATACTCATTTAACTACGATTTTTAACCGTAGTCTTTTAATTTTTTTGTAGTAGTGACTTCAATCTCATGCTTCTAGCACATTTGCACAAGGTTCTGATCATACAATTTGCAACACCGTTCTGCTGAGGGGTTCCTCTCACAGTTTTCTCCATGCGAATTCCATTCAATGCACAAAATTATTTGAACTCACGAAGCTCATACTCTCCACAATTATCAGATTTCAAACACTTCACTATGAGACCCGTCTAAGATTCTACAAGAACCTTCCACTTCCTGAGAGCATAAGGTATCAGTCTTATTTTTCAGAAAATAAACTCATAACTTTTTCGTATTTTCGTAAATAAAAGTCATGTAATATGACGTTACACCAAGAGATGTCACCGATGCTGGACCCCACAAGTAGCGATGGACCAAATCCAACTTTTGCTTCTTCAAGGTTCTACCTCCTTTCGAAAAACTCACCTTTTTTTTTCGAATACATAATACTCATATAACTGATTTCAACTGTCTTGAGGCCTGTCAGCTTACCCTTCAAACACAGTATTTTCATCCTCTTTTCACTTATGTGGCCAAGACAACAATGCCACAAATCTGCATTGTTCTTTGCACCTGCAAGAGCAATACTGTCTTGGGTGTTGCCTGTCTTATACAATGTTCCTTCCTTATTACCTCGAGCCATTACCATGGCTTCTTTGGATATATTCCGCGCACTACTGCCAAAAGTCACAACATATCCTTCCTCATCAAGCTGCCCATGGAAAGTAAATTCCTCTTCAATCCAGGAATATGCCGCACATCTCTTAATTGCAAAATAGTTCATTCGGTGCTTTAATCCGGACTTCCCCCTTCCCAAAAATTTCCAAAGGCTCATCATCATCAAGATAAACATTCCCAAAATTTCCAGAGGTGTAAAGTTCCATTATGTCAGGCCTGTTACACAAATGAAATGATGCTCCTGAATCTAACACCCGAGATTCCGATGGACTGCTTACGCTCAAGATTAATGCATTTGCGATCTCTTTAGTGGTTGCACATGCTGATTTATTACCCTTCGTTGGAGTCTTGCATTAATTTTTATAATAATCAAGTTTATGACAATTGTAGCACTCAATCTAACTCTTGTCCTTCTTGGGCCTACTTTTTCCCTCGACTTCGATCTACTCCAATTCAAATTCGATCTAGATTATGATTTGTCTCTATTTCCTATGCTCAAGACTGATTATGTGACTACAACCAATTATGTCCTGTGAATTTCTTGGCTAATTGATTATGTCTCTGACTTCATCAAACTTGAGTTTCACTTTCCTTGCTGAAGCACTGGCGACCGCCACCATCCCACTCCAACTTTCGAAAGTAATCTCAATCGAGTTCAATTGGGCTATGATCATATTGCACTCGTTTAGATGAATCGCCATTGCAGTATTCTCTGCCATTGCACTCATTTTGAGAGATTCTCCTTCCTAAGGAAATCTCTTGGTTTGTGTATTATCTAATTGCTTAGTGTTGTGTAGGGTGTTCTAACACCCCTAGTGTATATATGTGTTCTATTGTGTATGTGTGATTTCTATTGTCTTCTTGTTACCTTACATAAAATTTTTTTTGGAAGGATAGATTCTAATAAAGCTGATTTTTATGAAGCTTGATCTCGATGGGTAACCTATACACTCCCTTGTTCATTTGATGTTTTTACCAAAATCATCATCCAATTATGATTTTCATAACATTCAGATTCTACTGATGATGATCTATAGGTAACTTGCAATTAAATGACAAGTTCTTTCTATCTTTGGAGGAAAACACTTGAACTAAGGTGTTGCTTCAAGTGTTGGATCACTGTATAGAACACCATTTCTGGTTGGCTTTTATAAATCATCTTATGTCTTACTTCCTCTTAAAAATTCTGTAATGTTGTAATGTTTATTTGGTACAAAACCAAAATAAAATTTGTGTATATAATTTCAAAAAATTAAAAATCCATAAAAATATTTTTTATTTATTTTAAATTAGTATTTACAGTTTTTAATTTTTTTTGTAAATAATATATGCAGTTGTTAATTAAGAGGTATATCGCTTGATCTTATCCTAATCCCTATTTTCATGGAAGTTTGGGGAGGTTAATTAGAGTGGTGGAACACGTTAGAGGGAGTTATTTTTTTTCCAGATTCAAAATTTTTTGATAACTGTTTGCGTGTGCTTATTTATTCTGGGCCTGTTCTTTATTTTTAATTTGATTTATTGATATCAAAATGTCGGATTCAGAGGAGGATATAGCCCGGATTATTACTTCTTTCAAAGACTGTTTAGATAAGCAAACAACCCCTATTGTTTCCTTACTCTCTTCTCAAATTCACGCTACCTTTCCATCTCTGCAGAAACTTCTCACCCTCAATCAATGACAGATTTTACTCAAAATCCACATGATATTAGGTCTGAATATGCTGAAATATAAAGAAATGATGTTCCCGCCAGTGCTACAGCATCCTCTGTTCGTGAACCATCTGGAATTCCTAAAGAAAACCCTAATCTGGCGATTAAGGAATTTGTTCCCTCATATGCTTATTTGAACATGTAGCTTCTAGGGGATCATGAAACCCAGTCGTTGTTGATGATGTACCACCTTTTGATCTACTTCGAGATACCATTCAAGCCACTTCAGGCCCAATCAAACGAGTTTCTAAACGGCAAAAGGGGCATTCACCCACACTGGGGGAGAACAAACCTCCAGCCACAAAGAATGGACCACCCAAAGTGAAACCACCGCCAGCATACCGGTTGTCGTCTGATCTTGAAGATTATGATGAAGAGGATCCAGATTATGAGATTTTGATTCGGACCAAGAGCAACCAAAATCTATTCACAGATGAAGACAGGAGGAAAGGCAAGATTATTCGCGATAATCTTAGAAAGGATTCTGATCATGTTGCTGAAAGTGTTTCGGCACCACCAACATCCATCTCTGAAGGTGATCTCCAACTAGAAACTCCAATAGATGAACATATACCAAGCTATAACAGAGAGCAGACACTTGCTGAATAGGTTAGAAATTTAAAGAAAAAGAACAATGTCCCTGAGAAGGATAGAGAAGTAACCAGTGTTTCAGCAGGTTGATGCTGAAATCACGAAATTTGCCACTGTAATTACAAATGAGTTAGATTGTGAGACTGACACTGCGGAAGAAGTGAGCTCTGAAACAGAAGATGGGTCAGAAGAAAATGCTGATTATAAGGAAGAGGGTGAAGAAGAAAAGGAAAATGAAGATACTGAGCAACTGCATCAGAATTTGATGATTCAAGTGATGAGGACGTCGTTATGCAAGAAGGGACAGAAGGGATGAGAGTTCCAGTCAGGAGGAAGCCTTACCTCCTGTAAGGCCTCAACGTATTGCCAGGGATGCTACAACACTAAATGAAAGGAAGAGTTTCAACAACTACTTCTACACTGAAAAGACATCCAGGAACTGGGAATATTTCAAAGAAAGGGAGGTAATTTCTGAACGTAATCTCGATAACCCCCATGTTTCAAAATATGACCTCCTCTCCATTATCGAATCTGCACACCTTGGGAAAACTCTTGAGTTAAATTGTAGATTTGCTGATGATATAGTGAAGGAATTTTATTGCAATTTATCCAAGGGAATGAAATTGCCTGATAATCCCCGTTATGGTCAAGTTTTTATGCGCAAAAAGTTTGTACTATTCAACCCCAACACTTATAAATGACTTGCTTCACTTCCCTCCAAATGAAATTGATGAAGATCTCCATGACCTTGATCATGTGATTGCCCAAGCTACAGGTGGTCACAAAAACACCTGGCCTGTTAATCAAAAGATACCAGCTTCCTTGTTAACTTCCAAATATTCCATTCTCCATAAAATTGGTTGTTTTAATTGGTTCCCCACTACTAACCATAATATTTCCACCAAGACCCAAATGAAGTTTCTGTACAGGGTTGTCAATGGTGTAAAGTTCAACTTTGGTCAAATTGTCTTCGACACCATCACAAACTTTGCAGAAAGGCAATCCCAAAAGCAGAATCTTCCTTTCCCTTGTCTCATATGGAAGCTAATTAAAGGGCAGAAGATCAAGGTTCCAGCCAATGCCCAATACTTCCATGATTAGCATGTCATAACCACTTTATCCAAAGCTCCTCAGTCCACCTCATGTGATAGATGTTCAACTTGTTGAGCAAGTTGAAGAAGAGATTCTAGGTGGACATGCTGTTGCAGGTGCTAGAACACACGCTTCCACAGTCTCTGTTTCAGCCGTGCAAATCCTGAACTGGATAGGGGTGGCTAGCTCAAGGCAGAAGAATGCTAAGATAGATGCAGCGTATTGAGGGAGTGTGGAAAGAGATCTGCGAAGTATGCTTGTTGCCCAAAAAAGGGGGAGAAAGGAAGGATGATGATGTGGCTAGTGGAGAAGATGTTACGGAGGAGGATGCAGCTGGTGGAGGTCATGTTGACATAACGAACATTCCTGGTACAAGTGGTATCAAAGATGATTGAATTGTGGTGTTGATGGTTTCTGATGCTGGACATCATTTTACTTATGTTTGTTTATATGTTTGTATGGTGTTTTTCTGGATAATCTGATTAAGGGGGAGTATGTTTACTTCTTCTTATGATGGCATGTGTTTAGGGGGAGAGAGTGAAGCTGTTTGTGACCTTTCACCTCTCTCATTAGGTTGTTATGTTGATATGTGTATATGATGTTGTATTTCTGTGATTTTTGTGTTTATGTTTTGGTTTTGGCCAGCAAGGTAAAAAGGGGGAGATTGTTAGAACATTTTCCTTTCAGTGTTCTTTAGTGTTTCAACTTATGTTGGAACACTCTGGGAAACATGTTTTATCTTTCTTTCCAATTTTACCTTGCTGTCCTTATGTGTTAGTTATATGTTTATCTGTATATGTGTATATTCAGATAAGTTGGATTTAAATTGCCTAACCGCATTAGAAACTTTTCCGAACCGAAAATCTTCCTTTGGAAGATTGGCGGTTATGTTTTTGTGTTGATCTTATCTTGCAAGAGGTAACTACCATTCCTGGTGGATATTTATATGACTGACAAGAGAAGATCGTGGGTGTGGGAAATAGGAGAAAGAAATCGAGTGCAAAAATCAGAATTTCTTCAAGACATTTTCTCACCAAAAGTCGAAGGCTAACAACTTCATACTTCTCACATTCTTTGTTGTGAGACATTGTGTAATCTCTCTCTTAAAAGAGGATTGCTTTGTATGTAAGACTGTAGTTTGAGTGTAAATCCGATGGCTTGTTGTGTAATCTGATTTAGGTTGTTTAAGACTCTTGTATAAAATGCATTCCGCTGTGAATGAGATAAAACTTGCTCAGGCTTTTGATGCTTTGCCTGAGTTTTCTTTATCCATCTCTATTCTTCATAATAAGTTTTATACAGTTTTACATCTCGACTTTAAAATAAGTGGAAGTGTTTGTTCGTGTGTTACAACACCCTCAGTAACACTCCTCATGACCAGTGCATAAATTCTTTCATAAAACATAATTTTTGGATTTGTAAAATCGTTGTTAACCTTTTAAGTATAACTAGATTTGCACTCGTGCAATGCACGGGTATTTAATTTTTTTATTATACATTTTTCGAGAGTATATAGTTTAATATGCATTTTATACAATGACACAACATATTCCATACGTTGTATGAACAAATACATTGTATAACATGAAATATTATAAGCCATAAAGGTATGAAATGACAAAGTGGAACATGTAACTGCTATGAAGTAAAATACTGGGGAAAGAAAAATACAATAAGCAGTAAAGTCTAAAGGTTCTGAAAAACCTCTCTATATACGATATTGACAGTCGAATTGCCACATTTTCTATCTCCTTTGCATATCAGGATCTTCAAACCATGTCGATTCATAACTCTTGACAAAGCAACGTAAAGTTGACCATGGCTATATATCAGTTTGTGCAAGAAGAGGCCTACATTGGATAGTGACTGACCTTGACTCTTGTTGATTGTCATAGCATATGAAACTGTAATAGGAAATTGACGACGCTGAAATTTGAAAGATATCCTGGCATCTAATGGCGTGAGTGATAATCTGGGGATTAAGACCTTTGTACCCACATTAGTCCCAGTCATAACTTTTCCTTCAAGCACATGCGTACCAAGCCTAGTGAGAATCAATCTTGTACCATTACACAATCCAAGAGTAGGATCAATATTCCTCAAAAGCATTACCGGAGTGCCAACCTTTAGCACCAACTCATGATTCAGAACACCAGAACATTTGATTGCATTTAAAAATTCCGGTGTATGTACATTAGTCATTACATCAGCTGTTAGATCTGATTTGCTTGCATTATCAGAACTATAGTATGTATGACTCTCACCAGTATTTTGTTAAATCATATACTGGTTAATGGAATCAACTAAATCAAGAGTTGGAGCTAAGATAGCTCTTTGTTGGAGATATTCTGGATCATCAATTCTCTCTGAAAATGAAGGATAAGTACTCTCGACAATAGTTGCAATCGGGTCTCCACCTTCAGAGAGCAACATATCATCAGGAACCTCTATAAGTGATGATCCATCATCTCCGTCACCAACTACACCATCTCCGACACTTGCATTCCAATCTGAAAATTTCTTCAACTCAGAACATTCCTCAATGGAGGTAACCCTTTGCAACCGCATGTTCTTTGTGAGCCGAAGAACCTGACAATCCTTCAAAAAATAAGCAGCATTGATTGTTGTATTTACAATATCCTGTCTCCGATCCTTTGGGATTACCTGTAAAAAATCTTCTCCAAAAACAATTGTCTTGCCACCAAAAGGTTTGGTAGCATTTAAGCTATCAACAGCCTTCATCACATCTTTCAACGTACTTTCCAACGCCTGAAAACAAAACTTGTGCATCATATTAACTTCCTTTTTGCAATAAGTTCATCAAGGTCACTCCCCAGCCTAACACCACATGTTAAACCTGCGTGTGGATTAAGTGGTATTTTAAACCTAGAATGTGCAGTCCTACCACCAGGTAAAAGTAAAGACGCTATACCACTTGAAGCCACATTAAGTACAATCTCTCCCTTTGATCTAAGTGTTGCAGACAAGTTCTCCAAAAGAACGTCTTTCCTGTTCCACCATATCCATAAAGGACAAAAAAATATTTCCTTTATCTAATTGCACAGACTTAAGAATAGCATCATATGCAGTACGTTGTTCATCATTCAACTTAGGAAGTAACTCTTCATGCTCCAACCTTAGAGAATTTCGATCGTACTCTAGTTCATCATGCAATAACTGGTTCTTAAAAGTGGAAATATCATCAAATTCAAGAAATGGCATACCATCAAAATGCTTGAGACTTCGATTACATCTGTGTAACAACTTCTCGATTTCGATCAGCGCCAGATTTTTTATTTGAGCATCTGTTAACGTCAAATCTACATAAGAATCAAGCATAATCAAAATTAGTGAAATATGATAGCAACATAAAATCAAGAGAATGATAAATGTAATGAGATGTTCAATAATAATAGAATGTATACCTCTATTGTTGAAAAATCTGCGTTGTTTATATAAAACATCATCTGACAAAAACTTCCAACAATTCTCCCAAACATACTCAGGTCGGCTTATGCAAATCTCTGTTAACAATGTAACAAACATTGCACGTAAAGAATGAGCAGATGCCTAAAAACTTACCTCTGTAGTATCATCAATGTATTCCTTATCATCATCTAGCAATCCATACTCATAGCAAGAATCCCGATATGTCTGATATTGAACTTTATGTGCGACTTTCGTATCATCATGACATCTTGTTCCTCGAATGACATTGATAAGGCATCTTTGATAATAAGCATCACCTGATCCAGAAGGCACATAATACGTCTTCCTAATGCAATACCCTTTTTCATGTGGGGCCCATTCTCTGTTTTTTTTGCTTCCAAACAAAAAATTGGGGGAATTCCGCATAAGTTAGATGATTAGCTAACTTCGGGTACTTCTTGTTCGCCTCGAGCGAAGCCTCAAATTTGCTCGTTAAGAAATTTTGACGATCGAAAATTTCTTCAATTGGATCAAAATCAGAGAAGATGACATTCTGCTGACCGGGTAGGTGGAAACTCAAATGTTCGACTGCAGGATGTCTGTAATGAATAGGAAATGCAAAGATCCTCCACATTGCCTCGCAAGGGGAAACATACCTACAATCATAATACATCTTCACCTCATCCACTTCTTCTCCAGTTTGTTCATCGCGAGCACTTCTAAAGAACTTAGCAGTAACACGATCATCTCCTTTGGTTATATACTTAAACAAATATTTGATTGACTGAGTCTGGTTGCACCATTCCATGTTGATATGAGCACCATATTTAAGCAGCAAATAACGGTTATGTGGAACTACATATCTGTTATCAAGCGGTACACCATTTCTCGTAATATTTCTTCCACTACCACTTCTTTTGTATAGTGGTTCTTTATCAAAAGTGGTAGCATCAGCAAAGTCCTTCGGAAAGTATTTTGTGTAACCCTTTGATGACATGCAAGCTGCTTTTTATTCGCAATACCACACGGACCATGCATCATGTAATTATCGACAGCTGCATAGTAATCAAGATCTGTAGCAACATCCGGAATTTTCGCAGAGATAATTCGATCGATATCAATTCCAGTAATATACTTGTCTTCTGATGCAAGAAATAATAATATGTGGTCTTCCGGGAGTCCACGCTTCTAGAATTCTGCGTTATATATTACTACACATAAAAAAGAAAAATAGTACATTACTCACCACTGTATTGAATATTTAAAAACAATACAAATATAAAAAAAATAGTAAGTGTAGAAAAACAACTTTAAAAAAAGAGAAGCTAAAGTTAGATGAGCACCTGCTTTGACACATCCAAAGACTCTGTTATTTCGAAGATCCTTAAGCAACCCATCCAACTTCATCTTGAAAACACGACACACTATATCAGGACGATCTTCAGGTTTTAAACCTTTAGGTTGAAGATAGCGTATTATTTCTGGCCATTTTGCATTACATGTCAATGTAATGAACAAATCTGGATATCTCGTCCATCCACAAATAGTCATCGCGTCATGAAAGTTCTGAACCATGTATCGTGGTCCACCTATACACGTCGGAGGTAATACTATTCTCAAGCCTTAGGTCGATACATCTGTATCACCTCGCAAAAGAGCATCAGCTAGACCCTTATACATCTCACATCGCAACTGCTTTTGATGTGTCCTCACAAAAAGTAATCGTCCCGCTTCAACAATAGTATACCCATCAACCGACAACTGTTGCGTTAGCCTTCTACAACGCAACAAGAGACAATACTCACCGTCCCTATCATGAAACCGATATGCAAAGAACTCTCTTGGACTTATTCTCTTTCTTTTTTTTTTTCCCCGTAGAAGCTGTTGTGTCGGCCATTGCTATGTCATCTCTATATCCATCTTCCCCGTACGGGAAAAACAAAGGATATTGTAGACCAAGATAAGCAGAATATAGCTCGTTAATATGTTTCAATTGACCCAATTTTGTTTCGACCGCAATATCTCTATTACCTAAAGCTTCGTCAAAGTCTCCAACAATTAATGCAGCTACTTCTGAAACAGAAGGTAAATTGTACCTTCTATAGTCATGGCTCTCCCAGCAATACGTTTAAGCTTCACATGCACAATTAGGAATCTCCTCGATTTTATTCCTTGCCATCCGAAATGATTTGACTAAAATATTGTTATCGTCAAGTATTGATTTAAGATAAAAAAAACAATATCAGCATCAAGTGTCTCAGTGATCTCTTGACCTATTAATTTACACAAAATAATTAATTTATTATAATCTAGGTAACTAATAACTAAGATTAGTGTTAATATACTGGAAAATAGCATAAATTAAATATTAAAAGAAAAAGATGGAGATATACCTGACAGAGTTTATTATGTTAGAAACCTCATTTTCTGTGTCATATATGTAAAGTTGAGCACACTTTGGAGTATCACCATCAGGGGGCAACAAACTACCAATTAAGTGATAATTTTCTCCATGTAGCTTACATATTGGAGGAGAATTCCCAGAATTTGGTCTACTATCGATCTTTCCTCCCATAGAAGTGAATGCAAACATACTATTGTAAGATCGTATGTTTTTTATAAAATGTCTGCTTTTTCGAGTTTGACCACTCAGTAAGTCTTCCAAAAGTTGGGGTGGTTGTTTCATAGAAGGGAGACTAATCTTTCCTTGCATGCAACAAAGCGAGTATTTTGATTTTTTTCGCCTTGTGATCGGAGCGCAATCTCTCTTCATACCAAAAAAAGGCACCACAGAACTCGCACTTCAACTCAGCATCTCCAATATCCCAATAAACTAAAAAAAAAAAAAATAGGAAAAAATACATTAAATTGGAAAAACATATTGGTAGTTTAGCCATATGAAAAAGTTTATGAATTTATTTTGTTACTTGTAGATGTAAAAGCAAACAGTTGCTCATCTTCATCATCACAATCGTTATTACAACCAAATCTTCTTCAGGACTAATCAATAGAGATTGAGTTGTGCATAAAAGATAACATAATATTATTATTGTTGGAATTAAACCTAATAATAATAACAATAAAAATATTAAAAAAATATAAATAATAATCCAATTTATTACCTTGATGGAATATCGTGATTTGCTCGACTTGTGCTACAGACTGAAAAAAAAATTATAAAAATAATATTGTAAGTGTATAAGAATCTTAATTTAAAACTTACCGTTCGTGATTTTAAAAAATGGGTCATCTGATTGATCATGTGAATTATCTCCAAGCTGAACTTGATATATTGGGTGCAGGGTGCACGAACTCCTACAGGTACCTTTAAAAATTACACATAAAATTGAAAAATATCAAAACTATGTAATATAAATCTGAAAAGAAAATCTAAATTAAATTGTAAAAAAATGACACATTAGCGTAAACTATTTACCTTTTGTCCCTGAATCAGGCTACGGTGTATTTGTTACTGGTAAATTTAAATTGGAACGTTGTTTTTTACTTGCACTTGAATGAGAGAGATCTAAAGAACAAACATAAAAATATTAATTTCATTCATTCTTAACACATGCAATTTATAATAAAAAAATATTGATGAGAACAAATATATTAAGGATAAGTTGTCGACACATACCATTTGCAATATCATGAAATGCAACCCTTGCATTACTATGTATAACATCTCCCACATGAGTCCGACCAGTTGAATTACATGCATATGGAGTTGGACGGGTGGCTAAGATTAAACAATTAAGAAATTTAAAGTGAATTAAGCTATGAAAGTAACTATTTTTTAAATTTATAAACATAATTTATAATTTAAATTAATAATGACTAACACATTAAAAAGTATAACCTAAGTGTAAATCAATGAATTAATTCTAAAATCAATAATAAAAAAATACCTTGACGTGGTCTTTCTCTTTTCTTATTCATCTGAGCTCGACATAACAACCTTGCTTGTTTTCCCATATCTTCATACATTCTATAATGAATTGCAATAAGTAAAATATTAAATAATCTAATATTTATAAAATACTTAAAATCATAGTAAAATTAATTTAATTCCCATAAAACATTTTATTAAGTAAAAATCATATTTGGGGTCAGGCCAATCACATCTACTTTAAAGCTATACAAAGCAGCACACACATTCAACATATAATTATATAATTTTCAAGCAATATAAAATATTAAAATGAAATACTAAAAAAAATTAAAACAATAACGGTGGTCATATGGAACATTTCGCATAAATGAAGACTAATCATATAATTACAGCCCACTAGAGACATCGGCCAATAGCCCAGAAAATTATTTGTAGTAGTCCATCTCTGCATATACTACTCAATCTACAATCAAAAGAAAAAAAATATAAATGAAAGTGGCTCAATTATATCAGCTGTATGGGCCACAAAAGAGGTCAGCTTATTTTAATTCAGTCTAGAGAATTCTATACACTCTTCACAACCTTTCACCTTCCATTTGGGCAACTGTACTCTCGATAATTTTTATGCTTTTTCACAGTCACCCAGACACAACCTCTCACCGTCGCTCTCTATCTTCTCTTCAGATATAACAACATTTGGAGGAAGATGATGAAGCTCCATGTATTATCTATGTTTGTTTTCACTGTATAGTTGAAAAATGCGTTTCTAAGCTCCAATCTTCAATCAGATCGGGAGTTTTTCACTAAAAAATCTTTATTTTTTATTTTTTTAGTTCGTTATACATATCTTATGGCAGTCCAAAGATCTTCTTTGAAAAAAATTGTTTTTTGAGTTTTAACACTTTTTTTTTTTTTTTTTTTGGCTGTAAATCTGATGTTTTTTGTGTTTTTTAACAATTCCTTGCTAGTGTACTATAGATCAGTTGGATCTAGTATGATTTTAATGTGTAGATTTGAATTTATGGGTCATTGTACAGAAAATATATATATTTCAGTCCTAAAAAAAAAAAAAAAAAAAAATCAGATCCAGCTAATATTTTGGTAAACTTTGTCTTCCTACCAGAAAATTGCATGTATGAGCTCCGATCATTTGCCCATTTTCGGTGGCAAAGTGAAGTATTTTTTTTTTAAATTCTTACGATTTTAAGAAATAAGTTACTAATTGAGTAGTCCTAAAAATAATTTTAGATCGTTCTATTCGACTCTTCACAATCGGCTCCATTTTGTTTTTATTCAAAATTCCAGAAGTATTACAACTATTTTAAAGATACTATCCAAACATGCAAGCTTCGGAAGATTCAGATCTGCGAGCACAAAAACGGTGAGCACATAATCCCTTGTTTTGTGTATTTTTCACTTTATTTTTTACTATATTTATTGTTGATTTGCAAATTTAAAGTCATATATTTGGGGGAAAAAAGAAGAAAATAAGAGACAAATTTCTGTAAACCCATCTTCTTCTAGTTGTTCACCTACAACAATTTGGTTTTTCGGTTATCCTCCTAAAAAAGAACTAAAAAAGTGAATAAATAAGTTTAGAAATCGGAAAACCAACCTGTCAATTTAGTATTTGGCCTTGAAGTAAACTGATGCGTAAGAATTTCTTCTCCTGATGTTAATGTTTATATGATATCCTTCAGTTGAAGCGTGATTCTTCCACTGAATACTTGTCAGTTGATCAATTACTGATTATAGAACTATCGGAAGAAAAAGATTATTTGTATTCCTTGATATCAATACTTGGTTTAGACATGACAAATCAGTTTTTATTTTAGTTTGTTTTTGAATCTCTGTAGGTAGTAGCCATTAACCACATAAGGGCATTTATTATTACAAATTTTCAGCTTCCGCTGCCATATCTTTGAAATTTTTAATGCAAAACATATATATATTTAAGTAATAAAATTGTTATAAATGTGTTCGCAATAAATTGACAATTCATATTAATAATTTTTTATTTCTTTTTTTGTATGCAAAGATACTAACAAATTGTGTGTGGCAGAAAAACGTTGGACATGACGATGCCATCTAAACTATCCATAGGGGACTGTAAGAGGTAATTTATTCGATCCTGGCTTATATTTATGTTAAAATACAAAAAAAAAAAAAAAAAACATTTTTCATTTGATTTATTTACTTTGTGATACATATTTTATTTGTATTTGATAATATTTATTTGAAATTAACTGTTGAGAAATTATTATTTTAAAATTAAATTGTAACACTGCAGGTTTGGCAACATGTTTTGTGATGATTATTTTTTATATTGACAAATAATTTTATGAATTGTGTATATTCATGCATAGTGTATAAAATTTGTGTTTATGCTTGACCGGTTAATTTTGTTTTAACATATACATCAAAACATTTATATGGGATTTTTTGAGTTTTTCATCTTTCTTGTGAAAGAATTATAAATCACTTAGCTGAATATTCTGTAGGTAATATATATATATATATATATATATATATATATATATATATATATACAGCATAGTACACTCACAATATATCTAAAGCATCTAGTAAAAACTAGAAAAAAAAAATTCTTACTTGTTAAACATAATTTGATTTGAACTGTAATACTTATCTATAGAGCTATTGATAATTAAATTTAGTTTTAGTTGCATAATTTAATAAAGAATTAATTTCTATTATCCCAGCAAAACTATTACTTCAAAATTTTAACTAACAATTGATATTGCAAGTCATGCAACAGTTAATGTATATCCCAAGTATATCAAAGATCTTATCCCGGAATACACGTTGAGAGCAACTGTTGCACACCAAACATGCAGATAAGATAAGTATCCAAACCACTTGGTATTTCAGATTATGTTTGTGAAGTTGTAATGTCCCATGTATTTGTTGATAATATGTTTGAATACCTGGAAGTTGGGTTGATATGCAACAATAATTGATTGTTTATATGCATTATACGGTGCATTATAGCATAACACATCTGACTTGTCATATTAGTTATATAGGTTTGAAAAGCATAGGTAGATACAACACATAATTTAAAATAAGCTATGGTGAAATTGTAATTTACTTGTATAATAAGGGAAATTTACTCATGAGCAGAAAATAGGACACATGCCCTAAACAAAATATATTCACTTAAATAGAAATATAGGTCTTTGGAAATACAAATAAACAACTGGAAATGGAATAATATAGAAATCCTAGCTGAAATACCCTAAATAAAACACCTAGTCCTATCCTACTATGACCATAATAACAAACTGGATTGAAAACTTAGGGAAATAACTTAGTGATCAAACTTAACAGCAGAAACTACTTCCAAAGCAATAGACATAAACACCACATCACTTCTCCTTCTTAATGACAACCTTCAGCTTCTACGAACCTTTAGCATTCTTCACCTCTATATTCATCGAACGCTTACCAATCTGCTCATTTGTGTTGTCATCCTGCACAATGTCCTTCCCATTCTTTTTCTCTGGTGATTTTTCATTAGTATGCTCACTATCATGTTGATGTTTAGGCATGTTTGCTGATACATCAGATTCCTGAACATAAAGAAATGTAGATATTAGTGTACAATATATAAGCAAGTAAATCGTATTTTCATAGATTTATAAATATTTTTCTTACCTCAACAAACTGGTAATAATCTTCCACATTAGCAACCCCCACCTCAAGTGAAATTTTCATGACATTATACATGTCAAAAAAATTCTCCTTGAGCTCATCCTTAACCTGAACCTTGAACAATGCATCCTTATCAGTTATTGCTTTCTCAACATACTTCCGTATTTCCACCATATCATCACTCTATGGGAAACCATGCAAAAAGAAACTGAGTTAGGACAATAACTTGTTTGGAATATATGTTTGAATTTTAGACCGACAGAATAAGGAGACTACATGTTTCCTTTTAACATCTTCAACACTCTTTCCAATCAATTGCACACATTCTTTATCCCAAAGTAAAAAACGTAGTTCCAGATCCATCCACAACACGAATCTCAATTTTATACCTATGTCAGAAGTCATACATATTGAACAACAAAAAAACCCAAAAGAAGACAATCAGCACATTAGGTCAGTTTATGTAATCATAAGATTTTGACATGTAGATGTCAGTTCAATATCATCAAGTGTTCATGGAATGTAGTAGAGGTTTTGAGGATTCCAGAATCGGGTTTGGAATGCGGAGAACCGGGTCAGAGAACCAGGTTTTAACCAGATCAGTGAAAGAGGTTAAAATGGGAACCGGGTCCAAGTTTGTTATAACAGCCATTTGCAACATACTAAAACCATTGCATGAGAAACCGTTGTGGAAAGCTCGCAGTAGCAGTTTTGAGCAGTTGGGTCAAAAGTGGTTACAACTTCTTCTACTCCCTGATTCGAGCTTCGGCCTTTATATACATTGTAAACACTTGAAGTTGCGAGTTGATTCACGATTCTTTCCCTCTGAAAACATTACTCAATCAAGAGAATTAGATTGCTAGGGTTTTATGCTCAATTCAAGCTGTGAATTGGGATTTCTGGTTTTCTGGATGAATTCTTGTAATTGATTGATTAGAGAAGTGAATTGAGGTGTATAGAACCTCCGTGGATGTAGATCAAATTGATCGAACCACATAAAATCCCTGTGTTCATCATTTTCCTTTCCTGTTCTTGGTTCGGTTTCTTGTGGCCGATTTCTGTGTTGTTTTTCATTCAATATTGTTTGTGTGTTATTTGTGTGTGAGTGAGACTGAATCATAACAAGTGGCGCCGTCTGTGGGAAGCCTCCTCACGCAACAAGAAGATTGAGATGTCAGGAATGAAGATGGATGTGGAAAAATTCTCAGGGAGGAATGACTTCCATCTTTGGAAGATCAAGATGAAGGCTATTCTGGTTCAAAACAGGTTGGTGGGTGCTCTCAAGCCTGAAAATGAATGGATAGAGACAGAGAAGCCTAAATATGCAGAAGTGGATCAAAAGGCTTTTAGTTTAATCATCCTGTATCTAGGAGATAAGCCATTGAGGGAAGTTTCAAGGTGCTCGACTGCAATAGAGGCTTGGACCAAGCTGGAGGAACTATATCAGTTCAAGTCTATATCAAATAAGCTGTTTCTCAAACAAAGGTTACTGTCCTTCAAAATGGTGGAAGAAAAAGACATTTCTGATCAACTGGATGAGTTTTCAAAACTTCTTGATGAGCTGGAAGATCTTGGAGTAACTATGGAGGATGATGACAGAGCTTTAATGGTGTTAAATGCTCTACCAAGTTCCATGGAAGGGTTCAAGGACACTTTGATGTTTGGGAGGCAGGATAAACTGAGTTATGACTCAATAATCACTGCCTTGAAGACCAAATGCTTACATAATCAAGGAGATAAGAAGGTGACTTAATCTGGTGAAGGATTGAATGTCAAGTTCAAGAAGAATTACCAAAAGAAGAAGGGCCAAACCTCAAAGAATCACAAGATTGGCAACACTGCTCCAAAGAGACCTGGAGAATGGATAGAGAACATGAAATGTTTCAAGTGCAAGCAAGTAGGGCATCTAAAGAAAGATTGTCCTCAAAAGATGAAGAATAAAGAAGGCCATGGTGGAGAAGCTGCTACAGTTGAACATGGAGAAGACACTCCAGAAGTCTTGAATGTTACTGAGTCAAAAATGAAGTTGGAATGGGTACTGGGTACAGGCTGCTCATTTCATATGTGTCCTCATAAAGAATGGTTCCAAAACCTCAAGAAAGAATATGGAGGGTGTGTACTGCTGGGAAATGACCAATCCTGCAGGGTTCAAGGCACTAGATCAGTAAGCATCAACATGTTTGATGGAGTTACCAGGCAAATTACAAATGTAAGGTATGTGCCTGGACTTAAAAGAAATCTGATCTCCCTAGGATCTCTAATTGGTACTGGGTGTGAATTTAAGTCTGTTGATGACCAACTACACATAACCAAAGAGAATAAACTGGTAATCAAGGGAAGACAAAACAATGGATTGTTTATTTTGATAGGAAAACCAAGTGTGGGGAATATCTTGGTTAATGATGAACTAACCCTGTGGCATAAAAGGTTGGGACACATTGGTGAAAGAGGACTGAAAGAGCTATCCGGAAGAGGGATAATAGGAGAGGTTGGGAATCAGACACTTGAGTTCTGTGACAAATGTGCATTGGGCAAATCACAGAAACTGCCTTATGCCAAAGGGATTCACATCACTTAAGAACCTCTAGATTATGTTCACTCTGATATCTGGGGACCATCCAGGACTGAAACACATGGAGGAGGAAAGTACTTCATGTCTGTTATTGATGATTTCAGTAGGAAAGTATGGGTGTTTATCTTAAGAAACAAGAGTGATGCCTTCACTAAATTCAAGACATGGTTGCTTCAAATGGAAACCTTGAAGGGAAAGAAATTCAAGCATTTAAGAACTGATAATGGCCTAGAATATCTATCTACTGAGTTCACAACCTTCTGTAATGAAAGGGGAATTACCAGACACAGAACAGTCCCCATGAATCCACAACAGAATGGTGTGGCAGAAAGATTCAACAAAACTGTTCTTGAAAGAGTAAGGTGTATGTTACTTGATGCTGGGTTGCCAAAGGTGTTCTGGGGAGAAACAATAAACAAAGCATGTTATCTAATAAACAGATCCCCTACATCAACTCTGGGGTTCAAAACACCAGAAGAAGTATGGAATGGAAGAATTCTAGATTACTCAAGATTAAAGGTGTTTGGATGCTTGGCATATGCTCACATGAGATCAGATAAACTTGATCCTAGAGCTTACAGGTGTGTGTTTCTGGGATATCCAGAGGGAATCAAGGGTTACAGGTTATGGTGCATGGAACCTGGGAATCAGAAATTGATGATCAACAGAGATGTAAAGTTCAATGAATCCATTATGGGATATCATTTCTCTGGGAATCAAGGGAAGCATGATGGAGGCTCTGAAACAGAAAAGGTATCAGTTCAGGTGGAGACTCAGGAGGATCATAACAAACCGAGAGGTGAAAACTTGGCTGATCATTTCAGTGATAGTTCTTCAGAAGAAGAAGACATACCACCCAGAAATCCAAACCTGAGAGAGTACAGTATTGCCAGAGACAGACCAAGGAGGCAAATACAGAAACCAGACTTTTATGGACAGGCTGGAAGTGTACATTATGCACTTAGTGTTGCTGAAGAAATAGAAAATCATGAACCACAAAACTTCAAGGAAGCAGTCAGTGGTGATGAAAGTGAACACTGGATTAGTACAATGATGGAGGAAATGTAATCTTTGGAAAGAAATGGCACCTGGAAATTGGTGGATAAACCAAAGGGACAAAAGCTGGTAAGTTCCAAATGGATTTACAAGAAGAAAATTGAAGCTGGAATCTCAGACAAGATAAAGTATAAGGCAAGGTTGGTAGTAAGGTGTTTTACTCAGAGGGAAGGCATTGATTTCAATGAAGTTTTCTCTCCTGTAGTAAAGCACTATTCAATCAGACTACTTTTGTCAAAAGTAACTCAAGAGGATATGGAGTTACAGCAGCTGGATGTAAAAACAGCTTTCTTACATGGAGACTGAGAACATTTATATGAAGCAGCCTAAGGGATTTGTGATTCCAGGAAATGAAGAGAAAGTATGTTTTCTCAAGAAGTCATTATATGGATTGAAGCAAAGTCCAAGGCAGTGGAATAAGAAGTTCAATGAGTTTATGTTAAAAGCTGGTTTTGTTAGAAGTTTGTATGATAGTTGTGTGTATTTTGATAAAATTTTAAGTGGTGATCCTGTATACCTGTTGCTGTATGTGGATGACATGCTCATTGCAAGCAAGAGCTCACATAAAATACATCAGCTCAAGCAGAAGTTGAGTTCTGAATTTGACATGAAGGAGTTAGGAGATGCCAAGAAGATTCTGGGAATGAATATAATCAGAGACAGAGCTGCTGGATGTTTATGGTTGTCTCAGAAGCATTATCTTCAGAAAGTGGTGGAGAGGTTTCAGATGCATGAGGCCAAGACACTGAGTATTCCAGTAAGCCAACAACTCAGATTATTAAAGGAGCAGAGTCCTAAGACAACAAAAGAAGAGACATACATGAGAAGTGTGCCTTATGCTAGTGGAGTTGGGAGTATGATGTATGGGATGATATGCAGTAGACCAGACTTAGCATACTGTGTGTCTTTGGTCAGCAGATATATGTCATTCCAGGAAAAGCTCACTGGGAAGCTTTGAAGCAGATTTTGAGGTATTTAAAAGGAACAGCAAGTCTGGGTTTGAAGTTTCAGAAGTAGGAAAAAATGGTTATTCCTTTGGAAGGTTTTGCAGATGCTGATATTGCTGGTAATGTTGATACCAGGAAGTCAATCACAGGATATGTTTTCACATTATATGGTACTGCAAGTAGCTGGAGAAGTTTGCAACAATCAGTGGTGGCCTTATCAACTACAGAAGCTGAATACATGGCTTTGACAGAGGCAATCAAGGAAGCTGTGTGGTTAAAAGGTATTTTGAAGGATCTGGGGATAAAGCAGGATTGTGTTACTATATATTGTGACAATCAGAGTGCATTACATCTAGTGAAACATCAAGCTTTCCATGAGAGATCCAAGCACATAGATGTCAGATTGCATTTTGCAAGAGATGTGATTGATGCAGGGTCTGTAGAGGTTAGGAAGGTCCATACAAGTGACAATGCTGCTGACTTTCTAACCAAAGCAGTGCTTGGGAGTAAGATGGTTCATTGCTCAAGCCTAATTAGGCTTGAACGGTGTGATTAAAAGGTGGAGAACAAGGCAGGTTGAGGTGATGAAATACACTTGAGTTCATTGAGGTGGAGAATTGTAGATGCCAATTGAATATCATCAAGTGTTCATGGAATGTAGTAGAGGTTTTGAGGATTCCAGAACCGGGTTTGGAATGTGGAGAACCGGGTCAGAGAACCGGGTTTTAACCAGATCAGTGAAAGAGGTTAAAATGGGAACCGGGTCCAAGTTTGTTATAACTGCCATCCGCAACAGACTAAAACCGTTGCATGAGAAACCGTTGTGGAAAGCTCGTAGCAGTAGTTTTGAGCAGTTGGCTCAAAAGTGGTTACAACTTCTTCTACTCCCTGATTCGAGCTCCGGCCTTTATATACATTGTAAACACTTGAAGTTGCGAGTTGTTTCACGATTCTTTCCCTCTGAAAACATTACTCAATCAAGAGAATTAGATTGCTAGGGTTTTATGCTCAATTCAAGCTGTGAACTGGGATTTCTGGTTTTCTGGATGAATTCTTGTAATTGATTGATTAGTGAAGTGAATTGAGGTGTATAGAACCTCCGTGGATGTAGATCACATTGATCGAACCACGTAAAATCCCTGTGTTCATCATTTTCCTTTCCTGTTCTTGGTTCGGTTTCTTGTGGCCGATTTCTGTGTTGTTTTTCATTCAATAATGTTTGTGTGTTGTTTGTGTGTGTGAGTGAGACTGAATCATAACATGACAATTTGAGTTACATATTATCACCTGTAGGTTCCTGTTGATTCTTTCACACGACACTTAGAACAAGAAAACTTGGACTCATCCTCAATTAACTTTTTGGTACAACGCTTGCAAGCAAGGTACCACAAATCTCCAACAATTTCAATCTCAACAATAGTAGCATCAACCCAATATCTACCATCCTTTGTAATACCAAAAAAAAAAAAAAAAAAAAAAAAAAAAAAAAAAAAATATAGATTATTTTCGAAATTGTATTTTTTGAAACAGTAAATTAATGTATCTGCTGGTACTTTTTTACTATAATTTTTACCTTATCCACCTCATTGAGTTTAGCTAAATTTTTCACAATTGTGTGTCCACTGTTTATCTCATCCTCAACAGACAGAAACACCCTATTAGATGATCTGTTGACGGGAGCATTTGATTCCCCAGCATCTAGCAACCTTATTACGTAAATAATTGAAAAGTATATAGAAAGAACGATAGTTAGTTCTATGAAATTGACAAGAAATCAAATTTCTTTGAAATTGCAGGATATTTTTTACTTTTTCTCGAAGTCTTTGAATTCTGAACTATCACCATTTACTATGACCTTTGTAACATTGTAGCTATTTGAAACACTTATCTCATCTGTTCATATAAAGCTCATTAAGATCAGCACCTAAAATTCAATTAAATTTTATGTATGAAATTATGTGTCACATACCACCATATAATCTTGCACGTCCAAATTGTATGATCATAATTACTTGCTTGTTGTTGGCATCCTCCAGATATGGTAGTAGGCAATCAATGTACTCCTCCCACAAAGTACATGACATCTTATTATTCCTGGAATTTAGCACACAATATTTGTTTGTAGGACATTTATGCGAATTAGAAATTGAAAATAATAGAATTTGTTGCGAAAAAACAGAGTATTACTCGAGATCCTGTATCCTGAATTCCATCCAAGTGCTGGTGTGGTTTGGGTGTTGGGTTGGAGGCTGGTATGAAATCACCCGCCCAACGATATTAGGTAGAAAAATGATATGTATACATTAAGTTAGAACATATTTTGTACTCATAAATTTTTATAACACTAAAATTATAAAATTTACCCACCATATAACTCGACTTCCTCGACCTCTTTTTCCAGTGTAAGTTCAGAAAAGCTCCTAAATTTATAGATGGACATAGGGAAAGCATCATCGAAGAACTAAACCACATTAGTCCTCGTTAGGAATATCAACTTGTGCTTGCATGATGTTATCTTAAATTTGTGTCTGTTTTCAGCAACAATGAAGTCTTTTATAGCAAAAAGACCACCTTCAGTAAGCTTCAGTCGAATAATATCCATGGCAGTTCCCTTCATAGATGCATGGATACGATCTCCCTGTTAACATTGCATTGCATATTTAAGTTAGTAAAAAATATTGAACATACTATAGACATAATTCAAGAATTTGCACTTCAATTATTTTTTACCTCGCGATCATGGAAAACACACTCAGTGCTTGCTTGATTTCTATTTCTGAAAAACAGGGACATTGTAGCAGCACACCAATTAGAGCCTCATTGCCCATTGGGTCTTCGAAGGGTTAACATCTCGAATCAAGCTGAATAGAGGAGCCACTGAGTGAAAGGAGTGTAGAGTAGCAGATTTGGAAACAATGAAGAGCAATGATCAGTATTAATTTGATAGATGAATGCATGAGATGTATTGTTCAACAATTAGCGATTTATTATTGTTTCTGTAAATTGAATTAAGCAGTTTTCCACTCCACTAACCCATAATTTAACGTAATGGAGCACAACTATGTTATTATGAAAAAGTATATTGTGAGTTACAACTTCCAGGTACCAATTGTATAGCTGAACGTGGGTATCTTTATCTGAACGTGTGCCATTTTTCAATTAAATTTTATAGTATTAGATTATTTTGGAAGAGAAACACGTCAGCACTCATTAAGTAGGGAAAGTTAATATATTGAGCGAGAAAATAAAAAATAAAAAACCTAAACCCAAATTAACCACATCAAGACATGTATCCAGTCAACATTTCAACGATTCTCCTATTAAGTTATAGGAGGATTTTCATATATGTAAGATAATTTCAATGGAAATGACAATATTGCCTTTGAAAACAGATTGTGCATCACGTGCACTCATTTGACCGGAAATAGTGAGTTGGAGTTACTACAAGATAAATTTGTGTATTTCAGGTACCTACTGGAGACAAAAATGATATCAGGCACTTAAGTAAAAAAAACTCGTATACTTCAGGGTGCAAAATGATATTAACCTTTTTTTTTTTTATCGATTACTAGCACATATAAGGATAATATCTCTTAAATGAGAAACAATATATATCATATATAGTAATAATTTTATAAAAAATAGTGCAGATCATTTAGTCGAGTTCGAATGACCTAATTATTTATACTTGACAACTGAAAATAACTTAAATTTTTTTCAAAACAAATCGCATATGCATGTATAATCGATTAAAAAAGAACTGATTTAGTAGGTTTGAATCGGTTTTCTGTTTGTGGTTTGGTTTTGCTCACCTGTACATTAGAGTACATAGCACGTACATAGTGAAATTATTGTGATAAAATGTGAAGGCAAAAATATGTTCATAAGGTATAACATGAAAGTTTGTATAATTCGGATAACAAAGTATATTTGACATACATATATTATAAAATTGTCACAGCTTCATGTCACATTTTTTTTATTTTCTTTTGTGTCATATAGTCACAAAACATACCACCCTTCCCATTTGTATTGGTACTCCACAAAACATATGGTTAAGTATAGTATTCTGAAGCATCATAAAACATAATTATATATTTTCACACACGTACACATGCACGCGCACACACTCACACGCATATATGTATATATATATATACACACACACACACTTATATATATATATATATACACACACACACGCACCACATACTTAGGAAATAGGGAATAATTATTTCAATAGACCGTGAACACCTCTCCAAGTGCTCACTTATTACATTGAAGGTTATAATAAAGCAGCAACTAAAACATCTACACTTCATCCCCAACAAACTAACACAGTAAATATTTGCAAGGATGAGATTATTTGAAGAACTAAAAACTCAAACTAAACATTATCTTAGCCAAACTACTCGTCACCTCCTTCACCTCCTTCATCTTCTTCATCTTCTTCATCTTCTTCTTCATCCTCGTCGTTGTCGTCTTCTTCTTCTTGTTCTTCATCTTTTGCATCTTCATCTCTCGGTGAAATAAGGCTCTGAACAAATACAACCCCTTGATATATTTCAACATCTTGATTAGTCGGAGGGAAGCGATACACGTTCTCCTTCTGGTTATAAATGATATTTACACACCCATACAAGAATAGTATTTCATCATCACTCAACAACCATAGCCTCAACATATGGGGGTAAAATCCAGGAGAACCTAAACATGGAAATGTGAATACTCTAGCCCATGAATCTCTACTTCCGTACTCTTTCATAACCCATACATCTATTCTGGTTTTGTGATCATCGAATAGTAGGCATAGATCTTCTGAAAACAATCCTAATGTTGGGCAAAGGTCGTCATATTCCCAACTTGACCACGGACCATTCTCCGTGTTATGTGGGGTCCCTATCTTTCCATATCTCTCACTTGCCAAATCAAGAGTGACAATATCCGGGCCACCACCATTAACTAGCCAGTGGAGCTTACCTCGGGCGTACTTAGCCGACTGATCTAATGGGGCGCCATATTTGAAATCGTCGATTCTCTTCCACTTATTAGTCTTTAGACTAAAGATCTGGACTTCATATGGACTACTATCGATCATACAGTAAAAAATACCCACAACTTTGTAATCATCGTTGGTTGCATCATACCCGAATCCATCTTTTAAATAACAACATAATCCACATCGCATTTGTAGACGAGGTAAGTGCTTGTATATATTAATTGTAGGATTCCATAAAAAGAAATGCTCTTCATTAACGGCAACACAGACAATCCCATTGCTCGAGCCCAAGATGCGCATAGGTAACTCGGGATAAGCAATATTATATTCCAAAAAGGGTAAATCATCAATTTCAGATCCATGCAATAAGTAATAAAGTGAAAACTCTCGGAAATGGTTGCTTGGATACCAAGATATGCAAAGGAGATGATGATTGTACAAGTACCTGTTATTCTTTTTGTTGATTGCAAAGTTGAGATGGGATTTAGTAAAGGCCGAACTTGAAATTTGAGAAAGCCATGGTTTTGAAACGCACTTGAATCTCCCAAGAGACTTCACCGGGAGTCTTATGAGAATCTCAATGATTAATTCATTTGGGAGGCTCCGGGAAAGCTCATGAACTACACTGCTACTTTCTCCTTCCATGGATATGGAATAAGGTATGCATGAACAATGAGTATTCCACCGAATGCCAGAATATATGAGTGTGATTTTAGTTGAGGTTAGGTGAAGCTCGTTGTCGTTTTTGAAAATGTACAAGCTGCATTTGCTCCTCTATACGCTATGCAGTTAGAATTTAATCCCAAAAAATAAATATATTTTGTTTCTATGCGAGATATTTACAAGGAAAGTGATCTAGAGACACCAACAACCGCATAATTGTTTGACTTTCTCCATAAGAAAACCGATGCATTAACACATACTGTATAGTCTCATTTAATCTCTATAGGTGGCCATCAAATAGACTCTCTCTTTACATGTCATTTTATGGTCAATGATTTCTTTACCTATAAAACTATGAGACGATTCTTACAAATTAATATAGTAACAAATGTACCCTTATATTATCTAAATATAGATAGGGTAATTATGTAATGTAGTACACTAATAGAATTTTAGTTACCAAGATATACATTAATCATTCCCATTGTTATATATTTATTTCTTATGTATTCATATGTAATAGATTGAATATTGCAAACTCTTTATGTTTTTGGTTATGCCTTGTATATCATTCACATTTTCTTTTAATATTTTAAAGAATTTTCATATCTTTTGCATTTATAAGTTGTTTCATATCAATAAATGTCATTCTGATAACAACAATCATTGTTGGTCCCATGTATTAAAGATTTTGATGGGGTGAATATACCTCTAATTTTTAGATTTTTTCTACGAAAATAGTAGACTCGGTCCAAAAAAAATACATTGTGCCAAAATATGCAGAGGTGTGAGTTTTTAGAGAATACCTGGAGATAATTTGGACCGTAAAAATATGAGAATTGGATACAATGTTTGATGCGATACGGAATACAAAGATTGGAATATTAGAGAAAATGAGAATATATTCACTAGAACACCTTCAAAAGGCACTCTAATTAATTCGTTACACAAAGTTACTCAATATTAAAGTGTTGTAAGGACTTAAGTATGACAATTTATGCTCATTTGGATTACATTTGAACACCTTCATTAGTTCCTCAGAACTCCATATTTTCACCCAAATTTCAAGTATTCCCTTCACTAGAGCTGGTCCAACACTTCAGAAGGTCCTGTGTGGAAAATAGAAAATATAACCAGCATCAAGTTCCTTATATAACAAGAGAGACCAAATATTTCATCGAATTTAAGAGTCCAACTTTAGTGCAATCATTGCACCGATACAATTATTAGTTTTCAACCGTTGTATCAAAGAACATTTACTCTTATTTTCTATTAAATAATTATAAAGGGTATAATTGTAACTTTATAATTTTTTCACTTTAACTTTTTACAGAATAACTAGTAGTGTCTCATGTGCCTTGCACATGGTACACGTGAATTCGTAAAAGCAAATATATTTAAATTAAATCAAATCAAGTTGGCTAAAAAAAAAGGTATATAATGAATAAGGAAATAATCGGATGATTAATTAAACATAGAATTAGAATAATTTTTTCCAAAAAAAAAAAAAAATCAACACTAAAGAAGTTGTTGCTTGTTTTATGACCATGCCACGTAAATGGTCTTATTTTTGTGTAAGCATGATTAATATTTTTTGTTCTTTTTGTTGTTTTTGTTTTTTATTTAGACTTCTAGTTCTCAAAATTTATCGTGTTGCATATGGTATACATGAGTTTTACTAATTATATTTTTAAATTCTTTTATTAGATATGCTAGAAAAAATTATTGGTGTTCTTGACTAAAGAATTAATTCGATGATTGAATATATTTAGAATACTCTTGGTACTATTTTTTTCCTATCAACACAAAAGATGTTTTTGCGCTTGATTTATTATCACATGATATGCGTAAGCTCTTACTTTATGTTTTCTTGGATATTCATTATTTTTTGAAAATTATCATATGAGGTGGATGTTGTGAATGATCTCTAGTAAAAATGACCAAATGCACATATCCACAAAAGTTAGTGGGATTTATAGTTAGAGGACTAAAATTTGGATTTCACCCATTAATTTTAGATGTCAAAGCTAATAACCCACAAAGATACATAATTATATAAGAACTCTTAAGTGATTAGATTTTGATTACTGAAATTAAAGACCGCCTAATTTTTTTGAATGATATTGGGTATCTACTTATTTCTATTGTCAATGTTTTCAATTTTTCTCTAGAATAAGAACAAAATTATTATTATTATTGTTTCTTATTTCTCTTTCTTTGCAAATTTGAAATTCATTTTTAAAACCTAAAGGTATATGCCTAAAACCATAATTATAAATCAATTTTTTTTTTCTTATACTCCCTTATTTGAAATAAACACTAAAGAAGTTTTTCCTTGCTTTATGACTATGTTGCTCAAATGGTCTTATTCTTGTGTATGCATGGATTATTATTGTTTTGTTTTTTTTTTTTTTGTTTTTTTTTATTTTTTTTTATTTGAACTTCTAGTTTTCTACATACAAAGGTTTGCACATGGTACACCTTGAATTTCAAAATTATATTTTTTAATACTTTGATTAAATAGGCTAGGAAAACTTCTGGTATTCTATGACTAAGACATTAATTAGATGATTAAATATACTTAGAATACTCTCGGTGTTGTTTTTCTCCCACCAACACAAAAGACGTTTTTGCATGATTTATTATCACATTATATGTGTAAGCTCTTATTTTATATTTTCTTAGGTATTCATTTTTCTTTTTCTTTTTTGAAAATTTTTATTCTTTAGGTGGACTGTCAATGATTTTTAGTAAAAATGGTCAAATGCACATAACCACAAAAGTTAGGGCTTTATAGTTAGAGGACTAAATTTTTAATTTCACCTAATAATTTTAAATGCCAAAGCTAATAAGGCACAAAGTTATATAATAATTTTAAGTGATTTATTTTCATTTACTTGAACCTTCTAAAATCCTTGAATGGTTCTTGAAGACTTAATTATAAACCTACTCATTTCTATTGTGAATCTTTTCACTTTTTCTTTAGAATAATAACGAAATTATTTTTATTGTTTCTCCTTCCACTTTCTTTGCAAATTTGAAATTTGTTTTTGAAGTAAATTTTTCATCCGAACAATATATATATATATATATATATATATATATATATATGTATATATACATACATTTTCTTTGTTTCCTCTATTCTTTTATTTTGAAATTATTCATGCTTTATGTTCCATAAAGGTCCTTTAATTTAATTTATTTTTCTTTTCATAACCCTTTTGAATGTGTGTATATATATAGACATAAGGTTTTTTTTAGTTTAGAGTGATTTAATATTAGGGATACTGTCTCTTTTACTTATTTTTCCCTTCCCATGAAGCTCTTTCTAAACTTTTCATTATAAGATATGACATTATTAAGTAATTAAATCAAACCATGCCCAAAAAATATAATCCAACAAATCAAAATGTGTTTCATGTTTGCTTTTAATTTTTATCTAACACCAATATTGAATAAAATTGAACTCATTAATATATAATTTTTTCTTCTATAAAAGAATAGTAATATATTTACATCCATAGTTAAATAAAATCACATATATATGAAGTGTTGATAATCCTTAACATAGAATTATGAAAATAATATCAAATAAATTCTTACATATGTGTTTACGAGAACCCTTTTAAAGTTTTCATCTAAAAGATTTTGCACAACTAAACTAATAAATTTCAATAAGAAAATTCATAAACTACCACCATCATTTTATTCAAATATCTAATCGTTAACTCACTTTATTAATTTGAAGATCCACGAATAAACTTGTTTTTATTTTTTTCTCTAAAATTATATAATTCTTACTTGCATCAATTCGTTAAAATTGAAAAAGTCAAAATATTAACTTGTTCATAATGCTTGGCTCAAAATGACAAAAAATACATCAAATAAATGTTTAAGTATATGTGTATGATATATTTTTAGCAAGCTTTTGATATATGATTTAATATGAGCGACTTAAGTTTTTATTTTGTTTTTCTCTTTCGTTTCTCTTCATGAGAGGATTTTAGTCTCCCTTCATGGGAGCGTTTGTCTCCCCTCAATAAGTGAGAGTATCTGTCCTGAAATGATAGAAGATCCATTATTTGTGGTGTCTTTTCTGAAGATTCAATCATCACTGAGCATTTCATCATTGATCTGCTCAAGTTTTGGGGCTTTCACTAGAAGATTAGTAATAAATCCGAATTTTTTGGTATGCGAATTGTCCAGCGTGATAGCATTTTATCTTATTTGCTGGGTTTAGATCTTTATATATTTCTAGTAGTTTTGTGATTTATATGTTTCATACATCTTTGTATTGTGGCGGCTGTTTCTTGTCAATTAGTGTTGGCTGATTCTAGCGATTTAATGAATTTTTATTAGGGTTAGTTACAGTGACTCCACTAAACTATCAACGTTCTGCATATACACCACTAATTTTTTTTGTGTAGCACTAATACATATAAACTATACGGATTTTGGCCGATAAATCTCGAAACTTATTTTTCGATCTTTATTAGCCAGAATTCTGCATGTGCTTGCGCGTGATAAACTTTTAAGGACTTTTTTTTTTTTTTTGTCCGAACATGCTTTTTAGTAGGTAGAGGAGCTGCTCATCTTCAACAATGGAGGTTCTAGATATTGGGGGAGAGAACCGTTGGTGATGTAAATGAATTGTTAGGGAAAACAAAAGGTGTTAAGGAATTTCACTTTTTGCATGCTAAAAAAATTGTATGGACAAAAATAAGCCCTTAAAAATTTATCTCGACACAAGTCACACGGGGAATCTCAGCGAATAATGATCGAAAAATAAGTTTGAAGGTTTATCTGCCAAGATCCGTATATTTTATATGTATTAGTGTCATAAAAAGTTTAGTGGTTTATGTGTAAAAATATTGATAGTTTGGTGGGGTGTTGTAATTAACCCTTTTTATTATCTCAAAAAAAAAAAAAATTTAAAAAATGTTTCAAGTTATAAATAAAAATTGGAATTCTCTTTTACCCCTCTCAATATATTTAATTTTTTACAGAAAAATGTTATGATAGCCATCTTAATTATCAAGTCTAATCTTGTTGAATATATGTCAAATTACTTAATTATTTGCACATGTTATAATATAATCTAAGGATTTTTTTAGTTCCGATATTAATTTGTAAGAAACAACTCACAATTTTAAGAATTAGGGATATATGGATGCTTTAAAAATGACGTTCACTGAAGTTTAAGTATAAATATTACTTTGATGTAGTGTCATCTTCCATATCATAAAAAAAACACCGGCCTTTTTCTTTAGTAGCGAAAGATCGCATTCCCATTTAATTAATTAGGAGAAGACTCCATGATTCAAACATAATTTAAAATAGCAATCAATTGGTCATATAAATTACAATACTGGATACCGATGATTTAAAAAATAATGTCAGAAAATTACAAGGTGCTATTCTATGAACTCAATCCAAAACACAACTAAATAAACTTAAAATCAATAAAATTACATCCACTTAAAATCTCATTTATAAAAATTCAACTAAATAAATAATAAATATATTATATAACATCAGGTAACAATAAAAATAGACAATTCTTTTTTGTTTTTTTTAATTATTTTGATAGTCTTTAGATATTGGTTATTTTTCCACCATTATACTTTTGGGATTAATTAGTGGGACTTAATTATATGACAATTTACTTGTTTGACATTTACTTAGTTAAATATGTAGGGCTATTTTTGTCCATACATTATTTTATAAGAAATCACTCACACTTTTATAGGTAGGGGAAGGGGATAATTACATTTTCACACCTTCTATGGTAATTTTTGAAATCCTCCTTTTGAAATCACTCTTCACTTTCTCCCTGTTGATTTGCTTGCTTTTAAATAAGCATATGTCAGATTTTGCTGGCGGAAATCTGCCGGAGAGTTATTTGTAGCTTTATAAGTTCTCAAATTTGACCACATTATACATTTTGGGCTTTCGAAGCCCGTATGATTTTTTCTTTTCATTGCAAAAGTCCAACACAAACTGCTTCCAAAAATGCATCTGCAGTCATAGGAATTTTTTACAACATAAACTCCACATCACTAACTAGAGAATCAAATTACTAACTCTAAATTTTCAAAATCTTAAAATGAATCAAGCATATTAATTACAACACTATACCAGAACAAACTGAATTAAAAGAATTATCTGAGCAAAGTTAAATTGATTAATTAATCTCACATAAAATCAGTTTTCACATATCTAGTTAAGAGAAAAAACACAATATAAAAAAGTTCCTATGCTATCAAGTGGATACAGAACTATCCATTTATTCATCTAAAAAGTGGATTGAAATTAAATAAATTTAAAATATTAACTTCAACACACCTTTATCCCAATTTCCTTCAGCAAGCATATCAACATAGCCAAACAATACTTAGCAATCTCTCTAAATTTAGACACACTCCTCAAATCCACCTTAGTTTAATCTTTCAGAGTAATGATAATGTCACCCCACTCAAAAAGCCACACAAGAGTGAAGCCCAGGATGAGGTTTGTCAGGAGGTCACCGTCAGAGAGTGGATAGGTGGGTGGCGATGGGTGAGGAAGTTTTCTTCTCTAGCTATGTTGTGCGTCCAAATTTGAGACAAACACATTCTATTTAATTTTTGTTTCTTAAAAGTTCTCAGCATAGGGAGCAGGCATTCTTGATGAATTCTGTTCCTAGGCCTTTAACAGTTAATTATTACTTTGTAGATGAAGGTGCATAAAAGAAGTAGGCAAATATATTAAAATGTTAGTTTATTAAGAAGGGACTATTAATATAGAGAATGCCTATTTTACCCTTTAGTTGTATGCATGCAACAATTATACAGTAGAATAACCCCTAATTTAAAAACCAAGATAAATCACTACAACATAATAGATCTTATGTAACGCTTATATTATATGTAGCACTTTTGAATACGTAACATTTTTGAATTGATAGAACTTTCAGTTAACACTTTTAAATATGTAATACTTTTATGTATCGCTTCAGAATAATTAACACTTTCAAGTAACATGTTTTAAATATGTATCACTTTCAAGTACATTTTTTAATATGTAACACTTTTTAGCTAACATTTTCAATAAGAAACGCTTTAAAGCAACATTTTAAATATGTATTACTTTTTAGGTAACACTTTCAAATAAGCAACTCATTTAAGTAAACATTATAAAACATTTAAAATAAATAATACTTTCATGTAAGATTTATAAATAACTAATAATATAGTGTAAACTTATTAGTTAAAGAAACTTTATTCTCTTAGATTTTGAACTAATTAAATACTACATTTATCCCGCCTAATTTTGCACACTTTCTCTTTTGGTCTGTCCGACACAATTTTGCACATCCTTAAAAAAGAAATTTCTCACAATCTCCATCCTCAATGTTTACCTTTGAAAAAGTCAACTAAAAGAAAAAAACTTTTTCCTTAATACACGTGCCCCTTCATAAGTGCAAAATTAGCTGCGACGGATTTTTTTTTTTCTCTATTAATTATAATAGAATTAAAAGATCATTAAATATTTTATCTTTAATTAAACAACCACTTGATACAATTCAATGAGTGTGGGATTTATTAACGTAGGCATAAAAGCTTACAATCATATAGAGGTTAAATACAAGAGTGGTTGGAGTTCAACAATTTCGTCTATCTTATCATGTTTTGATAGGAAAAAACATAAAAAAGAATGTTCTAGAAAATATGAAATATTAATAGATAGTTTAAAATATTATTTTATTTGAGTAAACATGAATTATGGAGAAAGTATTTTCCATAATTCATCTAGACATTGCATAGTAATAAATATAAGGTTATTTAGTATAATGATTCCAAATTTTAGGTTTGAAACCATCAAAATGACTAATATTTAAAATTCTTCTTAAATTTTCAAACATGTTATTTTATTGAAAGTTGCTAATGTGATGGATTATAAACTTACTCTAATTATAAAAATTATAATCTATTACTAACATTACAATAATAATTATAATAGTAACAAACTAATGAAATAAACCTTAAACAAAAAATATTTAACCTTCTTTTTGCTTTATTTATAATTTAATATATATTTTTACCTTTATGTCGTAAATTGCATTAACGACCTAGTGGTGTTCATGTTAATATGTTGTGCTTGAGGTCCTGTCATCTAGTCATGGGGAATAGTATTTTATCATTGAGGTCCGGTAATTACTCATTAGATACAACTTTCCAATTGGTTGCTATGTTCAACTTATATGTGCAGAGGTCGTGGCCGCTACCCTTGTTTCAGGTTTTTAATATATGTTAATTTTTTTTATTAAATAGATGTTGCCCATAAAATGTGTTAAATGATTATTAAAGTGTTACATGATGGGGGAATGACAACATTTTGAATGTGTTATTATTAATGTTACAATTTGGGAAAGAAGGAGAAATGAAGATGATGATGGGGAAAAGAAAAATCTAGCTCGACTTATATTACTAGCAAGCCTTCTAACTGTTTACCCTATGTTTCCAACCACCCAAGTGCCAAAGTACCCGTCTCAGAATATAGACCTATTAGTTTTACCAATACCACCCTATAAGCTCTGACCTTGCAAATCAGAACGACACACCACCCTAGCCATAATACCAATTGGTCCATGTTTGATATGAATCTCATACCACTCACTGAGCTAACTCACATATGTCAATATCCTCTCCGCAATCATAATTACAAGCCACCCACACAGGTGCACCTATCCGAACACACTCCTTTACCTATGCTAAAACTAGTTACCCAGTCTCCAAAGCCCATCCAGATAAATTAGGAACCACGACCAACCCAAACCAAAACCAAACATACACTATAAGGAAGGGGCATAAGGGGCAAAGGTCAGTAAATGACGGGAAGGTTAGTGGAATGAAGCGGAAGGATACAGTATCAGGGGAAATATAGGAGTTTGAGAAATGGAGTACGAGTGAGGTACGCATTAATTCCAACCAAGAATATCTTTTAGCGATGGCGGTTGTGATACAGCCTCGCCTTACTTTAAGCTAGAACTATTGCGGGCTTGGGAACCGAGCGAAGGTTTGGGCATTCAAGAAGATCCTACTTGAGGAAGATCCAGGCATAGTCTTTCATGGAAATAAAATTAAAATGTGCTTAGATGAATCACGTAAAAATGTGTGAAGTCTCAAATATGACGGTTGTTTACCAGTTGATTGTTCGGGAAGGGGACATCGACGAAGTGGTGGTTTCTTGATGTTATTGAAGGCGCCATGTTGACTGAATTTAACATCCTTTTCGGCCAATCATATATGATTTATATGTTCACTGATGGTTCCGACTTTAAATGGCATTGCTCTGGGTTTATAGATGACTAAAAATATCTAAGTGGTGGAGGACATGGTTGTTAATGAGTATGATTTACCTTGGCATCCCTACACCGAATTGTGTATGGGCGACTTCACTGAGATATTATGAGCAGACGAGAAGATGGGAGGAAATCCAAGGTGCTCGAATGTATGGCTAAATTATGCCATGCTTTGGATCTATGTGCTTTAATCGATTTGGGCTATATGGAGACAGTAATATACCTGGACAAATAATTAATCGGATGCTGATAGTATACAAGCCCCTTTAGATAAATTCTTGGCTAATGATGCTTGGTGTGGTGAGTTCACTCGGCGGCTAGTAATACATCGGCCGAGACTGCATTATGATCATAATCTGATAATTTTGGATTTTGGTACATTTGATCATATCTTTTCGGAGATCTAACAAAAGGCCGGGGATTTTCGATTTGAGAAGATGTGGCGTACACATAATATATGTGAAGATATGGTAAAGATGGGTTGGGAGAATACAAATACTAATTTATTGATGATTGAACGAATAAAGCAGTGTAGTGTGGTGTTGTCTTAGTCAAAATGGATTTTTGTCAGGCCACAAGGAAAATCAAAGAGCTACGTAGAAACATGGACCTTTTACAAAGGTAACCAACTACACCTGCCTCGTTGAAGGCTATAAAGGAAAGTCAAGTTGAGCTTGATACGCTACTTGAATTCGAAGAGACAATGTGGTATTAGTGCTGCCAGACATTATGGTTGACAAATGTGACCCGGATACGACATTCTCTATAGGAAAGCAAAATAGAGATAAAAAGGAACACTGTTACAAAAATTCAAAATTTGGAGGGCCAGCAATAGGTATTAGGGACATGCTTCGGGAATTCTATGTGATCATGCTTATGTCAGAGGGCCTTGATAATAGGCATAGCGTCTTTGAGTCTGTTGGGGTCTAGGATTTCAGATGAGATGAATTACTAAATGATGACACCCTATACGAGAAAGAAGATTCAGTGAGCCCTAATTCAGATGCACCCAGCGAAAGCAAGACCTGATGGTATGCCACCAATATTTTTTCAAATATTTTGGCACATCGTTACGAATGACCTTGTTACATCTCATCTTGATATATTAAATAATGGTGCTGATCCTAGTGCTTTGAATCACACATATTGCTCTTATACCCAAGGTCCATTCTCCTAGTTGCAAAAGTCTTTCGCCCTATTAGTTTTTTTTTTTTTTTAACATTATCATGAGATAATTACCAAAACCATTGCCAATAGAGTGTATGGTGTCTTGGATGAAATTATGTCACCTGCACAGAGTGCTTTTCTCCCCGGGAGGTTGATTACTGATAATACAATGTTAGCTTTTAAGGTGTTCCACTATTTGAAGCATACAAAGAGGGGTCGAAAGGGTTATTCAACTTTAAAGTTAGACATGAGTAAAACTTATGATAGAGTTGAATGAATCTTCTAAAAGCTATGTTGCATAAGTTGGGTTTCGTTGATCCTAATTATTGATCTTATTATGCGATGCATTTGTACTGTCTCATATTCTCTTCTAGTTAATGGTGTTTCATCTTACACGTTTACACCTTAGAGTGGGCTCCGTCAAGGCGACCCACTGTCACCATATTTATTTCTAATTTGTGCAGAAAGATTATCATCTTTACTTAGACAGGCAAAAATTTAGGGCCGAATTCACAGTATAAAAGTAGCAGGAATTGCTCCATCCATCTCACATTTATTCTTTTCAGATGATAGTATTCTATATTTACGGGACAACTAGATGGAAATTAATATTGTCAAGCATATCATTGCCACTTACGAGGAAGCATCCATACAAAAGATATATTTGGAGAACTTAGAGCTTGTAAGTAGCAGCAACGTAGGCGGGGTTCTAGGTAATGGGTTTGGGGTACTCTATATAACTATTTGTAGCAAATTAATTAGTACAATGAAAAAGGAGTAATCCTACAAAACAAATTTAGTTAAGCAAAGACCTGCAAATGCTGGAGGAGTTTTGTCACATCTGGTATTGCATTGTGTTTAGGATATTTTAGGATTACAAATTTATTAATAGTGATTGTAGTATGAATTCTTCCCTTTTTTTTCTTTTATGTATTTGTACAGATTATTCTAGTTGATGTTTTGTTTCTTGTATTTGTTATTGAAATTCGAAATGAACTTAAAGGAAATATGGAAATATTTTTTATATACAATTCCATTTTTTTAACCTGAATAATGAGCCTAAAGAACTTATCAGGCCTTAAAAAAGCAAGGACAAATACGTGTCATGAATAAATTGAATTTTTTTACAATTATTTAATTCAACTATATAACTTGGCACTGAATTAAAAAAATTGCTCAGGATTTAGATCATCATATTGGTTTTAGGTAAAGTTAGTGGAACATAAATTTACTCGAACAACAATTTATTTTTATATGATACAGGAATATTTCAAAATGACATAATTTTAGATAATTTTACGTAAATTTACTCGGACATAAATTCATTTTACATATCAACATTTACCAAAAAGATTTCAAATTTCTGAAGTGTTTAGATTAATAACATATGAAATGCAATCAAGCTTTATATTATAAAGAATTATTCTAATTAACCCAATTAACTTGCTTAAACAAGTTATCACGCCTTTTAAAACCAATGACCGAATAAGATATTAATCGGTTCGGAACAACGTTCTTAGGAAAGCCTTAAATTTTTCTTGGTTTAAAATTCCCATGAAAGATTAGTATGGTGAACAAATTAAAATATTTTGATATGATATAATAAAACTGGAAAACATAGCAGTTCAATAATAAAGTAATCCGGTATTAGATTGTCGTATCTTTTTATGGACATATTTAATAGAAAAAAATTACTCGGTCGGACAACATAAATTTTCTGGGTTTGTAGCTGGACATTGAGGTTTAATTAGTTTTATAAATATAGCTGAAATAAGAAAGGTTTTTAGTTATCAACATTTTCCGCGAAAGATTTCCTACATTCCTAAATGACAAAATTAATAAAATAGAATATGCAATCAACTTTGTTATAAATTTAATATTCAAAAGCTCACGTGTCTACTTAAGTTTTATAGTTTTCCAAACAATGCAGGCAATTTTGATTAGCTAACAAATTATAAACAAATATATTGATTTTATGGGCTATATATACAAATTAAATAGGAAACCGGAAATAAACCAACTTAGGTCATGTTTCATCCCATATATTTCTATCTAGAGGAAAACAAAGGTTATGTTAAGTTTAATCCCTTATATTTGTTTAGCTATAACCATTTGTTTCGCAAAGCCTATATAAGACTTGGAATAAACTAAACTGAACAGGGCATGTAGTATTTGAATAAATTATTAGAATTATAAACGCTAAGCTCATAGATGTCTAGAGCTGGTGGACGTAGTGGACAGAGGCATACTCAGTGCACTGAGAAACGAGCGAGTTGGACCTGTCAGATCAAGCACTAGTTCATCACTCTTTGTCACGCTGAGTATCTGTTAGGAGGGTACATCGTCCAAACCTTCTTGACCCCTACCATGTATAAGATTTGTAATGGTTTGAACGAAAATAGGGTAGGTATGCCTCAGTACTGAGTCTCGCAGCTCAGGAGGAAATATAAGAACTATAAGCGTGTTTCTTGGGTCCTTCGGGATAACAAGGGGAGACTTGGTGCCGGTTGGGACAAAACACGGGAAACTATAAATGGCACGGATGATTTCATGGAAGCTATATACAGAATATGTTTCACCGCACTTTACATAAAATTTATATTACTTTTTAATGAACATAGATTTTGAAGTAACCCATTAAAAAAAATTGTAACAAGTAACCCACTATCGCACACTAGTCACCCATGGTTGTCCCAACTTCGAATTGTGCCACGAGATGTGGCAACACAACCAAGTCACTGGCTCTGAGGCCCTTTCATCTGGTGTCGGATTAGCTGGGGCAGCGAGTGCTAGAATTGTTCGGGGCAGAGGAGGAGCTATGACACGTTCGCCTTTCTCGATGAAGCAGTTGGTGGAAGGTGATGGTGGTAGCCGCCAGAGGACGTGGCATTGGACCGCGGATGATGAGAGGGATGCTAGGATTGGTTCTATAGGTAATTAGGGCGCATATGATCATCGTTGTGACGCTGGTCTCCCCATTTCCTAACTTGAGGCAGGCCGCTCTGTTTTTTATGAAGTGCACCAAATGGACCTGCCAGAGCGCGTGAAAAGGGTTGGCTATAACGCCCTTCGTGATCTTATGATGCACGAGATGTTTCTATGTTTCAGCCCAGCTAACAAGCGGGAATGGCTGATCGATTTAGTGTAGCTCCCTCCGACAATTCTGGGAAACTGTCATTTGTATTTATATTGTTATAGTTTCAGCCTCCAATGGTGCTTTATTTCGTTGCTATTGTCTGTAGGTGAAACTTTTTGGATTCTTGCCTTTACAATTAACTGAGACATATATTGATAACATTACAATATTTGATGTTCATTAATCTTTTGCAATTTATTTTAAATGTGATCATCGAAAGTGTTTATCATTCACATTCTAACAACATTTCATTGAGATGATAATCAATATCCCTTCTTTTAGTAGGCAAAATGTCTAGTTCTTCTGAGGATGACGTGTATTTCATGGATAACACAGAAGTAAGGATCGCAGAGGATGATTTGATGGCAGAGTACTTCTACAATATCTTGTTGACATCCCATAGGCAGACCGGGTAGTGTGCAAAGAACAATTCCATGTTATAGGGAAGAGATTGGATGGTAGAAATCCTCACTATCAAAAACCATGCATGCCAGGTTTTATTACAATGTAAGAATGCCAAGGCCATGTTTCTTTGGCTTAGTGGACATGTTACGAGATCGTGGGTTCATCTGGAAAGATCAAATGACCCGGTTAAGCTGTGGTAAGTCGGTCATGATTTTGATACGCACCACTTGTATGCATCTCCGTATGCGTGATACCGAGGAACGCTTCCAACACTCGACACACCCCATGAGCACGCACTTCCACTGCATCTGTAATGCGCTACAAGTGCTGGCAGCCGAACTCATTGTAAGGCCTGAGTTCACAAGAATTCCTAATCGTATACTATATGATAGGAAAGTATCTCCGTTCTTTGAGGTAAGCTTTAATAACCATTCCTCTCAAGCAAACCATTAGTTGTCTCAAACCGTTTGTAATATTTTGAAATTACATATCATTTTGCACACCTATACTTATATTTCATTCACAACATTGTGTTGGAGCACTCGATGGTACCCTAATCCTAGCTTTTGTCCCGGTGAGCGATCAACCCGCATACTGTTCTCGTAAGGGGACAAATATTCAAAACATTCTGGTTGTTGTGGACTTCGATATGAAGTTCATGTATGTGTCTGTCGGTTTAGAGGGTTGTGCAGACGATGCCCGCGTCCTCATGCACGCAGGTATTAATGATGATTATTTTCCGAACCTACCGGATGGTATGTGAACTTATACCTACAAAATTTGAATTTTAAAAGTTAGATTTGTAAATTTATCCTCCACCTACAGCTCATGAGCACATACTCAAGACAGGTTTTTATTTCTTAGTTGACACCGGGTACATGCTATGACAAATTTGTAGCCCCTTATAGGGGAACTCGATGCAACCTCCCCGAATTCAACAATACTAGAATCCAACCATCTGACCCAAAAGAATTGTTTAACCTTCGTCATTCGCAACTCCAGAATTGTGTTGAGCGTGCATTTGGTATCCTCAAGAGCCGATTTCCCATCCTTTGACATGGGATGCCAAGCTTCAAAATCGGGGACTAGAAGAAGATTGTTATCATTTACTGTGCAATACATAATTGGATCAAGCAATCCTGACACCCTGATGATCTGTTGGAAGGAGGTGTTGTGCATTTTGAGGCTAACAACCTTATCTTTTCCGAGTGGCGACTCCTTACTCAGAAAGCTATTGCAGCTTAAGGAGGCCTACGCGATGCTATCGCGAATGCGATGTGGGCCAGCCTCATTGGAGGGGGTGATCAGTGGGTGGCCATTCTCGTTATTTGATATTTTGTGGTGTCGTACTATGTTTTAGACAATATTATTTCTCTCAAACTTGTGTGTGTTGTTTTTTATTACAGATTGTATAGTGATTGGATCATTTTTTTACATTTGAATGTTTATGTATGCATCTCCTAGGCGTGACATATTTTGAAACAATTGCAGCTTAATTTTGTTCTTACGTAAGTACTCACTTTCCTATCCATGGTGTCTGGTTTGATACACATTACCTTCTAGCGATAGAACGGTTGAACTGAATAGATTTATAAATTCAAATGTTACATTATCAGGAATGAACTTAATATGTAAATGAAAATGTCTACATTTTTCGTCTCTTTTGACTAGAAGACATAGTTATTTTTTTATGCTAATAGTTTTATTACTCGGTTAAGCAAATATGAATAGGCCACGCTTGGTTGATAGGGCTACGTGAACATTGGAAAATGTGGCAACATTCATTTCCCTCCTGTATTGTGAATTCGTGGATGAGTTGCATTTTAGGCTACGCTTTAGTGATCAGGTACTAAACAATATCGGGCCATGCGTAAATGCCTTGACTCCCGAACCATTTTTCTACTGCCTAAGACACATGCGGGCTAAGTTCAAATTTATGAGGCGTGCATAGCGTCTGCTATACGATGTGATAGACTTTAGTAGATTTACCTGGGACCATATACTTGAGATGTTGATAGGGCACATCGATGTGTTAGAGAGAATCATTCAGGTATAACGGAAAATTAAATTCAATTTACACAATTTAGTTTTGTCTTAAGGAATTTAAACATAAATGAGATGATGTATTTGATTGCAGGCATGGCCTAATGGCTGTCAAAATAATTAATCGAGGCCAACCATGCTTCAATATGTGCACATACATGTTGAGAACCTTGGAACACCCAGTGATGGATCCAGATTTTTTGAATTGTGTGGATGTAGTTCGAGCGATGAATGGAGTTGAGGTAATCTTCACAATTTTGGCGATTCGATGTCTACAGATCCCTCCGAATACCAAGATGTTCCTGGTGCTGACCCCTATAGAGAGACATAATTGGGTTGTTGCCAATGTGTAGTTCTTATGTGGAACCAAATTGCATGCTGAATAGACAAATACGATTTTTATTTGTTGAACTAAGTGGCATGCAACTACAAGACAAATTTGGAGAACTTCGTATTTGTTGTGTATGTCGTTGAATCATTCTACAATCTTATGGGCGACGAATTAGGACTACAACCCTTTTATTAATTTGTTGGAAAGTTTAGGGCTTTAACTAATTGTTGTTTTTATTATTTACATATTTTTTTACAACATTAAAGGAGAAAAACTTGAAGTTCACTACGAAGGAAACACAAAATAACTAAAATAATATTACGACCTATTATCGGGTATCATACAAACTTTAGTGGACACGCTTCCCGAATAAACCTTTAACAATGTTTTAATTTCCCATTACACTTTCATTTTTTTTCAAATATTTTTTAATTAAATAATCACTTTTTAAATTTTTCTAAATGCAAACTATATTATATTAATGATATAAATTACTTTCATTTCCAAGAAGAAAAACAAAATTAATAAAAAAAATATTTGTAAACAAAAACTTGTAATTCAAACTTCGTAAATAGAAGAACAAGCATAATTAATTAATTTTTTGGGGGAAAAACGAAAATAACTAAAAAAATGAAAATAATTAAAAAAGTCATTTTATTTTATTTTTCACATTTTTATATATTTAATAAAATTAATTACCCCAAAAATTAATTCTACTCATATTAATATATATTATATAATAACCATTTACATATTAAAAAATATCAAATAAAAACAATATTAACCCAACAACAACTAAACATCACCTATCAACAATCATATACATCATTGGTGCACGTGGTAGTGCACACACTTTTAGGTCAATTTAAGTGTCTTTTTACGGACTTTTGTGTGCATATTCACGTGTGTTTTGTGCGTTTATTTATCATTGGGCAATTTGACGTGCTTGGTTCATTTCCATGTCAAGACAGGTGAATTAAGGCTGAAAAAAACAGGTTCGAAGATCTCAAATTGACAACTCGAGCTCAAAGGAAAAAGAAAACAAGGAAAAACAGGGGACCATGCCCGAGGTGATGATGCCACGCCCGTGGCTCATGCCACGGCCGAGGCTAACTAGCCCACGGTCGTGGTAAATCCTCCAGAAGAGGGCAAAATTGCTTCATTACATGCCACGACCGAGGCAGTCCAACGCCACGACCGTGGCGAGCCAAGCCCCACGACTGCAGTCAGAATCAGCCGCGGCCGTGGCCAATGCTCCTGAAGAAGGGAAAATCCAGCCCAACCAAGACCACGGCCGAGGCGGTTACTGGACCACGGCCGTGGCCCCAAATTGGGCCCAAAACCCTTGTTTTCTCCACGCCCGCAGCGAACTTTGTACCACGGCCGCGGCGGGGTTCCCTGTTTTAAAAACCTAAACACGTTTTTGCCTAAATTTGAGCTAACACTCTCTCCCCTATATATATATCCTCTAATTCGAAATTGACGTACTTTAGAACACAATTCCAGCCACTTTTGAGCCTCCATCCTTCTCAAGAACACATTGGGAAGAAGATTGAAGGCCAATTCATCCTCAACCCAAAGTTGGTGGTTTAATCTTCAAATTTATCATGTTTTCTTATGTTTCTATATATTTGCCGATTCTATTAGGTAAAATGGGTGGCTAGCACCCTTTAGTTCATCCTTGATCATTGTGGAACCTTGAGTTGAAGACATTGATGTGATTATTGCGGTTAATGTTCCCGAAAATACTGTGTATTCAAGTGTTTTGTGTTATTTGCTGTTATTGAGTCACATTTATGAATTGATTATTGGATTGATCACCCTTTAAGGGATTTGTGAATATGTTGCTAGTAGTCGGAAATTACTATCCGTAATTGTAGGATTTCCGATTCCCGTGTAGCAAACAATAGATTTATTTATTGGTGATAACACAAAGTTCAACCACTAAAACCGAGCTTGCGAGTTTTATGTTGAATTTGTCTCGTTGTCTTAGTGTTTAATGCATTTGGTTATTGAATCTAAGAGAGCTTGTTCGAGGATTCAATTAAATTGAATAGGGTTAGTCGAAGAGCTTATTTTGATTAACTAAGATTAAGGGACAACAAAACTATTAGAGCTTGTTAATAGCCTTGAGATAAGGGCTTGAATCACAATTTAATCGGGCATTAACATAGTTGCATGAATCATCTAAGACCAAGGGGAAGCATGATCAAGGGTGGATCATTTTATTACTTGAAAACCAAAAACCAAGAAAATCTCTTCTACTGTCTTTGATTATTTGTTTCTTTGAATTCGAATGTTAAATGCTTTTAATTTCGTTTAGTTGCCTTTATTTGTTACTAGTAGATTTTTAGTCCATTATCAAGTCCCCCCAACCTTTATTGCTTTCTTAAGTATTTATTTCTTGCATATTTAATTATAAATTGCTTGACATCGGAATCAAAATTGTTCGGCCATTCCCTGTGGGATCGACCCTTATTTACCATTCTACTAGTTAGAATAGTTGGATAAGGATAAGTATATTTCTATACTAATTAATTTGGTAGCGACATACGACAATTGCGTACCAAATTTTGGCGCCGTTGCCGGGGAACGGCGATACAATAGTGTTGATTTGTTGATCAAGCATCATGGTTAATTACATATATAGTTATTTTCTTGTTTAAATCAGTAATTTTATAATCTTACTTTGTTTCTTTATTTTTGTTTACTCGTAGTGAATGTTCTTGCGTTCGCAAGGAGAAAAAAGATTGTTATTTGAACCTGATATTGTAGAACGTGAACGAGAATTGAGAAGGAGAGCTCGAGATTTGGAGCAAGTCCGAGAAGGAGTCGAAGTATTGAATTTAAGGGGTGAAGAGATCATCAACTTAGAAGAAATGGCCGAAGATCAAGGTCAGGAAAGAACAATGAAGGAATTGGCTAACACAAGGGTTGCTCAAGAACCCTTGTCCATCACCTTCCCAGTTATAGGAAACGATACTGCTTTCGAGTTGAAATCGGGGCTCATCCACCTACTACCTTTCTTTCATGGGCTGTCCGGAGAGGACCCTCATAAACACCTTAAAGAGTTTCATGTGGTTTGTTCGAGCATGAAGCCATCGAGGGTGACGGAAGAACAAATCAAGCTTCGAGCATTTCCGTTTTCACTGAAGGATCTTGCTAGAGACTGGTTGTACTACTTACCATCGGGTTCCATTACTACTTGGGAGCAGATGGAAACACAGTTTCTTGAAAAGTATTTCCCAGCTTCTCGAGCCACCAACATTCGAAAATAAATTAGTGGAGTGAGGCAAATGCAGGGGGAAACATTGTATGAGTACTGGGAAAGAGGCTTGTAGGAACTTTCCCTCCACATCAAATCACTCCGCAGTTGTTAATTCAGTATTGGTATGAGGGGTTGTGTCTAACAGATCAAAACATGATTGATTCAGCGAGTGGAGGGGTTCTATCCGACAAGACCCCAACCGAGGCCCGAGCATTGATCTCCAAGATGGCCGCCAACACTCAACAGTTCGGTTGTAGAGAACCAGTGAGGCGAGTCAAAGATGTTATCGATTCAACTGTGGAAGAAAGATTGGACCAGCTCACCGACTTGGTGAAGAAAGTGATCTCGGGTGGCACTCCTACTACAAAACCTTGCAGAATCTGCCAGGTAACCGAGCACTCCACTAACACTTGCGCTATTCTCGGAGAAGAGATGGAGGCCCATGCTAATGCGGTTCACAACTTCAATCCTAATTCATCCGGGAGGAAGTATGATCCTTATTCGCAATCATATAACCCGGGATGGAGGGACCATCCGAATTTCAATTATGGCAATCAGAATCCAAGCATGAATCAACAAGGTGATCACAGTGGGCACAACCGACCCCCTTTTCCTAGGGGATTGTTCCAGTAAAGACAGCCACCCGAGCAGGTAACCTGTGGTCCATCTCTTTCGGACATTGTTAAAAGCTTAGCTACTAGCACATTTCAATTGCAAAAAGAATCGAGTTCGAGATTTCAGAGCATAGAGAATCAAGTTAGTCAGATAGCTTTGGCGGTATCGAGACTTGAAAGTGCAAATAGTGGCAAACTTCCGGCTCAACTAGAAATCAATCCCAAAAACGTCAGTGCAATCACCCTGAGGAGCGGGGTGGTGTTTGGAGAGCCTAAAGAGACCGGGCATCACTTTGGGGGTGAAGAGGAAGATAAAAATGAGGGAAACTTTACTGAAGAGCACACCACGCCCAAGGCACAAGTAGACCTCGGCCGTGGTCAAATTGAGCAACTCAAAGGAAAATCTACTGGAAGAATTACCACGCCCGAGGTGACAGTTGCCTCGCCCGTGGTGGACACCTCGGCCGCGGCTTTTAACTGCCACGACCGCGGTCTTTTTCAGCAACAAACAGGGCACCAATCTGGAAGAATCACCACGGCCGCGGCCACTAATGCCTCGGCCGTTGCCCCTGAACAGCCTATTCCTACTCCACCACTCCCCTCCCAAGTCAAATCAAGTGGGTAATAGATAGAAACTAGGATCGGGACATTCTAGAAGTGTTTCGGAAGGTGGAAGTAAACATCCCGTTGATTGATGTTGTTAAGGGAATTCCGAGATATGCTAAGTTCCTCAAGGACTTATGCACTAACAAGAGGAAGCTCAAGGGGAATGAAAGAGTGATCATGGGGGAAAATGTTTCTGCGGTTTTCCAGTAAAAGCTCCCACAGAAATGCAAAGATCCCGGTATGTTTGTTATTCCTTGCAAAATAAACAACCAACGGATTGAACATGCGATGCTAGACCTAGGAGCATCAATCAATGCTATGCCTCATTCAATTTTTCACTCTTTAAATATGGGACCACTCAAGGAAACAAGTATCGTCATTCAACTAGCCGACTGAAGCACTTCGTATCCCGATGGGGTGATCGAGGACGTGCTAGTTGAAGTTGACGAACTCGTGTTTCCGCTGATTTCTATGTTTTGGACATGCAAAGCGATCCATCAATGCCCACACCGATCTTGTTGGGAAGACCATTTCTAAATACTTCTCAAACCAAGATCAATGTTCGTGAGGGCACCCTCACGATGGAATTTGATGGTCAAATTGTCAATTTCAATATCTTTGATGCAATGCAGTTCCCGGAGGATGTTCATTCTGTATTTTCCATTGATGTATTTGATCCACTTGTGGAAGAGTTTTTTGAGTTGTCATGTAGGGACCCAATGAAAGTTGCGCTTACCACTCATTTAGAGGAGGGACAAGAAGAGGTTTGGCAGACTAATGAGGCATTGGTGGAAACAGTGGCACAAATGCATACACCTAAGTCATCCCCACCAAAATATGCGCAAAAGTTCATCCCACTTCCGGATACACACAAGAAGATGTTACCTTCTACAGTGGAGGCCTCGACTCTTGAGCTCAAGCCTCTTCCCGACCACTTGAAGTATGCTTACTTAGGAGCGAATGAGACACTACCAGTGATCATCTCATCCAAGTTGTCTCCAAGCCAAGAAGCATCTTTGATAGAGGTCCTTGGAGAACACAAGGGAGAGATTGGTTGGACTATTGCCGACATCAAAGGCATTAGTCCATCTCTTTGTATGCACCGCATTCTACTTGAGGAGGATTCAAAACTAAGTCGGGAACCCCAAAGGCGACTTAACCCACCTATGATGGAGGTGGTGAAGAAGGAAATCGTCAAGCTACTCGATGTTGGGATTATCTACCCTATATCGGATAGCAAATATGTGAGCCCAACACAAGTTGTGCCCAAAAAGTCGGAAGTGACGGTAGTGGAGAATAAAGACGGGGAATTGGTTCGCACCCGTTTGCAAACCGGGTGGAGGATGTGCATAGATTACCGTAAATTGAACGCCATGACCAGCAAAGATCACTTCCCCTTACCATTCATCGACCAAATGCTCGAGAGGTTGGCCGGGCATTCCTTCTACTGCTTCTTGGATGGATACTCCAGGTATTTTCAAATAGCCATTTCCCCAGAAGATCAAGAGAAGACCACTTTTACATGTCCCTTCGGTACCTTTGCATGGAGGAGAATGCCATTTGGGCTATGCAATGCTCCGGCTACCTTTCAACGGTGCATGGTAGGTATTTTTTTTCGAATATGTCGGGCATATTATTGAAGTTTTCATGGACGATTTTAGCGTGTATGGTGAGTCTTTCAAAAAATGCCTTGATAATCTTGCTAAAATTCTGAAAGGTGCATAGAAACAAATCTTATTTTGAATTGGGAGAAATGCCATTTTATGGTTGAGCAAGGCATCGTTCTTGGGCATATAATTTCATCAAAAGGCATTGAAGTTGATAAATCTAAAGTTGATCGTATTATTGCCCTGCCTTACCCCGCAACTGTGCGGGAAGTGCGATCGTTTCTTGGCCATGCAGGTTTCCATAGGCGTTTCATTAAGGATTTTTCAAAGATCTCTGCCCCTCTATGTCGGCTATTGCAAAAGGATGTAGAATTTGAGATGTCGACTGATTGCAAGATCGCCTTTGATCAGCTCAAGGAGGCCCTTACATCGCCCTCCATTATCCAACCTCCGGATTGGACACTGTCGTTCGAGATAATGTGCGATGCAAGCGACTATGCAGTGGGAGCTGTACTGGGGTAACAGAAGGAAAAATCAGCCCATGTGATCTACTATGCCTCAAGGACCCTAAATCCGGCACAAGCAAACTATACTACCACAGAAAAAGAACTCTTGGCCATAGTTTTTCCTTTAGAAAAGTTTAGATCATATCTGCTTGGTACTAAGATTATCGTTTTTTCTGATCATGCAGCTCTTCGGTTTCTATTATCAAAGAAGGAAGCTAAACCAAGACTCATAAGATGGATTTTGCTACTTCAAGAATTTGATTTGGAAATCAAAGACAAGAAGGAAAAGGAAAAGCTCAAGGGAAAGCGGACGAGGTCCAGTCCACGATTGATACAAGGGGAGGACGAAGTGCCCCTGAAGGAGAGCTTCCCAGATGAGCAATTATTCATGGCATCAGATTTGAGTGTCCCATGGTATGCCAACTTGGCAAATTACTTGGTGAGAGGAGTATACCCCGATAGAATGAACAGGGCCCAAAGAGATAGATTGAAAAGCGAGGCGAAACACTACTTTTGGGATGATCCGTACTTATGGAAATATGGTTCAGATCAAGTGATACGAAGGTGCATTCCGGAAGCAGAGGCTCAATCGATACTTTCTTTCTGTCACTCCTATGCATGTGGGGGACACTTTGGTCCCAAGAGGACATCGCATAAGGTTCTCGAGAGTGGGTTCTTCTGGCTAACCTTGTTCAAGGATGCCTATACTTTTTGCAAATCATGTGACAACTGTCAAAAGACGGGGAACATCTCATGAAGGAATCAAATGCCCCAACAGCCAATCATGGTATGCGAAATTTTTGACGTTTGGGGCATGGATTTCATGGGCCCATTCCCATCTTCTTATGGGAATCTTTATATCCTTTTGGTTGTGGACTATGTGTCCAAATGGGTGGAAGCAAGGGCTACTCGTACAAATGATTCAGGGGTTGTTTCAGATTTCGTCAAGTCCAACATATTTGCTAGATTTGGAATCCCGAGGGCCATCATAAGTGATAGGGGTACGCACTTTTGCAACCGGACCATCGAAGCACTCTTCAAGAAATATTCAGTTTTGCATAAAGTGTCTACTCCATATCATCCACAAACGAATGAGCTAGCCGAGACTTCAAATCGAGAGATCAAGATAGTGCCAGAGAAAATCGTTCAACCAAACCGAAAGGACTGGAGTTTGAGGCTTGATGATGCCTTATGGGCAAACCGGACCGCCTACAAAACTCCTATAGGTATGTCCCCATATCGCCTTGTTTATGGCAAACCATGCCATCTTCCGGTTGAACTCGAGCACAAAGCCTATTGGGCCATCCGGAGATGTAACATGAGCTTAGATGAGGCGGGTGTGCACCGGAAACTTCAACTCCAAGAGCTAGAAGAAATTCGGAATGAGGCTTTCGAAAATGCTTTGATATATAAGGAGAAAACCAAGGCCTTTCATGATGCAAGAATTTCCCGAAAAAAATTTCGTGGTTGGAGAGAAGGTACTTTTGTACCACTCAAGGTTAAAATTGTTTCCCGGAAAGCTTCGATCGAGATAGGTTGGACCATTCATTGTCAAGAAGGTATTTCCACATAGGGCCACTAAGATATAAAGCGGTAAAACGGGCAAGATTTTTAAAGTGAATGGACATTTGCTCAAGCCGTATGTCAAAAGCTGTCAAGAAAGTTCCGGTGAAAAAGAACGAGTAGAAGACCCACCACTGAGCTAAAAGAGCTTCCGTCGAGCCAACGACGTTAAACAAAGGCGTTTGTCGGGAGGCAACCCGGCGGTTACTCGTTTTCTCGCATTTTAAATTCATAGTTTAGTAGTTTTACTATTATTTTAGTATTTTGAATTATTTTGGTTAAAACGTGTGTAGGTACCAAACAACCCATTCAAAGAGATGGTGTGAAATGTTGGTGAAGGAGTCCAAAATGGAGGAATCACCCTGGAGAAACACCACGGCCGTGGCATACAATGTCTCGCCCGCGGGCCTCCTATCAAGAAGAATGTGAACATATTCTGGACAAAAGGCCACGGCCGAGGCAAGTGAAGCCCACGGCTGCGGTGAAGTAGAGCCTTGCCCGTGGTGTTCCCAGACCACGCCCGAGGCCATTCATGCCCAAAATCCCTGAAGCCCACTGGAGAATTGCCACGGCCGAGGGATATCAGTGCCACGCCCGCGGTAAGCTCGATCATTCGCCACGGCCGCGGCCATTTGCTAGGTATAAATAAGCAAACGCGGGCGAGGTAGGGCATTTCTTCCCTTCCTCCTCGCGAATTTGCGAACCACACACTCACACACACAAAAAATCCACCCTTTTCACTATGTTGTGTATTGATTGGCTTGTGTGCCATTTTCTACTATCGTATTTGTTTGGTTAAGTTAAATTGAGCTTTGTTATTTATATATGATGAAGTTTTGGTACCTACATGCATAGTAGTAATAATTTGGTATTCTTAGTAGATTAGGATGTATGGTGTTTAATAAATGGTTGAGTTCGTTAAGCACCAACCTATACCCTTTCTTTCCACAAACTTTGATTTTCAATCAAGTTTGGGGAGGGGGTGGTAGGTGTACGGATTTGGCCGCTTGGAAAAGTTGATTGATCCAAATTGGAATGAATATGTGGCAAACGGTTAATGATGGCAAAAATTTTAAAATTTGGCTCATGGTAGAGCATGATAGGCTATGGGACTAAATTGAGCTTACATTCAAAACTTTTGATCAAATTGTTGCCTAGTGAGTTTTTGAGCCTTAAAAGATACTCCCACAACTGGAGTGATTTAAAGTTTCTTTCGGTGTGAAATTCATTGAGTGCATCTAGTTGTCTCTAGAACTTGCCTTGATTCTCTATTTTGAATGATTCGGTGTGTGACATTGAAAATGATCTTAGGCAATTCTTGACTTAAGCCTATTTCAAACTTGAAAATACACCCTTTTTCACCAAAAGATCGAAAATTTGCCTCTAGTTAATCCCTTGAGCTTTTAGCCTCTTGTTTGACAGCCCAACTCTACAAGCCAAGTACCTTTCGATTTAGCTTTTGACCTTAATTGGACTATTTGAGTATGAGGGAGGCGGTTGGAAGGTAGTCAGGTAAATTTGGGATTGAAAGGGGTAAACTATTGGGAATATTGAAGGGTGAAAGGAAATGAAACAATAGGTAAAGAATTGAGAAAACTAGTCTCTCCTAGTGTTTGAAAATAGTTTGTAAAAAAAAAAAAAATCAGAAAAAGAAAGAAAAAGTCGATTATATATATTTAGTTCACTGCTTTCGATTAGGAGAGACTAGTAATATAAATTTTCTTTTTGACCGATGTTCTCAAAGTAAAAAAGGTTCAAAAGAAACCACATCCAAGGGAGAATTTAAAAAGAAGCATTTAGGTTGTGAGTTTGTAGTAGGGTGACGAAATCAATTCGGTATTGCTTTACTAGGGAAGTGAGAGAGTGAGGAAGAGTGAATGTTGTTTGAGGGGTGATTGAGAGTAGTTAACTCAATTAGTCCAAGAATTAATCACTTGTGCCCATATTTATCCCACCTTACCTCAAACCAACATTACAACCCGTTAAAGACCTTTTTGATTCCTTGTCACACATGTCGAGTACGTTGAAGTTTAGATGATTGGCAAGCCTAAGGTAGACATTATTTACATTTCAATGTAAGCGTATATACTACCTATTCAGTACACTTGAGAGTCGAGAGATACACTCATCCGGTAAGGATTTCAAGTTGAGAGTGTCAAGTCTTGAAAGTAGTTGACATGGCTCTATCTCTTATGCTCAATGTTATCATGATTGCCTAACTTTTGAAAATTTCTTCTGAAATCAATTTTGCCACTTAAATCTGCCCTAACAAGTGTCTTTTCCTCTTTTTCTTTATTTGTTCGGGACGAACAAAGGTTTAAGTTTGGGGAGATTTGGTACACGTGGTAGTGCACACACTTTTAGGTCAATCTAAGTGTCTTTTTACGGACTTTTGTGTGCATATTCACGTGTGTTTTGTGCGTTTATTTCTCATTGGGCAATTTGACGTATTTGGTTCATTTCCATGTCAAGACAGGTGAATTAAGGCTGAAAAAAATAGGTTCGAAGATCTCAAATTGACAATTCGAGCTCAAAGGAAAAAGAAAACAAGAAAAAACAGGGGACCATGCCCGAGGTGATGATGCCACGCCCGTGGCTCAGGCCACGGCCGAGGCTAACCAACCTATGGCCGTGGTAAATCCTCCAGAAGAGGGCCAAATTGCTGCATTACATGCCACGACCGAGGCAGTCCAATGCCACGACCGTGGCGAGCCAAGCCCCACAACCGCGGTCAGAATCAGCATCGGCCGGGCCAATCCTCCAGAAGAAGGGCAAATCTAGCCCAACAAAGACCACGGCCGAGACGGTTACTGGACCACGGCCGCGGCCCCAAATTGGGCCCAAAACCCTTGTTTTCACTACGCCCGCGGCCAACTTTGTACCACGGCCGCGGCGGGGTTCCCTGTTTTAAAACCCAAACACGTTTTTGCCTAAATTTGAGCTAACACTTTCTCCCCTATATATATCCTCTAATTCGAAATTGACCTACTTTAGAATAAAATTCCAGCCACTTTTGAGCCTCCATCCTCCTCAAGAACACATTGGGAAGCAGATTGAAGGCCAATTCATCCTCAACCCAAAGTTCTTGGTTTAATCTTCAAATTTATCATGTTTTCTTATGTTTCTATATATTTGCTGATTGTATTAGGTAAAATGGGTGGCTAGCACCCTTTAGTTCATTCTTGATCATTGTGGAACCTTGAGTTGAAGACATTGATGTGATTATTGCGTTTAATGTTACCGAAAATATTGTGTATTCAAGTGTTTTGTGTTATTTGCTGTAATTGAGTCACATTTATGAATTGATTATTGGATTGAACACCAGTTAAGGGATTTGTAAATGTGTTGCTAGTAGTCGGAAATTACTATCCGTAATTGTAGGATTTCCGATTCCCGTGTAGCAAACAAATGATTTATTTATTGGTGATAACACAAAGTTCAACCACTAAACCGAGCTTGCGAGTTTTATGTTGAATTTGTCTCGTTGTCTTAGTGTTTAATGCATTTGGTTATTGAATCTAAGAGAGCTTGTTCGAGGATTCGATTAAATTAAATAGGGTTTGTCGAAGAGCTTATTTTGATGAACTAAGATTAAGGGACAACAAAACTATTAGAGCTTGTTAATAGCCTTGAGATAAGGGCTTGAATCACAATCTAATCGGGCATTAACATAGTTGCATGAATCGTCTAAGACCAAGGGGAAGCATGATCAAGAGTGGATCATTTTATTACTTGAAAATAAAAAACCGAGAAAATCTCTTCTACTGTCTTTTATTATTTGTTTCTTTGAATTCGAATGTTAAATGCTTTTAATTTCGTTTAGTTGCCTTTATTTGTTACTAGTAGCTTGTTAGTCCATTATCAAGTCCCCTCAACCTTTATTGCTTTCTTAAGTATTTATTTCTTGCATATTTAATTATAAATTGCTTGACATCGGAATCAAAACTGTTCGGCCGTTCCCTGTGGGATTGACCCTTATTTACCATTCCATTAGTTAGAATAGTTGGATAAGGATAAATATATTTCTATACTAATTAATTTGGTAGCGACACACGACAATCGCGTACCAATCATCAGTCAATCACAAATCTCAATACCGATTTAATCATTAAATCAATCACTAATAACAAACTCTCACACACATCATATCATCTTCTACAATTAAAAACTATATCATACACTACAATCACTATGCCAACCATACAAACAAACATCACTTTTTTACTTTCCCAGCCACTTTCCCCATTCAGGGACGGACGTACAACCTATCCAAGGGGACCATGGTCCCCTTACTTTTTGTGTTCTACTTATATAGCTATATATACGGAAGTCGTCTGAGAGATGGGGCTAAAGTTAATTTCTAATTATAATATGCAGGAGATTGTGGATAATTGTATATTCTTTTATTTCTCAATTATCACCACCGGAAAGTCAGTAGAAAAAGATTATACAATAATGATTCTTATATTTTAGTTATTCTTTTATCATTGCCCCCTTTCAAGTTTTGAACTTCACCTGCAAAAGTATTAAAGAGTTGGAATTAGCTAGAGATTTGTTATCTAATTCTAAGATTTATGATATATTGTGAAATATCATATGTAAATATTGATGCAGATTATTGTGTATATATAATATATATGTGCGAGAATTTTGATATACTGCACAACTATCGTGAGCACATCGTCAACATCTATTGATGTACCAAAGATGTAAATATATGAAAATTGGACACATAAGTAGGTGTTCACTTGGTGTGTAGCATATCAAAACTAATATATGTGAATATATTATTATACACACAAATATATAATAAATATCTGGCCACTCGAAATTACAGGTTGGCCACCCTTTACTGTTCGTCCTGGGTCCGCCCCTGCCCCAGCCAATAGTACTCCAACCACCCCCGGCCCCAAACAAACATACCCCTAGTGTTTCTGCTCAAAGTTTATTTGTTCTCCTAAGTCCTAACGAATATTTTTATAGGGTTAAATATTTAAATCAACCTGAACTATGCGAGTTTTGACACTTCAGTACCTAAACTTTTTTTTTCACTGATTGCACCCCGAAGTACACGAATTCGACAAGTTGCAACCTCCGGCCCTTTTTTCCGGCCAAACCGCGTTCACGTGACTTGCACATGCGATATTGGGGCAGTTTTGATGTTTCTTTAATTTTGGGGGCAATTTTATAAATAATAAAACCTAAACACTAGGACCTAAACATAATAACACCAAAAGTCCCCGCCAATCACCGCCCTACGCCACCATCTGCCACCGTCTGCCACTGGAGTTTTAAATATTTAACCCTATAAACTAATATCTGAAACAAAAGAATCACAATTATTTTGATATATAATATGCAATGGCAAAAAGATTCTTACTTTTGTTGATCCCTCTTCTTCTCCTTCACTCAAGTAGAGTTTCTTCTGATGCTGATGAGTTCATTTTCCATGGTTTCAGAGGTGCAGAGAAAGAACTCTCTCTAAACGGAGTCGCACAGATCGAGCACAATGGTATACTCAAACTCACAAATGAAAGCCCTAGAATTATTGGGCATGCTTTCTATCACAACCCAATTAAGTTCAAGAATTCCCCAAATGGTAAATCTTTTTCCTTTTTAACAGCTGGAATAGTTCCCGAGTATGAAAAGCTGGGCGGCCATGGATTTGCCTTCACTATTTCCAAGTCGAAATGGGGCTCTTCCTAGTAAGTTTTTAGGTCTTATGAATGCAATTGACCTTAGAAATTTCTCCAATCATGTTCTTGTTGTTGAATTCGAGGCAGGGGCGCTGGTTGAATCTCCGGCGGTGGGCGGTGGCGGGCGGTGGCGGACGGCGGCGTGGGCGGTGGTTGGCAGGGACTTTTGGTGTTATTATGTTTAGGTCCTAGTGTTTAGGTTTTATTATTTATAAAATTGCCCCCAAAATTAAGGAAACATAAAAACTGCCCCAAAATCGCATGTGCGAGTCACATGCACGTGGTTTGACCGGAAAAAAGGATCGGAGGTTGCAACTTGTCGAATTCGTGTACTTCGGGGTGCAATCTGTGAAAAAAAAGTTTAGGTACTGAAGTGTCAAAACTCGCATAGTTCAAGTTGATTTAAATATTTAACCCATTTTTATATGCTGAACTTAGTAGCAGTAAAGAATTGCTTTGTTTTTATATATTTAATTATGTCTCCTATAGTCTATTTTTATTCTGCAACCCGAATGGAGTATTATTTTTCAATTTGCCTCCTATTACTTTCTTTAGTTTTCTTATTATTTTGGATTTCTCATAATTAATTTTTATTTTGTAAGTAGGATAAAGAAAAAGGCACCGGATAAAAGTAAATAACAAAAAAAGGTGATCAAAAGAGAAGAAGAAGACGAATTACATTAGCAATAGATGCCTAGTGTGTTGTTGAAGATGATTAAAAATCTCGACGGAGCTTATGGATGTGTTTACTTAAGATTGGAGAATGATGAGCCAAACTTGGCTGAAAGAATTTATGAGTGTGCTTTATCGAGATTTGGTCCCCTCAATGGACTGAGAGAAACCATAAGTAAAATACACCCTATATTTATAGTACCATGCTTATATCGTTCTTTATGAACCTTGTTGAACACCTAAAAGTAAATAAATAAGCATGAGATGCAAGATATGCTAAATTTTCTCTTTACTTATTTGAAGAGAATCTAGATATTCTCTGAGACCTCACAGCTGCTTTGATTGAATTTTACAAGAGCTGAGATTCGATTCTTTTGTCTGAAGCTCTGATGTTTTAGTTTCCATATGATAAGACTTATTTCAAGTAGGACCGGGTACTAGATCCTATTTGATCAGAAATTGTGTTAGTTTATATAGGCTGCACTATTTCTTGCTTTTGATCATTCTAAAGACACCAACCTTAGGAATTTAACTATTCAAGGATGCTCTGTTCATTGCCCATGTTGATCACCATTCTTTTGGTGATGACAAATTATTTATTTCCAATGGCAATCTAAGTGACTATTCATACTTTATTTATTTGACAGAGGATGATACAAGCATAGCCAATTTAACCGACGAGTCCTTGCCTGATCAGAAAATCCATTTTCATCATGCAATGGCTCAGATTTCTCTCACTTCATTCACTTCTCTCTTTCATTATTTTAGTGAATTATTTTGTTAATTGCCATAGAATTTTGATGTCTTTGCAATGTAGATTTGATGTTGAATCAAATGCCTCTTCTCTGTTCTAAGCTTCATTGTATTGTTTTCTGCAAATTCAAAACAGATGCATAATTCTTGTGAGAGTGAAAATATCATCACCGTTAATGAGGTGATTTGGTGTTCCATTATTTAATCATGTATAATACAACGGTATTGGCCAATTACAAGGAAAGAATAAAAAATTAATCTCATAAGATATACAAAAATATTTTATTTAAGATAATATACATAATTATCTCTATTGGCCTTATTACCCCCCTTCAATCATTGCGTGGGGTGAAGGCATACGCAAAGCTTGGATCGGAGAAATGCGAATGCTGGCCTGGGTAAGTTCTTGGTAAAAATATCAGCAACTTGAAGATGCGAGGGAACAAACTGAGTATGTAATTATCTAGTTGTAACAAGTTCTCGTACAAAATGGCAATCGATGTCAATATGCTTCGCACATTTATGGGCCACATGATTCTGACTAAGGAAAATAGCACTTTCATTGTCGCAAAGCAGGAGTGGAGAAGTTGTAGGAGAAGCTTGTAACTCTTTTAACAGATTTGATTACTAGACAAGCTCAACAACAGCATTAGCCAAGGCCCGATATTTAGATTCACAATTGAAACGAGCAATTGTGGGTTGTTTCTTAGTACTCCAAGAAACAAGGTTACCGCCTAAAAATATGGAATACCCATAGGTGGAGCAATGTGTTTAAATAAGACGAGCCAATCAACATCAGAATAGCCTATAATAGAAGAATTGGGACGAGATATGAATGATAAGCCAAAGTGCATAGTACCCTTAACGTATCGAAAAAGGCACTTGACAACACTGAAATGGGCATCAGTGGGAGAATCCAGAAACTGACTGACGAGGTTGACAACGTTCGAGAGGTCAGGATGAGTGATAGTCAGATACTGTAGTGCGCCCACAAGAGACTTATTTAAAGTTGGGTCTGAGAATGGTTGACCATCATTGAGAAGCGATTCAATGACAGCTAAAGGTGTTGCAATGCGTTTAGATTCCAGAAGACCAACACAATCCAAAATATCATGAGCATATTTAGCTTGCCCAATAAACAAGCCATCAGTAGTATAGGAAATTTCGAATCCTAGAGAAATTATTTAACCAGTTGAGACTCTTAATAGAAAATTCAGAGTACGTACGAGAGATGAACTTACGAAGCATGTCCAGATTATTTCCTGTCACAATAATATCATCGACATATAAAAGAAGGTAAATGATCAAATTACCTTAAAAAAAAGAGAGGATGGCAAAAACCCAAGCCAAAGAGATATGTACTGAAATGTTGAAACCAAGCTAGCAGAGCTTGTCGAAGACCATAGAAAGTTTTCTTCAACCGACAGACATGCTCTGGGAAACGTTAATCGATAAAACCATGGGATAGGGCCATAAAGACAGGCTTCTGTAGAACACCATGAAAAAAGGCATTTTTATGCCAAGTTGATGGAGATGCCATTTGCGTTGGACAAATCGAGCCAAGATGATGCGAACAGTAGCATCCTTGACTACTGGACTAAAAAGTATGATGAAAATTTGTACCAGGAATTTTAGTGAAACCCTGAGCAAAGAGAGGGGCCTTATTCAATCAGTGGAACCATCAGAGTGATAATTTTTGCAAAACACCCACTTAGAACCAACAATGTTGGTCTTAGGAGGACGAGGAACTAAATCCCAATTGAATAAGCACGCAACGCTTTGATTTCTTCTTGCAAATCCGAAACTCAATGAGGCGACTTGGAGGCTGATTTAAAATCTCGTGGTTCAGAGGCAGTAACAAGAGCTAAAGAAGAGATGTAGATTGGTGTCGGTCGTTTCTTACCACCAAATTAATTGTATACATAGATGAATATATACTAAACCTGAGCCTACAACTTTAACTAGTAGAGCGGTAAGTAAGGGGTCGATCCCACGAAGAACGACAGTCTAGTGTTATTTCGATAGATCAAGCAATTGTAAAATTCAAATAAGAGAAGGAACAAATAACGAAAGCAATAAAAGTGGGGGTTTTGATTTTCAAGCTATAAGCTACCAATGATTACCAAGAACAACTATTAAACTATGATCAAATAAACTTAAGACTCAATTAACTTAAGATGACAAGATAAGTAGATTGAGTTTTTGGGTTCTTAAAGTATGATTAAAGTATTCAACTCTTGATCAAGTATCCTCTTGTTTCAAACAATCTATGTGATTAATGTCATTACCCAATTGGTTAGCCTTAGAACTCCTACTCCAAGATTGATAACAAGCTCTATCAATCTTGTTGTCTCTTAAGTATGATTAATCAAAATAAACTCTTCAATTAATCCTACTCAACTTATCAAATCCTAAAATAAGCTCTTTAAGAATCAATAGTTAAGTGCATTAAGAATCAAGACAACAGAGTAGATTCGACGTAAAACTCGTAAGTTCGGTTTTAGTAGTCGAACTCTATGTTATCCCCAATAAAATAAATCTATTGTTTGCTACACGGGAATCGGATTCATAAGAATTATGGATTATAAATCCAATTCTAGCAACACACTAACAAATATCCAAATGGGCGATCAAACCACAATTCAATTCATAAGTATGAATCAACAATCCCAAATAACATAGAACATTCCAAAAACATAATCCAATAAGTTAACCGTAGAAATTACATAATCATTCTCAATCCAAGGTTCAACTAATGATCAAGGGCTGAAATTAGGGTGCTAGCCACCAATTACACCTAATACAATCAACAAATAGAAAGAAATACAATAAGACATGATAAAATTATAGAATAAACCAAGAACTTAGGTTGAGGAATGAAAGATCTTCAATCTTCTTCCCAATGTAGCCCTTGAGGACGATGGAGGCTGGAAAATGTATTATTGGATCTCCCAAGATCGGTTAAATTCGAAATGGAACTTATATATATAAGGAAAGAGTTGTCACTTCAGTTTTAGGCAAAATCGCATTCACAATTTTAAAACAGAGTAGAGGATCTCGGCCGAGATGCAAGTGTGTCTCGGCCGAGACGTGAAAAAGGGATTTCTCTGCTGGTGAATCAAGGGCTGATCTCGGCCGAGATGCAAATGTGTCTCGGCCGAGATGTGAGAAAGAGGATTTCGGGGCTTTTTTAGGGTTTGGCTTATCTCGGCTGAGATTTTAATCTCTTGAATTTCTAGACTTTCCCTGGAGGGTCATCTCGGCCGAGATGCATTGCCTATCTCGGCCGAGATCTTCAGCTTCTCAAAACTTCAGGATTTCCCTGGGGAGTCATCTCGGCCGAGATTTGCATCCTGTCTCGGCCGAGATCATCCTTTAGCCCTGTTCTTTGTTGCCTCGATCGATCCACCGACTCCGCGATCGTTTGATATTTTTTAACCCCTGTACCTGTTTTAACACAAAAATGAACCAAACACATTATTTCGCCCAATGAGAATAATATGCACGAAGTACACATGAAATTGCACAAAAGAAACACTAAAATAACACTTAAAGCGTCCTAAAGTGTGTGCACGAACACGTGTACCATAGATGCAATCTCAAAAACGGGTATCGGGGCTTGAAAATATCAATTTGGCCCAAGTAGTCATGGGGTGAGTTGGACGGAGGTCAGCAGCAGGAGGCTCGGCTGGGAGTTGTTCGATAGCAAGAGGCTGGGCAGGAGGCTGGTCATAATTCGCTAGAGCATGAGGAGGTACTGGAGCAGAATGAGGAGAACAAAGTGTACATGGCTGTGACGGAAAAACATGGGAGAAAACCGGGCGCATAGTAGTTGTAGATTTAGGGCCAGTATTTGGAGCAATAATGCTGGTAATATCAAGTAAGTTTTGCTGCGATTGAACTCCCGAACCCGAGAAAGGAACTTAGGATTTGTCAAATTGAGCGTGATGAGTGATAAATAGTCGCGAAGATGCCGGATCAAAACAATAAAATTCCTTATGTGCATTGGTATACCCAAAAAAAATACAAGGAATACTACGCGGAGCCAACTTGTTAGAAACATAATCGCGTAAGTACGGATACACATGACAACCAAAGGGACAAAAATTAGCATAATCCAGTACAATGCCATACAAAATCTCAAAAGGAGACAAGTTATCTAAAACCGAAGATGATGTGCGATTAATAACAAAGACCATAGTAGCAAAAGTATCAAACCAAAGAGATGCAGGGCATGGGCATGAAAAAGCATAGACAGACCTATCTCAGTAATGTGGCGGTGCTTTCGTTCAGCATGGCCATTTTGTTGCGGTGTATAAGGGCAAGAGACACGATGAAGAATTCCATGCAGAAACATAAAATAATGCACATGATTATTAGTAAATTCAGTTCCCCCAACACTTTGACAACCACGAAATTGAGTGCAACAAATTTGTGAAAACGCACCAATATGTCATAGAATTCCGAGTTTGCACACAAAGGATATATCCAACAAACGCGAGAAAAGTCATCCACCAAAGATATCATAATATCTATATCTAGCAAAGGTAAGAATAGGTGCGGAACCCCATAAGTCACAGTGTACCAAATCAAGAATAGCAGAAGCACGTTTTTCATTTAAAGTAAAGGACAAACATTTTTGGCCAATTGGCAAGAGGAACAAACATCAGGTTTTGGTAAAAGAGATGTGACATAAAGTTTGCCAAATTTATTCAATAATTAAATAACAGAGAATGGGACATGCCCCAGGCGTAAATGCCAAATTTCATAACTAGTTTTCAAACCCGTAGTCCATAGGGCCACAACTAGAGTGGGAATTCCTCGGTCAAGAATATAGTGCCCTTTTCACACCTACGTTGAGCTAGAGTTGTCTTTGTTACCCGATTCTGAAGCGCAAAAAAATTATCAGAAAATATAATATCAACCGGAAGATTAGAGTTTAATTTACTGATAGATAATAGATTCTTGGTAATATGGGGAACGACTAGAACCTCAATAAATGCACATCAGGAGGGAAAGAACATGAGCCAATATGTGAAATTTGTAAGGAATCACTATTACCAACAACCACAGAAGCGTTACCAGAATATGGCGCAAATGAATCCAAAGCAGAAGTGTCGGAGGTCATGTGGACAAAAGCTGCTATTATGATTAGCTCAACCTCACACAAGACAACACACAACTGAATTTGAATGAAACACAACCAAGAAATCGGCCAACAACAACCGAACCAAGAGCAGAAAAGAAAAAATGATGAACACAGGGCTTTTACGAGGTTCGATCAGTGTGATCTACATCCACGGAGGTTCTATACACCTCAATTCACTTCACTAATCAACCAATTACAAGAATTATCCAGAAATCCAGAAAACTCCAAATCACAGCTTTGATTTGAGCAGAAAACCCTAGAGATCTAATTCTCTTGATTGAGTAATGTTTAAAGAGGGAAAATTATGTCTTTTAGCTTGCAACTACAAGTGTTTACAATGTATATAAATGCTGGAGCTCGAATCAGGGAGTTGAGGAAGTTGTAACCAATTTGACTCAAGATATTAAAAAAACTGCAGCAGCGAAGCTTCTACAACGGTTTCTCATGCAACAGAATTAAAACCGTTGTAACCAGCGATTATAACTACCACGAGCCCGGTTCTCCTTCTATCCTCTTTTCTGAATCTGGTTAAAACTCGGTTCTCTGATCTGGTTCCTTGTATTTCGAACCCAGTTCTGGAATCCTCAAAACCTCTACTTCATACCATAAACACTTGATGATATTGAACTGATATCTACAGCTCCAGAGTCGACGTACCAATCCGGAGTGTTGTCCGACACATTGCACGAAGCATTAAACACATGAGCTAAATTTGCAGATGGATCAGTGTTGAGGGTAGCAAGATACTGAGGGCATTTGTTGGCCTAATGAGAGCCACGAAAAATCTAATAGCGAGGGATGAAATTTTTGTGACCCCCTCGACCATGTGACTGAGTTGAATGACCACTGGACCAATTTGTAGCAAGTTGGCTGGGATTGCTGGGTCGCTGATAGGAGGGACTGCTGCACGAGAACGCAGGTCGAGGAGAGGAAGACGACCCTCAAGCAGAAGCAACGAAGGTAGCGGGATGGATTCGTGCCTTCCATGGCACGGTGCATTATATCAAACTGTTTTGCTTGATAAGCAGATTGCGAAAATTGGACCAGGGGTCATCGCCATACGAGTGTCTGCAAAACTCGAACGTTTGAGATCGAGGCCACGTAAAAGCCAGTGACTCTTGTCACTATCGGAAATCGGATGCCGATAGCGAAGAGCTGATCACATAGGGTCTTAAACTTACCACCGTAGTCATCGACCGAAAGGGAATCACGACAAAGATATAAGAGTTCCTCATGAAATTGGGGAGAACGAGAGGTGGAGGAGTGCGAGAAAACTGCCTCAAGAGCATCATAAGCTGATCGAGTGGTAGTGCAGTCCACCATTTTAGATAGTGCTTCTTGAGAAAGGGATGAAAGTAACATGCCAAGAAAATTTTGATCTTTTATACGCCAAGATGCATAAACAGGATTAGGTGAGGTAGTGTCATCGGTGGCTCTTATTTCGGCCGGAGGTGGAGAAGAAGAGCTGTCAACGAGATCGAGAAGATCAAAACTGACTAACGTTGGCATCACCTGCCGTTTCCACAACAGGTAATTTGATGAAATTTTAATTGAGACCATATGGATCATGTTCACAATTGGAACGGGGTCGGTGGTGGGAACGGCCATGGCGGCAAAAATTACAGAAAAGATGAGGAGAAGAGATTAGGATCGGGTCAGACTTGATACCATGTGAGAGTGAAAATATTATCACCATTAATGAAGTGATTTGGTGTTCCACTATTTAATCATGTATAATACAACAATATTGGCTAATTACAAGGAAAAAATAAAAAAACAAATCTCCTAAGATATACAAAAATATTCTATCTAAGATAATATACACAATTATCCTAATTATCTCTAATTAGCCTTATTAATTTTCTTTGTTCTTTAGATATATCTGACATGATTTTTTTGGTGTACAAAATATAGATAGAAATGAAGATTGATAATTAATAAGTGAATCTGGATAATCATAGACTGGAAATATAAATATGCAAATTATAAAAGCATTTGAGAGCTTAAGTTATTCGAACTGCATAGTTTTTTCTTTGGATTATTTCTTGCTACTGATTCATATACTATAATTTCACTTTTGCTTCTTTCTTGAGTCTAATATACTAATTATGCAATATGATTATGCAATAATTTGAGGTGCTATGAATGCATAAACTGATGATTGAGTTGATTTAACTAGAGAATATCACTATAGTTCATTGATTATGATGTGAATTGTGATTCATATTGGGATAACTAATTGTTAGTAATTGCATTTGCTAACTCTTCACACACAGAACCTAAACCTTTCGAAAGATCTTAAATTTGGAGGCTTAATTATGCTTGTACTAGGTCCCTGAGTACCCTTGCAAAGTTATTTTTCTTATGTGAAACTAATTAGGATTTATGAGAAAACATTATCAATCTAATGCACATGCAGCAGGTTGAGCCTTCCTTGAGGAAAAAGAGTTTCTGAACTCAGGTTTATTAAGAGTCCAATTATTCATATGAACTTATATAGACTACTAAGTACTTTGAGCTTTAAGTTACAAGGAAATGTTGTCATTTACCTCATTTAACATAACCTATTTTATATATTGAGGTAAATATATTTAGAAATTTGAATACCCATATCTTAGTCCTGATTTTTTTCTTCTTATTCGTAATTAACTATGCATTAAAGTGATTATATTTAGACATGTCTGGTAATATCATATAACTATAGTCGAAATGTTGAGTATTGCACATTGTTGAATTTTAAATGTTCTAGAGTTCTTAGTTCTAGAAACCTACTACAGAGGCCTGCTCACAGAGATAATGCTCTTTTCTTGGAGGTAGTGATGTAGTAACTATCATACTATTTGGTGCAAATCACGTATTCCAGTTAGCATATTGAGTATTTTTTGTGCTATTATTCGCTCTCTCCAACATCATGCACACACTGTGAGAGACGACGGTGGGTGGGGATGTAGTTAGCCTAAATATTCACTTGTACATAAGTTAAAATTTAAATTGCCAAAGGAGGGTAAAATGATAGTTTCAGAATTTAGCATGTATTTTTATCAGAATTACTTCGTAATTTTTTTAATTGTTGCTTATTTTCCAGGTTTAGGGTTTTAAAATATACTTTGGAACAGAGCTATTGCTGCTTGGGTTGTTGATGGAGAACGCTATTATACACATTGACCACAATCCTAGGACCTTAATATCACAAAGATTTAGTTTTGGTATAGCTATAAGAATTAAGAGTTGGTTTTTAGTTTCATTCTTGAGTTTATTTAGTTGAAGAATTCAAATTGTATTATATTAATTTAATGTTGATGAATTTATTGACCTTTATTTTGTATTTGATGTTCCGCAAATATTTTATGATGTTTTGAGTATTGTGTGTTCCATATGAGAATATGCATTTAAGCAACAGTATTCAATAATAAAACCGTTGTCTTTTATTGAAAAGCAACAATTTTGTTTTTTAAATCTTTGCTAAAAAAGAAAACGATTTTTATCTGTTATCTTTACTTATAAGACAACGGTTTTACAAGAAGGTCAACGGTTTCCCACTGTTGTCTGTAATTGAATAAACAACAATTTTGTACTGTTGTCGACATCGTTGTTTATTTCTGAACATACAACAATTTTAAATTGTTGTCAAAAGGATAGTTTTAACAACACCACTATTATTAACAGACTTATTATTAGTAGACAACAGATAAAATTTGTTGTCCATTTGCAAAATTCTTGTAGTGATATAAAGTAGAATTAGAGGATGCGCAAGACGAAGACATGGCAGAAGAATAGATGACGAATCGAGGAAGAGTTGATGAAGAGATGAACCCTAAGGATCGCTAACTAGCCGAAACTGATACCATATTAAACTTTGAAAGAAAACTATAGATAGAGAAATAGTTCCAATCTATTCATTTCAACCAAAGTGTACAATATGTATTTGTGTGATATAAATACAACTCTTGAATGCTAATTTTCTCAGATTTATTTCTTGAGAGAACTTAACTAGTTGTAAATAACAATGCTACCATATTCTATTATCTCTACTAACAACTAACCAACTATATTTTACATGTTGAGGAAATGCATGCATATTACACACATGTGCATGCAGATTGATCACTTATCTAATAATATTGAATGAGTGCATGGATCTTGATTTTGTTTCTCATCATTGAGAAACAAATTATGAATGTAGAGTAAAAACCCTAATAAATAAGAAGACGATGATTACAAGTGTAGTTGTTAGCTCAAAATGCTGATTATATGCATAAAACATCTGAATTAATGAAAGGGGGCAAGATAGACATTACACTTGTGGTTTTTATTTTGAGAAGTGAGGGAAAGTTGTTCGGGGCTGAACAAAACGCAGTCGTTCGGAACCGAACAAATCACAGTCGTTCCGAGCCAAACAGAATGACAGTTGCAACAGTTTTTGTTTTAAGCTAGTTTTAATTCTATTTTCTTTTGCACGTTGCTTCAGAGTTAAGTGTGAGAGAATTATACATGCTTGGAAGATACATTTAGTATAGAAAGCTCAGAGAATAGGTAGATGACGGTATCGAGTGCATAATTGTATGATCTTGTGAGTGAGAGATTGATTAGCTTTAATCATCCATTAGTTGTATTCTTGTGCTACTTTTCTTGGTGGATTAATAAGAATGAGTGTGGTTTGGACTCCGTGGATGTAGGATCAACTCTCGATCTGAACCATGTTAACAAATTGTTCATAAGAGTGTTCAAACTTGTGTAAGCTCAAGAGGGTGTAATTACTTAACAAATTGGCACCGTATGTGGGAAAGCAATAGGTTCAACATGGTTTGATGTGGAGAAATTCACTGGAAAGGGTGATTTAGGTCTACAGGGATTAGCATTGGCTCTTGATGGGAAGGAGAAACTTCCAGCCACATTCAAGGAAAAAGAGAAGCATATGTTGTTGGAGAAAGCTCATAGTACAATAATTTTGAGTTTAGGTGATAAAGTCCTTAGAGAAGTGGTTAAAGAAACCACTGCACAAGGTGTTTAGCTCAAGCTGGAGAAGAATTATATGGTCAAGTCAGTTGCTAATGGTCTCTATATGAAACAAAGGTTATTTGCTTTCAAGATACTTGAAGAGAAGAGTATATCTGATCAGATAGATGAATATCACAAGATTATAGATTATTTGGAAAATATTAATGTCAAGATGGCGGATGAGGATAAGGCACTCATCCTCCCGAGTTCATTACCCAAAGTGTTTGAAAATTTCAAGATGCAATACTATTTGGTAGAGAAGGGAAGCTTACACTGAGTGAAGCAAATTAAGCACTGAGATCTAAGGAATTGCATAAGGAAGCTGAATCTAGAAAGCATGATCAAACTGGAGAAGGTTTGATTGTAAAGAAGTTCAATGGCAAGAAATTTCAAAACCAGAAAAACAAGCAACAGTGGTAGAAGTTTGAACAAGTTACATCTTTTGAGTCTGAGACAAGGAAGTGTTTCAAATGCCATCTGGTTGGACATCTGGCCAAAAATTGTCCCACTAAGAAAGCAAATCAGAACTAGAAAACTCAAGGTAATCATCAACCTCAGAAAAATGCAAAGGGAAAGCACACAACTATTTGGTGGAGGCAGCAGATGGTTATGGTTCTGGTGAGGTACTTACTATCTCTTCTTCTATTGTAACTTCAGAATGGGAATTGGATTTTGGGTGTTCTTTCCACAATTGTCCAAATAGAAACTGGTTTCATACTTTCAAACATCAAAATGGAGGACTAGTTTTATTGGGTAATGATCTTGAACAAGGTTAAAGGGATTGGATCTGTTAGGATCAAGATGCTTGATGGAAAGATTAGAATTCTAGAAAATGTTAGATATATTCCTCAGTTAAGAAGGCATCTGATATCATTAGGTATGCTAGATTATACGGGTTATTGCTTTCATTCTGAAGATGGGAATCTGATAGTCTCAAAAGGATCACAAGACATCATTAGAGCTGTAAAGAGGAATGGGCTTTACTTTCTAATGGTAGCTCAGTCATAAATGAAGTGTCTAATACACTTGATACTGATAAAACACAACTTTGACACAAGAGATTGGCTCGTATCAGTGAAAATGGGCTTATAGAGTTAAGCAAACAAGGTCTTTTGTGTGGTGATAGGATTCTGCCTATGAAGTTATGTTAGCATTGTGTTTATGGAAAGTCCAAGAGATTAAAGTTTGCAAAATCTGTGCATACTACAAAAGATAAACTGAATTATATTCATTTTGATTTGTCAGGGCCATCCAAAGTTCAAACACTTAGCGGTGGCAGATATTTTTTATCCATTATTGATGATTATTCAAGAAAGCTATGGGTATTCATACTAAAGGCCAAAAATGAAGCATATTCAGGATTTAAGGAATGGCTCACTGAGATAGAAAATCAAACTGGTAAAGGTGTGAAACACTTAAGGACTGATATTAGATTGGAGTTTGTCTCAGATGAGTTCAATCAACTCTGCAAAGACAAAGGAATAGTTAGACACATAACAGTTGCTGGAATACGTCAACAGAATGGACTTGCTGAGATGATGAACATCACTTTATTAGAGAGGGTGAGGTGTATGTTATCCAGTTCAAGGGTCAGCATGAGTTTTTGGGGGGTGAGATTGTAACAACAACAACTCATTTAATCAATAGATTTCCCTCAACAGCTCTTGATTTCAAAACATCAAAAGAAGTGTGGAATGGGAAACCAACATATTATTCAGAGCTTAGAGTTTTTGGATGTCTTGCATATGCACACATTAGAGATAGGCATGTCAACATTGATCCGCCCTGTCCCGACCTGCTCCGCCCCAATACGTCTGGGGCAGATCAAACCCCGATCCGTTCGAGAACGGGGCAGATCAGCCCCGCCCCGTCACGGGTTGGGGCGGGTCACGGATCTCATCATCTACCCCACCCCGCCCTGTATAAGATATATAATAAAAATTTATTAATATATATTATATAATATTATATATACATATACATATGTTATATATATATATATATATATATATATATATATACAGAAACCCTATTACTCATTTCTTTCATTTCTAAGATTTGCAACCACTTTCGCCTCTCTCTCATCTCCGTCCTCACACAGCCGCCGCCACTCCAGCTCGCCTCATCGCCAATGCCGCCACTGACTCAATCTAGAGGCAGTTTTTTTTTATACAAAGTTTCTCTCTTCTTTGTTCTTTTTCTTTTTGAAATATATTTTGCAAAATTAATTTTAAGTGCTAAAGAACTTGATTTTATGGTAGAAATCATGGCCACACAGCTATAAGAACTTGCAAGAAAATGGATGTTGTACACTTTGTTACCCTATTAACCACAGAAAATTGGAGGAGAAGAAGCAAGCAAGATAATAATTTTTCTAACAAAAATGAAAAAGAAATGTTGATGGAGCAGGGCGAGGCAAACCCGCCCCGAACAGGGCAGGGCACAGGGCAGAAAATTCTGACCCGTGGCGGGGCACGGGGCGGGGCGGGGCGAGGCGAGGCGGGGCGGATAAATAAAAAATCCGACTTGACCCTCCCCGTTGACATGCCTAATTAGAGAATACAATTTAGAAACCAAGAGCACTGAAATGTATTTTTCTAGGATAAACTAAGGGTGTAAAGGAATATAAGCTTTGGTGTATTGAATCAGGAAATCGTAAATGTATAATCAGCAGAGATGTAACATTTAATGAATATGTTATGCCTTACAAGAAAGATGAAATCTCAACAAGCTCAAGCACAAGAGAAGATAATACTCAAATTGAGGTGGAGACTGAGAGGATAATGTCATCTGTGGATCAAGAACAAGAAGATCAACAAAATGAAGAAGAAGCTGTGGAAACAGATGATTACAATAGTTATCAACTTGTGAGGGATAGGCAAAGGAGGCAAATACACCCACCATAGAGATTCGGGCATGTAGATATGGTGTCCTATGCTTTGTTACTACTGAAGAAGTTGAAAGTCATAAACCAGGATCATATGCTGAGGCTATAAGCTGTAGTGAAAGAGATTAGTGGCTTATAGCTATGCATGAAGAACTTATGTCACTTGAAAAGAATGACACTTGGGATATTGTGGATAAACCAAAGACATAGAAATTAGTGGGTTGCAAGTGGATTTACAAGATAAAGCTAGAAGCAGGTAGTAAATCCAAGGTCAGATTCAAAGCCAGATTGGTTGCAAGGGGGTTCACACAAAAGGAAGGCGTGGATTACAATGAGATTTTCTCACTAGTTGTTAAGCAATGCTCTATCAGAATAATGCTTGCACTTGTAGCATAATTTAATTTGGAGCTTCATCAAATGGATGTCACTACAACATTTCTACATGGAAGATTGAAGGAGGTGATATACATGAGAATTCCTGAAGGCCTGCAAAGTGTAAACTTAGAAAGGCAAGCTTGTCTATTGAAGAGGTCATTGTATGGACTCAAACAAAGTCCAAGACAATGGTACCTAAGATTTGATGAATACATGATGAAGATTGGTTTCACAAGGAGCACATATGACAACTGTGTATTTTTCAGGGAGAAAGATCAATCTCATATATATCTGTTACTTATGTAGATGACATGTTGTTGGTGACAAACTATTGCTGGTATTGGGAAGATAAAGAAGCTGTTGAAGCAGGAATTTGACATGAAAGATTTTCGTGAGTCCAAGAGAATTCCGGGGTAGACATAGAAAGAAACAGAGAAAATAATGGGGTTCTATTTCTATCACAGAAAGTTTATCTTGAGAAAGTTTTACAGAGATTTCTCATGCATCAATCAAAGAGTATTTCAACACCATTAGCTCAACATTTCAGGTTGTCCTTGGAGCAGTGTCCAAAGTCAACACTTGCAGAACTTACATGAGAAAGATCCCATATGCAAGTGATGTTGGAAGTGTTATGTACTCAATGGTCTGCTGTAGACCAGACTTGGCTCATGCTAAGAGTGTTGTCTCAAAATTTATGGGAGATCCAGGGAAAGTCCCCTAGGATGTGGTAAAGTGGATACTCAGATACACTAGAGGAACTATTTCAACTGGTTTATGTTTTAGAAGACAAACAGAAGTAACGAACATGTTAGGGGGATTCGTAGATGTGGATTATGTTGCCAACTTGGATACTAGGAAGTCTCTTACTAGATATGTATTCACTCTCGTTGGGACTGCAGTAAGTTGGAGATCAACTCACCGATCTGTTGTTGCTCTCTCAACAATAGAAATTGAATATGTGGCTTTGACAGAGCCATTACGGAAGCTCAATGGCTCAAAGGGATAATCAAAGAGTTTGGCTTGGAACAGAAGAGAGTGACAGTGTTTTGTGACGATCAAAGTGCAATTCATCTGTCAAAACATCAAGGTCTCCATGAGAAGACCAAACATATAGATGCGAAGTTGCATTTTGGGAGAGATGTAGTAGCAAAGGGTATTGTGAATGTGGCAAAGATTTCTACTGATATTAATCCAGCTGACTGTTTTACCAAGGTCTTACCAACAACAAAATTTGATTTGTGTCTTGAGTTGGTGAAGGTGGGGGAAAACAAGATGACAAGTTTGTGAAGTGAGCCTGCATTTGGTCTTATAAATCTGCTTTTAGCTAAAGGTGGAGATTTTTAGTTGTTGTCAGCTCAAAATGTTGATTAGTATGCATAAAACATCTGAATTAATGAAAGGAGGCAAGATAGACATTACACTTGTGGTTTCTATTTTGAGAAGTGAAGGAATGTTGTTTGGGGCTGAACAAAATGCAGTCGTTCGGATCCGAAAAATCACAACCGTTCAGAGCCGAACAGAATGACAGTTGCAACAGTTTTGGTTTCAAGAATTGGTTTTTCTTCCGTTTTCTTCTCCGCACTTTGATTCAGAGTTAAGTGTGAGAGAATTATACATTCCTAGAAGATACATTCAGTATAGAGAGCTTAGAGAATAGGTAGATGATGGTATAGAGTACATAATTGTATGATTTTGTGAGTGAGAGATTGATTAGCTCTAATCATCTATTGGTTGTAATTTTGTACTACTTTTCTTGGTGGATTAATAAGACTATGTGTGATTTGGGCTCCATAGATGTAGGATCAGCTCTCCGAACCACGTTAAATTGTGAGTGTTGAATTTCCATTTATGTTCTTGAGTTTTGTTCTTTAATTGCAAGTCATACGTTGTTTGATCAAATTGTTCCAAAGAGTGTTCAGACTTGTGTGAAGCTCAAGAATGTTTAATTACTTAACAACAAGAAAATTCACATCGTGCTAATACATTTGTCTATTGATTTTTATGAATAATGCATGTTATGATAAAGATCAAATAGGGAAAGAAAGAAATAGCACAAGGAATTACCAAAGAAGAATGTGCATGGTTCATTGTGCGTTAAATAGAAAGGAACTTAAACTTACATATTACATTGTTCGAATAATATGGAATTTTCTAGTAGGAGGTGCAAAACGTGTACTGCGTGACAAGTTTTCTATTTTCAATGTGATTCTACGCTCTAACGTTACTAACACGTATTATTACATGAGTATATGTGTTTTTATTGGATCTAAGATTATTGAGAGTTGTCTCCGCAAATAGATACACCGTACGTGCTCTTTAAAGAGTCGGTGTGTTTAATACGGAAGTTTTATTTAATTACATTTGAGACGTGATAGGGATAACCCGGTCACTTCGGGTCGGGTTAATACCTGAGCCCACTGACCGGCCCAGCACGCGTAGGCCTAGCAAGCACGTGAAGGTCCAGCACGCGTAGGCCCAACAGGTCCAGGAACACGCATTGGCCCAACAGGTGGTTTGTTCCGCGAATCAAGGCTCGGGATTCGTTCGCAACTGCCATGCAGCGGTAAATAGGCGTGAGAATAGGGAGTTTGTTAGGGTTTAGGAAAGTTAAGTATAAATACGTGAAAAGAACTCTGCACTAGGGTTTGCACTCTGTACTGTGAATTGCTACCTGTAAACTCAAAGTTTAGGTGAAAGAAACACCTCGGCAAGAGTGATTTTCTGCCCGTGGACGTAGATCTCCGGATCGAACCACGTAAATCCTGTGTGTTTTTATATTTCTTGGATTGATTTAGGCTAAATTGATTGGATACCGGATTGCGCTTTATCAATTGGCGCCGTCTGTGGGAAAGTAAAGCAATTTTTGACGTTCATAGCGTGTTCCAGAATCATGGTGACAACTCGTTTGAATCAATCTCGCCACGGTGATCAATCCAACCAGGATCCACCCGTGGATCAAGTTTTGCCTCCGAGGCAATTGCCGGCAAGGAGTACGTCTCATCATCAGGGCAATCAAAACCCGGATGCGAATCCAGACAATCAGAATTTACCTCCACCCCATCAAGACATGCAAAACCCTAACATTGTTGCTGCCCAACCACCGGTTAACTTTCAAATTACTCCAGAATTGCTCTAGGTTTTCTTACAAGAACATGCACATGTTCTTCAAGATTGGGCAGCTAATCGCCTACATCCCGCGGGACCCGCCGCGGGGCCCACCAGACATGATGCTAATCCCGCGGTGCCTCCACCTCATCAGCACTCGCGTGATCAACAAGACCCGGGGCATCGCGGGCGTCAGGATCGGCGACGGGAACGACCTGGTTCCTCCGAGGACCATGGGAGTTCTAACGAATCACGACCGCGCAACGATGAACCCACTGATATGGATTGCCGTCGTCCACTAAACGCTACTAAGAGAGTTCGCTACGCCAATCCTCATGCTCTAGATCTTCAAGAGTATGAGCGAGTTCAACGCAATGTTGAACTGGACAGAATTCTGGGCCTTCATGCCAATGGAGATATCATCACACCGTTCTCCCAAGAAATCATGGCCACCACCCTTCCCGAAGGGTTCAAACGGCCGGCCATACCACCTTACGATGGTACCGGAGATCCGGCCAATTTTCTTGGAGCTTTCCGGCACAACATGCTTAGCCGTGATAACACTACATCCCTCCATTACTGTAAGATTTTCCCCGAGTACTTACAGGATGAAGCTCGGGTTTGGTTTGATTCTCTCCCGCGCAACAGCGTATCCTCTTTCAGAGAACTCGCCGAGCACTTTTGGGCGCGGTTCGAAGCACGGGCGAAGCCCATGGCCACCCTGGCCGATGTCATGAATATGGAACAGCGGGATGGTGAAACCGTTACCCAATTTCTTGACCGCTTTACAGCGGTAAGCCTCAAGGTGGGAAATTGCCCCGAAGACGTAGTCATCAACGCATTCATGAATGGACTCCGTCCCGGGGCACTTTACAGCGAGTTGGTTCGAAACACACCGGTCACAACTCGAGCACTGTTCCACACGGTGTGCAAATTTGCTAAGGTCGAGGAGCAGACTCGCCGGAAACGTGAAAAACACGCTAGCAAGCGGCAGTCCGACAAAGCACAAACCGGGCCTAGTACGCGACCTAGTGCATTTTCCCGCCTGACCCCGGGGCGTTCAGAATCCCGAGGCGATATTCCACAATTGACTCCGTTAACAAAGTCACGAGCTGAAATCCTTTCTATCCACAAGAACGACCTACGACCTTGTCCGCGGATGACTGCTCCGCCTGAAAAAAGGAATCGTGGAAAGTGGTGTGCGTACCACCGAGATCATGGGCACGAGACAGAAGAGTGCCGAGAACTCAGTAAGGAAATCGAGGAGTGCCTAAGGAAAGGATTCTTGCGCCAGTACATTGCGCGGACCGATGACAAGCCTCGGACAGGTCAGAATGGGGGGTCGTCCCATAATCGTGGAGGTTATCATGACCGCGGTACACAACAAAATCGACCGCCGTGGCAGAATAATCGGCCGGGGCCTAGTAATTACGCACGGTAAGATTCTGGCAATCGCCAACAACCACGTCTTCCGCTATCACCTCCTCCTCCGGGAGGACCCGGAGACAACGCACCCCCTCACGTGATAAACGTGATATATGGAGCCCTACCTACCGGGGCTTCGCGACATGCCTTAAAGGCAGAGGCTCGACGTCCTCCTACCGAGGAGCCACGTCATAAACGGCTCCATCAATCCGAGACTGTCAGCTTCACGGATAGGGACCCGGTTCCGGAGATAACACCTCATACTGATGCTATTGTCATCGACATGACTGTAGCCAACATAACAGTAAGGCGGGTTTTCGTGGATAATGGGGCCGCGGTGAGTGTTATATTTGCCGACTGTTTCCAAAGGATGGGGATTCCTCGGGAACAACTTCGGCCGGCCCCCGGGCCACTGCAGACTTTCACTCAGGGTGAAGTCCAGCCAGAAGGTGTCATCACTCTCCCGGCATCTTTGGGGGCTTATCCGGCAATAAAAACCATTTTCGTGGATTTTTATGTGGTGAATTCCCCATCACCGTACAACATGATCCTGGGCCGGGACTGGCTTACCCCCGCTAAAGCCATATGTTCCACGTATCACCTCGCACTAAAGTTCCCCACTTCGCATGGCGAAGTGGCTATCCGCGGGAGTCAGCGGGTTTCAAAGGAGTGTATGTACGTGGCACTCAAAAAGACTGCTAAAGTTCCTCCTAAACAGCAGCTTCAGGTAGCATCATCGGTTCTGGAATCTCGGGAATGTACTTCGTTGGGAGATGCCACCGCTCAAGTACCACTTGATCCGTCCAAGCCGGAGCAGACTGTAACCGTCGGAGCCGTGGATGTGCCATGGTTACATCAGGCTATAATTCAGACCTTGCGAGAATATTCCGATGTCTTCGCATGGTCTCCTCTGGATATGCCCGGGGTCTCTCCCGACATAATAACACACAAGCTGAACATTGATCCCAGCATAAAGCCTATCCAGCAGAAGCAAAGGAAATTCGCCCCGGAGCGAAATGACGCAATTCGAATCGAGGTGCAACAACTCTTGGATGCGGACATCCTGTTCGAAGTATATTACCCCTCCTGGCTATCGAATCCAGTAATGGTGGTTAAATCCAGTGGGGCATGGCGGATGTGCGTCGACTTCTCCGACCTCAACAAACATTGTCCGAAGGACTGTTATCCCCTACCTTCCATAGATCAAAAGACCGAGGCCATCACTGGGTATGAGGCACTTTGTTTCTTAGATCTGTACAAGGGATACCACCAGATCTTTATGGATCCACAAGATGCCATCAAGACAGCATTCATCACTGCTTTTGGGTGCTATGCTTTTAAGAAAATGCCCTTCGGGCTCAAGAACGCCGGAGCCACATACCAGCGTCTCATGGACCGGGTTTTCCACGGCCAGATTGGCCGCAACGTCGAGGTTTACGTCGATGACCTTGTTATAAAGAGTATCTCCCATTCTTCTTGTGTGCAAGATATTGCCGAAACGTTGCGCACCCTGCGTAGCTACAATTTGCGCCTTAATCCGGCAAAATGCACTTTTGGCGTCGGCTCCGGCAAGTTTCTGGGTTATATGGTTTCACAACACGGTTTGCAGGCCAACCCGGCCAAACTTCGGGATGTGCTAGAACTGCAGCCACCCAAGACATTCAGGGACGTTCAGCGCCTCACAGGTGGTTTGACGGCCTTAAATCGATTCTTATCTAAGGCGGCGGAGCGCTAGCTCCCATTCTTCAAAGTCTTGAGACAGGCAAAGTCCTTTGAGTGGACACCGGAGTGCACCGAGGCATTCGAGGCTCTGAAACGTCATATACAGCAGCTGCCTACTTTGTCAGTTCCTCTCCCCGGAGAGCCGCTTTACTTGTATTTGGCTTCCGCCGAGGAAGCTATTAGCGCTGCACTTGTACGCGAAGTCAATGGGGTTCAACATCCCGTGTATTTCGCAAGTCGTGTTCTTCACGGGGCAGAGACACGATACTCCGTGTTAGAAAAAACTGCTTTGGCAATTGTTATGGCAGCTCGGCGTCTATGGCCATATTTCCAAGGCGAGAAATACGGGTTCTGACCAATCATCCTATCCGCCAGATTCTTGTCAAACCCGAGGTGTCTGGGCGCCTCGCAAAGTGGGCTATCGAGTTAGGCGAATATGATATTCAATATCTTCCCCGACGAGCAATCAAGGGTCAGGCACTCGCCGACTTTCTGGCTGAAACCCCGGGAGACAATCATGAGTCTCCGACAGACAGTGATACACATCACCCCGCTACCCACGTACCCTCACATAGGAAATGGCAGCTATATGTGGATGGAGCATCCACAACTCGAGGAAGTGGTGCCGGGGTGCTTCTCATCAACCCCGAGGAGGTTGAAGTTAAATACGTCATCCGATTCAAGTTTAAGGTGACTAATAATGAAGCGGAGTACGAGGCAGTTCTCGCCGGGCTCCGGCTCGCTCAATCTTTAGGTGTTCGTCATCTTGAGCTCTTCACGGACTCCGAGATCGTGTCCAAGCAAATTCAGGGGACTTATGTCGCCAAGGATGAAACAATGGTCAGGTATCGTGCTCTAACACTCAAGCTCATGTCAACTTTTGGTGCAGTTATTATCCAGAAAATACCGCGTGCTCAAAATGCAAGAGCAGACGCACTCAGCAAGTTGGCCTCCGCGGTCCGAACTAATATATCTCCGGATATCATGGTCGAAGACCTATCTCATCCAGCAATTCATGAGGCCACAGTTTCGGTACTGACCGATAGTGATCCGAATTGGATGACTCCTATCATCCAATATCTCCGAGATGGAATCCTGCCCACTGACAAGCTACGAGCTCGGCAAGTTGTCCTCAAAGCCCCCAAATACTCCTTTCATGATGGAGTCTTATACCGGCGGTCATACCTACAACCGAGTCTCCGGTGTCTCGCTCCTGCCGAAGCTACCCAAGTTCTGCGGGAGGTTCACGAAGGGGCCTGTGCCAGCCATATCGGCTCCCGGACATTAGCCAAGAAAGTTCTCCGCTGGGGATACTATTGGCCAACCCTGTTCAACGATGCACACGACTTAGTGACCAAATGCAGCAAGTGCCAGCTGCACTCCCGTGTAAAGCATCTGCCACAGACCGAGCTCACTGGAATCCAGAGTGCGTGGCCGTTTATTCAGTGGGGTATCGACATTGTTGGCCCATTCCCCGTTGCTCCGGGAGGATTGAAGTTCCTGGTCGTTGCCGTAGACTACTTCACTAAGTGGGTCGAAGCCGAACCACTTACAGCCATTACTGGTCAGAATATCTTGAAATTTGTGTGGCGCAATATTGTTTGTCGCTTCGGCATCCCGAGCACTATTATCTCGGACAACGGTAAACAGTTTGCCAACGATCCATTTCGGTCATGGTGTGAAGAGCTCCACATCAAACAAATTTTCACTTCGGTTGCTCACCCTCAAGCCAACGGGCAGGTTGAAGTCACCAATCGGACATTGCTCACGGGAATAAAGAAGCGCCTGGATAATGCCAAGGGTCTCTGGGCTGAAAACCTTCCACAAGTCCTATGGGCTTATCGCACAACACCGCATACCTCTACCGGGGAGACTCCTTACATCCTTACTTACGGTTCCGAAGCCGTTATCCCTGCTGAAATCAGTGTACCAAGCCCCCGCCTCCTCACATTGGTTCCAGAGGATAATGACGAGGCTCTCCGGGCAAATTTGGATGAGCTTGAAAATTGCCGTGACCAATCATTCATTCAACAGGCCAGGTGTAAACAACGAGCAGCCCAGTATCATAACCTCCGAGTCCGGGGTACTCAGTTCAATGTCGGGGACTTAGTTCTTCGGCTCAACTCAGCCAGCAAAGCTGCCCCCGAGGGGAAATTACATGCTTCTTGGGAAGGTCCCTACCGAGTCGTTGTCGCACACAATTCTGGATCCTATCAGCTAGAGCATCTCAACGGGACCCCGATTCCCCGAAGCTGGCACGTCACTAACTTGAGGTGCTTCTATCTGTGAAGGCCAAATCTCAAGTACCATCTTATCTTTAATTTCTTTTATAGTTGTTATCTCTCTTTGTACTTTTGAGTTTGCTCCGGCACTTATCATTGAATAAAAATTCTTTGCTTATACATCTTGCTGTGTTTTCCTTTACGTTACGGGGACGCCCTAACGCAATCATATTATCGTTATTAGTCTCCGGACAATTAAATCTCTTCCTTGGTCCATCCGAGGAGATTCGCATTTTGTCCCCGGACTTATATCACTTTCTCGCCTGTTTAACCGGAGAAGTGTTTACTCCCGCCTAATCCGTCCGGGGAGGTATTACTCCCGCCTGATCCGTCCGGGGAGATTGGATTTATCCATACTGTGTTCCCGAACACCCAATTAAAATAGTTAATATATTTTCCTGTCGTGTTCCCGAACACCCGATTAAAATAGTTCGTAACCTGTTGCTCTCATTAAACCCGTTTGTACACACTGCAACAATTTTATTATCTTCTGAATATTACAACATCAAGAAGTTTTTTACATAAGACTTCAAACAAAAAAAAAAAAAAAACAACGAAAAAGGAGAAAACCATTATCTACGGCCCCCGAGCCAATACTCAGCGCTCCGGCGTTGCGGCCTGCTCCTCGATCTTCGCTGTGTCCTCCGGGACCCTGAAGTTCTTCGGCCTCGGGTTCCGGCTCTGTCATCCCCGCGAGCTTCCCTACGCCGAGGACTTGCTCTGGGCGCTTGCCTAGGGACTTCGTCTCTAGTCCGCGCTCGGTTACTTGGTTGTGGCACGGACCTCGGGGTTTGGGCCCACTGCTCAGGGTCCCACTCCTCCGGAGCCATCACTTCGATTTCCCTGGCCAGCTCCTCGACTACTTCTTCGGCGACCACGGCGGGTTCTTCTTCGATCATGGTCACTGGAGCTGGCTCTCGGATAACTATGCCTTTGCTCTTTCCGGAGGGTTTTTTCTTATCCTTCCGAGGAGCTTTCTGCGTGCTTTGGTCCCGGCTTGAGCTCGCGATGAATTCCTCGGCAGAAGGCCTCCACCTGCCTCGGCCCTTCAGCCCTTCATACATACTGAGAAGCAACTCCAGAACTTCTCGTTTCCTTACGAGCTCCGATGACTCGATAGAGCTCATTGACATCAATGCTGCGATGTCACCTTGGATCTCTACAACCCGTTCCTCCACTTCCTCAAAGGTCAGAAGACCGAACTCCGACAGTATCCGGTCATACTCCCTTTGATGAACGAGGACACGGCTCATCTCGGCAGCTGTAGACCGGTATTTCATCTCGAAGTCTTTAGCTCTCTCTTCGGCTTCAACTACTTTCCTCTCTGCCGAGGCCACCTGCTTCTCTAGCTTTGGCACTACGTGCATTTGCAGGTTGTTCTTTTCTCCGCGGAACCACTCAAGTGATCGCATGAGTTTCTGTATTGTTTCGTGTAGCTCCGCGGTATTCTAAACAGAAGAAGAGTCAACCAGATCGATCAATCTCAGGTATATCAAAAGTTGGAGTTCAGTTCGACAACAGACATAAATTGATCATGCAAATAAAACGAGAAGTTCAAGAGTCTGAGAAACAGAAAATTATATTTCACAAAACAGAAGTACAGTTGTTCCAAATTCGGTACATTGATTCGCATATATTCCTAAACTATACAATTTTAAATTTGCGGGGATCGACTGACCTCCCGCTCAGTTGCCTCAGTCTCTTCGGGAAACCCCTCTCGCCGGCCCTCGGACACTTCGGCTTCTCCTTCTTCAGTTGCTGCGACGGCTTCGACCGCAGCTGAGGCTTCGACCTTCATCCGTGGAGGGGGTTCTCTGCTTCGGGGTGCGGTGACCAGCTCACCTCGGCAGAATGCCATAAATTCTGGATCCTGGTCCACCTCACAGTTAGCAACTTCCGCGGCCGTCAGAAGCTGTTTCTTCTCCCCGAGCGCCTTCACCAGGGGCCACTCCGGCAGATTCGTCAGAGCCGCATAGTAGGCCTTCTCCACTCCGGCCACTGCTTCAAAGTCATACCCGAACTCTGGACGATATACGTCCACGTTCGGGTAGACCTCCTTCACCTGCTCCAGCAGCGCGGATCGAGTGGCCCGGTCCCCTATGGCCACGAACTCCGTCTGGAAGTCGAGGAATGTGCTAGTCTGGAATAATCTATCGGCGAAGGCCTTCAGCACCGCTCCCTGTCCCTCGACCACAGCAGCTTCCCGAGCTTCCATCTCTGCTCGCAGCCGTAGCACTTCACCCCGGAGGATGTTATTCTCCGCCTCCACCCCGCGCAGACGCGCAACCTCGGTTTCGACCAAGGCAGCCCTCTGGCGTGCCTCGGTCATATCATGGGTCAGCCGGTCATTGCGCGCCCGGAGTTCCCTGGCCACTTCGGCCAGCTCCTCCTTCCCCTCCTTCTCGCTCTTGCGGCCGAGGTCTAGGATACCTTGCGCCAAGCGCAGAAGTTCTTCAGCGTCTGCGCCCTCCAACCCCAGCAGACCCGGGGCCACTTGTTCAACCTGGACAATTACACAAAAAATGAGATTATGAGCAGCCTTCATAACACACACTTCGTGCACGTACGAATTACGAGCAGCGTTTCAAGTTTACCTGTGTGCTCTCCCCTACCCGGGGTCTTTTGGAGGACGCTAGCGGAGTCCCGGTAGGCTCTGGCCTCTTCTTCGTTCCGGGAGGTGACCCCGCCGGCATAACCCGTTCTTCCGACCCCGCTGACGGTCGCGCACTTGGTGGCATCTTCCCCCGGGGAGACACCTCCGCGGCTTTCCCTTCTTTTTGGCCGCCGCCGACGCTGCGGGGCTTCCGGCAGGCTCCTTTCCGAAGCGTCCCACTGCATATAAAGGTTATGGTTAGTCCTGCTGTGAGGAAGTGTTCAATCTCATCAAGTGAGCTATATTTTGAAATAGGATGTGTCTAGAATGTGGAACCGGGATCATGAAGTGAAGAACCGGGTGGATAGACCGGGTTTTAGCGTGTAGAAGTGAGTCTGGGCAGAATAAACCGGGTTCAGGGTTGTTGGAGGATAACCGTCAGTTGTTACGAGTTTGTTACAGTTTGTGACGGAATAAACCGTCACATTTGTCCGGTAGCAGCAGTCATCTTCAATCAGTTAGAACTTTTCCATCAGTTACATTCGAGCTACAAGACCTATATCATTGGAAAGCTCTCTTCAAGGAGAACAACACTACGTCGAGAAATTTCCAGTTTTCATAGATTACAGAGAGAATTAGAGAGTGATAGTTTTCTGCCCTAATTTGTTCCAGAATTGGGCATATTCATTTCTGAGTGTAATTTCTGTAATTGATTGGATATCTTAGTGGATTGAGGTGTGCCTTGCCTCCGTGGATGTAGTTCATCTTGAACGAACCACGTAAAATCGATTGTGTGATTCATTTATTTTCAGTTCTGCGCGAAGCTCACTTCGGCCACAACTCTGGCCGAACAGTTGTGTATTTTTCAGAAGTTTCATTTTCGAACTCGTTCCAGTTTCTTAGTGTTGTGTGATTAGGAGTTGATTTGTCTAACAAGTGGCGCCGTCTGTGGGAAACAACTCGCACAGCTTGAATAAGAGGAGGAATGGCTGGTATGAAGATGGATTTTGAGAAGTTCACTGGAAGGAATGACTTCACATTGTGGAAGATCAAGATGAACGCAGTCCTGGTTCACAATGGCCTTGATCTTGCACTGATACCTCTGGAATCATGGGAAGAAACTGAGAAACCTAAGTTTGCATCAGTGGATAAGAAGGCCCTAAGTCTTATCTTCTTGTGTTTAGGTGATAAACCGTTGAGGGAGGTTTCAAGATGCAAGAGTTAGAAGCATGGAGGAGATTGGAAGAACTGTATCAATCAAAGTCAGTATCCAACAAACTGTTCCTGAAGCAGAAGATGTTGGCCTTCAAGATCACAGAAGACAAGGTAATTTCTGATCAACTTGATGAGTTCATTAAGATGATTGAAGAATTGGAAGATCTGGATGTGAAACTGGAGGAGGATGACAAGGCATTGATGGTGTTAAATATTCTTCCAAAATCCATGGAAAGCTTTAAGGATGCTTTGATGTATGGGAGAGATGAGCAGCTGTCCTATGATGGAATAGTGAAGGCTCTGAGATCAAAATGCTTCCAGACTCAAGGAGATAAAGGCATGGTGCAATCTGGAGAAGGTTTGAATGTCAAATTCAAGAAACCGTGGCAAGGCAAGAAGGGTCAGAATGCTAAGGATCCAAAGTCAGGGGATTCAAATCCTAAGAAGGGGAGTGACTGGGTTGAAAAGAGGAAATGCTTCAAGTGTAAACAGCCAGGTCACCTGAAGAAGGATTGTCCTAAGAAGAATAAGAAAACTGGAAATCAAGGGGCAGAAGTTGCTGCCATTGATCATCAACAAGACCCTCCAGAAGTATTAAATGTTACTGATTCAAGAATGGTGAAGGAATGGGTCCTGGACACAGGGTGTTCTTTTCATATGTGTCCTCATCAGTCATGGTTTAATGAACTGAAGAAAGAAGATGGTGGAAATGTTCTCCTGGGAAATGACCAATCATGCAAGGTCAAAGGGGTTGGATCAGTGAGCATAAGAATGTTTGATGGGGTGATCAGAATCATCCCAAATGTTAGGTATGTTCCTGGCCTTAAAAGGAACCTTCTATCTCTTGGCTCATTGGTAACCAGTGGATGTCAGTTTAGCTCAGTAGAGGGATTCTTGCATATCACAAAACATGGAAAAATGGTGATAAAAGGAAGACAGCATAATGGACTATTTATCCTGATTGGTTCACCTATTGTTGGAAGTGTAGATGTGGTCTTGAACAATTCTGAGATTGCTAAATGGCATAAGAGACTTGGACACATAGGAGAAAAAGGACTGAAGGAATTGGCAAGGAGTGGAGTAATTGGAAATCTGGGAAATCAAGAACTAGAGTTTTGTGATCAGTGTGCTCTGGGCAAATCCAAGAAGTTGCCCTATGGAAAGGGAGTTCATACAACTCAAGAACCATTAGATTATGTTCACTCTGACATATGGGGCCCTGCAAGAACAGAATCCTATGGTGGTGCCAGATATTTCATGTCCTTGATTGATGATTACAGCAGAAAAGTATGGATCATGTTGCTGAAGAACAAGAGTGATGCCTTTCATAAGTTCAAAACATGGTTGATCCAACTGGAAAATGTTAAAGGGAAGAAGCTGAAGCATCTGAGGACTAATAATGGACTGGAGTACCTCTCTACAGAGTTTACAAACTTCTGTGAAGAAAGAGGAATCAAGAGACACAGGACAGTGCCAATGAATCCTCAACAGAATGGAGTTGCAGAAAGGTTTAACAGGACTCTCCTTGAAAGAGTGAGGTGTATGCTGTTGGATGCTGGGTTGCCAAAGGTGTTTTGGGGAGAAACCATTGCTACAGCATGCTATCTTATTAACAGATCACCCTCATCAGTGATTGGGTTCAAAACACCTGAAGAGGTGTGGAGTGGACAGAAACCAAGTTATGAAGGATTAAGGGTGTTTGGGTGTCTTGCTTATGCCCACATCAAGCAAGACAAATTAGATGCAAGGGCTCTCAGATGTGTGTTCCTTGGATATCCGGATGGGATTAAGGGTTACAGATTGTGGTGCCTAGAACAAGGAAATCAGAAGATAATCACAAGTAGAGATGTGAAGTTTAATGAGAATGTGATGGCTTATACTTCTACAGGCTCTAAAGAAGAATTTGATGCTGCTAAAGAGACAGAGGAGATATCAATTCAGGTGGAGCAACCTGCAGAAGATAATCACACACCTCAGCCACAAGCAGATGAACAAGACAGTGATTCATCATCTGAAGAAGAAGCACAAACTGGACCTGCACAAAATATCAGGGAATACAGCATTGTAAGGGATAAGCCTAGAAGAAAAATCAACTGACCTGATTTCTATGGCCAAGCAGGGAGTGTATACTATGCCTTAAGTGTTGCTGAAGACCTGGAATCACAAGAGCCTAGCAGCTTTCAAGAAGCACTAGACTGTGAAGAAGGTGAACACTGGATACAGGCAATGACTGAAGAAATGGAGTCTCTGGAAAAGAATAAGACCTGGATATTGGTGGAGAAACCAAAAGGTCAGAAACTTGTAAGCTCCAAGTGGATATACAAGAAGAAACTAGAAACTGCAGGGTCCAAACAGGTGAGGTTTAAAGCAGGGTTGGTAGCCAGGGGCTTTACACAAAGAGAAGGAATTGATTACAATGAGGTCTTCTCACCTGTAGTAAAGCACTGCTCAATCAGGTTGCTTCTATCAAAAGTCACACAGGAGGATATGGAACTACAGCAACTGGATGTAAAGACAGCTTTCTTACATGGAGAACTCAATGAGGAAATATATATGAAACAGCCAGAAGGTTTTGTTGTTCCTGGGAAAGAAGACAAAGTATGTTTACTGAAGAAGTCATTATATGGACTTAAACAAAGTCCTAGACAGTGGAACAAGAGGTTCAATGACTTCATGATCAGTGCTGGCTTTGTGAGAAGCCTTTATGACAGTTGTGTTTACTTCAACAAAGTTTCAAAGCAAGATAAAGTTTTTCTTCTATTGTATGTGGATGACATGCTAATTGCCAGCAGAAACAAGGAGAGGATACAATGGTTGAAGGATAGACTTAATGCTGAGTTTGACATGAAGGACCTGGGAGAAGCTAAGAAGATATTGGGAATGAACATTCTAAGAAACAGAGAAGCTGGAGTACTTTGGTTATCTCAGAGACAATACCTACAGAAAGTATTGGAGAGGTTTCATATGCATGAAGCCAAACCTCTCTCCACTCCAGTTAATCTACAGAAGAAACTTTCCAAAGAACAATGTCCAAATACTGAAGAGGAGATCATACAGATGAGCAATATACCCTATGCAAGTGGAGTTGGAAGTCTTATGTATGGAATGATCTGTAGCAGGCCTGACTTGGCATATGTTGTATCTTTGGTAAGTAGGTTCATGTCAAATCCAGGAGTTGAACATTGGGAAGCTTTGAAACATGTGATGAGGTATCTAAAAGGATCAGTGAACATGTCACTGAAATTTGAGAAGAAAGTAGATGGAAGTACTGTTGCATTGGAGGGGTTTGCTGATTCTGATTTTGCAGCAAACGTGGACACAAGGAAGTCAATTTCTGGATTTGTGTTTACCTTATATGGGACAGCCATCAGCTGGAGGAGTGCACAACAATCTGTTGTGGCACTATCAACTACAGAAGCAGAATATATCTCTTTAACTGAAGCTATCAAAGAATCAATCTGGTTGAAAGGGGTGTTGAGAGACTTGGACATCAAGCAGAAGTGTGTGGTAATCTACTGTGATAATCAAAGTGCTTTACATCTTGTGAAACACTAAGCATTTCATGAAAGATCAAAACACATTGATGTGAGATTACATTTTGCTAGAGATGTCATAGATTCTGGGTCTGTGGAGGTGAAGAAGGTGCATACTTTGCATAATCCTGCTGATTTTCTTACAAAGGGTGTACCTGGAAATAAAGTGGATCATTGCTCGAGCTTGCTGCAGCTTGAGCAGTGTCATGAAGAGCAATAACAGATAAGCAGTGAAGAGGCAGGAAGAGGCATACTTGATTCATTGAGGTGGAGATTTGTGAGGAAGTGTTCAATCTCATCAAGTGAGCTATATTTTGAAATAGGATGTGTCTAGAATGTGGAACCGGGATCATGAAGTGAAGAACCGGGTGGATAGACCGGGTTTTAGCGTGTAGAAGTGAGTCTGGGCAGAATAAATCGGGTTCAGGGTTGTTGGAGGATAACCGTCAGTTGTGACGAGTTTGTTACAGTTTGTGACGGAATAAACCGTCACATTTGTCCGGTAGCAGCAGTCATCTTCAATCAGTTAGAACTTTTCCATCAGTTACATTCGAGCTACAAGACCTATATCATTGGAAAGCTCTCTTCAAGGAGAACAACACTACGTCGAGAAATTTCCAGTTTTCATAGATTACAGAGAGAATTAGAGAGTGATAGTTTTCTGCCCTAATTTGTTCCAGAATTGGGCATATTCATTTCTGAGTGTAATTTCTGTAATTGATTGGATATCTTAGTGGATTGAGGTGTGCCTTGCCTCCGTGGATGTAGTTCATCTTGAACGAACCACGTAAAATCGATTGTGTGATTCATTTATTTTCAGTTCTGCGCGAAGCTCACTTCGGCCACAACTCTGGCCGAACAGTTGTGTATTTTTCAGAAGTTTCATTTTCGAACTCGTTCCAGTTTCTTAGTGTTGTGTGATTAGGAGTTGATTTGTCTAACACCTGCGCAAAGCGACAGTTATAAACAGCAGGATAAAGAACTCCTACCCTCTTCGGCACCCGCATTGCCCGAATAATACGGGCTCAGTCCTGCCTCCTCCAATTCCTCCTCGGAACAGAGGGTTTTGAAAGTCCCCACTGTCCGGAATGTATGTATCACTTCGGCCCCCGGGCTCTCCACAGGAGCGGTATCAAGCACCTCATCACTCCTCCACTTCGGGAGAGCTACTTTATTCCTAATAAATATAAACCTCTCCTTCCACCCTTCTACCTTACTTGGGTTTTGAACCTTGAACCCACCTCGGGCTCGAGGACTGAAGGAGTACCACCCCTTGGACTTCCAGAAGTTTTTTAGTTGGAAGAAGAATTTAAAAAGCTCTACGGTCGGTTCTAATCCGGCGTTTTTTACACACCACGGTGAATCCCACTACCTGCCTCACCGCGTTCGGCGCTAATTGGCAGAGGGCAATGCCGTAGTATTTCAGCAATTGGATCACAATGTCCCACAAGGGCAGTCTCAGGCCTATTCTAAGGGGATCTATATATACACTAATAAACCCCTGCGGTGGGCAACAGGCCCTATCCTCGGGGTTCGGTATTATATACTCTAGGTTGAAGGGAAGGTAAAATGACGGAAGTTCTCTCTCAATTTGCTCTCGCGACATCCGTAACGCTACGGAGGCCACCTCCAAACCCTCCTCCGCGCATGGATAGAAAGCAACCATCATAACGTTGCATTCCCGGCCGTCGGCCCTGTCTATAGTCCTAACCTCATTCCTCTCCGGAATGAGATATGATGGGGGGGAATGTCTAACGGGGTACTCGAAGTCCCTAATTCTTCAATAGAGGCAGAAGATGAGGCAGAAGGTGAAGAGGAAGACATACTTACTTGGGTTGAATTTGAGTGGGTTGATTTGAGAAGTTTTTGATCTGAGATGAATCACGAGTGCAAATTTCCTCTTTTTCCCGCTTTCTAAACTGGCAAATCGCAATGAAGAAGATGAAAAGTTACTGTGCAATTACTCCAATTATATACGCAAAAACCAACGGCTTCGATGCAGACTATTCAAATTCAGTGATGGAGATGTAAACGTGCTCTTCACGCGCTTTACAGTTCCCAAGGCGCGTGGGGAACAGGTTTCTTGGAAGTCGCAGAGCGTGTCACTTCACATCCCTCTCTCTCATAATGGCGTCGCCAATCACATCAACCTCACCCTTCGTCAGGAAGATTCAAACTACACTCCGGTGTACCTTCCACCTCGGTCATACTACCACACTCCGGTGCTCCCTTCATTTTGGCCAGACTACTCACTCCGGTGTACCCTCCACCTCGGCCAGGTTGTTATATACTTCCAACGCGTTTCTTGCTTCTGGGAAATTTGATATCTCGATAAATGTCTCGTGCACTTCGGCCTAGCTCGACTCCGCGTCCGCAGACTGCTCCGCAGAGTCCCCGGGGACTCTGCGGATAGACTTAGTCAACCATAAACACTTCGGCCCGCCAACGACCACGGCCCTTCTTGCTTACGGTTCCACCCCGGTGACAACCGAAGCTCCCTCCTCGCTTCGGCTGGGGGGGGGGCATCTGATAGGGATAACCCGGTCACTTCGGGTCGGGTTAATACCTGAGCCCACTGACCGGCCCAGCACGCGTAGGCCCAGCAAGCACGTGAAGGCCCAGCACGCGTAGGCCCAGCAGGCCCAGGAACACGCGTTGGCCCAACAGGTGGTTTGTTCCACGAATCAAGGCTCGGGATTCGTTCCCAACTGCCATGCAGCGGTAAATAGGCGTGAGAATAGGGAGTTTTTTAGGGTTTAGGAAAGTTAAGTATAAATACGTGAACAGAACTCTGCACTAGGGTTCGCACTCTGTACTGTGAATTGCTACCTGTAAACTCAAAGTTTAGGTGAAAGAAACACCTCGGCAAGAGTGATTTTCTGCCCGTGGACGTAGATCTCCGGATCGAACCACGTAAATCCTGTGTGTTTTTATATTTCTTGGATTGATTTAGGCTGAATTGATTGGATACCGGATTGCGCTTTATCAAGACGTAAATGAGGAAGAAATTTGTAAAAAGTAAAGTGATAACATGTTAAATGTGATGACATGATTAGCTATAACTAAAACAAATTGACAAGACTAAACCGACTATAATAACTTGACCAGAATGAAGATTAAATGATTCCTATATAATATTAATGACACAGATATTTGAGATGTTTTTTTCTATGAGAATAGAGTAGTTTGATATGTAAATCGGCAAAAGATGGATATGTAAAATCATGAGAAAATTGTAATCATATACTTTAGCTTGAGAGAGAATGAGATAGAGTTAATTTAATAATTTAGAAACCGAAATAAGCTGAACTTCTGAGAACACCTTTATCCGATTCCTCCAAATAGTTGCAAGACCTACCAAGACTAAAACCTACCGAAAGTGATGCAACTCTATTTAATCATTCTTTACTTGTAATTCTTGTATGAGTATGTCTAAGAAAATTCCGGGATTGGTCTTATAAGACACGGAGGTATTTTATTTTGGTCCCGACCATTTCTTTTATACCCCAAAAGACTCAAAACATGCCGAGGTCGTCCCGCTGTAACGTTTTCGGGTTTCTTTTCTTTTTTTTTTCTTTTTTTTTTTTCATTTTTGATCTCACGCGAAATGACACTTTTACTCCCAAATATATAGAAACATGTTAGGAGGAAAAGTTCTAGCTTTTTTGGGGGTGGACAAGATTTTGGAGCCAAAACCTATAAAACCCTATAACAATTATTACACCAAATAACCATTTTTGCATTAGTACACACTAAAACACAAGGACAGAAAAACAAGATATAACATGTCTGCTTCATCATCATAAAGGGGCATACCACAACCCCACATCCAACTCGGCGTAATACGACATTGTGCAAAGGTACTTGCGCATTTGTTTCATCAAAGTCGGCAAGCGTATTCGTGTCATTTGTTAATTGAGATTTTATGGTGTTTCCTTTATTTTTGGTATTTAATCGGAAACATTAATTGAAATATCTCTTGGAGATTTTTGTATCTTTTTCGAATGACAGGTTTGACATTGGAAGATATCACATGGAGATTTGCTGACCAAATTTCTGTCATTTAAAGCCCAACAAATCCCAAGAATCAGGGGACTCATCATACTAAGTTACCATATCGGTGAAGATTGCAAGCATATAAAGAAGGAATGAAGTCTCATTCAAGTCAATGTGTGTGAAATGGTCTCACGAACCCTTGATATATATTCTTTCAAAGTTTTAGATGCTAATTAAATGCGCAGATTATATTTTGTATACTCTAAAGAGAGAAGTCAGATTATATCTTGTTGTTCTTTCTCAGTAAAAAATCAGTCTGTAATAGTTAATTTAGGCAAGTTAGGAAGAATCATGTCAGATGAGTTCTGGAGAGCACGCCGTGCAGATGGAGAGATTTCGCGCATCAAGTCCATCTGGATATCAGGTAGCCAGACAAGTAGTAGGGGTTGTGAGTAGAGGATTGACATCTTAGGAGGGACTCCGTAAGTTTGTAAGTCAATATTTACTCTAATGAAAGAGGTCTGAGAGGAAGAGGAACTTTTCCTCGAATTTGTTAACTTTTGTTTTTGTTATCGTTCCTTTTTATGTTCTTACTTCTTAAGGACTTTTTACATTTATTTCATTGTTCTTTTTATGCTCTTACTTCTTAAGAACATTGCATATGAGAACAAATTATGATATTTCATCTTTCAACGTGCTTCGATTCATTTTCCGGTAGGTGTGAATTTTTTTCTTTGGCCTGACGACATAGAAGCTGCAAGGGGAAGAGAATTTACTGGTTCGATACGAAGAATTGACGGCCTGGTCTTAAGAACTAAAGGAGATGGCAAGAGAAATTGTTGTCTAAGAATGCTGCAGAAAGTTATTTGAAGCTTGCTAGTCTTGCCTTGGGCACTTATTATTTTGAAGTGGCTAGGTGAAGGGAAAAAATGATGTAATAGCTAGTACTATGTAATTTATATTTCAGTATGTTTAGATTGCTCTTGACATCACATCTACAAATCTATTATATATAAACTTTGAACCTTGAAAGAATGTAACAACAGAAAAAGAAAATACCCTCAACCCCAACTCACCCATGCTATATAAAAATGATAAGAGTATCGACCACAATAAAAAGGTAATAAAACCTCCCACCCATCCACCCGTACAACAAAGTCGTAATATTCTATAACAGTGGGAAAATTTGAGCAAGCAACAGAGCAACAGGAACAAAAAATCGCAATATTCCATAACATTGTTGAAATTACAAGAAGAAAACTATAAAACAAATCTAAACTACAACATTGAATAACATAGTATAAAAAATTGGGCGTGATTTGAATAACATAGTATACAAAATTGGGCGTGATTTAGAGTTTTTCTTTTTTCATTTATTTCTCTACAATTGCTTGGTGACATCAGCTAATAAACATGTCCTCCGCATATGACATAAATCATTGACCGGAAATGGTTTGGGGATAAAGTTGTTAAGTATTGACACTACTTGTGCTAGCAATTTTGGTTTTGGGACGACTTCTGCACATTTCGAGTCTTTTGGGGTAAAAAAACAATGGTTCCGACCAAAATAAAATAATCCTGTGTCGTGTGGGATCAAAACCGTAATTTTTAGGTGCTTGGTGACTTTAGATAACTGTCATGTGTCGTGCACATGACTTAATTTGTTAGTTGGAAATGGTTTGAGGGCTAAAGTTGCTAATTATTAATTGAGACTGCTTGTGCTAGCAATTTCGACTCCGGGACAACTTATGGTTGGGACCAGTGTTCTAAAAAACGGGCCAGGCGGCCGCCTAGGCGCTAGGCGGCCCCAGCCCGACCCGTTTTTTACCTATTCGGTCGTTTTCGGCGCTGGGCGAGTTTGGCACCGCCGAGCCCGATTAGGCGGCGCCTAACCCGCCCAGACGCCTTTTTTATTTTTTTATTTTTTTATTTATTTAAAGTTATATATATATATATATATTTTTTTGAATCACTTAATTGATTTGGATGACATATTTTGATTTTTGACTTATGGGCTAATGCTTCACGTATTGCTTTATTCAGTATTGACTATTGAATTTTGCAGTATCCTTTGTTTTTTGTACATGTAAATATTGCACTATCCTTGATTATGTTAGCTAACAGGCAAAATATAGTTTGTTTAGGATAGGTTGCTATTATTTTTAATTTTTTTATATATTATTTACTTATTAAATATTTATAAATAATTAAATTATTCGTCTAAGGTGGTGCCGCCTAGGCCCCGTCTAGGCGCCGTCTAGGCGCCGCCTAGGCGCTCTAGGCGCTAGGCCCCAGTCGACCGACCGACTAGCGACTAGCGATTTTTAGAACATTGGTTAGGACCAAAATGAAATAGCCCCGTGTCTTGTGGGACTAAAACCGCAATTTTCTCGAGTGTGTCTCACCCGAGGGTTGAGCACAATGCGATGATGCATGGACCAACGGGTCAATATGCCCATGAGATCATCTGTTACATTTTGGTGTTTCACCATATACACCAACCGATACGTGTATTGAATATTTTGTAACCTAAAAAATATTTTGTCGCACTAAAAAACTTCAATTATATCTTTTTTTATTCTTTGCAACCTAGGAATTTTTTTTTTTTTTTTGGCATTAATCAATTTTTACCTTAAAAAATATAATATTTACAATAAAAGTATAAAATTTAGTTGAATTACAAAACCAAATAAAATACAAAAAAAAAAAAATTTGAAGGACTCACATACTTCAAATTGTCTTCGAATTATTGAATAATTTTTTATTTTATTTTGTTAATGTTAGTATTTATTTAAAAATAAGAAGTATTTCAGTATATCTGAAATTACCAAGTGAAATGTTCAAAGTTGCAAAGAGAATATAATTATAGAAAGAAAAAGTTAAATATTATAGTTCTAATTTGAAAATTTATTTAGACATATTAAAAATCCATACATATATAAACGTTATAAGAGTGTCAAAATTTTCAATTTGTATTTTCCCACCAAAATATTTTATGTTATTTATGGTTATTTGTAGAAGTGTCAACTTTTGATGTATTTTTTTTCCTTCTTTCAAAAGAATTAGCCATTTCCCAAATTTTAAATAAAATTATTTTTTATATCTCAACAATTTTTACGTTTTATATATCAAATTAATCACCATTTTATGATCTTTTGTCTGACATCCATATCACATAAATAAAAGTGTGATATTATATAAAATAAATACAAATTATTTATTGGTTGATTATTTGCTTAAATCTGAGTACTTACTGCAGATGTTTGTTGGTGTAATGTTTAGGCTGCAATACAAATTAGTTGAAGAATTTTTCTAAGAAAATATTTTCAATTTAATTATTTTAATTAATTAATCCATTGTATTTACTTTTCCATATTAATTTTATTCTATAAATTAATCCATATATAAATATGTGTGTGTATTATAAAATAAAATGGAACCAAATATATAAAAAAATACTTTTTCATCCAATTGCAAATCATACATTTTCAAGAAAAAAATATTCATGTATGTATCCCTAAAAGATATTACAGTTTCAACATTTTGTTAGTGTGTTTCTTTGTCAAAAACTCTTTAGGAATTTTTATAAAACTAACAAGTTTTTTGTTTCTAATATATATTCAGATATAATATATCAATTTAATCATCTTTTCACATTCTTTAAGTTGAATTATGTTTTAATTTTTTATTGTGCATTGATTCATTTATATTGTGAATTAAACCAATAGACTATTTTTAAAATAAAAAATATATGATTATTTGAAAAGAAAATCTATTTTTCTTATAAATTATTTAATTTATTTTATTGTTATCTTATCTTATTTTTTAATAAGTAGTGTATTATTATATTTTTGTTTGTTTTAACATATGTAATTAATTGAACTATTTGCGGTCATTCGTATAGGTTAAGAAGGATATATTAGAAAAAATAATTTGAAGATAGGAATTATAATTTTTTTTGTTATTTGTTATATATTTTGATATTTATTTATAAATAACACACACGGACACACACACACAAACACACACACACACACACATATATATATATAAATATTTAACTCAAGAATTACACGGGAGAAACGGATATTTATACTATTTAATATTTTACTATATGTTAAAAAAATAAAATATTTATTTATTAAGTATACAATGTTCACATTTTCAAATAATATAGTCATATATATTTAATCCTGTGACAAACTTTACTTTATTAGCAGCCTTCCGTGCATTACACGGAGGTAATACTAGTGATATTGATAAGATCAATATATTATTTCAATTACAAACAAAAATGAACAATCAAGATATAATGTTTCTATCTATTTCATTCTTTAAAATCTTTACTCTATTTCTTATACTTAAAAATATCTATATTGATTATTATTAAATAATTACAAAAATTAAGTAATATAATTATATATTTTATTTAATTAAATTTTACCAAAATCGACTAAAACACACATATATCTATATATATGCGCCAAAAGAGGAATGTTTATATAATTGTAGTTTCCCAGTAAAAAAAAATTGGATCATTATTTGGTAAGTTGTTATCAACTGAGGTAAGTTCAATATCCTTTTATAATCTATATATATTATATATAAAAATAAAATGGATTTATACCTCAATTGGAAATAAGGTGTTTTTTCCGCGCATTTTTCCATTCCACTTTGAGAAAGAAAATTGGTGAAAACAGAAAAATCCGATATTAAATGGAAAAGCAATTATGTAATCCGGAAAACTCTCTTAATTTGGTAATTAGTTACTATTGTTTTACATTACACTAGAAATATATTCAGTTTTATTCCAAAAAGCATATTGTTGAGATATTCTCTCTTTTTCAAAAGCTGAAAAATATCAATTTAAGATATGGATTGCTTTATTGAATCCATTCATTTTCGATAGAAATTTCTGAATATATTTATTTTCACTAAAAAATAAGGATATTGACAGCAAAATTTAAACCATAATTTCTACTCTTTAAATACTAGAACAAAGCACAGAATCACTCGATTCGTCGTGCAAAGCAGTCGTCGGTCGTCTCATCAATTTATCAATATAAGTCCGTATTGCATTTAATATTGTAAACATGCTGTAAAAATTTACATCATCATGTTGTTTGACTCGGCTCTTCGACTCTGTCCCTAGGCTCCGCCTTCGCTGATTCATTCATGTCGATAAGGTTCGCACTTTCACTTTCTGTTCTCGAATTAATTTGTTTAATTTATTATAGTATGTTGATACAAAACCTTTTGTGTTTTTGCATGATATATTTTTTTAAGAAAATCTACTAATTTCGAATTTTTTGAATTCCTGTTGCTTATTTATGATGAATTTTGATGTTATTATGTTTGTTATGGAGGATATATTTAGGAGAGTAAAATGGCAATTAAAACATTCCTAACAAGAACACACGCACACACAAAAGTTACACGTTCAAATTCGAACTTGTTACACTTTTAGCACTAAATTAAATGGTATTTTTGTATATAAAAAATATTAATTTTAAAGTCTTTCTCGGGCATCGAATGGGGTAATTACTAGTTTTTAATATAATAAAATATTCTATTCTGTGCATCGCACGGGCGAACATCTAATACTAAAAGAAGGTTGCATAAAAATTGGAAAAAACACGTGTCACTCTCACATTTTTTTCGCCGAAATTTTGTTTTCTTTCAATTATTTAAAACTGCTCTTAAATATGTCGAGAGCCCCTAAAAAGTAGACATGTGTCTTATCCACCTTATTTTGTGGGCTCTCCTCCAATCAAATCTTTTTCTTTTTCTTTTATCTTTTGTCGTCGAAATTTCAAGGTCTTATAACATTTCCGTTTCAACTCGATTTTTCATAAGAAATATATCAAATTATTCATCTTTTGTCGATCTTCGATTTAACATCAATAATACATGTATTATAATAAAAATATTAATTATTAAGTGTAAAATACATTTTTAGGATGTTAATGATATTTTTTTATTTTCTAAAAAATAATATATTTTGATTTTTAGACATTGGTATATAAAATGATACTTTTACGGATAAAAGTGATGCTTTTACTATACTTTTACAGATAAAACTGATATTTTTTCTGTTAAAAGAATGATACTTTTACAGATAAAAGTAATCCTTTTACTACAAAGAGTAATATTTTTTGTCACACGGTGTGACGGTCTCACACAAGTTTTTGTGAAACTAAAATATGATTTAATTCCAAAAATGATATTTTTTTAACGGATTGAAATTTTTAAGAAGATTAATTATTTACTTTAATTTTACCTTTTTTTTTATCTTAATAAATTTTGGATAATTTAAATTATTTGGTAAAAAAAATCATAAAAAATTCAAATTATTAGGTTTACACTTTGCAATAGAAAAAAATCTTAGATATATTTGCTAAAGTAATTTATTTATTGAATTAGTTTGCTTATTATTTTTTCAATTTTGTGAAAACAAAAATTATGTTGCCTGCAAATATAATTAGTCAATTATTTTTTATTTGAATATGATATGATAATGTAGTTTACCACTCATATACTTAAGTAACTAATATGTTTGTGGCTTTTTATACTAATTTTATATTATTTAATATATGTGACTTTCAAGCGATAATTATTCAAGATATTTGACATTGTTTATACTAAGGCATATGTATTATTACAACATGTGTAATGCACACTAAAATAACGGATAGATAAATGAATCAATCTCAAGTTTGTATTTAAAATTTTACTTAAAATATTCAACATCATCAGATCATATATTCAGCATCATCAGATCATGCATTCAAATAATTGAATTAACAAAATTTATGAAAATATAATTGGTAGTTTCTAATTGTGATAATGAAAGGTATTAAAAGTAAAAATATAAAATATTGAATACTCAAAATTTATGACAATCTAACTGGTAATTTCAATTTGTGAAAATGGAAGATATTAATTAAATGTTGAAAAAATACATGTAAGGAGGAAGAAAGATAATTGGACAAGAAAATATCAACTCCCAATTTTATATTCTCAAATAATTATATATAAGCTGATAATTTTATTATTATTGTTATTATTGAAAGTATCCATCTCATGTATTGCACGGGTGGACATCTAGTGCAATTTAGCATAATTATCATAATCAGGCAGTTCAACTAACATGTAGTTAAATTTAAGATTTCGTGCTTAATTTTGTAAAAAGAAAAATGAAAAACAACTACATGAACACATCCATCCTTATACGCAAGGTTCGACTAGGACCACTTTTTCTCTTTAAATATAATTATCCTTCCAAGAATTTATACGCTATATAATATGCTTCTATACTAGTTAGGGGACACATGCGTTACATTTTGACAAATAAATTTACAAAAGAAATATATATTTTCTGAATTAATACTGAACATATTTTACATCTAAAACAAGTATAATTTAATATTTTCTCCCATTAGTTTTTGCTTGAATTATAATTATTGAATTGATATTATTGATATTGGTATATAATGCTCTTATTTTGTGATAGTATGTTTTATATTATTTTTTGTAGAAAACATGTTGATTCTTTAGTACAAGCTTTGGCCCTATTTGTTTGATGTTGGGCTGATCCGTTCTGGATTCAGCCCAACTAGGCCTGTATTTTTTTTCTGTAAAGTTTTCGATCTTCGTCTGGGAACGGATCTTGACCCGTGACCGAGTTACTGTTTACCTGTATTTACTGATATGTAGTACATATTAGGGTTGTGTTTTCGTTGTGTTGTTGCATGTCTATTTAAACCTCACTGTTTTATGTTCCCATGGATTCACAGAACTCTTTCACTAAGCACACACCCTACAACGGCGCTTATTTGCGTCGTTCTGTGACGAAGCAAGTTTTGTTGCCTTTTACACAGCACACACATTGCACGAAATCAGTCTTCATACATATTATTTGAGTTCCCGGAAGATCCAAAAAAGTTGTTGCTGCTCCGTGTGCTCTTGTGAGGAATCTATTGGAAGCCATTCACCTGATAATTTTTCTGAAAAAAGGTTCCAAATTTATTTGTTTTGATTGTTCTTTATTCTGTTAATAATTGTTGCGAGTTTGTGGATTTCTTCTTGTTTTTTTATTCTGTTTAGACTTGTTCTGTTTGTATCTTGATTCTTTGTTGGATTTTGCTTACCTATTTTTATGATATGTTCCTGTTCGTGGGATTAGGTTTGGCATCTTGATGGGGTGCCTCCACCCATTGAGTGGAGGCGTAAGTCAATCCCCCTTGATGCTTAGTTTGGAAATATTTTTCTATTTCTGTATTGTTTGTTTGGATTTGTGTCACTAAAGAGGTCCATTGCCTCAGTTTAAAGCACCTTATGACAGATCAATCCCCCTTTAGTTTTTGCTCTGTTTTTTTGCGTTGCTGGATTGCTTGTTTCTGTCTCTATAGTTGTGTCTATTATGTGCCAAATTGTTTGTACGTTTGTGTTGTTTGGTTATATAATTGACAAATAGGGGGATTGACTAGTACGGTGCTTAACATAAAAGTAATGCTCTATAGATACTTGTTACGCAAATTAATTGCTTAACAAATCACGAGCATTACAACATTTCAGATGACAATACATCCATCTCCTTTAGTTCATGGGGTTATTTTGGCCACCCATGGGACAAAGATTACGACGCAACTGATGGTTGGTCAAAACATGTTGATTGAATTATCAACGAGAAGAAAATTGTATTTGTAATTGTTTATGCCTAAAATGTTGTATAGTTTGATCAGATATTACCACTTTCAACTGTTGTAATTTTTTATTTTTTTTCTTTTTATTTTACGTGTGTAGTTGATAATAATATTACACAATTATGTTCAGGACATAAATAGCTAAATTAATACACTTCAGCGCTTAGATTATTTCATATGATTAAAAATTTCTAAAACACAATTATGTTTAAGAATTAAGTCAAAATTGTGTTTCGTAGGCATCTTCAAAATTTTACATATGATTAAGATCCAATACAAGAAATCCACTGCCATAACTATGCAAGATAAATTGAGAATGGATGAAATTTATAATACAAAAAATTGTTAGTGGGTTAATTGTGTGGATGTGGAAAAGGAAACATCGATTTTTTTTTTTAACTGGGCCGTAATTTCTTAGCAGTTAATACTAAAGAATTAGTGGAAAAAAAATGGTCTCTTCAGGACATTTTACATAAAAAAAAATATTTAACCTAAATATATGGTAGATGTATGTACAATCGTGTAATAAGGGAGATGGACCAAAAACAGCTCAAAATTGTAATCAATGAGTTGCTCGTACAGTCGGAATAATTTTTTGTAGAATGAGTTAGGTGCTTGTACTATCGATATAAAAAATTAAACACTGAGTGCAGTTTCCCTAAAAAATTTGGTAAGAAAAATAAAAACAGAATCCCGTAATATTGGAGATGTTCATGACTAAAATACAAATATTCGGTTTCAGAAAAGAAAAAATACACTTTTTACAAAATCCCGTTTCTAAGAAACGGGAAAAAAATTATCACTACATATGCTTCTTTGGCTAATACCTTCTAAAATTAGTAGAATTAAAATCATTGGTTAAAGTTCAACACGCTTGATTATTACAATATTTGATGTCAAATCGTTTTTCACTTATACCCCTTTTTATTAAATTTGTCTTTCTTATTGAAGAATTACTTTAGTGTGAAATATCATAAAAAATTAGCTAAGATGTAATTAATATTTGTTTAGCCACTTAATCCTTTAGGGAGAAACAAAAATTTTGGACATTTCAGTGGACTTAAAGACAAATGACTTAAATAAACACACCAATAATTGGGTCGATAAATCGGAGTTTTGAGATTAAAAATCTAAACACTTACTTGTTTAGATGCCTCATGGTGGCTGTTCCGGTGGACGGGGTAGGCACAGGTCAGCACCGGCCGCCGCAAAGGCAGTGTGGACTCGGAACTCGGAGGCCGAGCTAATTCGTTTGTGCCATCTAGAGTGGGAAAAAGGTGGTCTAGCGCCAGGTCGGTTCTCGGACAATACACTACAGCACATAATGAATCGTCTCAATGGCCGGTATGAAGGGCTAACATACACCGTCACAAACATAGAAAATAAGTTGAAGAATTACAAGCGTTGTTGGCGCATGATGCGAGAGAACAAATACAAATCTGATGTTGAGTGAGACCCCTTCAAGGAGACGATTATTGCTGAGCAGGAGTATTTAGATGACCTTGCCAAAGTAATTTAGTTTTTCTTTCATTAGCCCTTGAATATCGTTCAGTCAACCAAATTTGTGCTATTAAAACACTAACATATTAGACATTACTGAGAGTCGAATTTAATTGAATGCAGCAAGTTGATGATTATCGTGGATTTATCCAGAATGGTTGTCCCAACTGGGATTAGTGCGAGGACATGTGGCATACTTCAACTGCTTTAGGGGAGGCGGCCTTTTCATCTGGCGCGGGTGTTAATGCCGGGAACGTGGCTGGTGAAGCGGGTCCCGAAAGGGCTAACTACAATGCCTTCAACTTTATGGGAGCCCAAGGGCCGACTGATGAAACCGGTCCGTCACAAGGACGTGGACGAACACCCACCGCTATAGATGCGCGTGTCGCATATGTTGACGTGTGTGGTAGCTTCTCTTCATGTTCTTCGGGCAAGCGTGGATCATCCGGGAGGAAGGAGGATATCAAGGCATGCATGGCTGAGATCAAACAAATAGCTCCCACACAAGATATCCGATTGGCCGGATACAGAGCTATCCGTGATGAGTGTACTCGGCATGTATGGATGAATATGGATGATGACGAGAAGATGCATTTCTTGATGACACTTTAGGCAAACGTTGTATTGCACTTGCTTGACTTTGTGGTTGATATTTTAACTGTTTATGCTAATTATTCGACTATTTATTTTGAGTGGGACACTTAATTGGCACCTGGATGTCGGGTGTAATTTTTTTATCAATATATTTAATTTTTTCATGTTATACCGTAAAACCTCTGATCTAACTCAATACGACCCTAATTCATATCCTCCTAATTAATCGGTAATTAACATAATGTCAAAATTGTTATTTCCAGACATCATGTCCCATTCTAACTCAGATGCTTCTGAATCAAACACTGAAGAATCTCGCTCGTGTTCGGATAATTCCGAGGATGAAAGGGTTTCACATTTCGCGCTGAACGTCCTACTGCAAAATCCACCCATTGTTCGTCAACTCAAAAACACGTCTATTCTCCAGGGGTCCGATTGGGTTGCAGAGTTGTTATATGGGCACCCGGGCAGGTTTTACGACCAGGCCCGCATGACCAAGGACTGCTTCTTTGCCCTAGTCAATACTCTAGTGAGCTGCGGCCTCTTGCCACTCGAGCAGAGCACATGTCTCGCCTATTGAATCGGTAATGATTTTTGTACGTATGGTTTGTATGCATCACCGCCATCCGGACTAGGAGGAGCATGTGCAGCATTCCACACAGACGATTAATGTGCATTTTCATCGCGTGATGGAGGCAGTGATTGCTCTAGGTGGTGATTGGATAAAAAAGCCTGACTATACAAGAGTCTCGCATAAGATTCTGATGGACAATCGCTTTTTCCCATTCTTCGAGGTACTACTAATGTTTTTTAATAAAAATTGTTCATCATGTACAGTATAAACGAACCCCTCAAAAAATCAGCACATTATGCGATTGAGCACACATTTTCAATTTGCTACAAGGCGCAGTGGGTGCCATTGATGGCACTTTAATTCCTGCAAGAGTGCCCTCAGATCGAGACACGACATGGATAACGCGTAAAGAGACAAAGTGTCAGAATTTTTGTGCTATAGTTGATTTTTTATATGTTTTTTACATACGTATATGCCGGTTGGGAAGGGAGCACCCACGATGCACGAGTATTGATGAAAGCTCTGGAACTGGACGAGTCCTTCAGCTGGCCACCAGATGGTCAATAAGAATTTTCTGGACATTCTCCATATATACCTAATTATACGAAAAATTAATTATATTTGTTGAGGTGACTAACCATCAATTCAACATTCTACATTTAGGTAGGTATTACTTGGCTGATGCTGGCTACACAAACTACGAGGCATTCTTGGCACCTTACAGACAAACGCGCTATAATCTACCCGAGTTTCATGGTAACTCAAACCCTCTGGATAGGATAGAGTTATTTAATCACAGACACTCGCAGCTGAGAAATGTGATCGAGCGTGCATTTGGTTGCTTGAAGAGCCGTTGTCCGATATTGGCACACGGAATGCCCTGTTACCGAATTGGGAATCAGCCTAAGATTGTTGTAGCTTGTTGTGTCCTACACAATTTTGTAAAGGCATCTGGCCTACCAGACCCTATATTGGAGCTGGATGCGCAGTACTACCATCCGGATGAACTAATATTCTCAGGGCCTTCATACCCCACTCCAGTAGCTATTCATGCGCAAAATGCCACAAGGGACGGGATCGCCCAAACTATGTGGGAAAAACACATTAACCCAAAATTTGATTGACGGGTTGATCTAGCCCTTGATTTAGTTTTCATTGCAGAAACTTCTTCAAGCACCTAGTGCAATGGAGGGAATCTTAACTGTTGTTATGTATTTTGAATTACCATAAGTACTATTTTAAAATTAGAGTGTTAAACAATGCACAATTTATTTTTGGTATAACGCGAACATCGTTTGAAAGTATGTATTGCTCTTGTAGAATACTTTATTATTTTACCCAATTATTTTCCTCTGCAGTTTGTTAAAGATGTATTGTTAGGACGTGTAGCCCCTACTCGAGCTAAAATTGTTCTATTGCAATAGCTTATCGATTTGTACTGTATAATAAAACGGGATAATTCCCGTAAAAAAATTCAAGTTAGTCGGTAGACAGTGTCCTAAATTATTTTTGAATTATGTTTAATTATAATATTATAATAATTTTCTAGACATGTTGGCAATGATAAAAAAAATCATTTTTACGCTTGAGTTATTGCCCTCACAGGTCACACATTCGTTATTCTACCATATGATATCGAGACGAACCTGCATTATCATAGTTTACATGGACTGTTCAATTTTTTAATAATTTTTACCCAAACCAAAATTTGTATTTTTTTAGCTTTTAAAAAATAATAAGGTAGCCAAAATTAATTTTGAATTTTGCTTGTAGGGAGGAATGAATTCTGGTAAATAAAGGTTTTAAAAAAATTATTTATTTTTTAATAGAATTTAAAAATTAATAAATTATTTTTCTAAATTAGAATAATAAAAATATTTACAAATCAAATTATTTAAACCACCAAACAACAAGACATCAACCATCAATCAACTAACTAACTCTTACACACATCATCAATCAAACACAATTCACAATACAACTTTAATCAATTATCAATCATTCATTAACTACCTCTTACACACATCAAATCAAATTTACCACATTTTATATTATAATTACCTCACAACCCAATCTCCAACCAACATAAATAAACACTCACTTATTTATCTCAACCTAAATATTCCACTTTATTCCTCATAGCTTACAGTACTCCAACTTCCCACCGCCTTAAACAAACAGTGCCTTTGTTTACTCTTGATCCTTTAAACTACGACTTACATTGAAAATCTTATAGTTAAACTCTGTGCAAATATATTATTTTTGTTGACTATTAATTGCAGCGATATATTCTTTTGACTCATTTCCGTATTTTGGGATGTCATGCAACAATCTAGAGAAAATAAATAATAAATAAAGGAAGAGGACCAAATTCGCACAACTCGAAAGTTAAAAGTTTATTACCACATCGCGAACTTAACCGAACATGAAGATGGTCACAGTTTTAGCACAAAAGGAAATTTAAAATTATTTTAAATAGTAAAGTTAATAACTACAAAGATTTACAGTTATCTGATCTTTACAATTTTATCTAAATCCCCAAAATGATTAATGGTTTTTTTCTATAATAAATTGTTACATAAGTTTACATCTTATTTTTTAAGAATATATTATTCTTATCTCCATCTCATTTTTTCCATTCATTCTCTTCCTGATCTCTCTTTAATACATTTATTTATATGTGTCCTCTGAATTAAAATTAAAAGTCATTTTTTCTCGTATTCACTCGTAATTAACGTACGACGCCTCGCTTTATACTGTCATAAAAAAAGATTAACTTCATGTAATTTAAAACTCCGCTTATTTATTCTACTTATTTCCTTCCATATTTCAAATATTTTTTTATAAAAAAAACACCGCATCATTAATACAGTGTTTTTTTATAATTAATACTTCCTTCGTCTCCACTCTAATTTGCCTACCTTTCGTTTTTGTTTGTTCCAATCTAATTTGCCAACCCAAAAATGACAAATAAAGTCAACACATATTACCCCTACTTTATCATAATATTACAAATTTGTCATTCAGTTAAATTTAAGAAATTTGATTAATTAAACACTAATCCTAACACTAAACTAATTGTTGTTATTTATCCTAACTGGATCCACTAAAAGCCCAAACCCACCCCAGCCCAATATATCCCAAAGATCAGTTTTGTTGATCCAGCCCACAACCTTTCTTGTTTATGCTCTCCTCTTCCGTCAAGAAACCCTAGCCTCTTGAGCTTCACCTCCTTGCCTCTTCTTCTTCGCCAACAATGGCGGATCCGATCTAGGGTGTTCTTCATAACAATCACTACCTCAGAATCCTTATTTCTGGGTTTAATCCCACACAAACCCTCACAAATCCAACTTCTGGCTCACCTTTTTCCTTCCTCAAAAATATTTTTCCTGTTCGAAAATTTGAAGATTCTTCCGGATCCACACCAGATCTGGCTGAATCTCATGATATTTTGTGAGAAAACACACTTTCTGGTGTAAATCGGCTTGATCTGTTACAGATCCGTATTCTATGGAAGTTTTCTTCGATGAATCAGAGGAGTGTGGCTTTGTTTACAACTCTGAAGAGAGTTTCGTTCCTGAGACCCAGTTCGAAGAAGAGGGAGTGGACGCTCTCCCTCTTGGGATCGAGTAGCCCCCCCCCCCCCCCCCCGACTTCCGATTTATATGCAGATCCGGAAATAAAAAGGCATTTCTATGAATGCCTTTCAATCTGGTGTCCATTGGTTGCCAGGTTTATTATTTTTTCGTTGAATTCGAAATATTATTCGTCTATGAAGATCTAGTGCGATCCCAACATGTGCAGAATTTTTGATTTGGTTTTTATGTTGTGCTATTTTTTGTGGGGTTTTTGGCTGGTGATGCCTTATTGTGACGGCTTATGCTTGAATTCTATGTTTATGTCTTGATTCGGTTTTGCTCCTGTAAAATTTTGTTGGGTGATGCCTTCTGTTCCGTTTACTGGTGTTTTTGGCTGGTGATGCCGTATTATTGGGTCCGAAATATTTTCTCTACTCATCTTCCCTTGATTGGGTACAGATTCTGCGAAAATTGCTCTTTGGCCTATTATGTGCTGTTTCTGATTTCTTGGCTGGTTATGCCCTAATGTTATGTATAGTTTGGCTGCTGAATTGTTTGAATAAACAATTCTGTAAAAACTAGTGAATTACAATGGTCTTTTATGTGAATTTTCTGAATTGTTGTATGGTGGCCTAATCAACTGATGTTGTTAATATGATGATTGATAACGTAGCTGCCCAACTGTTTATTCGGTTTCATCACATTTTTTTTGTGAAACTAGACAGTTTAGTTCAGATGATGCGTAGCTTAAGTTGGTCATTTAATATGACCAGCTTTATGTTGCCTGATGTGAACTGTGGGTAATTTTGTTCTTCCCTATGATGAAAATATTCTGAGGGAAAGGAAAAAAAAATCATAAAAATTGATTTCATTAAGTTCATTTGTTTACAGTTTAAGCAAAATGAACACTTTCATAAGTGTTTACACTGTAAACAAAACACAAAACAAACCAGAATTGCTACCTTTAATCTACATGTATCCCAAATCAGCCATTATCCCCTCTATGTCATATGCTACTGTGGTTTGTTCCTATTCTATTAGATGTTCAATTGCTTGTCTTATGAGTTGCTCTTCAACTTCTAATGCTTGTGGTAGTGTGCCATTCATTGCTAGAGCAACCTTCCCCATATATGGCAATTTGTAATTATTTCCTCCCTTAGCTTTCATTATCTCCACCAAGCAACCTTGTAAGCTTAAAAATATGTAGTCTAACTTGATTGATACAAGGTCCTAAAAGGATTTGAGGACATTTGAAACCAAGTCATCCACATTATAATTCCTTGTCTCAATCTGCAAAGATTGAATGGCTCTAAAAAAGCCCAAATCTAGCACATTTGTGTCTGGGGAGTTTGGTGGTTGGCACATCAGTTTAATGTCAAACCCATCGGCTGTTGCAGCCCTTTGAAAATCCGGATCCAAGTTACTTAAATGTGGCCTAGCATTGTCTTGATGTATGATGATTGTTTTGCTTGCATGAGGTGGCCATTTGGCCTTAATTGCTGGAAGAACCTAATTTGTACAGCCATGTGATGAAACAAAGTGTATGTTAGGAGCTGTTAGTGTTAGTAATGTCACCAATTTTACCATATTTGTTGAAATTAACAAATGTGTTAAAATTGTGGAGACTTACTAACACTAAACCATTAAATGATGAATTTTTTCTGATAGTGGGTACTTACTTGATCCAATATGCAGCTCTTAATAACTCCATTGTTTATAGAGTCGATTGGTTTTGTAACCAATGTGCCTCTAGCTCTATTTGCACTGTTTCTGATGGCCGGTTCTTGTTTTATGAATGGGAAAATACCAATCTTCCCATCGAAAATAACTTCCCCCCGAATCCGAATATTGTGGCCTAGCCACTGCGCACATGAACATGACGTTTTGAATAAAACGTTTGCTTTTACAGGCCCGGTAAGGTTCTTCTTCTGCAGCAAGCTTGTATGCTCTTTCTGTTTCCCTTTGCATGTAGAACCATTTTTCGTCTATGTGCACAATATTATGCATGCTCTCATATTTGAATTTTTGGGTGTTTGGGTCTTTATGCAAAAAACAAAGGTTGTATACTTCAGCCTTTGTAATCTGTTTGCATCAGTGAGTGATGGTTTAATTGAGTTAGTATGAGCTTTGATTTTACCTGCCGTGACCCATCTTCCTATTGGTGCCTTGCTGACCTCTAACTCCTTGGCAAGTCGCCTTATGGTTCCCCTCTTTTCAAAAGGTATTGCCTTCGTGGCTTCTTCGTCTAGTTTTTGAATGCTAGATGAAGGTTGTCGAGGCCTTACCTCCGGAAAGGAGATGGGGACATCTGCTGAAACTTGTTTTTTTGCAGCTTGCCAAATGCACCTTATTGTCCGGACCGAGACTCCATATGATGTTGCGACTTCACCGGTGATGCCGTACTACAAACGCCATCTTTGTTGTTTGAAAGAAGGCATTGAGCTATGCGAAGTCGATCTGATGAAGCAAGATTCTTCCCCTTTTTGTGATTTGTCATTGTAATAGAATTACTGTAACTGCTGTTGTAAAAAACAGTCCAAAATGCATTCATGCATTTTGGACTCTATTTATAGGTGAATCTGTTGTTGGACTGTAATTTGAAATTTAGGGGGTAAATTTGAATTGTAAATCCCAAATTTTGGCATTATTTACTGTTGTAAATCAGGATTTTTGGAGGAGAATTTTCCCCCCGAAAAAATTCAATGTAAACATCTCAATTTTCAGGTTTTTTGGTGTTGCTGTGATTTTTCAATGTTTTACAGGTTCTGTGATTTTTTCACTGTTCAGCTGTCAGATTTTAATTAAGAAAATGGAGGGAAGTGTTAAAACATCCCTCCCTTTAAAAATTAAGGGAATTTAAAAAAATCAACAAAACATCACACTCAACTGCTTTTTCTTAAGCTCCATGCCCGGCCAACGTAGGAAAATTGGACTGGGACGGAGGGAGTAACTCTTATATTTATATGTATGTAATTGTTCAATCACTTTCTTTTTATATATGCCAACAAACAAATATGACATGAAGAGCTTAAATTGAAATTCATTACAATTAATTATACATTCTCATATTATTAGAACATCTTATAATCGTGCATCGCACGGATTTTACTAGTATTGGAAAATCTTATTACAATGTCACATCTCTTTCTATTTCTCATCTAATATAATTTGTTGTCAAAGTCTCCTATGCACTAGTTACACGGTGCAATTCAAGTTGTGTATCACCATTTATACTAAAAGATATTACATGTACTGGGTAAGGCTATTACAATATCTTTACCCAGAATGTGTGATACATTTAAACATAAATCGTGATACCTTTTTACCGTGATACGTTTACCCATCACATGTAATATCTTTTCACATAAATAATAATACTTTTTGACTCATAATACGAAATGCATGGATCTTAGTGCACAAAACACCTCCCCTAATTTGTTTATCTCTACCAAATCTTAATCAAATCGCTACTAAATATGAAAGAAGAGCCGCTAAAAATCAGCTTAAAACACGTGTTACTCCCTCATTTTTTTTTAGTTTTTTACCTTATTTTATTTATAAAAATAATAGTGAGTTCAAACACACGTCTCCCCTACCATTCCAAATTTCCTATCTCTTATCAAAACGGTTTTTGTTTACATAAATCGTAAAATTCACATAGACTAGGACTCCATCATGGAAGTATTAAGAATTGTTAACAATGGGTTGGCTGTGGAAGAATGAAGATTCCATTATCGCCGCTCTTCAAACTGTTGTGGCAAGGGGAATAGTGAACGCTATGCCAGCCATCCGGAAGAAGTGGAAACTGTAAAATTTATGCGCAAGTGTGGAAAACCGAGCAGATTTTCAAGGACTTCCTGGGAAGGTAATTTAGGCGGATCCTATATTCGAGATGTTGTAATTGGATGTTTGATTAAGCATTTGAACAAATCTGGTTTGTGAATTAACGTTTTAGGTTTAACTTTCTTTGACAGGATTGTGTTTATAAATATGTTTAGATGGAGTTCCATTCTAGGTAGGGTATCATTATTTATTATAAGCTTTTGGAATTTTGAAATAATACAGTAAAAATCTGAGGGATTCTTGAGGTATTTGTCATGAGATTATAAATATTTTAACTTTCATTTTAGAGTCTTAATGTGCCATCCTCCTTCTGATTGATATCTCTGATGGTATGAAAATTGGAAAAGGAAAAGACTCCAATGATATCTTGGAACCTTGACACTTCATGCCATTTCATCCATTATCGTTCTTTTGTTGTTTCTATATGATACTTAACTGCATTCAACAGTATTTGAAATTCATGTACACTTAATGTACAGAATTTAGTTTCTAATTCATTTCCCTCTCACTAATGACTGACTTAACATAATGTATTCTAGAGCAAGATGTTTTGTGTATGAGGAAGAAAATGCTAAGTTTGTTTCTATTAGTCAAAGATCCACTCAAGGCTAACACTCACACAAGAGGAAATTCATAACCTGCATGTTGGGGGAATTGTCGTGGTATTGATATGTCGTTTTCATTCTTTGCATAAAGTGGTATTTGTATATGAACTTGGTTGTTCAACCAACTTTCATGTACCATGTTTATATGTATATATCAGTCCAATTAACAACTTCACCACTTTGAGATTGAGGATGAAGTAGTCACATATGTTGGGATAACATATTCATATATGACTGCTTATGTGGAATTTTTTTAGCTTATGCCAATTGTTGTTGCTTAGTTGGTGACATTTAGCACTATGTATTCTTCTTGACAGCCTAAAAACTTCATAGCATTTAACACCTATTTGTGTATATATTTCTTTTCTCCTTGATATGTCATCCATTCACAACTCAAAAAGCGTAACATAATTCTATGGAAGAACATGTACTTGAAAGAAAAATCAAATCATATCCAACATATGATAGCTGATTTACGAAGAAATATAATTTTCTTGGGCAAGATTTTACCTTTTCAATTTTAATAGTTGGTCTGCAGTTTTGTAGTTTTAGGATTTCACAACTGTTGTTAGGATCTATAACTTTATCTGTATTGCATATTTATGTTTTTCTAAATTCTTGCATTTTCTACAATAATGTGGGAACTTATTTTCAAATAGAGCAGTTTGTATCAGGCTGCAACTAAACCCCAGTTACTAATTGTTTCTTGCGCGTGACGACGAACATGTTTGATCCAAGAGACTATTGGACCAGGATTCATGTGTTTATAAGTTTTTTTTGTTCTTCTACCTACTAGAAGCATGTCAAAGAAACGGGTTCAGGAATGGGGACAACATAGTGTTAGAGATGGCTAAAAGTGGAAAAAATGGAATATCATTCATAACCTCAATTCTGGAACACATCACGGTGGTGCAGCTGGGGTGATTACTGATTCAGATTCAAAAGCAACAGCATAAAAGTCGTACGATCCTCGCTATACAGATTCCACGCCCCACCAAGATGAAGGGTGTCCAATGACTTCCCCAATGGGATTGAGAGAGGCTACATTGCCTTATTCTGGCTCCCGAAGGTCATATAACCCAATTTTGATAGCCAAAGAGTGATTATATACCATATGTGCCAATGCTCCAGATAAGATTTCGGTGGCAGAGAAGGCTATTGGAACTTGACCCACATCGTAGTAAGGGCTGTGAGGTGGTGTTCAATCTCATCAAGTGAGCTATACTTTGTAATATGGTGTGTTGGGAATGTTGAACCGGAATCAGGAAGTGAAGAACCGGAGGTTTGAACCGGGTTTGAGCATCAAGAAGACAAGCTGTTCAGAAAAATCGGGTTCAAGGCAGTTGAGGATAACCGTCATTTGTGACGGAGCAGTTTCAGGATTTGTGACGAAGAAAACCGTCATTTTTGTTCGGTAGTTGAGCTCAACTTCATTCAGTTAGAACTTTCTGTACAATTACATTCGAGCTCCAATTCTTATATCATTGTAAAGCTCTCATCAAGGAGAAGAACACTACGTCGAGCAATCTCCTTGTTTCTTAGATTAGAGAGAGTATTTTGAGATTGATCGTTTCTGCCCTAATTTGTCAACAGAATTGGGCATTTCGTTTCTTGTGTGTATTCTCTGTAATTGATTGGATTTCTTAGTGGATTTGGGTGTGTCTTGCCTCCATGGATGTAGTTCATCTTGAACGAACCACGTAAAAGCTGTGTGTGATTCATTTTCAGTTCCTGGTCTGCGTAAGTGCAATTCGGTTACATCTTTGGCCGAACTGCATGTGTGTTTTTCAAATTGATCTTTGTGCGAATTCCAGATTCTGTTTAGTTGTGTTTTTAAGAGTTGAGTTCACTAACAAGGGCAATCTGTTAGTTTACGTTCCCTATAAGAAAACACAATTTTCTCAAGGGGCTGATAAGTATATTGCCCGGCTTGCTTTAGTCATACCAATTGAAAGTGGAACTATTATACCTTGAGAACTTAAAGTGTGTATGCACTTCCTGTGTTAAGAACGTTCCATCTGTATGTTTGTTTTAGGTGGCTTGAAGATGAATTTTGTTAATATCCTGTTACTTCTATTGTTCTCATAGTTGTAACATCATGAGTTAGAAGTTATGTTTGTTTGGTACAGATTTGTTGTCTTTAATATGAAATTCATTGAACTAAAATGAAATGTGTTTGTGTGGGTGTCATTTTTTTTTCTTTTTTTTTTTCTTTTTTTTTTTTTTTGTGAAGTACAATTTTGATTGAGGAGAGGTTTGGTAAGATTTGATCTCTTGGTTTACAAAGTGCTCTACCAACTGAGCTATAATCAATTCCCAGAATGATTTACATTATTTGCTTAACCTCGAATTATTTACATTGTTTGTTCTTGGTGATTATTTTGTGGAGAACCCAATACTTATGATAATCTTCTCTTAGTTGTGTATTTTGGCTACAAAAAAATAAAAAAATGATTATATATATACATGTGTTGATACATAAAATTCGCATCCAATTAAAATGCGCCATGCAATAAAATATAAGTTGAAAATCAATTTTATATTGATTGTTTTAATATTAGGAATTAATTAAATAAATTCCTAAGTTAAAAGATCAATTTAATTGGTGATTTATTATATATTTTATTGGCCAATTAGAAGCCGCCATGTGTCAAGATGATGCAGAAATTATTAAATTAAATTAAATTAATTTAATAATTATCTTATGGATAATGATATTATAACGGACCAAACATATCGCTCCGTTCAGGCTCAAGCCCGTTAGGGTTTTCCATTCTACAACTATAAATAGGGCTTCGTTCTCCACCAAAAGGATCAAGAACACAAGTCAAGAATCAAGTGAAGAATTCCGGTACAAAGGAATATCAAGCGAAGAATTCCGGTACAAAGGAATTTCAACTTTCTTCGGTGTTCTTCGACGTTCTTCGAGAAAATCAACAACAAGACAAGCTCAAGAAAGGTGGTACAAAACCAATCTTGAGCTTAAGGCGGTACAAAATCAATCCGGTGTTACAATCCGGCATTACGAAGCCAATCTTGAGATTTTTTTCAAGGCGTTACAAAGCCAATCTCAAGATTTTCAACGTTTGATCCGAGATCAAGGTGCTAAGCCCCTCCGATCGGCGTTTCAAGTCAAAACTTCGAAGGTGTTCTTCGTCGTTCGTCAAGATCTTCGAAGACGTTCTTCGTATATTGAATCAAAAGTATTGTTTAATTCAAAATCAAGCTCACAAGCCTTTGAATTAACGTTACTCAAGTCAAAGTCCAAAACCGGGGAAAATTAAGGTTAACTCCGACATCAATCACTCGAAGAGAAGAATCAGAGGATAACTAGAGATAGGATCCACAAAATTGTAAAGTTTATTCATTTGATCCAAATATTCTATTTTGTACATCTTTTCCGTGTTTATACATTTTATACACGAAATTTGTTGTTACAAATTTGGCACGCCCAGTGGGACCATCTCTACCTCTCATCTCTTCTCTTCAACCAAAATTGAAGGCATCACTATGACACGTCATAAGATCATAATTACGAAAGCCGCTGGAATAAATCCTCCAACTGCAGACGTCAATGTTGTCACAAGAAGTATTTCAAGCAGCTCGCGATCATTGGCATCTTCAGAGGAAAATACTTCCTCCGGGGCTACTAACAAGGATTTGCGAAACATTGCTGATAGCAATAGGGATGACAAGGACAACTCTGCATGTTCTACACCTCGCTCTTCATCAAGCTCAGAAGCAGCTCCGATCATGACAACAAATGCTTCAACTCTTAAAGAACAACTCGTAAGCTTGACTAAAGCTATTGAAGGACTTACGAGACATGCACAAGAGCAAGACTCCTTGACCGCAAAACTGATAAGCAGGGTTGATAGCGGTACTACAAGTCGCGCTCCTGGAAAAGAACCTGTTGAGGAACAAGACGAGGCGGAAGAGTCTGCAGGGCATCAATATCAACAAAACAAGAAGGAAAGAACCACGGATAAACTACAAGTGTCCACTGATGGTATGGTCCATGTCGACCAACTAAAAGAGATCATCTTAGGAACCCTTAAAGACAAGTTTGACGAAACGTCTAAGTCATCTTCAACTTACACCAAACCATACTCTCTGAGGATTGACAACTTGAAGATGCCTTCCAGTTACCAACCTCCGAAGTTTCAACTTTTCGATGGTAAAGGCAGCCCGAAACAACATATTACTCATTTCGTCGAGACATGCAATGACGCCGGGACGTATGTCGATCATTTGGCAAAGCAATTTGTCCGCTCATTGAATGGGAATGCATTCGACTGGTACATAGACTTAGAAGCCAATTCCATTAATAGTTGGGAGCAAATGGAGCAAGAATTCCTCAACCGCTTTTACAGCACTAGGAGAACCGTAAGCATGATTGAATTGACCAACACACGTCAATGGAAAGAGGAGGCCGTAGTTGACTATATCAACCGATGGAGGAAGCTAAGCCTCAATTGCAAAGATCGTTTGTTGGAAGCTTCTGCGATTGAAATGTGCACCCAAAGAATGCAATGGGGTCTTTAGTACATCCTCCAAGGAATTCGGCCAAGGACATTTGAAGAATTAGCAACTAGAGCGCATGATATGGAGCTAAGTATGGCTGCAAGTGGAGTTGAAGGACCACCGACCCTTGACTTCCCAAAATCTAGAGAAAGACAAGAAGCCAAGAAAGGGGGCAAGTCATTTGTCAAACGGTCAACCAAAGAATCCATGGCTGTAAATGTTAAAACCATCAAGTTCCGAACAAAGAATGATGATAAAGAAGGTGAAAAGCAGAACATTCCTCGAGAGACGGGACAAAGAAAGTTAACCTTGAAGGAAATGCAGAACAAACAATACCCTTTCCTAGATTCGGATGTTCCCGGGATTTTTGATGACCTGCTCAAGGAAGGTTTGATCGAGTTGCCGGAAATGAAGCGACCAGAAGAGGCTGGAAGAATTGACGACCCAAAGTATTGCAAATACCATCGGCTGTTGGGTCACCCAATTCAAGATTGCTTTGTATTTAAAGACAAAGTGTTGCGGTTGTCTCGAGAAGGAAAAATCCTTTTAGAGGAGGATGCTACGACAAATCTCGTCACTGTTACATGCTCCACAATGAATCATCAAAATGAAGAAGTCTATCTATCTGAGACAGAGGATCGCTCTACTGATAATGACCATACTTCAGCAATCACTTTCACCGACGAGGATTTGCAACTCGGCTCTGATCCACATAGTAGGCCGTTATTCATGACTGCATACACTCGTGAGAAAAGGGTGAACAAAATACTCATTGACGGAGGCTCTGCCGTGAACATCATGCCTCTACGAACAATGAAAGAGTTAGGGATCTCCACAGATGAGCTTGTAAGTAGTCGACTGATGATCCAAGGATTTAACCAAGAGGGACAACGAGCTCTTGGAGTTATAAGGCTAAACTTGTTGATGGACGAGATGACTTCGACGGCCTTGCTTTATGTGATCGACGCTAGAACATCATATAATATGCTCCTCATCCGCCCATGGTTGCATGAGAATGGGGTAGTTCCATCTACTTGGCACCAGTGTTTGAAATATTGTGAAAATGGTGTCGTAAGAAGAATAGATGCTGACGATAAGCCTTTCTCTGAGGCTGAATCACATTTCGCCGATGCCAATACTACTTCAAGGACACAAGAACCAAAGAAGTTCTCTCAAACAAAAAATCTGAAAAGGGTCAAGCTGTTAAAGACGAGCCATGTAAACCTTCACCTCGTTGCGATGGAAAGATCTCAAAGGGCAACATGTTCCTTTCCCAAGAAGAACCTCTGAAAGAGTTGACCTTGCCACTACACAAGCTTGATGCAACAATCCCGTTAAGTCAACCGCTTGAAGGATTCGTCCATCCGACATCGGGAGCTAGAACTGAGCATGGAACACTTCCATTACCTGATGACAACAAGCATTACGGTCCTAAAGCCTTCAAACTTCTTGTCCAAGCCAGGTATAACCCACAAGAAAGGAGCTCCAGTAAATCCGATGTTGTCACGAATACAGTAAAAATGGCTGGCCATGGTGGCAAAAGTTCCAAGATAGGTCTCGGTTATACGCCAGCAAATCCTGTTCTCATCACCATCAAAAGAGCAACCACTAATTATGTCATTGAGGGAGAAGTCTCATCAACAGAAGACACTTTTGATAGAAATTGGAGGAAAGTACGTCGGGTCTCCGTCTTTGAAAGACTTGGCCCAGTGAAAAGACGTGGGAGAAACATTCGCCAAAGGATAAATGCTGCCAAGTTACAAGGGGGCAATGAGCAAAAATCCAATCAAAGGATTAGAAGCTTAATCCCGTCCCATATGAAGAGGCTCACCACTTTAATTGTGTCATGTGATAAAGAGCTGAAGGCTAGAATGCAAACAATCATCTTCACAAAAACACAAGATGAAGACGATAGAGAAAGTGTGGCTTCTTCATACTTCGTCAATAGTGGCGCCCAACATGTCCCTCAACGTGCACCTCAGAGCACTATAGAAAACCTAAGAAGGAAAATCATTCGACTAGTCAGAGGTGGCTACGTCAACGAAGGGAATGGTACTATGCACACAATCCAAATAAGGCAAAGGAACGGGCAAATAAGAGCATGCGTAGACTTTAAGAAATATGAAGAGGTAAATGAGGACGTTGCTTCAACAAATCACATTACCCTGAGTGAAGAAGTCCATGAAGCGGAGGAAGATGCCGAAATTGCGCCCCCAGAACTCGAAGAAGGAGTGAAATCAACAGTGGACGAGCTGAAAGAAGTTAACCTAGGTGATGTCGATGATCCACGACCACATCAGCGCCCTATTGACGGCCAATGAAGAAGAGGCATACATTGAATTGTTGCAAGGATTTAGAGATGTATTCGCATGGTCATACAAAGAGATGCCTGGATTAGACCCGAAGGTAGCTGTCCACCATTTGGCCATGAAGAAAGGCACTCGACCCGTGAAACAAACTCAACGTCACTTTAGACCTGAATTGATCCCTCCGATAGAAGCGGAAGTAAACAAACTGATCGAAGTTGGATTCATTCGAGAAGTCAAATATCCCACATGGATATCCAGCATTGTCCCAGTAAGGAAGAAGAATGGACAAATCCGAGTTTGTGTTGACTTCAGAGATCTAAATGTGGCATGCCCAAAAGATGACTTCCTACTACCGATCACCGAGCTCATGATTGATGTGACTACGGGGCATGAAGCTTTGTCCTTCATGGATGGATCATCGGGATATAATCAAATTTGCATGTCACCCAAGGACGAAGAGTTGACAGCCTTTCGAACTCCAAAAGGAATATACTGCTACAAGGTGATGCCATTTGGATTGAAGAACGTTGGAGCTACGTACCAAAGGGCCATGCAGAAGATATTTGATGACATGCTCCATAAGAATATTGAATGCTATGTTGATGATGTGGTCGTGAAGTCTAAAAGGCGAGAAGATCATCTGAAGGACTTAAGGAAGGTGTTTGAACGCCTTCGAAGATACCAACTTAAGATGAATCCCCTCAAGTGCGCATTTGGAGTCACGTCTAGAAAATTCCTCGGATTTGTCGTCCGCCATCGGGGCATAGAAATTGAGCAAGCTAAAAGTAACGCAATTCTGAAGATGCGTGAGCCACGAAACATTCATGAGCTCAAAAGTCTACAAGGAAAGTTGGCATACCTTCGAAGGTTCATATCAAACTTGGTTGGACGATATCAACCGTTTAGTAGGCTCATGAAGAAAGGCGCTCCATTTGAATGGGACGAATCCTGCACCAATGCTTTCAAAAGCATCAAGGACTACTTGACGAAGCCACCAGTGCTAGTCACGCCAGTGTCTGGACGGCCTTTTATTCTGTACATCGCTGCACAAGAACGATCTGTTGGAGTTCTGTTGGCACAAGAAAATGACAATGGCAAGGAAAATGCTTTGTACTATCTAAGCAGGACAATGACGCCAAACGAACTAAACCACTCAGCAATAGAGAAGATATGTCTAGCTCTGATCTTTGCAATTCAAAAGTTGAAGCACTACTTCCAAGCTCACACCATTCGCCTTGTCTCAAAAGAAAATCCTTTAAAGTATGTTATGTCAAAACCAGTGCTCTCCGACAGACTTGCAAGATGGTATCTCCAGCTGCAACAATTCGAGATAGTTTATGTTCCCCAAAAGGCAGTAAAGGGACAAGTGTTGGCCGACTTCTTAGTTGATCATCCTATCCCAGCTGAATGGGAATTATCGGACGATTTGCCAGATGAAGATGCATTAGCTGTTTAAATCTCTCCTCCTTGGAAGATGTACTTTGACGGAGCAGCTCATAGAGAAGGAGCTGGTGCTGGGGTTGTCTTTATGACACCATATGGTGAAGTACTTCCATACTCATTCACTTTAACTCAGAATTGTTCGAACAATGTCGCTGAGTATCAGGCACTCATACTTGGGCTTGAAATGGTGGTGGACACAAAACGACTACATCTCAAAGTGTATGGAGATTCCAAGTTGGTAATCAACCAGCTAAGCGGAGAATATGAAGTTAAGAAGCTCGAATTGCTACCATATGTCACCTATGCTCGGAAACTTATTGGGTGGCTTGGAGATGTAGAACTTGATCACGTTCCAAGAAAGCACAATAAACAAGCAGATGCACTTGCTAAGCTCGCTTCAACAATTGCTATGTCTGATGCCGAGGTGCGTGTACCAATATGTAAAAGTTGGGTCATTCCACCAATTTTTGAAGATGAAGATGATGATGAGAAGAAGGAAAGTCTTGCCGTTGAAGTATATGAGATTGAAGAAGAAGATTGGCGTCAAGCCTTTGTGGATTACTTAAAATATGAGAAGCTACCGAATGACCCTCGCCAAAGGGTCGATATACGATGTCGTGCATCACGTTTCATTTACTTCAAAGGGACACTCTATAGACGATCATTTGATGGAGTCTTTTTGCGATGCTTAAGTAATGAAGAATCTGTCCGAGTTATGGAAGAAGCTCACTCCGGGATTTGTGGAGCTCATCAATCGGGTCCAAAACTACACTTCCGGATCAAGAGAATGGGTTACTACTGGCCGACTATGGTGAAAGATTGCATAGATTATGCGCAAAGGTGTCAAGCTTGTCAGTTTCATGCAAATCTCATTCATCCACCACCCGAGCCCCTACATCCTACTGTTGCTTCATGGCCCTTTGACGCTTGGGGTTTAGATGTAGTTGGACCAATAACAAAGTCTTCGGGTGGACATTTTTATATCCTGGCAGCGACAGATTATTTCTCTAAGTGGGCTGAAGTTGTGCCTCTGAAAGAAGTAAAGAAGGAAACAATGGCTGATTTCATCCGTCGTAACATAATCTATCGCTATGGGGTACTGATAAAGCGCAATCCGGTAGCCAATCAATTCAGCTATAAATCAGTGCAAGAAATATAAAAACACGCAAAATATACGTGGTTCGATCCGGAGATCTACGTCCACGGGCTGAAAATGACACCTGCCGAGGTGTTTTCTTTACTATTGTTTTGAAATTACACACTACTGTTTCAGAGTACTCAAGAGCCAACCCTAATTCCGAGTTCTGTTCTCATATTTATAATGTTCCCTCCTAAACCCTAACTAACCCCCTATTATTACGCCTATTTTCCGTTGTATGGGAGTTGGAAGCGGATCGTGGGCCTTGAATCGCAGAACACGCCGCAGTTGGGCCGCGCCGCATTATTTGGGACGCATACTTCTGAGCCGTCTGGGCCGGTTAGTGGGCCAAAGTGTTAACCCGACCCAAAGTGACTGGGCCATACCCATCAGATGCCCCCCCCCAGCCGGAGCGAGGAAGGAGCTTCGGTAATGACCCGGGTAGAGCTGTAGGCAAGATGAGCCGTGGTCGCGGGTAAGCCGAAGTGTTTTTGGGTGGACAAGGCTGTTCCGCGTCTAAGGTACGCCGAGGCGTAGTCCATGGGAACTGAATTGATAAAGGCCGAATTACACCGAGGTGATAGCAAGACCCCGAATTCCCCCAAAAACAAGAAATTGTAGCGGAAGAAGATAGTGGTCTGGCCAATGTGAAGGAGGCACCGGAGTGTAGTCCAAATCTTTTTGGCCAAGAGTGGAGTTGATGTGATTGGCGGCGCCATCATGAGAGAGAAGGGTGTGAAGTGACACGCTCTGCAATCCCCAATAAACCTGTTCCCCACGCGCCTTGGGAACCGCAAAGCGCGTGCATAGCACGTCCAAATCTGAAACACGGAATTTGAATAGGCTGCATCTGGACCGTTGATTCTTTCAAGTATATATTGGGAATAATGGCACAGTTCAATTCATCTTCTTCCTTGTGATTTGCCAATTTTGGAAAGCGGAAAAAAAGGAGAAACCTGTGCGCGTGTGACTCATCTTAAATCAAAACTTCTCAAACTCAAACCAAGTAAGTATGCCTTCTTCTTCATCTTCTTCTTCTGTTCAAGAAGTAGGGACTAAGAGCGCTCCGTTAGACGTGCCACCTCTACGATTCATTATTCCAGAGAGGAATGAGATTAGAACTGTTGAACGAGCCGACGGCAGGGAAACCAACATCAAGATGGTCGGTTTTTACGAGTGTATGTAGAATGATTTCGAGGTGTCCACAATAGCGCCGCGGATGGCACGGGTGCAGATTGAGAGAGAAATCCCCTCATTTTACCTTCCATTTAACTTAGAATATATAGTACCGGACCCCGGTGATAGGGCCTGTTGCCCGCCGCAGGGCTTCATTAGTGTGTATATAGACCCCCTGAGAATAGGTTTGAGACTGCCTCTGTGGGACATAGTGGTCCGGTTACTGAGATACTATAACATTGCCTTATGCCAACTAGCGCCAAATGCGGTTAGACAAGTAGTCGGATTCACCGTAGTGTGCAAGAATGCCGGGGTAGAACCAACCGTAGAGCTATTTAGGTTTTTTTACCAACTAAAAGCCTTCGGTAAATCCAAGGGGTGGTACTCCTTCAGTCCCCGAGCCCGAGGTGGGTTCAAGGTGCAAAACCCGAGTAAGGTGGAGGGATGGAAGGAGAGGTTTATATTTGTGAAAACCGAAGTAGCTCTCCCGAGGTGGAGGAGGGATGAGGTACTTGATACTGCCCCGGTGGAGAATCCGGAGGCCGAGGTTGTACATTCATTCCGGTCAGTAGGGACTTTCAAGACCCTCTGTACTGAGGAGGAACTGGAGGGGGCCGGACTGAGCCCGTATTATTCGGGCGATGCGGTTGCCGAGGAGGGTAGGAGTTCTCATATCTTGCTTTTTAAAAACTGTTGCCTTGTACAGGACTAACTTCAAATTCTGTATGCAGTGGGATGCTTCGGAAAAGAGCCAGCCGGAAGCCCCGCAGTAGCTGTAGTAGCCAAAAAGAAAGGAAAAACTGCTGAGGTGTCTCCCCGGGGGAAGATGTCACCCAGTGCGAGGCCCAGCGCTGGGTCTGAGGAGCAGGTAGGAGCGGCGAGGCCTACCCCCGGATCTAAGAAGAGGCCGGAGCCATCTGGGACACCTCCGGCAACAGCAAAAAGACTCCGCACAGGGGAGAGTATGGAGGTAAATCCGAAATGTGTTGTTAGTTACTGTTAACGCAAATGCAGTGTACATTTATCTATGCTGATTTCTGTGTGCTGCTTTTTGTGGCAGTTGAAGGAGCAGGGCCCTCAAGTCTATTGGGGTTGGAGGGGGCCGATGCCGAGGAACTTCTGCGCTTGGCGCGAGGAATCGTGGAACTCGGTCGTAAGAGCGAGAAGGAAGCCAAGGATGAGCTAGCCGAAGTGGCTAGAGAGCTTCGGGCGCGCAACGACAGGTTAACACAAGACCTGGCCGAGGCGCGTAAGAGGGCAGCCTTGGTTGAAAATGAGGTAGCGCGTCTGCGCGGAGTGGAGGCAGAAACCGGTGTCCTCCGAGGGGAAATATTGCAACTGCGGGCAGAGACGGAGGCTCGGGAAGCTGCAATAGTCGAAGGTCAAGAAGCGATGCTGAAAGCATTCGCCGAGAAACTGTTCCAAACCAGCACGTTTCTTGACTTTCAGACAGACTTCGTCGCCGTCGGGGACAAGGCCACACGATCTGTGTTACTGGAGCAGATCAAGGAAATCTACCCGAATGTGGATGTATATCGTCCAGAATTCGGGTATGACTACGAGGCTGTGGCCGGGGTGGAGAAGGCCTATTACACAGTTCTATCGCATCTGCCGGAGTGGCCTCTATTGAAGGCTCTAGCAGAGAAGAAAAAAATTCTGAAGGCCGAGGATATTGCTAGCTGTGAGGTGGACCAGGACCAGGAATTCCTGGCATTCCGCCGGGGTGAGCTTGTCTCCGAGCCCCGAAACAAAGAACACACCCCCCCCCCCCCGGGATGGAAGTTGCTGCCATGGCTGCGGATGAAGCTGCTGCAGTTAATGCTGAGGAGGAGGCAGAAACGTCGGAGGGCCGGCGAGAGGTGGTGCCCGAGGATACTGAGGGGATCGAGACGGAGGTCAGTCGTTCCCCTCAAATTTAATGTAGTAGATAATAGGAGTAGATGTAAATCCCTTGTACTGGACCATGGATAATGTACTTCGATTTTGTTGAATATAAATGTTGTTTTTGAACTGAACTCCCGTTCATTGTATGTTTGAGATTGATCTTTCTCGTTGATTCTATTGTCTATTCAGAATACCGCGGAATTGCACGAAACGATAAAGAAGCTCATGCAATAATTGGAGTGGTTCCGCGGAGAGAAGAATAACTTGCAAATGCAAGTAGTGCCGAAGCTAGAAAAGCGGCGGCCGCTGCGGAGAGAAAGGCGAAGGAGGCCGAGGAGAAAGCCTTTGACCAGGAGTTGAAGTATCTGGCAAAAGTTGCTGAACTGGACCGAGTCCTCATCCATCAAAGGGAGTATGACCGGATATTGACTGAGTTCGGCTTACTGACATTTGAGGAAGTTGAGGCGCGGGTCGTAGAGATTCAGAATGAAATTTCAGCACTTATGGCGAAGAGCCTAGCCGAGTCCTCGGAGCTCGTAAGAAAGCGGGAGGTGTTGGAGTTACTCCTCAACATGTACGAAGGATTGAAAGGCCGTGGCAGGTGGCGGCCCTCTGCCGAGGAATACATTGCGAGTTCAAGCCGGAGCCAAGGTACTTCAAAAACCCCCCGGAAGGGTAAAAAGAAGCCAGCGGGAAAGAGCAAAGGCATTATTATTCGAGAGCCAGTTCCAGTGACTACGGTCGAAGAAGAGCCCGCTGTTGTCGCCGAAGAGGTAGTCGAAGAACTGGCCAAAGAAATTGAAGTAATGGCTCCCGAGGAATGGGATCCTGTGCAATGGGCCCAAACTCCGAGGTCTGCCCCGCAGCCAAGCAGTCGGGCTCGTACAAGAGACGAAATCCCCCGACAAGCGCCAAGGACGAGTCCGCGACATCGAGGGGCCCGAGGAGGGGAAGGAGCTAGAACTCAAGCCCGAGGAACGGCAAGATCCCGGAGGACACGACGTAGGTCCAGGAGTAGACCTCAACGCCGGAGCGCTGACTACTGGCTCGGAGGCCGTAGATAATTTTTTTTTTTTTTTTTTTTTTGAAGGCTTATGTAAAAAACCTTTTGGCATCACCTCGAAAAAATGTAATAAACGTTCTGGTGTGCATAGTAATAATTATTTTAACGGGTGTTCGGGAACACGATATGGATAGCGCCAATTTAAATCTCCCCGGACGGATCGGGCGGGAGTAAAATCTCCCCGGACGAATCGGGCAGGAGTAAAATCTCCCCGGACGGATCGGGCGGGAGTAAACACCTCTCCGGTTAAACAGGCGAGAGATTGATACGAGTCCGGGGACGAAAGGTGAGTCTCCTCGGACGGACCGAGAGAGAGAGATTTAATTGTCCGGAGACGAATAATAATAATACGACTGCGTTAGGGCGTCCCCGTAACGTAGAAGAAAACACAGCAAGAGGTATAAACAAAGAGTATTTATTCAATGATGAATGCCGGAGCAAATTAAAGAATACAAAGATAAATAGTAATGAAAACGTAGTGTACAATGATCATAAAGATAAGGATGAACTTGTCATTTGGCATTCACAGATAGAAGCGTCTCAAGTTAGTGACATGCCAGCCGCGGGGAATCGGGGTTCCGTCAAGATGCTCTAACTGATAGGATCCAGATTCGTGTGCGGCAGCGATGCGATAAGGACCTTCCCAGGCGGCATGCAATTTACCCTCGGGGGCAGCCTTGCTAGCTGAGTTGAGCCGGAGTACCAAGTCTCCGACATTGAATTGGGTGCCTCGTACTCGGAGGTGATGATACCGAGCTGCACGTTGTTTATACCTTGCCTGCTGGATGAACGATTGATCACGACGATATTCAAGCTCATCCAAATTTGTGCAGAGAGCTTCGGCATTATCTTCGGGAATCAATGTTACGAGGCGGGGACTTGGCACGCTGATTTCCGCCGGAATCACAGCTTCAGAGCCGTAAGTAAGGCTGTAGGGGGTCTCCCCGGTAGAGGTATGCGGCGTTGTGCGATAAGCCCATAGAACTTGCGGAAGGTTTTCGGCCCAAAGACCTTTAGCATTATCCAGGCGTTTCTTTATACCCGTAAGCAGTGTACGATTAGTGACTTCGACCTGACCATTGGCTTGAGGGTGAGCAACCGAGGTGAAAATTTGTTTGATATGGAGCTCCTCGCACCATGACCTGAAGGGATCGTTGGCAAATTGTTTGCCATTATCCGAAATAATAGTGCTCGGTATGCCAAAACGACATACGATATTTCGCCAGACGAACTTCAAGATGTTTTGACCAGTGATGGCAGTAAGAGGTTCTGCTTCTACCTATTTAGTGAAGTAATCTACGGCGACCACAAGAAATTTCAATCCCCCCGGAGCGACCGGAAATGGGCCAACAATATCAATTCCCCACTGTATAAATGGCCACGCACTTTGAATTCCAGTGAGCTCGGTTTGTGGCAGGTGTTTCACACGAGAGTGCAGTTGACACTTGCTGCATTTGGTCACTAAGTCGTGGGCATCGTTAAACAAGGTTGGCCAATAATACCCCCATCGGAGAACTTTCTTGGCCAACGTTCGTGAGCCGATATGACTGGCACAGGCCCCTTCGTGAACCTCCCGAAGAACTTGAGTAGCCTCGGCAGGAGCAAGGCACCGGAGATTCGGTTGTAGGTACGACCGTCGATACAAGACTCCATCATGAAAGGAGTATTTGGGGGCTTTAAGGACTATCTGCCGAGCTCGCAGCTTATCACTAGGCAGAGTTCCATCACGAAGATATTGAATAATAGGAGTCATCCAATTCGGATCACTGTTAGTCAATACCGAGACCGTTGCCTCGTGAATCGCCGGATGAAATGAATCTTCGACTATAATATCCGGAGATACATTAGTGTGGACCGCGGAGGCCAATTTACTGAGCGCGTCAGCTTTAACATTCTGTGTACGTGGTACCTTCTGGACAACAACCGTATCAAAAGTTGACATGAGTTTGAGTGTTAAAGCGAGATACCTGATCATCGTTTCATCCTTAGCGGCATAAGTACCCCGGATCTGATTGGATACAATCTCGGAATCCGTAAAGAGCTCAAGATGGCGGATAGCTAAGGATCGAGCGAGCCGGAGCCCGGCGAGAACTGCCTCGTATTCTACTTCATTATTGGTCACCTTAAATTTGAACCGGATGACATGCTTAACTTCAAAGCCTTCGGGGTCAATGAGAAGCACCCCGGCGCCACTCCCACGAACTGTAGAAGCACCATCCACATATAACTGCCACTTGTGAGTTGCGGTTTTAAGATTAGCAGGGCGGTGATCATCATTGTTTGCTGAAGATCCATGATTATTATCCCCGGGGGTCTCGGCTAAAAAATCTGCAAGTGCTTGACCCTTGATAGCTCGGCGAGGAAGAAATTGAATATCATACTCTCCTAGTTTAACAGCCCACTTGGCGAAGCGCCCTGACACCTCGGGCTTGACAAGAATCTGACGGATGGGATGGTTGGTTAGAACCCGTATTTCTCGCCCTTGGAAATATGGGCGCAAACGCCGAGCCGCCATGACAAGAGCCAGCACTGTTTTTTCCAGCATGGAGTATCGTGTCTCTGCCCCGTGAAGCACTCGGCTTGCGAAATACACTGGATGTTGAACACCATTGACTTCTCGTACAAGAGCGGCGCTAATAGCTTCCTCGGCGGAAGCCAAATACATGTAGAGCGGCTCTCCGGAGAGAGGAACTGACAAAGTGGGCAGTTGCTGTATATGACGCTTCAAAGCCTCGAAAGCCTCAGTGCACTCCGGAGTCCACTCAAATGACTTCGCCTGTCTCAAAATTTTGAAGAATGGGAGTTGACGCTCTGCTGCTTTAGATAAAAAGCGATTTAAGGCCGCCAAACCACCCGTGAGGCGTTGAACGTCTCTGAACGTCTTCGGTGGTTGCAGATCTAAAACATCCCGAAGCTTGGCCGGATTGGCCTGAAGACCATGTTGTGAAACCATATACCCAAGAAACTTTCCGGAACCAACGCCGAAAGTGCATTTTGCCGGATTAAGTCACAAATTGTAACGCCGCAGAGTACGCAACGTTTCAACAATGTCTTGCACACATGAAGAATGAGAAGTACTTTTTATAACCAGATCATCAACGTAAACCTCGACGTTGCGTCCAATTTGATCGCGAAAAACGCGGTCCATGAGACGTTGATATGTGGCTCCAGCGTTCTTGAGCCCGAAGGCCATTTTCTTAAAAGCAAAACACCCAAAAGCAGTGATAAATGCCGTTTTGAGGGCATCCTGAGGATCCATGAAGATCTGGTGGTATCCCTTATACAGGTCTAAGAAACAAAGTGCCACGTACCCAGTAATGGCTTCAGCCTTTTGGTCGATGGAAGGTAAAGGATAACAGTCCTTCGGACAATGTTTATTGAGATCGGAGAAATCGACACACATTCGCCAGGCCCCGCCGGACTTTATCACCATCACTGGATTGGACAGCCAAGAAGGGTAATACACTTCGAACAAGATGTCTGCATCCAAGAGTTGTTGCACCTCGATTCGAATGGCTGCATTTCGCTCCGGAGCGAACTTCCTTTGTTTTTGCTGTACAGGTTTAATGCTGGGATCGATGTTCAGCTTGTGGGTTATTACATCAGGAGAGACCCCGGGCATATCCAAAGGGGACCATGCGAAGACATCGGAATACTCTCGCAAAGTCCGGATGATGGCATGATGTAACCACGGCACATCCACGACACCGACAGTTACAGTTTGTTCGGGCTTGGACGAATCAAGCGGCACCTGGACAGTGGTGTCCCCCAATAAGGTACATACATGAGGTTCAAGAGCCGATGATGCCACCTGAAGCTGCTGTTTGGGAGGAACCTTGGTTGTCTTTTTGAGTGCGACGTACATGCACTCCTTAGAAACCCGCTGACTACCGCGGATTGCCACTTCGCCATGTGAGGTGGGGAATTTTAGCGCGAGGTGGTATGTGGAGCATATGGCTTTGGCGGGAGTAAGCCAATCCCGACCCAAAATCATATTGTACGGGGACGGAGATTTAACCACGTAAAAATCCACAAAAATGGTTTTTATCGCTGGATAAGTTCCAAGAGACGCCGGGAGACTGATAACGCCTTCTGGCTGAACTTCTCCCTGGGTGAAAGTCTGCAGTGGCCCGGGGGTCGGCCGAAGTTACTCCCGAGGAATTCCCATTTTTTGGAAACAGTCAGCGAATATAACACTCACTGCGGCTCCATTATCTACGAAGACTCGCTTTATCGTAACATTGGCTACAACCATATCGATGACGATGGCATCAGTATTGGTGTAATCTCTGGAACCGGGTCTCTATCTGTGAAACTGACAGTTTCAGACTGATGGAGGCGCTTATGACGCGGCTCCTCGGGAGGAGGACGGCGTGCCTCTGCCTTTAACGCATTTCGAGAAGTCCCCGTGGGAAGGGCCCCATATATCACGTTTATTACGTGAGTAGGTGCATTGTCTCCGGGTCCTCCCGGAGGAGGAGGTGGTGGCAAAAAACGAGGTTGTTGGCGATTGCCAGAGTCTTGCCGCGCATAATTGTTAGACCCCGGCCGATTATTCTGCCACGGCGGCCGGTTTTGTTGCGAACCCCGGTCGTGATAACCTCCGCGGTTGAGAGACGAACTCCCATTTTGATTCGTACGAGGCTTGTCTTCGGTCCGCGCAATATATTGTCGCAAGAGACCTTTCCTTAAACAATCCTCAATTTCCTTGCTGAGCTCCCGGCACTCCTCCGTCTCGTGCCCATGATCTCGGTGGTATGCACACCACTTTCCGCGGTTTCGCTTTTCAGGCGGGGCGGTCATCCGCGGACAGGGCCGTAAATCATTCTTGTGAACAGAAAGAATTTCAGCTCGCGATTTTGTCAGCGGGGTGAATTGTGGAATATCCCCACGAGGTTCTAAACGCCCCGGGTTCAGACGAGAAAAGGCACTAGGTCGTGTGCTGGGCCCAACCTGTGCCCTGTCGGACTGCCGCTTGCTAGCATGTTTCTCACGTTTCCGACGAGTCTGCTCCTCGGCCTTAGCATATCTGCACACAATATGAAACAGTGCCCGAGTTGTGACCGGTGGATTACGAACCAGCTCGGTGTAGAGTGGTCCGGGACGGAGCCCATTCATGAATGCATTGATGATAACATCATCTGAGCAACTTCCTACCTTGAGACTCTCCGCTGTAAAGCGGTCAAGAAATTGGGTAACGGTTTCGCCGTCCCGTTGTTCCATATTCATGAGGTCGGCCAGGGTGGCCATGGGCTTCGCACGTGCTTCAAAACGCGCCCAAAAGTGCTCGGCAAGTTCTCTAAAAGAGGATACGCTATTGCGAGGGAGAGAATAAAACCAAACCCGAGCTTCATCCTGAAGATACTCGGGGAAAATCTTACAGTAATGGAGGGATGTAGTATGATCGCGGCTGAGCATGTTGTGCCTAAAAGCTCCAAGAAAATTGGCTGGATCCCCCGTGCCGTCGTAAGGGGGTATGGCAGGCCTTTTGAACCCTTCGGGAAGGGAGGTGGTCATGATTTCTTGAGAGAACGGTGTGATAATGTCCCCATTGGCATCAAGGCCTAGGATTCTGTCTAGTTCGACATTGCGTTGGACTCGCTCATACTCCTGAAGATCTAGAGTATGAGGATTGGCATAACGAACTCTTTTAGCCACGTTAAGTGGACGGCGACGATCGGCATCTGCAGGTTCGTCATTGCGCTGTCTTGACCCATTAGAACTCCCATGGTCCTCGGGAGAACCAGGTCGCTCCCGTCGCCGATCCTGACGCCCGCGGTGCACTGGGTCTTGTCGATCGTGCGAGTGCTGACGATGTGGATGTACTGCGGGATTGATAGCGTGTCCGGCAGGTCCATCAGGATTCAGGCGATTGGCCGCCCAGTCTTGAAGAACATGAGCATGCTCTCGTAGGAAGGCCTGGAGTAATTCTGGAGTCACCTGAATATTAACCTGCGGCTGTGCGGCAGCGGGATTAGGGTTTTGCATGTCTTGTGGAGGTGGAGGTAAAAATTGGTTGTCCGGATTCATGGCTGGGCCTTGATTGCCCCGATGATGAGATGTATCCCTCATCGGCGATTGCCTCGGCGGCATAACCTGATCCACGGGTGGATCTTGATTGGCTTGAGCACCCTGGCGAGATTGATTTAGGCGAGTCATCACCATGATATATCGAATGCACTGTTAATATCAAAAACCACTTTCGGTTCCCACAGACGGCGCCAATTGATAAAGCGCAATCCGGTATCCAATCAATTCAGCTAGAAATCAGTGCAAGAAATATAAAAACACGCAAAATATACGTGGTTCGATACGGAGATCTACGTCCACGGGCTGAAAATGACACCTGCCGAGGTGTTTTCTTTACTATTGTTTTGAAATTACACACTACTGTTTCAGAGTACTCAAGAGCCAACCCTAATTCTGAGTTCTGTTCTCATATTTATAATGTTCCCTCCTAAACCCTAACTAACTCCCTATTATTACGCCTATTTTCCGTTGTATGGCAGTTGGAAGTGGATCGTGGGCCTTGAATCGCGGAACACGCCGCAGTTGGGCCGCGCCGCATTATTTGGGACGCATACTTCTGGGCCGTCTGGGCCGGTTAGTGGGCCAAAGTGTTAACCCGACCCAAAGTGACTGGGCCATACCCATCAGGGGTACCAAGATACATCATCACCGATAACGGAAAATCGTTTAGCAATAGCTTGATAGATAATCTCTGTCAGAAGTTTGGACTCAACCAAAGAAAGTCGTCCATGTATTATGTTGCCGCCAATGGTCTTGCCGAGGCATTCAATAAAACTTTATGTAATTTGTTGAAGAAAGTGATTGCAAAGTCAAAACGTGATTGGCATGAAAGAATGGGAGAAGCTCTATGGGCATACCGAACTACGCACAGGATGGCTACGCAAGCAACCCCTTACTCGCTGGTCTATGGGGTGGAAGTTGTTCTTCCTCTTGAGCAGCAAATTCCATCATTAAGGATAGCCATGCAAGAAGGGCTAACTGAAGAAGAGAATGCACGGTTGCATCTCGAAGAGTTGGAGGCTCTCGATGAAAAGCGGTTGGAAGCGCAACAAAGACTTGAATGTTACCAAACGCGTATGTCAAAAGCGTTCAACAAAAGGGTACGAACGCGCTCGTTTCAAGTGGGTGACTTGGTGCTTGCTGTTCGGAGGCCGATCATCACCACTCACCGAGTAGGCAACAAGTTCACATCAAGGTGGGATGGCCCTTATGTTGTGAAGGAAGTTTACACGAATGGTGCTTACAAATTGCTCTCCGAAGATGGAGTACGGGTCGGTCCCATAAATGGGAAATTCTTGAAGCACTACTACGCTTAAGCCTGCTGCCAAAAAAAAAAAAAAAAAAAAAAAAAAAAAAAAAAAAAAAACCTCCTGGCCCGCATGAGGATAAATTGTGCACGGCGACCACCAAAGGTAAAGTATGTGGTTAAAATACTAACTTACCCCACTTTGGCTAAAGTGGTTAAAGAATAGTCACTCCTGGCCCGCATGAGTATAAACTGTGCACGGCACCCCCCCAAAAATAAAACACAAAGTGGAAACTTGAACTACGTTATGACTTGATCCCTCTCATCGGGGTACGTAGGCAGCTTAGAATTATTCTAAGTTCAGTCATAAATTTTGTTTTCCTTTTCTTTGTCATGACGATATTCGATTGCAAAGTTAAAGCGCAAAGATTCGAAAAGAGAGATCAACATTACAAAGATGTATTACGCAGAGCAAGAAATAAATTTCATTCAAGATTCCAAAAGAGTCCATGCAGAAGAACAATGTGAAAAGTAAATCTAGCGCTAACATAAAGCAAAATCCTAACTAAAGCGGAATGAAGAAAATCTAAAACATTAAGCAAAAGGGTTTAAGTTCTAGCACTCGGCTTGCATTGACTCCAAATAAAATTGGGCAGCCTTCAACTCTTCATCATTCAGTGGAGCAGTCTCTTTGATAAGGAGGATCATCTCATCAATGGCTTTAAGTTCATCCTTAGAACTTTTAAGTAACTGCTTGTGCTCCTCAATCGCTTGAGACAACTCCTTCTTCTTTCTATCAAAATCTTTCTCAAATTGTGCTAATTCAGACTTAGCAGATTTTACTTGTTTAGCCTCTTCACTTGCTCTTGCTTTGGCCTTGCGAAGGTCATCCCCAACTTCAAATAACTGATGTGCAAATTGCTCTTTGGAAAGTTTCCCGGAGGATTTGGATCTAACGTTGTCATAGGCATCTGCCTTCGAGAACAACATCTTCAGCCGACCTTCAAGGTGAGAGAGGTCAAACGTGCTAGAGGACTTCATCAAGTCAAGTAGATGGAACACTTCATCTCGACGAGAGGACACAAAGTTCACTGGCGTATTTGCAATCTTTTCACGTAGGCCTTCCCACAAACCTTGAAGGAATTTTCTTTGGTGATCATGAAAGAATCTATCAACTTCGAATTTAGAGACTACATCAGAATGAGCCTTTCGGTCAACATTGGGATCTCCTTTTGATGTCTCACGAAGAGGAGAAACACCAACTTGTAGAGTTTCTGTCATTGATCCTTGGCTCTCTCGTGACTTGTCTTCAGCATCGACATCCACGACGTCTATACCTTTCTGGAAAATAAAAAGAGAGAGTGTCACATATTAACAATGCAAACGGAAGGAGAACTACAAAGCAGATAAGCTGACCTTTTTAAGCTTCCTCATCAAGCACGGAATGGCTTCAACATAATCTCCAAGGTTGACCTCAATGTCATCCTCGAGGTCGTCCCCACCATCACCTCTAGAATCCATTACAACAGCATTCCCAGTAAGCTGCGGCGAAGCGAAGTCATCCTTACGTCTCTTTCCATGATGGATGGAGTCATTTATATCCTTCTTCTCCATAGAAGGAACAGAACGTTTCCGCTTGTCACTCTTGGGAGATCCACTTCTGGAAAAGGTATCGTCTAGTTCGGGGTTGGTTAAACGACCTATGTTCTCTTCAAAGTAATCCCCATGAACTCGGCTCCACCAGTTTTTGTAATCAGCAGAAGAAAGCCTCTTTACACTCAACAGAGCATGTGGAAGAAACGCTTTTGACATCGATTTATGTAACACACACAGGCGCCAATACTGGACCCCTTGCTCCAAAGAACTATCACGAATATTTTTATTAAGCACCCCGGGCAACTATTGGTAATTAGCTAAATTGACGGCTGAATCTATGAGGACTGTAAGGTTCAATAATGAAAGAGTTACCCCGACGCCTAGGAAGGTAATTAGAACGAATTGCCATAAAAAAGTTCAACCTTCGTCCTAGAATGCGTCCGTCATCAATAAAAGTAAAAGCTTCATCTTTCTCAAGTGCATTACAAGCCCAAGAGGCATTGTCGCCTTTGTGTATTTTTCTACGAGCCTCTACAGGATCAAAGTACTTTGCCGCTCCTTCACCAGAGTATTGCACCATTGGAAGTGTGTTTTAAAGTAATGGGCCACCCAAGTGTAAACAAAATGAACAGGAAATGCCGACTGCGTTCGAGATGGATTTGGAAGGTTTGAGATTTTATTCAAACCGACATAAATACTTGCTAAGACAGGAACAACAAGGCACACTCTCCGACCTACCGCAATCAAGCTCGCCATCTTGAAAATAGTAGGACGTACTGTGTTGACATCTTCATTTGGGAGGACAAATGAACAAAGCCAACAAGCCAGAAATGCGGCCAAGTATGTTTCTTCCCGATATTTTGGATCAATACCGAGATTCTCAAATATAGCTTCCTCTTCTGCAGTCCAAGCTTCGAAGTCGTCAAATCTTCCGGAAGGATTGTGAGACTTAGGACGACTCTTGTACTTCCTTTCATTAGGCGAAGGAGGTTGTGCATGCCTAATTGTTTTTAGTGACCAAAATTTGATCCACTCTATAGTGGATACCGGAGAGGGTCGGGACTTGTCAACATTTTTTTGGAGAAGATGGTAAGCGTGAAATAAATATCTACAGCTTCGAGGCAAGAATAAATTATCACGCTCATCGACACTAAAAAGCTCTGTCGAATCAGGAATAACTTCGTCAAAGAGAAGTCCGGTCACCAAAACACCCGTCAAAGTATATAAGTCCCACAGAGAAATAGACATCTCCCCAAGAGAGGTCAACAATGTGTTTGTCGAAGGAGACCATGCTTCGCAAAAAGCCTTAATCACCTCAGCACTGCGATCGTAAGTAAAGAGAGATGCATACACTGCATCATAAACTTCAGCACCAAGTAGTGTCTGTCTGCATCGGCTAAGTACGTCCTCCGCCCACCATTAAAAATCGTGGATCGAGTATTATGCGATGTTGATTCAAGGTCAGCCTGTGGAAAATACTTCCGTGTTGTATGCCTCAGTATTAAAGAATATTAAAGAAACAGGTGATGAGAAGGTACAAGTTGACGAAGCTGCTGAATTTTTTTTACATTACGGCAATGGAGCACAAAAGTATTGATGTAGATGTATGCATGAAAATAAAGGAAATAAGGGATACCTGCTGCTCGTACTAGAAAAAAAATTGACGAAAATAGGACGTCTTTCCGACGAATAATTCGGCTGCCGTCGATCAAGAAACTTCTTTGTACAGGAAGTTTGGACCGCCAACGATCGAGATACTCCTTTGTACAGGGAAGTCGGGCTGCCGTCAATCAAGAAACTCTTTTGTACAGAGAGTTCGGACTGCTGTCGATCAAGAAACTCTTTTGTACAGAGAGTTCGGGCTGCTGTCGATCAAGAAACTCTTTTGTACAGAGAGTTCGGGCTGTCGTTGATCAAGAAACTCTTTTGTACAGAGAGTACGGGCCGCCGTCGATCAAGAAACTCTTTTGTACAGAGAGTTCGGACCACCGTCTACCGAGATGCCCCTATGTGCTGAAACTTCTTGCTGGAGGCGTTCGTCGTATTCCGGCTGTTCCACCGCAGAAGAATGATGAAATTGAGTGGTGCATGAGGGTATTTATAGTAGTCTGTCTATTCTTGAAAAGCAAGAAACCTATCCGAAATATATGATGAATATATCATGAATAGATACGATTCAATCCCATGCAAGCAAGGATTGTTGATATACACAGAGTCGGTGCGGGATTTGTGAAAATTTGAGGATGCCAAAAGCTATCAGTTGTGTATATCTTTGAGAAAGAATCCTTTGGATCAAGTTGCCAAATCTAATGTTGATATTGTAATCTAGCCAGATTATTGAAATCAGTATCCAAATAGTTGAAGAAGATACAGAAAGAGGTTGAAGGTGGTGGACGAGTTGTTAAATGGCTAAACATAAGCATGGGTTGTATGTGTATATATATATATATATATATATATATATATTATATGCATGTTTTATGGGAAACATATAGGGCCCACTTGGAGAGTTAATGAAAGAAGGCATATGGGTTTGGGCTTGCAGTTGAGTCGCAGTAAATTCTCAAAAAGGTTTTCAGCCTGAATCTTTATTATTTCATGATTAAATGGTGGGCCTCATAAGTCAATGCACATGGACCTTGCTGGATATAAGCTAACAACCCCATTACTTGGAATAAGTCAGGCCCATTTGCAATGTTAGTATACATGGCCTTTCCCGTTAATAATTGGGTTGCCCAGAATTATTGATTGCAGGCCCAATTTCAACTTCTTCGTGGATCAAAGTCTATATTCAAATTCTCCGTGATACGAGTATAAACTATCAACATGTTCCAAATTCAAATTGAAGATTCCTAGGTACGAGAATAAAATGCCCATCAAATTCAAATTGAAGGCTCCTTGACACGAGTTTAAAAGGTCTACAAATCAAATTCAAATTCAAGGACTCATTGACAAGAGTATAAAAATGTTAGTATGTTCCAAATAAATATCAAAATACAATTCGAGACTCATCCACTTCAAGGCGCCTCGTCCGTGAACAAGTCTCGAGGGGGCATTTGTTGATACATAAAATTCGCATCCAATTAAAATGCGTCACGCAATAAAATATAAGTTGAAAATCAATTTTATATTGATTGTTTTAATATTAGGAATTAATTAAATAAATTCCTAAGTTAAAAGATCAATTTAATTGGTGACTTATTATATATTTTATTGGCCAATTGGAAGCCGCCACGTGTCAAGATGATGCAGAAATTATTAAATTAAATTAAATTAATTTAATAATTATCTTATGGATAATGATATTATGACGGACCAATCATATCGCTCCGTTCAGGCTCAAGCCCGTTAGGGTTTTCCATCCTACAACTATAAATAGGGCTTCATTCTCCACCAAAAGGATCAAGAACACAAGTCAAGAATCAAGTGAAGAATTCCGGTACAAAGGAATATCAAGCGAAGAATTCCGGTACAAAGGAATTTCAACGTTCTTCGACGTTCTTCGAGAAAATCAACGACAAGACAAGCTCAAGAAAGGTGGTACAAAACCAATCTTGAACTTAAGGCGATACAAAACCAATCCGGTGTTACAATCCGGCATTACGAAGCCAATCTTGAGATTTTTCAAGGCGTTACAAAGCCAATCTCAAGATTTTCTACGTTTAATCCGAGATCAAGGTGCTAAGCCCCTCCGATCGGCGTTTCAAGTCAAAACTTCGAAGGTGTTCTTCGTCGTTCGTCAAGATCTTCGAAGACATTCTTCGTATATTGAATCAAAAGTATTGTTTAATTCAAAATCAAGCTCACAAGCCTTTGAATTAACGTTACTCAAGTCAAAGTCCAAAACCGGGAAAAATCAAGGTCAACTCCGACATCAATCACCCGAAGAGAAGAATCAGAGGATAATTAAAGATAGGATCCACAAAATTGTAAAGTTTATTCATTTGATCCAAATATTCTATTTTGTACATATTTTCCGTATTTATACATTTTATACACAAAATTTGTTGTTACAACATGTACCGTATATTTTGGCAGTCTGTTTCTTATTCATCTGTTAGAACTTTACTTATCTGTTCATCATCTTTATACACATTGTTTAAAAAACGTTAAGGGTGTATTTTTCACAGCTTTTGGTGATATGCACACACCTCATTCTGATGTTAATATATATTTTGAATTTGTATGATGCGCTACAGAGACTGCTCTGTTACCACATGACAAACATTTGTTAGATACTTCACTTATATGTTCTTATATTGTTAAATTTAGGCTTTTTATGATCCCAACTGTCGAGGGGAAGTCCCGAATGAACTTGCACTGGCAAGTGAACACACATATTAAGAAAAAAGTTGTATTTTGGGTTATGTTGACTTTTCAAACGTGTCTTTTTGCTTTATTTAGTTAATAAAGGTATATTATGAAGTAGAATTTGTGATATTTGTATCATTTTTAAGAAAGTGTGCAAATTACTTGGGACGGATCGAAATAGAAAATGTGCAAGTTCATTCGAAACGGAGGGAATATTAGTTTACCTTTGTGATTCAAAATCTCAAACTATTAATATTATAAGTCCATAAAACACTATATTTACATTACAGGCGGTATACATGGAAAAATTATAGTAGCTTTATCGTGATTGTTGTATCTTAGAACTCATAATTCCTAATTAATTCAATGTTTAGTACTTTGTATTTCATATCTTTTATACTCCATTACAACAATATAACGTTATCATGTATTCATAGGCGGACTTATATTAGTGCCCTCTTTCCCGTTAAAATATGTTATTATATATACTAGTGCTCTCAGCCCATTAGAATATTCTACTCTCTCCGTCCCGAATAAAGTTGCACACTTTTATTTTCGGTACGTCCCAATATAATTTGCACATCCTTAAAAAGGTAATTTATAACACAATCTCCACCCTCAAAATCTTCACCATCTATCTACCTTTGAAAAGTCAACATAAAAGCAAAAAAAAAAAAAAAAATTCTTAATATGTGTGCAACCTTTGAGGTGCTGCTTCATTCGGGTCGGAGGTAGTATTATATATGTTTATTTTAATCAAAAGTGTCAGTACTTTCTAATTTTATTTGTAAAAATGAGTATTGTTGAGGCTATGATCATATCGAGAGGAACTTACAACTGGAGTCTTCCCTTTTAGATTTTCAAAGTGTTATTTTTAATGTAATTTATCCAATATTTTAAGTTTAGAGTCTAATATAAAAGGAATTTGTTTTCTAGCCTACTTGGAATTTGTCTCGTATTTGGGAAAATTTGTACATAACCTTAAAGCAGTTAAAAAGAATTACTCTGTGAAACGAACTCCTAGATCCGTTTATAGTTGGGCCCCTCTCGACTAAATTTCAGGGCCCGTCACTGCATGTATTACTGGTTAGCAAAATATTTGACCCGTACATCGCACGGGTGACATGTAATCTTAATTCTAAAAGCAAAAGATATTGGATAATTACAAATTGGAAATAAGAGTGGACTCTAAGCCCATCAATATTTATTCTCTCTATCTTTAGTTTACTTGGCTCATTCTTCACAAGGTAGTCCAAAATTCTATTATAAGCGGAACTGCTTCAGGTCCAATTATTATTTTACTACACTAAAAAACAATTAATTAGATCTATAAATGATCAAAGTCGTCCAAAAATGGAAAATATATGATGATAATATGCATCAACCTAATTCAAATGAAAGGAGTATTTATTTTCTTATTTCTTGCCGAGTTAATCTCTGGCTTGTGATATTATTGTATAGAAGTTGGTACTATATTACAGAACCTACCTCAGATGAGAGTTTTGGAAACAATCTAAATTTCAAATACCAAGTAGTTTAATCTTATCTTAAAGTCAAGTTTAACTTCAGATATTTTGACTATCTTCGTTTTTATTTAGATGTCCTTGTACACATTATTGAAATGTCACCTCCTTTGATTTTACAATACTAACATTCCGTAATATTCTTTAAACTATATATGATTAAGTGCCTCTTCAACGGTAATCCTTCGATCTGGATCATATTCCAAAAGTCTTTCTAACAGATCAAATCCAGTAGTCGTGAGGGCTGGGCCCTTGATCGAGGGCTGGGCCCTGGATCAAGGTTGCCTGATGAAGCTTACGCTCAAGCGTATCACCCGGTGTGCCTACCATTTGGTATATGAGGGAGCGATGCTCGTCTTCTGAACTCCCCTAGAAAAGTACTTCCCTTAACACTAACTCCGCCATGATATATTCAACGGACCACATATCAATTGCTGATGAATATGATTTTGTTTCGTAGATAAGTTCGGGAGCTCTGTACCAAAGTGTGACAATCTTGGAAGTGGTGGACCGCCCGAAGGTGCCTGGTTCAAGCTGGAGCGGCATACCGAAATAGCAGAGTTTGACTTGAGTTTTAGTCGTGTTGAAGAGAATATTTGCAGGCTTGAGATCCCTATGACCCACGCCATTTTCGTAGAAATTTGACCCCCTTCAAAATCTATTAAATTAAGCACTTAATCTCACTAATTGTGAAGGGCTCTCTCTTTACGTGTATGAATCTACTGAGATCGGTTTCCATATACTCCATCACCACGTAAACAAGACCGTTCGGGTCTTCAATTATTTGTCTGAATTTGACTACGTTCGGGTCTTCGATTATTTGTCTGAATTTGACTATGTTTGGATTACGTGGAAGAGTCATGAGGATGTTGACCTCCATGATGGTTGATGGGTGTCAAACCGCCAAATTAAATTACCTACTAGCAAATTACGAGTAAAGTGGTGAGTATGGTCGAATCCATGGGGAGCGGGGATTAATTCCTTTTGAGCGAAAACAAGAAATAAACTGGGGGGTTTTGGATTGATTTTATCTAACTAATCTAAATTCCTAATAATTAACTAAAACTTGCAAATGAAACAATAAAATTGTAAAGACGAATCAAATTCTACCTGACTCTGATCCAAGGGTGTTGACATTCAATTATATTATTGATCATAGCTTCACATATATATTTTCTTGCAATTCAAATAGTTCAACCAAAGATTTATTAGGATAGCCATAATAAATCTTGCGTTTTCCTAAATTAATTGACCAATCCCAGCAACCGATCAATACTTATCATTAACGAGTTGGGCACGATAGCGTTCCATACCACATTAATGATAGCATTACGATTTATGAAAACAGCTAAACCTAATTACTAATAGTTGAGATAGCTACAACTATCAATAATTAGCTTGTAGATTCAATTAGGTTAAATTAATTATGATAGCGCGATTAATTCAACCTAGTGCTACTTGGGTTCAATCCTTCATGACAATTACGGATCATGAATTCATGAATAGCAATCAGGAATTGAATAATTAATTGAGTTGCCAATTCAATCAAATAAATAATTCCTTTATAAATAAGCTTGAATCTACAAATACTTAAATTAACAAGAACAGTTAAATCAAATAGCCTCACAATAATATAATTGAAATCAACCCTTGAACCAGAAAATAACCTTAATTAATGGCGATGGAATCCAAGATCTTCAATAAAGCGTAGAGAATAAAAGAATAAAAACTATGAGAAAAAGGAAAAGTAGCGTGAATCTTTTGGGGAGAGGAGAGAGAGAGCGCGTATTGGAATTCTTCTACTGGACTGACACGCCTCTCTCCTTTTTATTCACGCTAGGAATTCCATAATTCCTGTTCCTACTCCTAATCAAATCTTAATCAAATCCAATCTTATCTCTAAAGGGAAATATCTAAATAATATCTAGATAATTACATAAAAGAAATAATAAGCCTAATTAAATAAAGCTTTTGATGGGCTTCTCCATAAAATTGAAGACTTTAACAAATTCAAGCCCATCTTCTCTCTATCTCGGCCTGCTTCTTCACTTTTCAGCCCAAAACATTAATTTAATCTCAATTTTGCTCCAAGTCCAATTATTATTCTCCTACATCAAAACATAATTAATTATAATCAATAAAGAATAATAATCATCCAGAATTGAGGGAATATGGATATAAAATATGGAATAATATATGCACATCGAATTCCCCCACACCTAAACCATGCTTGTCCTCAAGCATGCATTAGAACAGATCAGCACAAGGTGAAAAATTGTAAACCTCTCAATATCATCGTCATTCTCCCACTCAGTTATTTTCCATGACAACTCAAGCTACTATGCAATGAAGAAATCAAGCAGACGACTTTTTTCAAGAGTAAGTGATTATGATTTCAAGTTTGTTCAATGAAATCCATATGTCCCATCAATACTTAACAACTTCAATAAGCTCCAGTGTGATAATAAACAACACCTCACCAAAGATATCGCTCATTCCGCTCTTTAAAGTGTATGATAAGGGTATATATATGTAATCACTCAATATCAAAACATACATGCCATTACCATATGCTTGCTAATATATCAAATCTCCACCACTGAAGTATGAAATATGCATTAATCAAAGGGTCTTTTCATTGGTTGTAACAGGCCTTGGTTAAAGGTAGGATAAAAAGGAAACATTGAAGGCTAACAAGTCAAGAAGTTATGGAAATTCATATCACGTTGTCTCTAATGACAAATACACCTTCATTTTCAACAAGATCAATAGACCATTTCCTACCAACCACACTTGGTAATCTCACTAAATCATAAGAAATCATCAAAACAAAACCAAGAAATAACTAAGTAATAACCTGAGGTGCCAACTCTCAAGTAGCATATGCCAAAGTTTTTACTTTTGGCATGAAAAGAGTAATACAAAGATGTTGACAACCTTACAATTTCTCTACCCTTTCTTCATTGTTGCAATCTCTATTTTTCACTTCTTTTTTTCTTTTTCTTTTCTTTTCTTTTTTCTTTTTTTTCTTTTTTCATTGCCACAATGTCATTTGTACTTCTTTCCCACCCCTTTTGTGTTCACAACAAAAATCCACCTTTTGACATGCAATTCCACACTTCTTGACAAGAAGGTTAAAATATTAAGGTAGACGGTCATAAATAAGAAAAGGGAATAGACTATGTATAAACACGATAAAATCAAAGAATAGGCTATAAGCTCAACGTGTTCAACTAAGGGACAATGTTCGGGTAGGTTATTCAGAAAGAAAGGCCATCAAAGATTTATTCCTAAGTGACGTTATCATTTTAATGCACAATTTATGAATGTGGTCTCGAAATGCATAACAAAGCAAGTTCTAGAATGTACATGATATGTTTGATTCACACACAACAAAGAAATTAGAGCATAATCGTATGTATTGCTCTTAGGCTCAAAAGCTCACGGAAAAGGCTAATTTGTGTGTTGAATCTTGCACACTTTCATTCTATCCACTATCAAGATCAAAGAGACACATTATTTTTTAAGTACCAATAAAAATAATCAATCACACTTGACTCTTTTTATTATGCCATCATACTCAACCCAACAGAGACATAGCAACTGAGCACACAATTAACATATATACACAAGAGTACCCCAACCAACAACAATTTCAGATATTTTTTTTTTTTAATAAAGAAACAAGCTCCACTATAGGTTCCTAGTATGAACTCCCCCCACACCTAAATTCTACATTGTCCCCAATGTAGACAACGCAATTCAAAACAAGCACTAAAAAAATGTTAGATAAAGTGCTACCATAAATTGCGGAAAAATAAACAGTGTGAGATAGAATGAAATATATCATTAGTGAAACCAAAATAATCGCGTAAACAGGGAAGACAAATTAAATAATATGAGCACAGATAAAGCAAGAGGACTTCCCTGAAAAAGACAGAGGTAATCAATGGCGGCTAGTGGACTTAGAACAGCAACATCTGGGTAGCTTGCTGAGACCAGTGTGTATATGTATGGCGGAGTTAGATGCCGATTCACGCAAGGTGGTTCGCACGTCATATAGAAGACACAGTGGGGCTGTGGTGAGGGTTGGTCGAGAAGAAGCTGTGAGATTACTGCGAAAAAGAAGATTAGAAGATCAGAATTAAGCTTTTTTCGATTTTCAGATTTTTTTTTTTTTAAATAAAAACTTGAAAATAAAGATCGTAAGACATTTTTAGGCAGAAGACTATTTCAAATTGGGCGTGATCACGCCCAATTCAATTATGACTCAAAATTAAACTAGTTCGTTTTTGGCGTGATCACGCCAAAACTCGACTAGTCTTCTGCCCCCTACGAAAATTAGGTTATTTAAAGGGAATTTAACTTTTTTATTTGGCGTGATCATACGAAACAAAAAGTTGTCCCTGAACCTATTATTCTACTAGACACGAACGAACAACTAATAAATCTAAAAAAATTAAAAATCACATTAAAGACGAAATACAGCAAAATAAAATTTGGGTTGCCTCCCAACAGCGCAATTTTTTTGCGTCGTTATGCTCGACGTTCTTCCTCCATCATTGTGGTCAGCCAATTCCACAAGCATCTGTTAGTATCTCATTCATGTCAAAACGGGCATATGCTTCATACTTGTCAAGAATTTCCACGTAATATGTGTCAATGAGAACACCATCCTCTATCTTCCGAATATAAAAGCAGTTGGAACCTTCAAATATTCACTTTGTTCTTCACTTTTCATGTTCCTCACTATCGTTTGTAGTTCCTTCGAAATCTCCGGATACCCATGAATTTCCTCGGTCTCTTCTAAAGGCGTGATCATGACTTCCACCTCTTGAAAGATTCCAAATACTTCTTCTTTGCTCTCATTCTTGGTGGATTTCTCTAGTCTGCTAGGAAATGGAGGAACAACCACATTAGTAATACAAGGAAAAAAGTGTGAAGATTTTATCTTTTGTGGATCAGGTGAGTTTTCTTTCACTTCATTCTCTTTTTCACTTTGATGTTCAGTGGTTTCCTCAAGGAAATTAAGTCTAGACTGTATCTCTTTTTCACTTTGGAGCACAAGTGCACTGACATTCTCCCTCGAACTAACTTCAATTTGTGATGCTAGCCTCTCTGAGCTCTTAGCCTCCAATTCACCAATAGAAGTAGTCAGCTGACTAATCTGATTTTTTAGGTCCTGGATGCTGGCTATTGTTTCCCGTTGAAACTCTTGTGTGTTTTCTTGAAACTGTTGAGTATTCACTTGCAGCTGTTGTGTACTCATTGCTAGAGCTTTCTCTATTTCCTCCAATGACAGACCAGAATCGGAATGTTGAGTAGGAGCTGACTGTCTATTGTAATTATATTGAGAAAATCCTTGTTGTACTCCTAGATTTTGATAATTGGAATTCATCCATCCCGGAGTGTATCGATCATTGTAGGGACAAATTTCGGTAGGATGTCCAGGAATCGAGCATATTCCACAAATCTTGATCTGTTGTACCTGAAATAAAACCAAATTTTCCGCAAGAGAGATTACTTTATTTATCCTTCTATCTAAAGAACTCTCATGTGGAATGTTATCATGTCTAGTTCCAAAGTAATGTGCATATGCATCCATTTTTAATATGAACAAGGCAGAAACAAGAAATGAGGAAAATGTGGGGGGGGGGGGGGGGGGGGAGAGAAGGAATAACTAACTAAAATAAATACAAAAATAAACTCAAAATAAATAAATCACTTTGCACCGTTCCTCGACAACGGTGCCAAAATTTGATGGGTGTCAAACCGCCAAATTAAATTGCCTACTAGCAAATTACGAGTAAAGTGGTGAGTAGGGTCGAATCCACGGGGAACGGGGATTAATTTTTTTTGAGCGAAAACAAGAAATAAACTGGGGGGTTTTGGATTTATTTTATCTAACTAATCTAAATTCCTAATAATTAACTAAAACATGCAAATGAAAAAATAAAATTGTAAAGACGAATCAAATTCTACCTGATTCTGATCCAAGGGTGTTGACATTCATTTATATTATTGATCATAGGCTCACATATATATTTTCTTACAATTCAAATAGTTCAACCAAAGATTTATTAGGATAGTCATAATAAATCTTGCGTTTTCCTAAATTAATTGACCAATCCCAGCAACCGATCAATACTTATCATTAACGAGTTGGGCACGATAGCGTTCCATACCACGTTAATGATAGCATTACGATTTATGAAAACAGCTAAACCTAATTACTAATAGTTGAGATAGCTACAACTATCAATAATTAGCTTGTAGATTCAATTAGGTTAAATTAATTATGATAGCATGATTAATTCAACCTAGTGCTACTTGGGTTCAATCCTTCATGACAATTACGGATCATGAATTCATGAATAACAATCAGGAATTGAATAATTAATTGAGTTGTCAATTCAATCAAATAAATAATTCCTTTATAAATAAGTTTGAATCTACAAATACTTAAATTAACAAGAACAGTTAAATCAAATAGCCTCACAATAATATAATTGAAATCAACCCTTGAACCAGAAAATAACCTTAATTAATGGCGATGGAATCCAATGTCTTCAATAAAGCGTAGAGAATAAAAGAATGAAAACTATGAGAAAAAGGAAAAGTGGCGTGAATCTTTTGGGGAGAGGAGAGAGAGAGCGCGTATTGAAATTCTTCTACTAGACTGGCACGCCTCTCTCCTTTTTATTCACGCTAGGAATTCCTTAATTCCTATTCCTACTCCTAATCAAATCTTAATCAAATTCAATCTTATCTCTAAAGGGAAATATCTAAATAATATCTAGATAATTACATAAAAGAAATAATAAGCCTAATTAAATAAAGCTTTTGATGGGCTTCTCCATAAAATTGAAGACTTTAACAAATCCAAACCCATCTTCTCTCTATCTCGGACTGCTTCTTCACTTTTCAGCCTAAAACATTAGTTTAATCCCAATTTTGCTCCAAGTCCAATTATTATTCTCCTACATCAAAAGATAATTAATTAAGATCAATAAAGAATAATAATCATCCAGAATTAGGGAATATGGATATAAAATATGGAATAATATATGCACATCAATGGTAGAAGGACACATTCTATTTTTCTCCATTTTCAACAAGTATTTCGCCCGTATTCTTGTCCACTGCTCTAAAGACGACGCCATACGATCCCCAATTGATAGTGTTGAGAAGGTAGTAGTTGTCGAAAGTATTATTCATTCTTCCCCATGAATGAGATGAAATTCGAGAGTGTTGATTATCAACTTTGTGCTCTAATATTAACGCCATAACAGTAATTAATCGAAACTAAAGAAGCGAAAGAAACAAAGAACGAGTGGAGAATAACGAAACACTTACAGAAAAAAATTTAGGATATATAATATGTTTTCTTCTCATCATGAGTTGCATATGTGTATATATATATATATATATATATATATATATATATACACACACACTACTATATTAATGCACAAGTAAAGCCGAACATACTTAGGAAATAAAAAGACTTATTACATTTAGAAAGGAAATCTTTAAAGCATATCTACGTGATATGCATATAAGTTATGCAACAAAGAATTTAATAAATAGATGCATAGTTACGATTACTAGATATAGAAGGAGAATTCCTACTACAATATAAAGATTTGAAGAACTATATCTATTATTATTAAAAAATTGTTCAAGTACTTTTTTATAATTTATAAAGGCGTGCATTTTAAACTTCTTTGATAATTTGTGAGTTAATTAATATAAATATTTTTTTGGAAACTTTTGGATACAATATATTCGTCATTAGATATATAGTTCTAATATTTTGTACGAATATTGACGGTACTGTCAAGTAACGTAAAATTAAATGACGTGTCTTCTATTTCTATTAATATATAACAAGTAGTGGTAGCAAGCAAGTAGATCCTACAAAAAGCTAACAAATTAATTACTTAAGATTTATAATATTAACTAATAAAAAATAAGGCAAAGTCTCATATACAATAAGTGCACGTTGCGTAAGATATCATTGTTTATAATAAGAGGTATTACTCGTTCTGAATAAAAGTAGTATAATTAAAACTGTTATAATATCTCTATCCAGAATAACTAATACATTTAAGCATAAACACTAAGGTTATATTTGGATAGATGGCTTTGAAATCCATGGATTTAAAATCAATGCATTTGAAATCCACTCAAGATAGACTCAAATCCTTAAAAAATAGTTCAAAATGAAATCATGGATTTTCAAATTTATGGTAATTCATGAAAATCAAATTCATGCTCAAATCATTCTCCAAATCCAACCCAATACATTTTTTCAAAATAATTAATTCATTTAAGTATAAACATTAATACATTTTCACGAAGAATTGCCCATAATTCGAACTGTAGAGGATCAATAGACCTACTCTAAAAACAAAAAGGGGAATGGTTGGGATTAATATAATCCAACTAATATTTACTTCCTTCGTCCCGGATCTTTATCACCTACAGTGGGGGCAAACCATAGTAGGATGTTGTGGCCTTTAAACAGTAGCGTTTTATTGCTGCTGCTTTTGTTTTTTTGGGGTTTTGATTTATATATATTTTTTTAATTGTCTTAGTTACAAGTCAAAGATAGGAAATATTTTAGTTTTGTAATTGTGAGTTGTGACATATAATATTATAAATATTGTAAAAGTTGTTACACATATGTATATTGTAAAAGATAAATTAGGACACAAGTAGATAAAACTGAACGGAATCGCAATTTTTTGCAGCAATAATATTATGAACATATATGCAAATATCGGAATAGGCAGTCGCCTCCCTGATTAGTCACTAAGTGATTTTTTCCAAAAAAACCACTTAGTGACTAATCAGGGAGACGACTGCCTATTCCGACATTTGCATTTATGTTCATAATATCATTGCTGCAAAAAAATGCGGCTCCGTTAGATTTTATCTACTTGTGTCCTAATTTATCTTTTACAATATATACACATGTAGGAGCTCTTACAATATTTATAATATTATATGTCACGACTTAAAATTACAGAATTAACATATTTCCTATCTTTGACTTGTAACTAAGACAATTAAAAGAAGAAAATTTCGGCTTCTCGGATCAACAAGCACCAACTATTTGACTCGATTCGACTTCTTGAATCATTAAGGCTTGTATTTGACCCTAATTGACTTCTCGGATCAACAAGTCTTCCATTTGACCCAATTCGGCTTCTCTGGTCAACAAGTATCCATAAATTGATCCGTTTGTTTTATCAAGTCACCAAGTACGCAATTTATCAAAAATGCAACAGACTAATCCATACAAAGATACCAAACCATTTCAAGTCTAATAAGTCCAAAAGACAATAGAGTAGCATATGGAAAGTTAAACTCTTGGGCTGCTAATACGTACACCTACCAAGACTTCCCCAAACTTGGTTAAAAACCAAAGTTTATGAGGAAGAAAGGGTACGAATTGGTGTCCTAACTCACAGTGATTTTTGGGCTTCTTCAATCCCATTTGGTGCTATCTCCTTGAATTTCACGGATTGGTCGGTTCCTCATCATCATAGTCTCTGCACTATAAAAGAAGATAATAAGATAATATCTAAATATAAGTAAAAAAATTAAACTACGAAATTGAATATACGAAAAGCAATAAACGTCGGGTTGCCTCCCGACAAGCGCCTTTGTTTAACGTCGTTGGCTCGACGGATGCTCTTTAAATAAACAAAACAAACAACTAGCTATTTAAATAAAACTAACGCTTAACACATAAAACAAAATCGTTCTAAACCGTTCCCCGGCAACGGCGCCAAAATTTGGTAGCGTCGTTTCTTGCTACCAAATTAATGTGTATAAAGATACACTTAACCTTATCCTACTACTCTAACTAGTAGAGTGGCAAGCAAGGGTCGATCCCACGAGGAACGGTCGAATAATTTTGCTTTTATGTATTAAGCTATTATTATCAAGAAACATAAAGTAAATAAGCTAGAAAACAATAAAGAAGTGGGGGGTTAATGAAATAACAACTAACACCTAAATAAACAAAGACAATTAAAGAGATTTTTATAGGTTTTTGGTTTTTTTAAATAACAAAACGATTCACCCTTGATCATGTTTCACCAAGGTCTTGGACGATTGATGCAACTATTGTTAATGCCCTATTCAATTGTGATTCTAGCCCTTATCTCAAGGCTATTAACAAGCTCTAATAGCCTTGTTATCCCTTAATCTTAGTTAATCAAAACAAGCTCTTCGACTAACCCTATTCAGTTTAACCGAATCCTCGAACAAGCTCTCTTAGATTCAATCACCAAATGCATTAAACACTAGGACAACGAGATAAATTCAACATAAAACTCGCAAGCTCGGTTTTAGTGGTTGAACTTTGTGTTATGACCAATAAATAAATCTATTGTTTGCTACACGGGAATCGGAAATCTTACAATTACGGATAGTAATTTCCTATTCTAGCAACACATTCACAAATCCCTTAAAGGGTGATCAATCCAATAATTAATTCATAAATGTGAGTCAATAACAGCAAATAACACAAAACACTTGAGTACACAATATTTTCGGTAACATTAACCGTAATAATCACATAAATGTCTTGAACTCAAGGTTCCACAATAATCAAGAGTGAACAAAAGGGTGCTAGCCACCCATTTTACCTAATACAAAGATAAAATAACAGAAAATTAAAGAAAACATGAAAATAGGATAGAAAGAACCAGAGGTTAGGGTTGAAGATCAAGATCTTCAACCCCCTTCCATTTCTTTGCTTCCAATGGAGAAAAGTGGTTGATTATTGTAACGCCTCAATCCCATTAGCTCGGGATTAAAGTGCTACTAAATTTTCTTCTCTTTTGATTAAGTAATAAATCAGAAAATGTGCGAAAGCGTGACATAAAATACTTATTGGATAAAAGTAGAAATTTAATTGACAATAAGATACTGCCAAAACATATTTACACTAGTGGTGCCAAAGTTTCTAAGAAAATGCAAATCCCGGATTTTGTGACACACAAACTTATTAATATACACAGAAGAGGCAAAAACATCTTTGAGTTGCGGGTAGAAGAAGGAACCCGGTGACCTTTGCCGCAACAGCCCCGCCACCTTGCTCAATTAACCTGAAGATTTGTAATTATGGGCATGAGCATAAACTCAGTGGGAACTTTGTAAGCAGTTATACTAACGAAGGTGCACAATAATAAACACATCCTTGACTTAGGAGCCCATCTTACGACTCAAAAGCCATATTGCTAGACTAGGGGGCCAATCTTACGACTCCCAAGTCCCACTCAAAAGCCAATCTTACGACTTAAGAGGTATCATATCATTAGCCCGAAGGCAAAACATATTTATCAAGTACAAGTTCAGTAGCATAATATACTTACAAATAGCCCAGTCACCCACCTTGTTTTGCTTGCTTTAAAAATAGTTGAGTCGTGTATGTCCTAGGCCCGACCTGCACTACACCTAGCACATGTTGTTTAATTAATTAGTATTACTTATCGGGTTTAGTATTTTCAAAGTGATTAAGTGTGGTACAATATCCTTGAATTATGTCTATCTTTTACAATTTCTAATACATAAGTCGAGTCGTCATAAATTATAGTCCTAAATTAAAAGGCCTAACTATTTTATTAAATTTAAATTATTAACTACATTGATAAATATTTTAAACTAATTACCATGCATCTTTAACAACAACTATTTAATACAAACTTAAGAAAATAGCTAAATTTATAAATCTACCTAAATCAAGAAAAATAATCAAATTCTTAAATCTATATAAACTATAAATGACAATAAAAAAAATAAAACTATTAAAATTACATACCTTAAAAGATTTTAACACTATTCAATAACTTTCCGAAACACCGGTAGAAGCGTTGTCAAAATTAAACTGATAAGGACCTCCTAGTTAAAGGAATTCCTTTTAATACATTCACTGAAATGTTGAAAGGTTTAATTATTAATACCTTACCTTGTAAACTATTTATATAAAAAAATTCAACAACTCTTCAACCTGTTCTTCGATGTGGGATGATTTTATATGCAAGATTTGTTATGCTTGCAATTATTACGTTCCTGCTGGTTATCATCATTCTTTTTCCAAATTTAGTATGCTAGGCTTTGTGAATGATTTACTATTATTATCTTATTATATTAGTTACTTTAATTGTGAGTATATATATATATAGTATACTACGTGTTTTTATTATATAACTTAGTTAGTTAGGTTAATATGTTATAAATTAAACATGTTTCTTATTTCTTATACCCGATGTTAATTATATATTTTTAATTTTCATCCTTTCGGTGCTAGGAGTGCGGTTGACCTGGTACATCACGGTCACACTTATTTGCCAAAATAAAATCATAAAATCAAATAACTTTGCATTTTAAAATAAAATCGGTAACAATATTTTAAAATGCAATCAATGTATTTATTGCGTTTCAAAGATTCGGGGTATCACAATTATGTGTGGGGGATGGGTTCTAGGTTTTTTCTAAGTTAAGTTAAATTCGAATGGGATGATATATATATATATAAGGAGAGAAAGTGCTAGTCAAAAATAGGCAAAATCGCATTCAGGATTTTAAAACAGGGTAAGGAATCTAGGCCGAGATGCAAGTGTGTCTCGGCCGAGACGTGAAAAAGAGATTTTTCAGCTGGTGGGTCGAAGGCTGATCTCGGCCGAGATTGGGTTGCATCTCGGCCGAGACGTGAAAAGAGGAAATTAGGGTTTTTCAAGATTTGACTCATCTCGACCGAGATTGGATTGCATCTCGGCCGAGATTGGATTGCATCTCGGCCGAGATCTTCATTCCTTGAATTTCTAAAATCCCCTGCAGACTCATCTCGGCCTAGACGCATTATCTGTCTCGGCCTAGATTTTCCATCTCAGCCTAGACGCATTATCTGTCTCGGCCTAGATTTTCAATTTTGCAATTCTTCATGAAATCCCCTGGAGACTCATCTCGGCCGAGATGTCCATCCTGTCTCGGCCGAGATCTTCAATTAGCCCTTCCTTTTGTTGCCTCGATCGATCCCTCGACTCCGCGGTCGTCTGATGTTCTTTTTCGACCCTTTTTCACCTGTCTTAACACAAAAACAGCACAAACGCATTATTTTGCCCATGAGAGTATAAAAGCACTAAATATACGTGATTATGCACATTATTGACACTAAAATGACACTAAAAATGCCCTAAAGTGCGTGCACGAAACACGTGTACCAAATCTCCCCAAACTTAAAACTTGTTTGTCCCGAACAATAAAGAGAAAGACAAAAGGACACGTGTTTAGGGCAAAGTTTAGTGGCATTTGATTTCAGAATTTTCATAAGAACGAGTAAGTGATCATGATAAAAGCGAGCATATGTGATAGACTAGATCCACTACTCTCGAGACATAACACTCTCAACTTAAGATCCTCACATGGTGAGTGTATCTCTCGACTCTCAAGTGTATCAAAAGGGAAGTGTATACGCTCACATTGAAATGCATAAAATGCCTACCATAAGCTTGCCAATCATCTAAACTTCGATGTATACCGACGTGTGTGACAAAGAATCAAAAAGGTCTTTAATAGGTTGTAATGTTGGCTTGGGGTAAGGTGGGAAAATTTCTGGTATAAGTGACTATAAAACGGGCTAAATGAGTTAGTTAATCTCATCTACCCCTCAAACAACAATCACTGGACCTCACTCTTTACTTCCTTAGTAAACCAATCCCAAAAATTGGTTTCTTCCCCTTACTACAAAGTCCATAACCTAATTGCTTTCTCAATTCTCCCTTGGAGTGTATTTTCTTTTGAATTTTTACAACTTTGAGAATATCTATCAAAAGGCATTTATATTACTAGCCTCTCCAAACCAAAAGCAACAATTGAGTATATACAACTAGCTTTTTCTTTTGTTTTTCTGATTTTTCGACTCTTCTTCTTTTTTTTTTTTTTTTTTTTTTTTGTAAACAAAAATTGGAGAGGACTAGTATTCTTGATTCTTTGCCTATTGTTTCAATTCCTTCCACCCTTCAATATTCCCAATAGTTCACCCCTTTCAATCCCAAATTTACCCGACTACCTTCCAACCGCCTACCTCATACTCAAATAGTCCAATTAAGGTCAAAGGCTAAATCGAAAGGTACTTGGCTTGTAGAGTTGGGCTGTCAAACAAAGAGGTTAAAAGCTCATGGGGCTCAACTAGAGATAATATCAAATTTGGTACAAAGGAAGTATTTTCAAGCTTGAAAATAGGCTCAAGTCAAGAATTGCCTAAGATCATTTTCAATGTCACACAATGCACCGACGCATGCAAAATAGAGAATTATGGCAAGTTCTAGAGACAACTAAATGCACTCAATGAATTTCACACCGAAAGAAAGTTTAAATTACTCCAAAGATGGAAGTATCTTCTAAGGCTCAAAAACTCACTCGACTGCAATTTTGATCAAAAGTTTTGAGTGTATGTTCAATTTTGTTTCAACAAGTCTATCATACTCTACCATGTGCTTCTTTCAAAAATGTTTGTCAAAATTTTTCATCATTAATCAATGCCACATTTTTCTTTCCTAATCTCATCCAATTGCTTTCTCGAGCTACCAATTTGTACGAATCCACCCCCTCCCCAAACTTAGTTGCAAACTAAGTTTGTGGAAAAGAGGAGTACAATTTGGTGCTCACCGAATTTAACCATATTATTCACCACTTTACAATTTATCAAAAATGCAACAGACTAATCCATACAAAGATACCAAACCATTTCAAGTCTAATAAGTCCAAAAGATAATAGAGTAGCTGTCACACCCACCCTTGTAAAAAAAAAAAAAAAAAAACTTATTTTATACCAATTTTTAGCCTTACAAAGCCTGTATATTTTTTTAAAAATTAATAATCTAAAATACTTTCCCGATGTTAAAATCTCATCAACATGTGTTCACATAGATCCAAGTCAAGCACAGTAGCATCACTCCATCTTCAACACCATATTTACAAAAATATATATATTAAAGTTTCTTAATTTGAACATGTCCAAAAAGATTATTAGAACACTAGCAAAAACATAGTGAGTCCAAGGTTTAGCCCCACAGGTCGTCATTCATATACACGAGGCTTCAAGACTTGCAGAAGTTCTAACAGCATGCCAGATTAGTCCACGAGCTCATACGTAGTCAAACTCACCTACAATGCAAGAACTACGTGAGCTAAAGCTCAGTAAGCAGAAATCATGCATGACAAATGCGTGAATAATGAGATGCAATTTACAAAACCATTTCTTTCAACTCTACTCAAAAGAAAACCGTTTTCGTGAGTATTGGCTCCCTTCACTGGCACAACCTCACCAGAATATCACTTATTGGCCATACTCGTGACTACCAAGGGTCCCTCCTCCCCCCTTATAGTCCACCCGAGATATCAGTGATGGTTGGTACGACCAAGCGGCTATCCTCCCGAGACTACCAGGGGTCCACCTCCTGCCTGCCCCCGCAGTCCACCGGGAAGTCTACCTCTTCCCGTACCCCTCATCACGAAGGTGCTGAAGTGGGAACCTCTTCCGCGTGCACGCCTGTCACCGGAAGCATCCCGAGAGACACCATATACAATGTATAACTCTCAGTGTACCAGTGGTGACCAACCCCAAAACATTATCAATTTATGCAATTACGTTATTTTGACTTCTTATATGTACACATGTAATCCTTGTAGATGCTAATGCTCATGATTGATGCACATCCATCTGTTTTTAAGCAACAGAAGAATACACTTTATACACATGCATACAACAACACATACATCCATCAATTATCACAAATAATAAACACAAATACTATGTTCAAGCATTGTAGTTGGCGATGGATTTCTACTTACCTCTCCTCCGGAGTAGCTTTTGAAATTTCCTATTCCACAATGGTAATCAATCCAGTTCGTTACGAAGCGTAACTACGTCTGGGGGCGATACCAAGCCAGGATATTTTGCTTTAGATGAATCTTGGAGTTACAATTACAAAATGAAAGAAGAAAACTGTTTTAATAGCTTCTTGGACACAAAAGCTGAAAAGTAAGTCGGTCTTTGAATCTCGGCCGAGATTAGACCCTGTCTCGGCCGAGATGACTAAGTCGGTCTAAGGGTCTCGGCCGAGATCACTCTCTGTCTCGGCCGAGATGCGTCTCCAGGGCAAACTTCCCGTTTTCCCTGCCTTCACGTCTCGGCCGAGATCACTTCTCTGTCTCGGCCGAGATGACTCGACCACCCGTCTCGGCCGAGATCCTTCCCCGTCTCGGCCGAGATTACTTTCCAGCGAGAAACACTTCATTCTCCTTGCTTTTGGCTCCACACTATAAACTTGTCACGCATAGTCTTAAATTCTGTAGCATGTTTCATTATTTTAGACTAGGGGGTTCTTGACTACCAAGGTAAACATGTCCAAATTAGTCGCAAAATATAAAATAACGCAATAAATGTAATAAATTAATTACTGTAAAACTATCACGTAAATAGCACATAAAATATGGAATGCATGAAATGCAAAAATTATATTTGCCAGTGAGTTGTGAGAGGCACGGGTATTACATCCTCCCCCCCTTATAAAAATTTCGTCCCCGAAATTTACTTACTTGAAGAGTTCAGGATATTTGGCTCTCATTTCATTCTCTCTTTCCCAGGTGGCTTCTTCGACTGATTGGTTTCTCCATAACACTTTGACCAACGGAATTTCTTTGTTTCTGAGCCGTTTTACTTCCCTTAACAAAATTTGTACTGGTACTTCCTCATATCCCAAGTCTGCTTGTAGTTCTACAGGTTCACTGTTCAGGACATGAGACGGATTTGCGACATACTTCCTCAATACTGACACATGGAACACATTATGTATTTGAGACATTGATGCTGGCAAATCGAGTCTGTAGGCAACTTCACCAATCCTCTCGATAATAGGAAATGGACCAATGTATCTCGGACTAAGTTTTCCTTTCTTACCAAACCGCATTATTCCCTTCATTGGAGCAACTTTCAAGAACACTAGGTCTCCTACTGCAAACTCAAGTGCTCTCCTTCTCTTATCTGCATAGCTTTTCTGGCGACTCTGAGCCGTTTTCATCCTTTCTCGAATCTGTGACACAGCTTCTGTCATTTCTTGTATTATACTTGAACCTAGAAGTCTTCTTTCGCCAACTTCATCCCAATGTATCGGAGATCGACACTTCCTACCATATAGTGCTTCATAAGGGGCCATTCCTATAGTGGATTGATAGCTGTTGTTGTAGGAAAATTCTATCAAAGGTAGAAATTTGCTCCATTGACCCTGGAAATCTAACACACAAGCTCTGAGCATATCCTCTAAAGTCTGTATCGTCCTTTCCGATTGTCCGTCAGTTTGTGGATGATATGCAGTACTGAAAGACAACTGTGTTCCCAGTGCCTTGTGTAAACTCTTCCAGAAAGTAGACAGGAATCTTGAGTCTCTATCTGAAACAATGGATAACGGTACTCCGTGAAGTCTGACTATTTCCTGTATATATATCTGAGCATAACGATCCATGGAGTAAGTAGTACAGACTGGAAGAAAATGAGCAGTTTTCGTAAGTCTGTCCACAATTACCCAGATAGCATCGTGACTCTTTACAGTTTTCGGCAATCCCACTACAAAATCCATTGTAATGTTCTCCCATTTCCATTCTGGAATCAGTAAGGGTTGTAAGGTTCCTGCCGGTCTTTGATGTTCTGCTTTTACCTGCTGACAGGTCAAACACTGTTCGACATACTGAGCAATATCTTTCTTCATACCTGGCCACCAATACTGCACCTTTAAATCTCGATACATTTTGGTAGCTCCTGGATGTACTGAATATGGTGTCGAATGTGCCTCTGTCATAATATCTCTACGAATGCTATCTACATTTGGCACACATAACCGGTTTTTGAATCTTAAGATATTGTTCTCTGATGTCTGAAAGTCTGAAGGCGTCCCTGAAGCGGCATCCTTCTTCACTTTAGCTAAATATTCATCTTCATTCTGTCCCTGCTTAATTCTATCAAGTAGGGTAGGCTGAAGGGTTAGAGCTGCTAGTCTTGCCTCTACTACTCCCAATTGAACAATCTCGACATTCATTCTTTGCAAGTCTAGTAACTCTGGTTTCTGAATCAAAGCCATCAATGTAGTACCTTGGGACGATTTTCTGCTTAAGGCATCAGCAACGACATTTGCTTTACCAGGACGATAGTTGATAACACAGTCATAATCTTTCACGAGTTCTAACCATCTTCTCTGTCTCATATTCAGCTCTTTCTGTGTGAAAAAGTACTTCAGACTTTTGTGATCTGTGTAGATCTCACATCGTTCTCCATATAGATAGTGTCTCCAGAGTTTTAGTGCAAATACTACTGCTGCAAGCTCCAAGTCATGAGTAGGGTAGTTCTTCTCATACTCCTTCAATTGTCTGGATGCATATGCTATTACTTTGCTATTCTGCATTAACACACACCCTAAACCATTCTTCGAAGCATCACTGTATACTACAAAGCCTCCAGTCCCTGTTGGTATAGAAAGGATCGGCGCAGATGTTAACCTTTTCTTCAGTTCTTGAAAACTCTGCTCACAAGCCTCTGTCCACTTGAATGTTACACTCTTTCTAGTTAACTGTGTTAAGGGAGATGCAATTTTCGAGAATCCTTCTACAAATCTCCGATAGTACCCAGCTAACCCGAGAAAACTACGTACCTCTGAAGGGTTTGTAGGTTGTGGCCAATTGTTAATTGCTTCAACCTTACTTGGATCAACTGCAATTCCTTCTCCTGACACAACATGCCCCAGAAATATTACTCGATCTAACCAGAACTCACATTTCTTGAACTTAGCGTACAACCGTTTCTCCTTTAGAACGTTTAAAACCTTTCTCAAATGCACAGCATGCTCTGCTTCATTCTTGGAGTAAATCAGAATGTCATCAATAAACACGATAACAAACTTATCCAAAAAGTCTTTGAATACCCGATTCATCATATCCATGAAAGCTGCTGGGGCATTTGTCAATCCGAATGGCATTACCAAAAACTCATAGTGCCCGTATCTTGTACTAAATGCCGTTTTCGAGATATCTTCCTCTTTAATTTTCAATTGATGATAACCTGAACGTAGGTCAATCTTGGAGAATATGGCAGCTCCTTGGAGTTGATCAAACAAGTCATCAATCCTGGGTAAGGGGTATTTGTTCTTAATTGTAACCTTGTTTAGTTCTCTATAATCTATACACATCCGCATAGTACCATCTTTCTTCTTGACAAACAAAACTGGTGCACCCCATGGCGAAAAGCTAGGTCTAATGAAGCCTTTGTCCAGTAAATCTTGCAATTGAATCTTCAACTCTTTCAACTCTGTTGGCGCCATTCTGTATGGTGACTTCGATATAGGAGCAGTCCCTGGATATACGTCAATTACAAACTCTATCTCTCTGTCTGGGGGTAATCCTGGGAGTTCCTCTGGAAATACTTCAGGGTATTCTTGCACCACCGCTACCTCCTCTATAGTCGGACAATGTTTCTCTTCCATACTCATAACACTTACTAGGTAGCCTTCACAACCGCTTTCCAATAGCCTTTTCGCTTTCACCGCTGATATCATGTGATATTTGAACCTTTTTCGTACTCCAATAAAGACGAAAGATGTGTCTCCAGGCGGCTGAAATGTGACTATCTTGTTCTGACAATCTATTGTAGCACCATATTTCGATAGCCAGTCCATTCCCAAAATCACATCATAATCATTCATATCTAATATGATTAGATCGGCATAAAGTTCTCTTCCTTCAATAGAGATAACACATGTTCGCAGAATTTGGTTAGTTTGTTTTGACTCTCCGGAGGGGATCACTACATTGTAACTAACGTCTGCTACATCAGGTTTTCTACCCAGCCTCTTCACATACTCAGTGGATGCAAATGAATGTGTAGCTCCAGAATCAAATAATGCAAATGCAATAGTATCACAGATGGGAACTTTACCTGTTACTACAGATGTATTTGCTTCCGCTTCCTCTGTGGTCATGGTAAAGACTCTAGCTGGCGTCTTCTTTTGTGTAGCAGGGTTTGAGTTTTCTGGACAAACCGTGGAAATGTGTCCTGCTTTTCCACATTTAAAACAAGTCCGATACTCTGCGAAACACTTTCCACTATGCGAACCTCCACATGTGGGACATGTAGGTTGTGTAACTGGTGATTTTCCTTGTTCACCCTTTTGGCGCTTGTCCTGATCCCATGATTGTTGTCCTGGTTTTGGTTGAGAACCCGGCCTTGGACCTTGCACTTGTAGCGGCCTTTTCTTTCCATCTCCTCCAAAACGAGGTCCTTGTCTTTGTATAAACTGACGCCTAACCTCCTGAGCACGCCTAATTTTCATTTCTGCTTGTTCGGCAATCAACGCTCGTTCAGCAACTTGTGAATAAGTTACTCCATGTATTCCAGCCATACACACATCTCTATATAACTCTGGCCTCAGACCTTCTAGGAATCTCTCTACTTTCAGCGCATCCGTGCTGACCATGTGCTCCGCAAACCTAGAGAGTTGCTCGAACTTGGCGATGTAGTCTGCAACATCCATTGCCCCTTGTCTCAATTGTATGAACTCGTTCATCTTCATTACTCGAACTGGGGCAGTGAAATACTTGTTTCTAAAAAGTTCTTTGAACCTATTCCACGTCATTGTCGCCACATCCTCTATAGTTTTCATTGTGTCCCACCAGTGTCCCGCACTTCCACGTAACATGAATGATGCGCACAATACCTTTTCCCCCTCAGGAACTTTACTATACAAAAACATGTTCTCCATAGTTCTAAGCCAATCCTCTGCATCAGTGGGATCTGTTGCACTCTCAAATGTTGGCGGGTTAAGCTTTCTAAACCTTTCCCCGATGACCTCTAAGTATTCAGCTCGAGGTTGTTGTTGATTTACACCATTTCCTGGTTGTTCACCCACACCCCTTTGTTGGATAAGTTGTTGAATTTGTTGCGACTGTTGTTCGACTAACCCTGTCAACCGAGCCACAATCGCTTCGAGGCCAACACCTACTGCTGGTGCGTTCGGTTCTAGATCGTTATTTCCTTCAACACCTTCTCCTCTAACGACCTCCATGATTTCTTTCTAATTTTATTGTCCCTCTGTCACAGGCCAATATGACTTATGAAATAATGAATGCAAGTTACGAATAAGTAAAACTTACTGGCATGTCTGCGCTTCAGAAGTTCCGAGCTCATGTATATGAACTGTCTACAGGGCACAAACCGGGCTCTGATACTTCCTTAGTAAACCAATCCCAAAAATTGGTTTCTTCCCCTTACTACAAAGTCCATAACCTAATTGCTTTCTCAATTCTCCCTTGGAGTGTATTTTCTTTTGAATTTTTACAACTTTGAGAATATCTATCAAAAGGCATTTATATTACTAGCCTCTCCAAACCAAAAGCAACAATTGAGTATATACAACTAGCTTTTTCTTTTGTTTTTCTGATTTTTCGACTCTTCTTCTTTTTTTTTTTTTTTTTTTTTTTTTGTAAACAAAAATTGGAGAGGACTAGTATTCTTGATTCTTTGCCTATTGTTTCAATTCCTTCCACCCTTCAATATTCCCAATAGTTCACCCCTTTCAATCCCAAATTTACCCGACTACCTTCCAACCGCCTACCTCATACTCAAATAGTCCAATTAAGGTCAAAGGCTAAATCGAAAGGTACTTGGCTTGTAGAGTTGGGCTGTCAAACAAAGAGGTTAAAAGCTCATGGGGCTCAACTAGAGATAATATCAAATTTGGTACAAAGGAAGTATTTTCAAGCTTGAAAATAGGCTCAAGTCAAGAATTGCCTAAGATCATTTTCAATGTCACACAATGCACCGACGCATGCAAAATAGAGAATTATGGCAAGTTCTAGAGACAACTAAATGCACTCAATGAATTTCACACCGAAAGAAAGTTTAAATTACTCCAAAGATGGAAGTATCTTCTAAGGCTCAAAAACTCACTCGACTGCAATTTTGATCAAAAGTTTTGAGTGTATGTTCAATTTTGTTTCAACAAGTCTATCATACTCTACCATGTGCTTCTTTCAAAAATGTTTGTCAAAATTTTTCATCATTAATCAATGCCACATTTTTCTTTCCTAATCTCATCCAATTGCTTTCTCGAGCTACCAATTTGTACGAATCCACCCCCTCCCCAAACTTAGTTGCAAACTAAGTTTGTGGAAAAGAGGAGTACAATTTGGTGCTCACCGAATTTAACCATATTATTCACCACTTTACAATTTATCAAAAATGCAACAGACTAATCCATACAAAGATACCAAACCATTTCAAGTCTAATAAGTCCAAAAGATAATAGAGTAGCTGTCACACCCACCCTTGTAAAAAAAAAAAAAAAAAAAACTTATTTTATACCAATTTTTAGCCTTACAAAGCCTGTATATTTTTTTAAAAATTAATAATCTAAAATACTTTCCCGATGTTAAAATCTCATCAACATGTGTTCACATAGATCCAAGTCAAGCACAGTAGCATCACTCCATCTTCAACACCATATTTACAAAAATATATATATTAAAGTTTCTTAATTTGAACATGTCCAAAAAGATTATTAGAACACTAGCAAAAACATAGTGAGTCCAAGGTTTAGCCCCACAGGTCGTCATTCATATACACGAGGCTTCAAGACTTGCAGAAGTTCTAACAGCATGCCAGATTAGTCCACGAGCTCATACGTAGTCAAACTCACCTACAATGCAAGAACTACGTGAGCTAAAGCTCAGTAAGCAGAAATCATGCATGACAAATGCGTGAATAATGAGATGCAATTTACAAAACCATTTCTTTCAACTCTACTCAAAAGAAAACCGTTTTCGTGAGTATTGGCTCCCTTCACTGGCACAACCTCACCAGAATATCACTTATTGGCCATACTCGTGACTACCAAGGGTCCCTCCTCCCCCCTTATAGTCCACCCGAGATATCAGTGATGGTTGGTACGACCAAGCGGCTATCCTCCCGAGACTACCAGGGGTCCACCTCCTGCCTGCCCCCGCAGTCCACCGGGAAGTCTACCTCTTCCCGTACCCCTCATCACGAAGGTGCTGAAGTGGGAACCTCTTCCGCGTGCACGCCTGTCACCGGAAGCATCCCGAGAGACACCATATACAATGTATAACTCTCAGTGTACCAGTGGTGACCAACCCCAAAACATTATCAATTTATGCAATTACGTTATTTTGACTTCTTATATGTACACATGTAATCCTTGTAGATGCTAATGCTCATGATTGATGCACATCCATCTGTTTTTAAGCAACAGAAGAATACACTTTATACACATGCATACAACAACACATACATCCATCAATTATCACAAATAATAAACACAAATACTATGTTCAAGCATTGTAGTTGGCGATGGATTTCTACTTACCTCTCCTCCGGAGTAGCTTTTGAAATTTCCTATTCCACAATGGTAATCAATCCAGTTCGTTACGAAGCGTAACTACGTCTGGGGGCGATACCAAGCCAGGATATTTTGCTTTAGATGAATCTTGGAGTTACAATTACAAAATGAAAGAAGAAAACTGTTTTAATAGCTTCTTGGACACAAAAGCTGAAAAGTAAGTCGGTCTTTGAATCTCGGCCGAGATTAGACCCTGTCTCGGCCGAGATGACTAAGTCGGTCTAAGGGTCTCGGCCGAGATCACTCTCTGTCTCGGCCGAGATGCGTCTCCAGGGCAAACTTCCCGTTTTCCCTGCCTTCACGTCTCGGCCGAGATCACTTCTCTGTCTCGGCCGAGATGACTCGACCACCCGTCTCGGCCGAGATCCTTCCCCGTCTCGGCCGAGATTACTTTCCAGCGAGAAACACTTCATTCTCCTTGCTTTTGGCTCCACACTATAAACTTGTCACGCATAGTCTTAAATTCTGTAGCATGTTTCATTATTTTAGACTAGGGGGTTCTTGACTACCAAGGTAAACATGTCCAAATTAGTCGCAAAATATAAAATAACGCAATAAATGTAATAAATTAATTACTGTAAAACTATCACGTAAATAGCACATAAAATATGGAATGCATGAAATGCAAAAATTATATTTGCCAGTGAGTTGTGAGAGGCACGGGTATTACAGTAGCATATGGAAAGTTAAACTCTTGGGCTGCCAATACGTACACCTACCAAGACTTCCCCAAACTTGGTTAAAAATCAAAGTTTATGAGGAAGAAAGAGTACGAATTGGTGTCCTAACTCACAGTGATTTTTGGGCTTCTTCAATCCCATTTGGTGCTATCTCCTTGAATTTCACGGATTGGTCGGTTCCTCATCATCATAGTCTCTGCACTATAAAAGAAGATGATAAGATAATATCTAAATATAAGTAAAAAAATTAAACTACGAAATTGAATATACGAAAAGCAATAAACGTCAGGTTGCCTCCCGACAAGCGCCTTTGTTTAACGTTGTTGGCTCGACGGATGCTCTTTAAATAAACAAAACAAACAACTAGCTATTTAAATAAAACTAACGCTTAACACACAAAACAAAATCGTTCTAAACCGTTCCCCGGCAACGGCGCCAAAATTTGGTAGCGTCGTTTCTTGCTACCAAATTAATGTGTATAAAGATACACTTAACCTTATCCTACTACTCTAACTAGTAGAGTGGCAAGCAAGGGTCGATCCCACGAGGAACGGTCGAATAATTTTGCTTTTATGTATTAAGCTATTATTATCAAGAAACATAAAGTAAATAAGCTAGAAAACAATAAAGAAGTGGGGGGTTAATGAAATAACAACTAACACCTAAATAAACAAAGACAATTAAAGAGATTTTTATAGGTTTTTGGTTTTTTTAAATAACAAAACGATTCACCCTTGATCATGTTTCACCAAGGTCTTGGACGATTGATGCAACTATTGTTAATGCCCTATTCAATTGTGATTCTAGCCCTTATCTCAAGGCTATTAACAAGCTCTAATAGCCTTGTTATCCCTTAATCTTAGTTAATCAAAACAAGTTCTTCGACTAACCCTATTCAGTTTAACCGAATCCTCGAACAAGCTCTCTTAGATTCAATCACCAAATGCATTAAACACTAGGACAACGAGATAAATTCAACATAAAACTCGCAAGCTCGGTTTTAGTGGTTGAACTTTGTGTTATCACCAAAAAATAAATCTATTGTTTGCTACACGGGAATCGGAAATCCTACAATTATGGATAGTAATTTCCTATTCTAGCAACACATTCACAAATCCCTTAAAGGGTGATCAATCCAATAATTAATTCATAAATGTGACTCAATAACAACAAATAACACAAAACACTTGAATACACAATATTTTCGGTAACATTAACCGTAATAATCACATAAATGTCTTGAACTCAAGGTTCCACAATAATCAAGAGTGAACAAAAGGGTGCTAGCCACCCATTTTACCTAATACAAAGATAAAATAACAGAAAATTAAAGAAAACATGAAAATAGGATAGAAAGAACCAAAGGTTCCATTTCTTTGCTTCCAATGGAGAAAAGTGGCTGATTATGTGTGGGGGATGGGTTCTAGGTTTTTTCTAAGTTAGGTTAAATTCGAATGGGATGATATATATATAAGGAGAGAAAGTGCTAGTCAAAAATAGGCAAAATCGCATTCAGGATTTTAAAACAGGGTAAGGAATCTCGACCGAGATGCAAGTGTGTCTCGGCCGAGACGTGAAAAAAGAGATTTTCAGCTGGTGGGTCGAAGGCTGATCTCGGCCGAGACGTGAAAAGAGGAAATTAGGGTTTTTCAAGATTTGACTCATCTCGGCCGAGATTGGATTGCATCTCGGTCGAGATCTTCATCCCTTGAATTTCTGAAATCCCCTGCAGACTCATCTCGGCCTAGACGCATTATCTGTCTCGGCCTAGACGCATTATCTGTCTCGGCCTAGATTTTCAATTTTGCAATTCTTCATGAAATCCCCTGGAGACTCATCTCGGCCGAGATTTCCATCCTGTCTCGGCCGAGATCTTCAATTAGCCCTTCCTTTTGTTGCCTCGATCGATCCCTCGACTCCGCGGTCGTCTGATGTTCTTTTTCGACCCTTTTTCACCTGTCTTAACACAAAAACAGCACAAACGCATTATTTTGCCCATGAGAGTATAAAAGCACTAAATACACGTGATTATGCACATTATTGACACTAAAATGACACTAAAAATGCCCTAAAGTGCGTGCACGAAACACGTGTACCAACTCCTATACATGTCAGCTTATGACATGGATAAGATTTGATATATGAAGATTTCATATATTGACTTTTCTGCTTTGTGTGAGGTCGGCTTGTGATCTCCACATTTCCTACTTTCTTCTTTTCTTTTCTTTTTTATTTATAAAAACACCTATTGATATGGTATCTTAATTTTAGCTAATTAACATAAACTTCTTAATTAACCTTGCTTAATCAAACAATACAGAACAATCTTTCTAAAATTAATTTGCCAGACACATTAATTACTAATGAGTTCTAGTATCATAAGTGTTTCCTCATAGGATCTGAGAATTGGTTAATAATGAGAGGGGAGTCGCTTGTTTATCGAAATGAATTAATCGTTATTTACTACTGATAAATATAAATCATAACATTTACATATTATAATATTATATTCTAACAAGATATATCACGACATTTTTATGTAACTTAAGTTAGATTAACATATATTATAAATCAATATGAGGGCATCTTCTTTGACATCCAAATGATAACTTTAGTTCATACAAATTTAAATAATTAAACACGGCATTTATCTTATTCTAAGAAAAGGGTAACTCTTCTTTTAGTATTTTTCTTTTCGGTAGACAAGTTGATTACATTTAAGAAAGACAATCTATTACTTTTAGAAAATCCTTAAATTTTTATTAAAATTGAACTCTTATCTATGTGAAATAATATCCCTGAAATTTTGGGGAATAAAATCATAGTCAAATATTTGTTTGTATAGAAAATTCTATTTAGTACTACCTCCAATTTTTTTAGATGTTTTTTTAAATTTGGATAAGAATATTAAGGGATAGGAATAATGGACAAATAAGCCCCCTTTTTAGATTTCTCTCTCCCCTTAAATCCCTTAATCTTCTTCACATTTCCTTATTATTGTTACCTAATTATATGATAGATTGTATAATAGGAGATTTTTTAGGAATAGTTATCAAAAGGATAGTATTGAAAAAAAATTGGGAAAAAAAAATTAAATGAACATCTAATTATAAACAAAACACAGAAACTAAAAGAACATCTAAGAAAAACGGATGTAGTACTAATTTGCTTGATTTAAGGGAGGAGTATCAATTGAAAATAGTTTATATCTCTCTAGGTAGAAAATATTGTAACCTAGTTTCTATAATACAAATAACCTTTTCATTTACAATCAGTTTATAATAAAAAATATACCGAATTAATTGCATTTTCATGATCTTTAATTTTACATTCATATCATATACTCCCTCCATTCCATAATAATTGACGTTTTAGGAGGTTCTTTCTTATCTTATTAATTGACGTTTTACATTTTTTTCACTAATTCTACCAGTTTTCTCCCTGGACTCAATCCTTAATAATCTCTACTTTTAAATCTATCAGAAATATCTTTATTTGGTTAAATCTTTATCTCCTAAAATATTTCCGCTTATTATAGCGTCTTCTTCCCTCTCCCTGCTTATTCCACGCGTCCCTCTCCCTCCTTAATCCAGGCTTTCTTCCTCTCTTCCTCCTTCATTCCCCAATTTAAATTGAATAAAAGAAATAGCTTAAGTTACTTATGGACTTCCCTAGTCTACATTTCTAACAGATAGCTTGATTTAATGATACAATGAGGAAAGTTAAATATAGCCTTATGGAATTGTCTGAATATATGTCTAATAGCATTATCCACAATTGTCAAGTATTGAGAAGCATACAATGGATGCTCTAAAAGCTAGACATTATCTAGTACAACCATGAGATTTTAGTGTATGTTAGTTGTAGGATGGAGATGGAATTTTAGAGAGAGAAAAGATAAATATTTAAAGATGCCGGAGTTTCACTCTTCAACGATGACGAGAGAAGATGGAATTTCAGAGAGAGAAAAGATAAATATTTAAAGATGCTAAATTTTAGGAGTCATATAAGAGAGATAAATAATTAAGTGATGGATAAATTTGTCAAAAATTTTCATTCTTAATTCTTCGCTTTCTTTCTAAAACGTCAATTATTATGGAACGGAAGGAGTATATTATAATGAGATATTGGATTTAAATTTTGAGGGTTTGTTGATTATTTTTAGTTATATTTAAATGTAAATTGCGCAGACTATATTATTGGTTTTGTCTACAACTATAGTTATATAAATTTATCTAAAAAACTTAATTAATTTATTATGACAATTTACAATTATTCAATTTATTTTATTTAACAAAAAACTTATAAATTTATTTAATTAAGTTATGCGGGAGAAAAATCATTGTTTAAATACTGAACTCCTACTTTACTATTTAGTATCAAGATTTAAAATGCACTTCTATAATCACTTTATTAAATTATTAGATTTGCTAATATTTATTTTAAAAATAATAATTTTTTTGTTTAATCATGGGTGTTTCAGCACGCACGCACCAATAACACGCGCAAACGTACACACACACGTGCGGGCGCGCGCGCGCGCACACCCACACATATATATATATATATCATAATTCTTCTGTAAAATACTAGTGTTTATTACGTATTCATTTCTCTATATAATCTATATGTATTAATATTATTTTTAGAGAAAATGATACTTTGCAACTAAATGGTTTTCCTTTTCCTTATATACGATCGGTTTCAAACACAAACAAGAGTAATTCTTAGTTTCCTTAGTCCGATTCTCATAATACATGATTTGGTTAATTTTCCTTAATTACACTGGGAGATAGCCAACTTCAAGATAGAGACTTATATTGAATTATTTTCTTTATTTTTCTTATATACATTTAATTTCAAATGAATACAAATTTTATCCTTATTTTCCTAAACATGATGTGGTTAATCTTTGTAATACATGATTTGATTAATTCTTTAACTATGGTATTTTATAATTAATTATATTTCTTATATACATCTGGTTTAAAATAAAAATAAAACTAATTCTTTTATTCCTAAGTTTAATTTTGTTAACTAATACATGATATGGTTAATTTTTCTTAATTACGATGAAGAGATAGCATATGTTTTATAATGAATTATTTTCCTTCTTTTTCTTATAGACGTCTGGTTATCAAATGAATACAAAATTAAATCTTATTTTTATTAATACAATATGTGTGTGTGTGTACATATATATATGTATGTAAGAAGAGGAAAAAAAAATATTTTGTGTTATTTGTGGTTATTTTGTTAAGTGACAACATAAATTTGTGTGTTCTTTTTTTCTTTGGAAAGATTAAGGGTGTGTGTAAAAGACAAATATATTTGGTTAATTTTTCTTAATTACACTGGGAGATAGCCAACTTCAAGATAGAGTCTTATATTGAATTATTTTCCTTATTTTTCTTATATACATTTAATTTCAAATGAATACAAAATTTATCCTTATTTTCCTAAACATGATGTGGGTAATCTTTGTAATACATGATTTGATTAATTCTTTAACTATGATATTTTATAATTAATTATTTTTCTTATATACATCTGGTTTAAAATAAAAATAATACTAATTCTTTTATTCCTAAGTTTAATTTTGTTAACTAATACATGATCTGGTTAATTTTTCTTAATTACGATGAAGAGATAGCATATGTTTTATAATGAATTATTTTCCTTCTTTTTCTTATAGACGTCTGGTTTTCAAATGAATACAAAATTAAATCTTATTTTTATTAATACAATATATGTGTGTGTGTGTATATATATATATGTATGAAAGAAGAGGAAAAAAAAAAATTAAATTACATATTCCATCCCAAATATTTTGTGTTATTTATGGTTATTTTGTTAAGTGACAACATAAATTTGTGTGTTATTTTTTTCTTTGGAAAGATTAAGGATGTGTGTAAAAGACAAATATATCCCTTCATATTAAATTCTTACAAGCAATGAAATAAGAGGGTGTTTGGCTAAGCTTATTTTAAACATCTTATAAGGTCTAACATCTTATAAGTTGTTGCAAGAGCTTATAAGATGTAACTTTTAAGGAGCTTATAAGTTAACAAAGTGTTTGGACAAAAGAGCTTATAAGCTTTCAATTGAATATAGTGATGTAGCTATAAATTTGGGGTCTAATTTAAAGTTAATATTAAACACACATTTTGATTAGTGTGTGAAATGTGTGTAGTGTGTATAGTGTGTGAAGTGTGTGTGAAATGTGTGCAATGTGCGTGTGTTGTGTGTAAAGTGTGCGTAATGTGTGTAGTGTGTGAAATGTGTGTAGTGTGTGTAGTGTGTGAAATGTGTGTAGTGTGTGTAGTGTGTGGAGTATGTGTAAGTGTGAACTGTGTGTGAAATTTGAATGTAATAATTAAGATCTTAAAAAGTAAGATGGAAATAAGTTGGGGTGTAGAAACTTATTTTTTTTTAGATTTTATAAGCTATTAGAGCTTATTTTTGTGTCTTATAAGCTCCTATACATCTTTTTTTGCCAAATACTTTGCAAGAGCTTATAAGCTCCTTAGGAGCTAATTATAAGCTCTGTCAAACACCCTCTAAGTATGTAAAGTCATTCTTTAAGGTTGTGGTATAAGGAAATATAATCAACTAAATTAAGTAGGTTGAATTAGAGAGAATTCTTGCCAAATATATAAAATTTTTAAGAAGATTGTTGGGTATGTTTAGGGGTAACATTGAAAGAATTGTGATTAGACTGCAAAAGTTACATTTTCTTTTAACCATTTTATCTTCTAAAATGACTTTTTTGGAATGTGTGGAGTAACATTTTTCAGTGTCTTAAATACAAACAATATTTTTTATATTAACAATTTTTTACGTGTAATATATTAGATAAATCATAATTTCATAATCTTTAATTTGGTATCTATCTCACATTTTTAGAAGTATGATATTACGTTCAAAAAAAAATAATTATTTATTGTATTCTTAGTTGATTAAGTTTAACAATGTATTGTGGTTGTTTATTTGTACTAGATTTAGGCTTCAAATAAAATTAATTAACTATTTTTTACTAAACGACAATGTGATAAACAATTTTTGTTTTTTAAAAATATTATAATTTATTTATTTATTATATTTTACCTTTTATCTTATTTTTGTCTATAAATTAATATGTATCTATATTAATGTATTTATACATGTGTGTGCGCTCGTGCATGCGTACTTGTGTGTTTGTGTGTACTAAAATAAAATGGAGTCAAAATTGTTAACAAGTGTGTGTGTGTGAGCGCGGGCACGTGGTCCTAATGACCAGGTGTATTGTCAACATTTTATTTATTTGTTCTTCTAAACAACAATTTTCTTTTTTTTTTTTTTTGAAAAAATACTAATAATCCTTTTGTTCTAAAATGATTTACATGTAGTATATCAAAATAATCATATTTTCACCATCATTAATTAGAGATATATTTTCTTTTTATTATATTGGAATTGACTATTTGTATCTGGTTTAATAAATTTTTTTACTCTTAGTGTTATATATATATATATATATATATATATATATATATATATATATATATATACATACACGTGCACAAATATAAGTAGAAATGTGATACAATATAAAATCGATGAATTGAATATTTCGAAAAGATATGTGATTATTTAAATAGTAAAGAATCTACTTTCTTATAAGTTTAATCAATATATTTTATTTATTATTTTATGTTATTTCTTAAAATTTATGTGTTTATTTTAATATTTCTAATTAATTGAATTATTTGTGGTTGTTCACCCTTTGGAGACTAGGAGTATGTTTGAGATTCAAATAACAAGAAATCAATATTGAAAATAGATAAATTTATTTGGTATAATTTAATAATAATCTTAATGTTATTCCATAAAATAATTTATGTATAAAAATAAGCATATATTTAATATGTAAAATGCATGGGAGAATCAAATATTTTCACTATATATAGTTCAATAATGTTTTTTGAGTAAAATTCATGATTGGGTGGAATTGGTGGGAATTCATCACTAATTAATTGTCGGGGTTGCAAGATGTTTTACCAATTGAGCTACAACTAATTTTCTATAATTAAGTATTTTTAAATATTTCATTAAGTATACAATTGACACACTCTTAAATAATAAAATAAAATCTTTATTTGATTAAAATAATACTCTATAACTAAATTTTCGTGCACAGCACGAGAGTACTATTAGTAATATATAATAACAAATTTTAATGGGTGGGGAGCCAATGCCCCCTTGGCACAATGTAAGTCTGCCCCCGCAAATAGCAATTACTTATTTTCAACCGCGCTTAATTATCATCTTACTACCTCTTTTTTTAAGTAAGATATTGGATAAATACTATAAAAAATATTAGGTTCAAAATTAGATTTAAAATTTAAAATATTAGATAAACACTATAAAAAAATAATTTTTTGGGACAACAAAAAATAGACTTAAATAATGAGTATTCGTCATAATTTTATTATTAGTCACTAATTAGTGGTCTTAACAACTTGGATAAAAAATATATTTGTGACGACGAAAGTGGTGAGAAACGTCTCAGATTTTTTTTTTCTTTTTTTCTTTTTTTTTTTGCAAAAACAGTTTGTCTCTAAATTAGTCTTATAATGATCTCCAATAATTTGTGGAGAGATTTGTGACAACAAGTGATCACAAATAACTTATTATTAGTGGCCACAATTGCGGTCTTTAAAAAAGTTATACAAAATACCTCTTTTCTGTAGAGAAATTAAATTAAAAATAAATTTTAGGAAACCTAAATGAGGGGACCCTACTTTGTGTCTCTTAAATCTGTTAATGAGCATCAACAACACTCAACTCTATAAATATAAAATTAAAAAATACTAACGACAAAAAATGAATAAGCAAGATATACTTTTTCCATTCATCTCATTCTAATATTTAAAATATTTATCTCTATTACTTATACATAAAAATACATCTATTGTTTATTATAAATAATTATTTAAATTAAACTATAGAATTATTAATTTGATCTAACTATTTTATATTACAATGCCGAAAATACGCATATATATTGTAGCAAATTTCCATTTGGGGGTGGGGGTGGTGGGGGGTGGGGTGGGGGGAGGGGTCAACGTTCCCCTTGGCCCCTTACAAGGTCCGTCGTTGACTACGACAAAATCGATCTTTTGTATAATATTTTTGAGATCACAATTGTGTTCATTAATAATAAGTTGTTTGTGACGACCATTTGTCACAAATCTCTCTACATATTATTTTATCTCCTAAGTCTTACATTTGATATTTTCTCTTACTTTATTATTTTTCTACTAATTAATTATATCATTGTTATGATAAAAAAAAAAAAAAAAAAAAAATCTATATTCCTGTTATTTCTAACAAAAGACAAGGACAATTTTCTACTAATTAATTATATTATTGTTATGATAAAAAAAACTATATTCCTATTATTTCTAACAAAAGACAAGGGCGATTTTCTACTAATTAATTATATTACTGCTATGATAAAAAAAAAAAAATATATATATATATATATATATATATATATATATATATATTTCCCATTATTTCTAACAAAAGACAAGAACGATTTGCCTAATGGATCTTGTCTCTTGTCAGTTGTAAGGTATATGTGACCTTAGGATCGAGCCCCGTGCTTCTTTAATTTTTTTTTTTTTTTTTTTTTAAGTTTGTAACATTATTATTTATATTACTATCTAAGTTTGTTTTCTTCTGGTTTTTTTTTTTTTTAATATTTTCGGAGCGCACATTTTATTTCCACTTTTCTAATTTACTTTTATTCTTTTGGAGCCTTAGTTTTTAAGTAGTTATGAAAATTGTTTGTCATATTATTTAAATATAATTGAACTTTTTACAATATTATATTTTGTTTCTTTTACTCATATTGATCTATAATTATGAAAAGTTTATAGACTTTTTTAAAAACTCGACTCAGGCCCCTAATTTTGTAAGATCGACCCTGTCTGTGCGTGCACGTCTGTGTGAACATGAGGACCTACACCTATAGTGAGCAGCTCGTAAATACAAGTTGATGTTGGTAGGAATGTAGTTTATGTATTTATATGGCACATGAGTAGTTTAGTTCAGATTTCTCACCATAAATGTACAGGGCAACAATAATTATAGGGTATTTCTACAGCGCAATCATTATATTACTGCAACTAACTTTTCACTCGCTATATCAGGTAAGTAGCAAGTATTTTTTTTTTTTTAGTAAATTGTGTGGGCCCATCTCTTGTTTAATTAGTTTGATGTTCAGTTTACTCCTATAGTATTTATTTTGAGCAATCGTTCCAACAATTTAGTCTTCCAGACTTTTTTCTTTTTCCATGTTCTTTTGGGAAAAAAAATGTTGGTTTACTAAAATGAGATATAAAAATGAAATTTTAATAATGCAATTTTTCTACTAATATTAGCTAAATAAATAGCAATGGTCCACTAGTCATACGAAAATAAGTTGATTGACTGTTTTTTAATGTTAACTAGTCAGACATAAAAAGTGACGGCTTAATTTTCATTGACCATATTTATAATAAAAACAGAGAATGTAAATTGTTATTCACTACACTGGTAGAGATATATACAAAACGAGCTTTTTGATTTGATTCGTTATTCAAATTCAAATGAGGATCAATTTTAATAGTCGCGCACACACACACACACATATATACACACACACATATATATATATATATATATTGATATCAATACAAATATCTATATATTTAATTTGTAATTTAAACTTGAAGTATAACATATACTTCCTTCATTTCAAAGAAAGTGTTGTTTTAGAGAAGATAATTTTTTTTAAAAGAAGCGTGTAATTTTAGTTTTAAGAAATAATTCTTTCAATCTTACCATAAAAAACCTATCTAAATTAGTTGACTATTTCCTTATTCCACAAAAACATATACCAATTAAATGGATCTTTATGAATATGTTTGTCTTTTTTACTCACCCTTAAGTTTCCAAAAAAAAAAAAAAAAATGCTAAACAGATATATATATATATATATATATATATATTTTTTTGGAACGAAGTATTATTTAAAGAACCACTACTTTTATTTAAAAATCCAAAGTGGATCCTCATACATTTATACGCTGGTTGTGAAAAAATGTTTTTTGCAATATAAATACAAATGTTTAAATTTACAAGAATATCTTTAGGTACATTTCTTGAATCAAATTTGAGTTACTTATACTCATTTGCGTTTAAATTCATCTATTTAAAGATTATTTTTCATAACATTTGAATTTGAAAACATGGTTTAGATAATTGAAATGATAGTTTTCTTTTTTTTCTTTTTTTTTTTTGGACGAATTAGTTTACTTTTGATAAAATTCTCCTTTTTTCTTTTTTGCTAAACAAAAAAAGTAAGAAAAATAAAGCGAAACCCACGTATGAGGAAAATAAATTATTTACGCAAAAAAATAAAAATAAAAAAGGATAATTAATTATTAGCAATAGGGCAGCAAATTCAATGTTACTTGCCCATCACAATTTTTAACTTTTTTTCTATGTTGACTGATTTAGCATGTAACAAGTCACATAGTAATTGTTATATATATCCATACTAACTCAAATACGCGGAAATAAATTTAACTTGTCTTCTTTTTTATAAAGCTTATAATAACCCTATAAATTATTAAGTTTTCAGGGTAGTCAGGTGATAAATTTTTTATACTTCTCTAATAAGGTTAAAAGAAGATATTTTTTTAATATCCAAACTCTTCCTTGGATTTTTTTTTAGGTCTGGACTAAAACTTCATGAGTCGAAACTGCGTTGCCGACTTGCCGGGATCCCCCAGCTCATCCTGTGAAGAAAAAGAAATCAGCAATGACAAATATGTAAATAAAATTAATTTCCTTTCAGAAAAATTACTTAAAACTAACA